>OX457025.1:57391949-58034449 GCA_949752745.1 Protula sp. h YS-2021
TTGTTTATTTTAAATTTACTGAAAATTGCGGTCGCGTTCAAGTTTGCTGTTCTAGTTTTATCATTGCATTCTGGATTCGAGAGCTTCAGCAATGCCTTGGCTTCTCCCGCTGTTTGAGTCAGATGCATTTTTACATACCCTTCCAGGTCTGGAACTTATATTGTCGTTGGGGGGGGGGGGGGGCAGTGAAAAAAATCCAGGGGGTCACTAGCGAAAAGTAGACAGCCTGATATGTAACACCGTATTATTTAAAATAAGAATTCTGAAGCAAATAAGAAAGCAGGTATTTTTGGTATGACCCTAACTACATTCAGGGCACAGACGCTTACCTGTAACGCTGGCTAAAAAGGTTAGATAGCTAAGCGGGGAGGGAGGGGGTGGAGGTTAGCAAAAAAAGAAAAAAAGAAGCCATTTCAGTAAAACCTGTTTGTAACTACCACCGTCAAGATCCGGATAAAAAGACGTAAAGTAGTGACTACCTCACAGTTTCGGATAAAAAGACGTATGGTAAAACCTGCCTGTCTTGACTACCTTCCAGACCCAGCACTACAGTAAAACTTCTGTAATGACTAATTTTGAAACCCGAATAAAATCGAACAGTAAAACACGGTAAAACCTGTTTTCGCGACCAGCATCCGGAACCGGACAAAAAGACCTACCGTAAAGCTTCTTTCAAAGGTTCGTTTCTTCCCTCGATCGATGGAAATCCGTAAATTTTGAGCCGAAATTTGTGGTTCTCGAGATCAGCTGAATTCTGCAGTATTTTTTTTTTTTTTTCACTTTTTTGTTTTTTTTTGGGGGGGGGGGGGTCGGTGCTTCCTGATACTGTTTTAAGAGATTTTAAGTTATCAGGTGTGAATTTTTCGCGCTCGCGCCTTTGGCGCCCGCAAATTAACACACTGCAGTTCTTGCCATGCTTTAATTGTGGTTGTCACAATATATTATATGGATATGTATTATCCGGGTGTAGGACAAAATACCACCGGACATAATACCACTGGGCAAAATACCACCGGACATAATACCATCAAGGAAATGAAAACTAGGACAAAATACCACCACAGTCATTTAGTGCTTTCTCTGATCACCGGAGCTATTTATAACTGAATGTAACTAAATCAAACGTAAAATTACATTCACTGAAGACATTCTACTGTACTGTAACTGTTCTTTTTTTGTAGATCCTAGTTAGTTTATTGTCGTGGTTTATTGCTTTTTTTGTAGATCCTAGTTAGTTTATTGTCGTGGTTTATTGCTGTTTATATTGGTTTAAATTCTACTCATGTTAGTGCCCTATTTATATGCGAAAAGTCTCGCGCTGTGGCAATCCCCTATCAATAATGACATAACGGAGCATTTGCTCTTATTCTCTGCGTCCTACTGCATCTGATTTTTATAATCCCTAAGCTATCTCCGTTTCGCGTCTTATTTGAGCTTATTCCATGACTGGACGCCACCCAGTCTGCGTTGTTATGCTGTATAATAAAAAGGGTATCCGGACATAATGGCGACGGCCAAAACGGCGACGGCCATAACGGAAAATTCCAAAACGGCGACAGCCAAAACGGCGATGGCCAAAACGGCGACAAGTGCAACCACGGACAAAACGGAGACGGAGTTTTTTAGACCAGCCGACTATGTCGGGTTGGTCTTATCTTATCAATAGAGGGGTATCCGTCGTCCGTATGTACGTGTGTATGTACGTGTGTAAACTTTTACTTAAAATGCTTCTTCTCCTTCAGTTTTGATCGGATTCCTCTCAAATTATACACGAATGTTCTCTAGGTAGGCCTCTCTTTAAAACTTATTTTTTTTTGGCGATCCGCCAAAGATTGGCTAAATTGGGGACATTTGAAATTTTCGGTTGCCAATTTTCAAAATGCTTCTTCTCCCACAATTTTGATCAGATTTTCTTCAAATTCTGCACGAATATTCCCTAGGTAGGCCTCTTTTGAAAAATTGCTCATTTTGGCGATCCGCCAAAAATTGGCTAAATGGGGGACACTTTTTATTTTTTGGTGTCCAATTTTCAAATTGCTTCTTCTCCGACAATTTTGATCGGATTCCTTTCCAATTTGAGATAGTTCTTCCCTAGGTAGACCTCTCTTGAAAAATTACTCTTTTTGGCGATCCGCCAAAAATTGGCTAAATGGAGGACATTTGTAATTTTGTGGTTGCCAATTTTTAAAATGCTTCTTCTCCCACAATTTTGATCAGATTTTCCTCAAATTTTGCACCCTTATTTCCTAGGTAGACCTCTTTTGAAAAAATACTTATTTTGGCGAGCCGCCAAATATTGCCAAAATGGGTTAAATTTTTAAAATTTTGGTTTACAATTTTCAAATTGCTTCTTCTCGCACAATTTTGATCGGATTCCTTTTCAATTTTTGGTAGTTGTTCTCAAAATTGATCTCTCTTGAAAAATTACTCTTTTTGGCGATCCGCCAAAAATTGGCCAAATGGGGGACATTTGTAATTTTGTGGTTGCCAATTTTCAAAATGCTTCTTCTCCCACAATTTTGATCAGATTTTCTTCAAATTTTGCACCAATATTCCCTAGGTTAACCTCTTTTGAAAAATTACTCATCTTGACGATTTGCCAAAAATTGGCCAATGGGGGACATTTTTAAATTTTTTTGGTGTCAAATTTTCAAATTGCTTCTTCTCCCACAATTTTGATCCGATTCTTTTCCAATTTAGGATACTTGTTCTCTAGGTAGACCTCTCTTGAAAAATTACTCTTTTTGGCGATCCGCAAAAAATTGGCTAAATGGGGGACATTTGTAATTTTGTAGTTGCCAATTTTCAAAATGTTGCTTCTCCCACAATTTTGATCAGATTTTCTTCAAATTTTGCAAGAATATTCCTTAGGTAGGCCTCTTTTGAAAATATACTCATTTTGGCGATCCGACAAAAATTGGCTAAATGGGGGGCATTTTTTAATTTTTTTGTGTCAAATTGTCATATTGCTTCTTCTCGCACAATTTTAATCGAATTCCTTTTCAATTTTTGTTGGTTGTTCTCAAGTTAGACTTCTCTTGAAAAATTACTTTTTTTGGCGATCCGCCAAAAATTGGCCAAATGGGGGACATATGTAATTTTGTGGTTGCTAATTTTCAAAATGCTTTTTCTCTCACAATTTTGATCAGATTTTCCTCAAATTTTGCACCCTTATTTCCTAGGTAGACCTCTTTTGAAAAATTACTTATTTTGCGATCCGCCAAAAATTGGCTAAATGGTTGACGTTTTCAAAATTTTGGTTTACAATTTTCAAATTGCTTCTTCTCGCACAATTTTGATCGGATTCCTTTTCAATTTTTGATAGTTGTTCTCAAGATCGATCTCTCTCTAAAAATTACTCTTTTTGGCGATCCGCAAAAAATTGGCCAAATGGGGGACATTTGTAATTTTGTGGTTGCCAATTTCCAAAATGCTTCTTCTCCCACAATTTTGATCAGATTTTCTTCAAATTTTGCACCAATATTTCCTAGGTTAACCTCTTTTGAAAAATTGCTCATTTACGCGATCCGCCAAATATTGGCCAATGGGGGACATTTTTTAATTTTTTTGTGTCAAATTTTCAAATTGCTTCTTCTCCCACAATTTTGATCGGATTCTTTTCCAATTTAGGATACTTGTTCTCTAGGTAGACCTCTCTTGAAAAATTACTCTTTTTGGTGATCCGCAAAAAATTGGCTAAATGGGGGACATTTGTAATTTTGTAGTTGCCAATTTTCAAAATGCTTCTTCTCCCACAATTTTGATCACATTTTCTTCAAATTTTGTACGAATATTTCCTGGGTTGACCTCTTTTGAAAAATTACTCGTCTTGGCGATCCGCCAAAAATTGGCTAAATGTGGGGCATTTTTTAATTTTTTGGTGTCAAATTTTCAAATTGCTTTTTCTCCCACAATTTTGATCGCATTCTTTTCCAATTTTGGATACTTGTTCTCTGGGTAGACCTCTCTTGAAAAATTACTCTTTTTGGCGATCCGCCAAAAATTGGCTAAATGGGGGACATTTGTAATTTTGTAGTTGCCAATTTTCAAAATGCTTCTTCTCCCACAATTTTGATCAGATTTTCTTCAAATTTTGCACCAATATTCCCTAGGTTGACCTCTTTTGAAAAATTACTGGTTTTGGCGATCCGCCAAAAATTGGCTAAATGGGGGGCATTTTTTAATTGTTGTGGTGTCAAATTTTCAAATTGCTTTTTCTCCCACAATTTTGATCTGATTCTTTTCCGATTTTGGATACTTGTTCTCTGGGTAGACCTCTCTTGAAAATTTGCGCTTTTTGGTGATCCGCCCAAAATTGGCTAAATGGGGGACATTTGTAATTTTGTGGTTGCCAATTTTCAAAATGCTTCTTTTCCCACCATTTTGATCAGATTTTCTTCAAATTTTGCACGAATACTCCCTAGCTAGGCCTCTTTTGAAAAATTACTCATTTTGGCGATCCGCCAAAAATTGGCCAAATGGGGGGCATTTTTTAATTTTTTCCCCTTATGAAAGAATTGAAAGAATGACTCCTCATCAGCCACAACTACACCGATCAAGTGAGCGAATATTTTCTCCATTCAGTTACGGCTTTTTTCGTAACCGCTGTCTGCGAATTTGATCATGATTTTGTCTGTGATTCTTGGATATATATTCTGTAGGTCACGGCTGGTCACCATGTCCCTGGACATACTTGTTTTAGTTTATGCTTTAAAACGCTTAGTAAAAAAAAACAAAAAGTAACAACGTTGCCAACACAGTTTATTTAACTATCAGAGATAAATAAATTTGAACACAGTGCAGTATTTCTCCCAACATGCCCTTCCTGCCCTCCCTAACCACCTGCTTCCTGTCACCAGTCACTGTCTCAGTTATCTGCTCAAGGAATGATTTACTCACTTACCTTTTCTCAGGTAAAACAGAAAATTATTTCTTCAGGTAAAATAAAATTTAATCTATTTTCTCAGGTAAAATAAAATTTTCATTGGTGTGGATTCGTATATAATAACAGGTATCCGGACATAACGGCGACGGCCAAAACGGCGACGGCCATTACGGAGAAGACCAAAACGGCGACGGCCAAAACGGCGACAAGTGCAACCCCGGACAAAACGGCGACGGAGTTTTTTTTAAGTTTATGCTTTAAAAGGCTTATTAAAAACAACGTTGCCAACACAGTTTATTTAACCATCAGAAATTTGAACACAGTGCAGCATTTCTCCTAACGCGCCCTTTCTGACCTCCCTAACCACCTCCTTCCTGTCACCATTCTGTCTCAGTAATCTGCTAAGGGAATGATTTACTCACTTCCCTTTTCTCAGGTAAAACTGAAAATTATTTTCTCAGGTAAAATAAATTTAATCTTATCTTTCATTTGTGTGGGTTCGTATATATAATAACAACACTTCACATAACCGGTACAAAAGGATTAGCTCATTAAGGCGATTAAAATATCGGTCTTTCATTGCTGATAATCCGAAGTCCTTCTAAAGGCGTTTTTATTTTGCCTTTCATTGATGTGGATTCACGTGCAAAAAACGGATTAGTGGGCACAGTCGCTAAATACAATTGTCTTTCAAAATGTTTTTAATTACTCCCCCCCCCCCCACCACACTATCGATTATCATATAATTGCACTTATGAATATAGAGAAAATAGGTGTTAAATTATCCATTTTATTTTGCCCTTAAAATTTAAATATTGGTTCAGATTATACTTATCTTCAAGTAGAAATAAATTGATTTATCTGGCAACAGTATTCTTTGTATTTTGATTTTCAACATTAAATTATTAATCTACGTCGCCGTTTTGTCCAGGTTTGCACTTGTCGCCGTTTTGGCCGTCGCCGTTTTGGCCTCCGTTTTGGCCGTCGCCGTTCTGTCCGTCGCCGTTCTGGCCGTCGCCGTTTTGTGCGGGATTCATAATAACAGCATTTCACATAACCGATACAGATTAGCTCATTAAGGCGATTAAAACATCGGTCTTTCATTGCTGATAATCCGAAGTCATATTAGTGGCATTTTTATTTTGTCTTTTAGTGATGTAGATTCACGTGCAATAACGGATTAGCGGCACAGTCGCTAAATACAATTGTCTTTCAAAATGTACTTATCTACCCCCCCCCCCCCCCAACACACACACACACATGATGTATTAGCGTATAATTTCAATTAGGAATATATAAAAAAATAAGTGTTAAGCATCATTTGAATCAATATTTAAATTTTAAGGGCAAAATAAAATGGATAATTTATCTTCAAGTAGAAATGAATTGTTTTATCTGGCAACACTATTCTTTTTGTTTTGATTTTCAACATTGAATTATTTATCTTCGTCGCCGTTTTGTCCAGGGTTGCACTTGTCGCCGTTTTGGCCTTCGCCGTTTTGGTCTCCTCCGTTTTGGCCGTTTTGGTGGTATTGTCCTAGTTTTCATTTCCTTGGTGGTATTATGTCCGGTGGTATTTTGCCCGGTGGTATCATGTCCGGTCCCCGTATTATACATAATGTATACATGCAATTGCGCATTTTCGTTTTTGTTGTGCATGCTTTTATCAAAGCGCAAAGGCACACTTTACTTGACGCCCTCGTTCATTCCGTCTTCCTACCGCACCTATATTGTTTTGCAGTTATACTTACTTAACCGGTAATCGCAGTAATATGAAATTTCATACAGCTAAATTATATATAGAGAATTTTTGTGACTTTTTGAACAGTTGATAAATCTCGAAATAATGTGCTTAACATTGTTCAAATCGAATCTCTGAGCGCCTAAAAGTGTAGAGCTTTTTTGTTTTTTTTTTTTTTTTTTTTTTTTTGGGGGGGGGGGGGGGGGGGGTTGGCTTACAGCGCTCCCGAATCCCCAGCCGGAACATTGTCGCCTCGCGCCGAAAAATCACAACTTTCCAATCTCAAAATTTTCCGTCGATTTCGACGAGCCCGAGAACGGTCCCTGCTCTTTAGTGCCAACCTTCCGGAACCGGAGGAAAAGGTGTGCCGTCTGTAGTGACCACCTTCTGGACTCGAATCCCGGCTATCTCCTCCCCCGCCCCCCCGGTCAACTGCCCCACCCCTTTTTTTGCAACCCGGTCGACTGCCCCCCCCCCCCTCTCTTCAAAGTGGAGGGGTGGTCATTTGCCCCCTCCATATATTCTTTTTTCTTGGGTTCTTGGCTTACAAAGAAACAATAAATAAAATTATATTTCTTTTATTGGATCTATTGCACTTCGGTAAATTGCAAATCACCAATAGGAAACTAATTGCAATTAGAATTGCAATTAGTTTACGGATCAGTCTCTCCTAAGATCCATATAGATGATAGGTGTATAGATCAATCGTTTCTTACATCCCTGTTGCTGAGCTACAATGAACAGATCAATCGTTATTTATATCTATTTTAGCCAGCGACAAAGAACAGATCAATCGTCTCTTAGATCTCTTTTTGTTCAGAGACGATGAATAGATCAATCGTTTTTCACATCTCTTTATTTTAACCGGAGTTAAAGATCAATGAAGATCAATTGTTTCAGAGACGAAGTAGACGGGGACATCACAATTGCCTAATTTTTTAAAGATTTTTTTCCACTAAAAAGGGGGGGGGGGGGGGCAGATGACGACCCCGTG
The DNA here is from genome assembly GCA_949752745.1 of Protula sp. h YS-2021. NCBI lineage: Eukaryota > Metazoa > Annelida > Polychaeta > Sabellida > Serpulidae > Protula > Protula sp. h YS-2021. The sequence continues at coordinate 57,399,570 of OX457025.1, forward strand.
AAATTGCAGGGGGGGCAGTCGACCGGGTTGCAAAAAAGGGGGGCAGTTGACCGGGGGGGGGGCAGATGACCGTTTACCTCTGGACTCAGATAAAACACGTAAACCTGAACTTGTAGAAAAAGGGTTGAACTGAAGACTTTTGGTCACATGGGATACATTTATATAAACTTTGTGAAAAGGTTGTCGGGGAATAAAGAAAATGGTTATTGGTGTATTATGGGTTTAGTCGAGGAGAGATTTGTTTTTGTTTGCAAGAAATTTAATGGGTGTCGATTAAAAGTGTGTAATGTAAGCCTGTACTCTTATGTTTTGTGTGCACTAGCCACTCTATTTTTTTTGCACGTTGACACTAACTCTGAATGCAGTGTTGTCAACGCCCACTCACTCGGACATGAGTATGGCCCTCACCTCTCATGCTATAGTCTCACAGACGGCTGTTATATTTATTCCCGATGCAAGTTATGATGTATGGTTCATGCGTTCTTTAGTTATCACCCAGAGTTTAGGGTAAAGTTAATTTTAAAATTTTCTGAAAATGTCAAGTACCTATACTCTATAGAATGAACATTTTCAGGATTTTGTGTTGTTTTAATTATTCGATTTTTAACCAAAAATGTAAATTTTAAATATCTCGTTGAAGAATTAGGCTATCACTTGGTGAATTTTGCTTTTTTTAGACCAGCCTACTCTGTCGGGTGGTCTTGTGCAATCTCTTTTGAAAAAAAAGTGTGTGTGTGTGTGTGTTAATTTTTTTTTTCAAAATGCATCTCCTCTTACAGTTTTGATGTGGTCCTCTACCGGAATTTTTTTTTCGCGATAGGCCGAAAATAGCCGAAATGGCAGGACTTGGAAAGTTTTGGTGATTTTCTTTTTCAAAATGCATCTCCTTCAGCAGTTTTGCTCGGCTGGTTGCAATGTCCCTGGACATTCTTGTTAATTTTTTCGTACACATCATCATCCCCTTTACCGCCATAACAAGGACATTGTATTTATAATGACTACAGATAATCTTCATCAAATATAATTTCAGTCAATCGATGGCGGTGGGGGGGGGGGGGGGGGTAGTATAAATGTGCCATCAAGCACACACTTTACTCGTTTGATTTATACGTTTCAATTTTGTCGTTAGCCTTTCTTTTGGGTGACCTGCTTTTTGGGCATTGCAGTAAAAACATCAAACTGATGGGACTTGATCCGTATGACTGGAATCCCTCCGCCCTTCCGACCCCTCCCTGTTTGAATTAAAAAAAAAACCTCTTTTTGCTATGGAATCGAATTTCGAAGGAGATATCTTGCCATACTCATCATGCTGTACCTTTTTAGCATACAACTGGAGAGAAATTAGAAATTATATTCCCCGAACTGTTAGTAATGCCAGTAATTATTGCGGGGTTTCGATCAGCTGATATAGGTTAATACGTAGCCTGCGGTGTCCTCTGTGACGCGATACAATCACACAACTTATTATATGTGCTCCAGTATGGATCAGACAATAAGCTGGCGGCTTGCCAGGCTGGCTCCTTGCCAATCGTCAGTCGTGTGTTCAAAGTGTAATGCAGTGTAAATGCCCGCAAAAGGAAAGAGATCAACACAACAATTTAGGATAGAGAAAAGCAATTTATGTCCATAACGCGAAAACACAGGCGAAAATCAGCAAGTTATACACGAACGGGCTTCATAAACGAATGTTTTCAATCAACCGTTTGTATGGTAACTAAAGGGAAAGGTAGAAAAGAGATACGGAAACTGCAAACAAAAAAATCCAAGTGTTTACGAATGAGGACATTCAAGTCAGCTGTAAGAGGTGTTTTGATTAGAAAATCTGCTTAGTTAAAACTGGATGACGTAGTTGACAATAAACAATGATTTAGACAGAAGGCCAAGCTTCAAGGTAAACTTTTGTGGTTAATGTATGTCATACTTATGTGTATTTTTATCTGAATCTGAAAAATAGTTCTTGGAATATTTTAAACAGCGGTGCGGTGTTTTCAAGATAATTCGTCCGTTGGGTTACTCACCATGTATTTATACCTTATTCCAGTTGTTGATTTTCGGTGTGCACATTGCGTTGTCATTATAACAGGAGATTCGACAGACGTTTCTGTTAGACGTATTTGATATTTGTTAAAATAATCCACCACTGAAAGGAAAAACTAAACCAAAATCTATACAAATCACAACTGTTTAAAAATTGAACAAACAGCTTAAAAAACCTGTATAGATCGAAGAAAGCGAGTCGCTGAGGTATTACATGTGGGGCATCACGCTTGTGTTTGAGAGAATAAGTTTGTGGCTCAGGTTTGCGCGATTTGTGTCTGAAGGCAGTACGTTTGTGTTTGAGGGGAGAACGTTTGTGTTTGAGGGGAGAACGTTTGTGTTTAAGGGGGAGCACGATTTGTGTTTGAGGGGAGCAAGATTTGTGTTTGAAGGGAGAACGTTTGTGTTTAAGGGGGAGCACGATTTGTGTTTGAGGGGAGAACGTTTGTGTTTAAGGGGGAGCACGTTGAGGAGAGCACGTTTGTGTTTGAAGGGAGAACGTTTGTGTTTAAGGGGGAGCACGATTTGTGTTTGAGGGGAGAACGTTTGTGTTTAAGGGGGAGCACGCTTGTGTTTGAGGAGAGCACGTTTGTGTTTGAAGGGAGCACGCTTGTGTTTGAGGGGAGAACGTTTGTGTTTGAGGGGAGCACGTTTATGTTTGAGGAGAGCACGATTTGTGTTTGAGGGGAGCACGTTGTGTTTGAGGAGAGCACGATTTGTGTTTGAGGGGAGCACGTTTATGTTTGAAGGGGGGCACGCTTGTGTTTGAGGGGAGAAAGTTTGTGTTTAAGGAGAGCACGGTTTGTGTTTGAGATTTTCGTGGTTTTTTCTGACGCCCGGGTGTTCAGCATATGATTGACAGACGCCACTTGACTGTAGTCAAGTGTTTGCCTCAGCTGACAAGTTATAGCACTCACACCATTTAATAATCATCACTATTTGTTAACCTTGGCATACATTATTCAGTGTGCGCGTTTGGTGTCGTGTTCTTTTGCGCGATTCCTTGAAAATAAAGGGAAATTATTCAACAGTAATTTATTGGTTTTGCGTTTTTGTCACATGTTTACGATTTAACCGAATGCTACGTTTTTCACATTAACTAAAAATATTTGTGGAACTCAAACTATTCAGACAACAACAAGCTTCCCCAAGCACTCCGCGTGGATTCACATGAGTGTATCGGTTGTAGATAAAAAAAACGCACGTTAAAAAAAAAGCCCCCTTCCCCAGTAATAAGCCCCCCTCCCATTTCACATACGCGGTAAAAGACCCCTCCCTCACTTTTGCATACCCCGCCACTAGCTCCCGCCGCCCCCCCCCCCCCTTCTTCATTTACATCAAGTCTGTTTAAGATTCAAAAGGGCTTAGGTGTTTATTTCTATTTTCTTAGGAACAAGTTAATAGTAAAAGAACAGCCTAATTGCAATAACATATCAAAACTGTTCAATTGCTGAATTGCACAGATCCATAAATAATAGAAAAACCAAAACTCTAAAGAAAGAAAAAGTATTAATAGACAATGTTGTGGAAGTTTTGCAGTGCGCGCAAGAATGAAGGGGGCGGGGTCAGTTTACCGGCCGTGCGAATTCGGTTGGGGAAAGCGTTTACCGTTTACCGTATGTGTCTGTGTGTTGTTACACTTTATCCTCGTAGCCTCTGTCTTCTGAAGAGCGGGTTATTGAAGAACTGCTGTAAGTGGAGATCGTTTTGAAGCTGTTTTCAAATTTTCGTATGAATGAATCCTATGCAGTAAGGTGCCTATGCAGCCCGTACTAAAGAAACCGATATTCCAATCATATATGATCCTTAGTATGGTCGTAAAATGAAGTTTTATTTATGGCTTCTGTAGAGCCAGACATGGCTTATTTAGAGCCTTAAATTAGGCGAATAATCCGGGTCCAAATTTTAGGGGGGGGGGGGGGGGTAAAACTTATCCGGGTCATAACTTTATTTATTTATTTCGGGGGGGGGGGGGGGCTAAAATTATGACCATAATTTTAAACCCATAATCAATAACTTCGCAACAAAATAAATTAATCATAAGTAAAGTAAGATATGATCTAGAATAATGAATATCCCCAGATAATATTTGTTCAGCATAATCAAAGTTAATAACAGCCGAACACATCATTTTTTATTGTCATCGCAATTATGATTTAGTGGTTGTATTGCTTCTATAAATCGTCCGGCTGTTTCTCGAAATGGAAATTGTAGGAATTCTTGCTGCGGCCCTCCACCCCTTCTAAAAACTTCAGTTGAATTGCATTTCAGCAAGAATTGCAGTTTAAATTCACCTCACACAATTTGCCGCTAAGTCAGACCAGTCCGAGTAAAGCATTTCCTTTCTTGTTGGTACTATCTACGACGGCCACACACCTGAAGTCCTCCTGGACTCGGAATCCAAAGATGGATGATTCGAGTCCAACAAAGCCGCGGTTAGACGCTTGATAGTTTATAAAGGAAGACAGCATTGGTGCAGTGACGATCAGATCAGTGGCGATCAGGACATAATTGACATTACATTTTTATGATCTTTGCAGGTTAGAGGCAGAGTGGCTGTATAGTCAAGGCAGAGTCGCCATTTCAAAATTGGACAACATGCCAAATTGATGCAATATCAACTCAAGTATGTCCCGCGACTGATACTGTACAGGTGAGCCCAAAACACCTCACCGCTACCGGTGTAGCGCCGGTAGGGTCTTAGTGCGATATCTAGTGTGGTATCGTACAAGCTAGTGCCCTAGTAAGGCATTCGGATGCTCAGCCTTCCTTGCTGGTCTCAAACAGGTAAGCGGTCACATGAAATAAGCCCCGCGTACTTAAGTACCACAATCCTCTCCATTATTTATCTCGTCAGTATCTGGCTGTTGTGCAAGTTTTTGGTAAAACATCTTTTCTAAAAGAACGTACAACCGGACACAATGTTTGTTTTGTCCAAGTGTTGCTTAACGGGATCTACATAGCACGGTTGCAGATAAATTTCTCACAAAACAATATTCTCTGGTAAAGAGGTGTTACCGAATTTACTGTATCGTTGACCTGTCGGAACATAGCCAATAATGTGTTTGTTTTAATTGAAAGTAAATCCTTTTCGGTGTTCAATAATTTTGCTAGAGCTTTTGATCGTAACAAAAGTGGTGCATGGCCCCAGCAGGAATATTTACACGAAACTTGCACCAGGGGCCTGAGTGGGCGAACTAACATTATGTAAGAATTAGCTCAAGAGTGACAGAGTGACGAGAGGCAGTCGCCTCGTTTACTTCCACCATTTGCATATCATGTCATGTAAAAAGCTCCTCATAAGTCTTGTTACATTCGCCTGCGAAACAACTGTAGAGCTGCAGACGGAGTTCCTTGTGCTAAAAATATACCTTTCAAGTCAATAACTAGGGACTACGCTCATGTCTGCGGGCGGCTAAGCGAAAAAGGGCTTTTATTTTAATGTGCTTCCACGATTTAACCGTAGTGCACTTTCCGGGAAAACTTTGCTAAAACTGCTGAAAGCTTTCCTGGACAATGTCGGCTTATTTTTCTCACATATTGGCTCGCACATGTATAAAATTTGCATTTATAATTTGTTAGCCCTAAAGAATTCCGGTTCCTGTCATTTAGCTGGGTCTGGAAAGGTTTAAATTAGCGCTGACTTCACGCATTTAGTGGCTTGAGTGACGGTCCAGTCCGGTCTGGCAATGTATTGTATTTGTCTCCCCGGTCAAGGGCAGGAATAAAGGATTTTTGTGTTCTGTGTGTGTGTCTGATCTTGTGGGCAAAATATCTCTGTAACGGAAAGTCGTATTGACTTCAACCTTTGTGTGGTTGTTCCGTTAGTCAATCGGACGGCTGTAGCAACCTTTGATGTGTATGGCGAAAATAAGAATGACGTCATAATCTAAAAATCTTATGTGATCAATTTCTCAGTCGGTGAACATTGGAGAAATTTAAAACTTGATTGGGATTATTGCCTGGTAGGTCTGCAATATTCTAGCAAATTTTCACGCGAGTAGAATGAAAAAGGACGACATATGACGTCATTACATGCGTATATTTTTAAGATTTATGAAGGTGTATGACATCATTGTGTAAAACTATTTGTGACATATTTTTTGCGCTGAACTTCCTCCACCCTCCGTGTAGGTGCTGTAGTTAACGACGTATCTTGAGTAAAATTGTATTGTTATTACAACGCCTGTGATCAAAGCGTTTTCCAGAAAGATCGTTTATTCCCAACAGGGGGAATATATGCGATCGACCGCGTGTCGGTCTGTCGGTCGATCGGTCTGTCGGTCTCCCATCAAGAGCTTGTTAACACGATAACTTAAAAACTGCTGCAAGGATTTTCATGGAACTTCGTATGTAGCTTCTATGGGAACAGACACAATTCGGTATTTAAATGGGCCAGGTACGTCCAAGGAAAATGGACCAGCTGGAAATTTCAACTCTGGATTGACTATTGATGGCGGTGTTTATCTGATGGAGGAGGGGGGGGGGGGGGCTGTGGGGAATATGTGGGCTATGCACACTGCTCTAGTTTATCATGCCTCCATTCTTGAATCACTGGAGTTGACAGTGACAGCATCGGGCCCGTGTTTTCTGTCTTTCAGTGAGCGAGGCTCACTGAAAGCTAATACGTAATGAATTCCTTGGCCAATTCCAGTTACACTGCATTTTGCAAGTCACAGTCACAACCTTCTGCACCTGGAAACACGGTGAGCGGTAGGGCTGGAACGAGAACTTTCCCTAAAATTATAGTGCACCAATTTTTTTCACGTAGGCATTATGTCAGTTGAATAGTGAGTTGTGTAGTTTTATTTAAGGAGTTGTACAGAGCTTTTAAAGTGGTTACTTAAATAAGGTATTGGGCTCATCGTGGAGAGATACGTGAGGGAAAAGTGTTTTTGAGGGTGGGGGTTTGAGGATTGGGGAGGTACTCCATGTTTAAAAAAATGTTGAATATGATCACATGTTCCAAGTATTTAAATTATTATTCACAGGAATGACTGTAGAAATATTCCAGTGTTTTCTTTTATTTTTTTTTATGTGGATTTTGATTATTTTTTTACAGAAAAGGAAAATTATTGTATTTTTGTGAAAGGAGAAATGAAAATTGCAGAACCATAGATTTGGTCTGGGATACATGTTTTTGTTTACAAAAATAAGAACTTAAATAGGTCCCAAGTGAAAGTATGCGGTATATCTCTGTACACTGATGTTTTGTGTGCACTGGTCATTCTGGTTGGTGACTGTTGATTCTGTGCGTGACGTGTTGACAGATTCGCGGTGCTGAGGAGGAGAAACTGACGCGCGTACTGCAGCAGAAACGCGCTCATCTGCAGAGTCCGCAGAAAGCCGCGTCGCCGGCCGGGCAGTCACCGCAAGCGAAGCCACCATCCAGGCAATCACAAGAAACGGAGCCACCGGCCAGGCAGTCACAGCAAACTCTACCCTTCACCTCCTACACTCCACATAAACGTAATATTGCTTCAGTTGACTGTTGACTTTGATTATGTCAGTGTTGCCACACCGTCCTGCTTTTTTCGCATTTTTGGAAAGCGTCCTGCTTTTGTCCTGCTTTTGAGCTAAAAAGGGCAAATGCCCTGCTTTTGCCCTGCTTTTAGCAAAATTGTGAAATCTCGTTCAGCTTTTGTCCTGCTTTTATAACCGAATAATTCATTATTTAGTTCAAGATCAGATTTTTTACGCCTTTGGCGCCTCTACCTAGATTTTTCGGTGTTTGTACAGAACGTGACTATTAGCACGTTTCTACAACGTTCTTTATTGTTCTTTTTTTTAGCCCCAGCTTCTTTCTGAAGCAGGGGCTATAACCATTGTTGAAAGTATGTGCGAATGAACGCTTTTAAGTTGAAAAATATATTCTCCCAGGATTCTAGCCTGAATGTCTTGAAATTTTGGTGGAAGGTAGGACGCATAAGTGTCTACCTGGCTATTACTAATGGCGAAAACATTAGCGAAAAACGAATTTTTTTTCGTTGAGTCTTTACTACTTCTAGGAAAAACGAATTTTTTTTCGTTGAGTCTTTACTACTTCTAGGAAATTAATCTTACAGGCTTTTAGTTAGCAGGCTTTACTACTACCTAGCTATTATTTTTTTTTGGTGACTGGCCAATAACTGGCGAAAATCTTCTGCAAAATCTTTACTAACTGCTGAAAAATAGTCTTGCCATGTTGCAATTTAATGTGAAGGTAGCAGAAGTTACCACCTACCTGGCTGTAATTTTTTTAGCGATTCGCCAAAAATTGTCGAAAGTATTGGCGAATATTTTCGTAAGGTCTCAACCATTTCCAGGAAAATAATCTTACTGTCTTGAAATTTTAAGCGAGGTACCAGGCGTTACTAACTACCTGGCTATTACTTTTTTGGTGAGTGGCCAAAAATTTGTGCAGATTCTGGCGAAATCAAAAAATGCAGTAAAATCTTAACTTACTGCTGGAAAATAGTCATACTGTCGTGAAATTTTAGGTGGAGGTAGGAGGCGTTACTACCTATCTTGCTATTACTTATTTTGGCGATTCGCCAAAAATTGGCGAAAACCCAACAAATTTTCGGTAAAATCTTGACGGTCTCCAGGAAAATAGTCAAAGTCTTGAAATTTTACGTAAAATTTGCAGACCTTCCTATCTACCTGTGCTGGCACAATTTTTGGTGATTGGCCAAAAATTGGCGAAAATTTTTGCTAAAATCCAAGAAACGAAATTTCATAAATTCTGAATAAACCCCAGTAAAATAGTATTACTGTCTTGAAATTTTAACTAATGGTAGTAATCAATATTGCCTAACTGGCTATGAATGTTTAGTGACTGGCAAAAAATCGGCGAATTATTTGGCGAAAAACCAAAGAAATTTTTGTGGTTATCGATTTTTACTATTTTTGACCTTTGCGTTCCCGTCGTCATGAAAATTTAAGTTAAGTTTTAATTTTTAAACTCCAGAATTAAATGCAGTTTTTCTTCGTGTCCTGGCGCTGCCCATACGTGGTTATATCGAGTTGTGTCACTTTTTAAACTAAAAATTGCGTCCTGCTTTTGTCCTGCTTTTTTTTTTTTAAATCGTCCTGCTTTTGGCAGGACAGTGTCCTGCTTTTAGCCTAAAAGGGCGTGGCAAAACTGTTATGTATATATTCGTTGGAAATGTTCATTTCAATTTTGCAATGAAGAATACTTCCGTGCAGTGATTTCTTTCAAAAGCTCTGATCATCACATTTCATGATACGCTCTTCGCAAGGTTTTAACAGTGAATAGTTGGAGCGTATGTCTTGCACTGTTCGAGCTTTTCACCACTCGGTACGCATTTTTGCAGGGACAGCACGTATCTTAAAAAGGATTTCGAACTCTACGAACGAAATTTTTGACTGGAATTTTGTACCATTTTCGTCATCCTTCGGGCGACAATGATTGTTATTTAGCTTATTAATTTAACGAAGATCACATTCGTTTGCGGCTGACATTTTTGTTGCTGGCTATGATAAGCAAAAACTTGGTTATGTGCTCCAGATGGTGTATAGAGATACACACTCTGTACTATAGGGTGCGCGCTTTTTTCTGAATCAAGCGCGTAACGTTACGAGTTTTCGACATTTTCCAAATTACTCATTAAGTTCGTGGAAGCGATGGACAGAAGGGGAAAACAGGCCTTCAGCGGTGATATTTTTTTTTGTCAGCGCCAGTTTACTTCAGCACTTTGCCAGTAGCATAGAATTTTATTTTTGAATTCTGTGAAATTACGAATTAAACATCTGGAAGCGGACTCCATCCTGTGAGAAATTTGAAAAATGAGGTAAAGTTGAAATGCAGAGATGTCAAGCAGGACAAGCAGGAGACAAGCCGTGGGGCCCAGGTTGAGGCAGGAGGATCAGCAGACAAGCCGTGAGTTGCCTGTGGAGGTAGGACGGGCAACAGACAAGCCGTGAGGTGCCTGTGGAGGTAGAACGGGCAACAGACAAGCCGTGAGGTGCCTGTGGAGGTAGAAAGGGCAACAGACAAGCCGTGAGGTGCCTGTGGAGGTAGGACGGGCAACAGACAAGCCGTGAGGTGCCTGTGGAGGTAGGACGGGCAACAGACAAGCCGTGAGGTGCCTGTGGAGGTAGGACGGGCAACAGACAAGCCGTGAGTTGCCTGTGGAGGTAGGACGGGCAACAGACAAGCCGTGAGGTGCCTGTGGAGGTAGAACGGGCAACAGACAAGCCGTGAGGTGCCTGTGGAGGTAGAACGGGCAACAGACAAGCCGTGAGGTGCCTGTGGAGGTAGGACGGGCAACAGACAAGCCGTGAGGTGCCTGTGGAGGTAGAACGGTCAACAGACAAGCCGCGAGGTGCCTGTAGAGGTAGAACGGGCAACAGACAGGCCGTGAGGTGCCTGTGGAGGTAGGACGGGCAACAGACAAGCCGTGAGGTGCCTGTGGAGGTAGGACGAGAAACAGACAAGCCGCGAGGTGCCTGTAGAGGTAGAACGGGCAACAGACAAGCCGTGAGGTGCCTGTGGAGGTAGGACGGGCAACAGACAAGCCGTGAGGTGCCTGTGGAGGTAGGACGGGTAACAGACAGGCCGTGAGTTGCCTGTGGAGGTAGGACGGGCAACAGACAAACCTTGAGTTACTTGTGGAGGTAGGGCGGGAAACAGACAAGCCGTGAGTTGCCTGTGGAGGTAGGACGGGCAACAGACAAGCCGTGAGGTGCATGTGGAGGTAGGACGGGCAACAGACAAACCGTGAGGTGCATGTGGAGGTAGGACGGGCAACAGACAAGCCGTGAGGTGCATGTGGAGGTAGGACGGGCAACAGACAAACCGTGAGGTGCATGTGGAGGTAGGACGGGCAACAGACAAGCCGTGAGGTGCCTGTGGAGGTAGGACGGGCAACAGACAAGCCGTGAGTTGCCTGTGGAGTTAGGACGGGCAACAGACACACCTTGAGTTACTTGTGGAGGTACGACAGGAAACAGACGAGCCGTGAGGTGCCTGTGGAGGTAGGACGGGCAACAGACAAACCTTGAGGTGCCTGTGGAGGTAGGACGGGCAACAGACCAGCCGGTGCATGGTGCTGAGGTGCATGTGGAGACGGGGCGGGCAGTAGACAAACCGCGCGGTACAGTTGGACATGGGATAGGCTGCGACAAGCCGTCGATCCCATGCGGAGACGGGACAAGACAACAAACAAGCTGCCGGGCCCATGGTGGCGTGCAGCGTATGTGAAGGCAGGGCAAAGAACAGACCGGATGTCCAGTGCATGTGGGAGACGGGACGAAAGGCAGAAGCTCTCGGGCGCATATAACGAGCACTTGTGATTACTTGCGTATTCCCTGCCTTAAGTTATTCTCGCGTCTTTTACATCTCCTGTCATTTTGATTGCATGTAATAGCACATATCTTGGATGACGATTGTGCGGTGATAGCATGTAGATAATTCAGACCCTACGTAAACACGTGCACATAAGGCTAGTGTAGATGACACACCTTGTGCCATGCACGCCTTCAAAATGGTATACAAATGCCATGTAATGGACAAATGAAGCGATAAGGGTGTCGATAAGGTTTAACTTACAGCTAATTACCACATTCTGCGTGGCGACATTTGTGGTCAAATGTTCAGTTTGTGATGTAAGACTGTGGCCTGTGCGTCTTATGTTTTGTGTGAATCCACATTTCATCCGTCGACATTTCATCCCCAGACATTTCATCCTTGACATTTCATCCGAAAATAAGTGACAAAGTACGACATTTCATCCGAATTTTTTCACAGATAAATTTTAACGCAAACTGCAAAGCAACAGTGCTTCGAAGTAAAAGCACATCTAACCACCACAAAGTAGAATAAAAGCCGTATTCGTTTAATGCTAATCACTGTCTAATCTGTCACTCTTAATACTGGTGAAGTCGTGTGCACTTTAATCCCTAAGTTGGGGGTTGCTTCGACACAGAATAAAGAGGAGCAGTATGGAAAGCGACCGTCTGTCTGCAAAGAGATAAATTTCTATGTAATCTCAGGATGCTCCGATGTCACAGAATTTGTACTCTGATCAGCTGCAGAACGTTTCAACATTTTGGACTGGACGCAAGTAATTGTCCACTTGTGTGCTTTTATTTCTGGATCTGGACACCAGTTATAACGTCTAGTTTGTATATCTATATTTGTTATGAGATATGACGTAAATGACCTGTTTAATACGTTAAATTGATCAACTTAGAGGTGGTGTTTATTTTCAAGATATTTATTATTACTAAAACGTCGGTGAAATCACAAACAACAAATAAATGAAGCAATCTCACACTCAGTTTCAAATCGAACCTGAAAAAAATAGGATGAAATGTCGCAATTTTTTGTTGCTTTTCGGATGAAATGTCGTCGGATGAAATGTCGGGTTCCCGTTTTGTGTGCACTGGTCTCTCAAAGTGCTTTTTTGCGCACCTCTAAAAAAATTTCCTCATGCGGCCGTTTGAATGTTTTGGAGATCAAGTTTTTCAAAATAGTTCTTAGACTAGTAATTTTAGTCAGATTACTTTAATTTTTTAGGCGTAGTCCAATGTCAGGGCTCTGTGAAATTTTCTTTTCTGAGATCCGCGAAAGATTAGGGAAATGCCGGCCGTTGAAAAATGTTCAGTAGCCGGTTTTTAAAATATCACTACCACTTTTTGGCGACCATACAAACGTATTGATATGGATTCCCTCTATCTTGGCTCGTTACAATGTCCCAGGACATTCTTGTTTTTGCCTTTTGTGATAGTCATGAAGTCCCAATAATGTGTGCTGAGTTTACCCACTGAGCCATTTAAAGTGACCGGCATGCTCAAAATTACATTGTTGTGGTGGTGGAGATTTCAACGCTTTTAATAGAAATATCTTAATAGTTTTTAGCCCAGCTTACGGTACACGTAAGCTGGGGTATTCCTATCGGTTTGCGGGTGGCGTCCGTTAGTTAGTTAGTTAGTTAGTTAGTTAGTTAGTTCGCTGTAAACTTTGTTTCAAAATGCATCTCCTCCTACAATTTTGATCCGATGTCATTTATTTTTGGTGTGAGGCATCCCTAAGGGGTCGTGCATACGGCTTGTGCTTTTCTAGTCGATCGGGTGATTTTTGAATTTTTGGCGAATTTTTAAAGAGAAAAATTAAAAATGTATCTCCTCCTACATTTTTGACCCGATGTCATTTATTTTTGGTATGAGGCACCCCTAAAGGGTCGTGCATACGGCTTGTGCTTTTTTAGTCGATCGGACAATTTTTGAATTTTTGTGGGATTTTTTTAAGCAAAAATTTTGAAAAAAATGCATCTACTCCTACAATTTTGATTCGATTTCATTTATTTTTGGTGTGAGGATTTCGTAAGCGCTCGTGCATACGGCTTGTGCTTTTTTAGTCGATTGGGTGATTTTTGAATTTTTGGGGATTTTTTAAAGAAATTTTAAAATGTATCTCCTCTTACATTTTTGACCCGATGTCATTTATTTTTGGTATGAGGCACCCCTAAAGGGTCGTGCATACGGCTTGTGCTTTTTTAGTTTGTATTTTTGGGGAATTTTTTAAGCAAAAATTTCGAAAATAATTCAAAATTCATCTACCCCTACAATTTTGATTCGATGTAATTTATTCTTGGTGTGAGTGCATAAGGCTTGTGCTTTTTAGTCGATCGGGCAATCAAACATCATATATTTTGTGGCTGAGGAATGCTTAGGGTGTCTTGAATATGGCCTGTCTTTTTCAGTCGATGAGAGAATTTTTGAAGAAAAAAATTCAAAATGCATTTCCTCCTACAGTTTTTATCAGATTCCATTTATTTTCGATATGAGCCGTCTCTAGGGGGTCATGCATACGGCTTGTGCTTTTTGAGTGAATTGGAAAACTTTTGAATTTTTTCGGAATTTTTGAGAAAAAAAATTAAATGAATCTCCTCCTACAGCGCATAAACGCAAGTTAAATGAACTTGCACAGTAGTCAGATTTAAACACCGCACATCGACGCAAGTTAAATAAACATTCGCAGTAGTCCAAATTAAGTACTCCGCATCGATGCAAGTTAAATAACATGCGCACTGGTCCGAAATGTGAACTGCGCATCGACGGAGGATAAATAAAGATGCGAACTGCTCCAAAATAAGCACCGCGCATCAACGCAGGTTAAATAAACATGCGCACTGGTCCGAAAAAAAGAACTACGCTTCGACGTAAGTTGAATAGACATGCGCAGTGGTCTGAAATGCGAACCGCGCATCAACGCAGCCTGAAGAAACATGCGCACTGGTCCGAAATGCGAACCGCACATCGAGGCAAATTAAATAAACATGCGCAGTGGTCCGAAATGCGAACCGCGCATCAACGCAAGTTAAATAAATATGCGCACTGGTCTGAAATGAGAACCACGCATCAACACAAGTTAAATAAACATAGGCACTGGCCTGAAATACGAACCGCGCATCGAAGGAAGTTAAATAAACATGCGATCCGGTCCAAAATAAGCACCGCACATCAACGCAAGTTAAACAAACATGCGCACTTGTCCGAAAAAAGGACCACGCATCGACGCAAGTTGAATAGACATGCGCAGTGGTCTGAAATGAGAACCGCGCATCAACGCAAGTTAAATAAACATGCGCAGTGGTCCGAAGAAAGAACCATGAGTCGACGCAAGTTGAATAGACATAAGAGTCGGGCATCGACGGGACTTAAATAAACATGCGTTCTGGTCCGAAACGCAAATCGCGCGTCAACGCAAGTTAAATGAACCTGCTCACTTGTCCCAAAATGCGAACTGCGCATCAACGCAACCTAAAGAAACACGTATACTGGTCCGAAAGGCGAACCAGATATCAAAGCAAATTAAATAAACATGCACACTGGTCCGAATTGCGAACCGCACATAAGATTAGGTTAAATAAACATTTGGACCGGTCCAAAATAAGTACCGATTATCAACATAAGTTAAAAAAAATATGCGCAATGGTCCAAAATGCGAACCACGCATCAGCACAAGTTAAAAAAAAACATGCGCGCTAGTCCGAAATGCGAACTGCCCATTAACGCGACTTAAATGACATGCGCACTATTCAAAATAAGAACTGCGCATCAACGCAACTTAAATAAACATGCGCACTGGTCCAGAATAAGAACCGCGCATCAACTCAAGTTAAAGAAATATGCGCATCGGCCTGAAATAAGAACCGCGCATCGACGCACGTTAAATAAACATACGCAGTGGTTCGAAATGCGAACCACGTGCCAACGTAAGTTAAATAAACATTTGCACTGGTCTAAGATAAGCACCGCGCATCAACGCAGGTTGAATAAACATGCGCACTTCTCCGAAATTCGAACCGCGCATCAACGCAAGTTAAATAAACGTGCGCAGTGGTTCGAAATGCGAACCACGCTCCAAGCAAGTTAAATAAACATTTGCACTGGTCCAAAATAAGCACTGCGCATCAACGCAAGTTAAATAAACATACGCACTTGTCCGAAATTCGAACCGCGCATTAACGCAAGTTAAATAAACATGCGTAATGATCCGAAATTCTCATCAGCGCAAGTTAAATAAGCATGCACACTGGTCCAAAATGCAAACCGCGCACCAACGCAAGTTAAATAAACATAGGCACACGTCCAAAATAAGCACCGTGCATCAACGCAAGTTAAATAAACATGCAAACTGGTCCGAAATGCGAACCGCGCATCAAGGCAACCTATGGATACTTGTGCACTTGTCCAAAATAAGTACCGCTCATCAACGCAAGTACAATAAACATGCGTATTGGTCTGAAATAGGAATCGCGCATCGACGCAAGGTAAATAAACATGCGCAGTGATCCGAAATAAGAACCGCACATCAACACAAGGTAAATAAACATGCGCACTTATCCGAAATACGAACCGCCCATCAACACAATGTAAATAAAGATGCGCATTGATCCGAAATAAGAACCGCACATCAACACAAGGTAAATAAACGTGCGCGCTGATCCGAAATAGGAACCGCACATTCACAAAAGGTAAAAAAAACATGGGCGCTCGTCAGAAATGCGAACCGCACATCAACGCAAGTTAAATAAACATGTGCACTGTTCCAAAATGAGAGCCGCGCATCTACGCAAAATTAAATAAACATGCGCACTTGTCTGAATAAGAACCGCGCATCAAGGCAAGTTACATAAATATGCGCACTGGTCCGAAATGCGAGCGTTGTTTGAAGGTATCTATGGCAGACTATCCAGTCTACCAGAGATACAAAAAATCTGTTTCCCATTTTTGTGGGAAAGAAATCTTTGTATGCATTTACCGGTCTATGTTCTGGTCCGGTGCTAAATTAATTATTGGGCTAGCTGTTTGCTGTCTCATCTTTTGAAGCCCAATTTTTGAGGAAAATTCCCTTGCTCATGCACGCTGGAATTGGTCATATTGCTTTTCGTAAGCTGGGACTTTGTCCTTGGACAAACTTGTTTTTTCCTAAATTATGAATTAGACGGTGCAGAGTGCTTCCTGAAACCAACCGGTTTTTGCTCTTAGGGCTAGTGGAAGCACAAAGTGAGAGCTAGTGATGTGACGGTTTACCATTTGGGACGGTTAACCGTGAAGGTGGCGGTTCGGTCAAACCGAACCGTGCTCTGTGGAAAACCGCGGTTCATTTTCGGTTTTTAATTAACATTATTTTTGTTTTTCTCAAGACCATTTTTAGCTGCTATGAATGTTTCAGCTCACTATTTTAGCGCAGCATTATTTTACACTTCCAGATGAGCTCATTTTTTAGTTAAGCAATGTGTTTACTTATCACGTTCAAGAATAAAGACAGAAAATTAATTGGGATATCTTTAATTTATATGTATTTGCATAGTCTGAAAAAACCTAAACCGAACCGAAAAACCGCGGATTTTTCTTTAAAAACCGAAACCGAACCGAACTGGACCCATAAGTGACGGATCACATCACTAGTGAGAGCTGTGTCCAGTTTTTTTTAAAGTGTTCTTTTGTGAAATCAGGGATTTTTGGGTAAGAATGAAAGAAATTCGTATATATTGTCGTAGATATTGTAGGGACGCATGGAGGATGGAGAGATTTTTTATTTATGTAAACACGCAAGAAGGCAAAACAAAAAAAGAGAGAGAGAGAGAGATAAAAAATTCAGCGTTGTCTGATAAAAGTCAGTGAAGACGACAAAAAATCGAGTTCAGTTTTTCACCATGCAAAGATAACAATGAAGTGGGAAATGTTATCGCACTCATTAACAAAATATTTATATTGAAGTCACCTGCTGTGACTTATTATCAGTCAAGAGTGCTCTCAACACTCTGTCAATGTATCCAGCGCACACACGCGGCGGTATTGAATCAATGATAACCCATTTCTTCATGCATTTGAACCTCATTAACAATGACAATTCAAAGAGAATCGTCTCTTTATGGCCTACCCGTGTGGTAGTGGCCGGTCTAGCCACACAAATTTGAAAAAAGCATTTGTAAATTCTTATTTGCATGACATTCTTAACTTGAAATAGAGGATGTTACTTGATATTAGTGTTTAAGCACACACACACATACACACACACACACACTCTCTCTCTCTCTCTCTCTCTCTCTCTCTGTCTCTCTGTCTCTCTCTCTCTCTCTCTCTCTCTCTCTCTCTCTCTTAAGCACGCACACACACACACACACACACTGTCTCTCTCGCTCTCTCTCTCTATATATATGTGTAATATTTCTATTATTTTAATGACACATTAAGATTGGCACATGAAGAAATGGCACATTTCTTTCTAACAAGGTCCATATAGTTAAGATAAAAATGTTCTCTTCAAGTATACTTCGTACGACTCATACAATTTAAGTTTTCACTGAATTATTTCCATTTTAACTTTTCACCATAAAATTTTAACATTTCTGAGTAAAACACTGCGATATACATACGTTTATATAAGAAATATATCGAAGAAATTGTCCAGAGTTAAGGGGAAAGGAACCCTGTGGATACGCCCGGGAAACGTTCAGGGTAAGGCTAAAGGACCATAAAGGAACCCCAGTGAGTAATACTATTACACATTTCCATAGATAAAACATTACGTAAAAATTCATCACGTGCTAACGCACATGTGTATTGAGTTGCTTGTATAACTTTTAAAAATTGGTTATTGATATAGGAAATGATTCTTTCTTTTTTAACTGAAATTCTATTTTTTTATTCAGGGTTTAATATACATGTGATGGAAAATAAAAGTGCCATTTTTTCCGTATGTTCAAAATTGCCATTTTTTCCAGTGCTATTTTTTCCGGTGCCTTTTTTCCCACACCCATATATATGTTATAACGAATCTGTAAAACCATCGACTTTATAGATTCGTTGAAAATTTCAGCGAATCTGTAGATTCGCTGACTCAATTAGCGAATCTACAGATTCGCTGGTTGTTCACGTAAAAAATTATACAGATTCGCTGAAATTGCCTGATCGGCCATCTTTACCGACATTACTTTTGAGTGGTTACGTTACTCCAGATGTATTTTACACACGTTTTTCTTGGTTTGTGTGAAGGGAATATATATCGGGCTTCATTGTCTTGTTTCCATTGCTGTTAACTCATGTCATGTAGCTGAGGTTTCTTTGGTCATTTGATGAAAATACACCAATTATATGCTTTCACACCGGAATAAAGTTTCTATTCGTTGAAATCCTTGTCCTATCAGTTTCTGTTAAATTAAATTATGTGTATGCGGAGCAGCGAAAATTACCACTGATTGGATAAGCGTGCCGTAATTCAATTGCAATTTATATCACCCGGAGGTAAAGAGATTTTTATGTTGCACTCATGGAAAAATAATTGCAATTTGACTAATAGCAATTTGAATGATACTGAGAAGGGGAGTAATGATTGCAATTTATTTAGAAACAATAGTATTAAGATTTGATGTGATCACTTTTATGAACGACGATAAACAGAAAGAGAAAAACTTGATTTAAGCCTTTGTGAATATTGATAGCAAATGTTTTCGAAAGCTTTCCAATATTGTTTTTTATTTGAGACTAGACATTCGCATTTCAACAATGCATTTTAAAGCTAGTTAAATAAAAATATGTGTAATTTCAAAAGTTTCTATTGCAATATATCCTATTCCACCCCCCCCCCCCCAAAAAAAAAAACAAAAAACAAAAAAAAAAAACAAGAAACTTAATTTAAGCATTTGTGAATATTGATAGCAGATATTTTCGGTGTTGCAATATTGTTTTTCATTTGAAACTAGAAATTCGCATTTCAACAATGCATTTTAAAGCTAGTTTAATAAAATATGTGTAACTTTTAATGTTCCGATTGCAATATATTACATCCCCCCCCCCAAAAAAAAAACAAAAAAAAAAAACAAACAATAAAAAGTTGTGTAAAACGCCTCTGGAGTAAAGAAGTCACATAAAAGCAATTAAATTTCAAATATCACCCAACACAAGTAATCCTGTCGGTAAAGATGACTGGTCAGGCAATTTCAGCGAATCTGTGTAACTTTAAAGGTGAAAAACCAGCGAATAATTTTACAGATTACATAACATTTTTGTAATGGTGAAATAATGTAACGAGTCTATTCCGGAGTAGACTCACGATACTCAGTTTCATTGATATATACAGTAATTCAGATAATTTACAGCCACTAATCTACATTAGTCTATTCCGAAATAAATTCACTGTGTCGAAAGTGTTTTATGTTGCCCAGGACAAAAATATCTACTTTCTTATTTCTTGATATATTCTTATTTTAAATAACAGAGCGTAATATGTAAGTACAAGACAAAGAAACTAAACAAAAATTACTCTTTAATTCTGTTAGCGACATCTTGTCCCATTATCCAGTAAGAAATTATCTTTTTGTTAATTGTGTTATATGTACTTGAGCACATAGCTGAACAGTCTGTTCAAACAAGAAATTTGGACTCTCCTTCGCTGGACATATCGTCAACAGATCTGGTGGCCATAGCTTTAAGGATTAGTGAATCGGGGAAAAACATTTAAATAGCTTCCACTCCGCAAGTCTGGAAGATAGAAATCCGGGTTGTCCGTGTCATGGTGTTCAGGAGTCGTGCCTGGATGCTAATTGCTTTACACGTCGCCATCTTAACGCTGCTGCGAATGACACGACGATTTAAAATGCTTGTTACGCTTAGAATTTTTCTATACCGATAATTTATTAAATTTGCGCGATGTGACAAAGTGTTTCCGTCTCAGACTGATCCCTTTTTTTCTGCTATCCACTTATCCGGCGAAGCAATCTGAAATGGTTAGAACTAGGACTGCCAATTTGGTACAGACAAACTATGTTATGTCTAGCTGGTCAATCTCTTTTTTAACCCAGTCGACTTTGTCGGACTGGGTTAGTCGTATCACTATAGGGGGCTTGAATGTATGTGCGTATGTTAAACTTTTTCTTTAAAATGCTACTCCTGCTACAGTTTTGCTCCAATCGTTTTGATATTACGCAGGAATGTTCCCTGGATGGTCCCACACCTGGCTATTACTTTTTTGACGATTGACGAAAAACTGACAAAATGGCGGCACTGTTTGTGCCCGTTTTTTTTTTTTTTTTACTCATTTTTTAAATGCTACTCCTACAGTTTTATACCAATCGTTTAGATGCTACGCAGGGATGTTCCCCAAGGGGTTGGCCTACCAGGCTATTATTTTTTGCGCGGTTCGCCAAAAACTGCCGAAATGGCGGAACTTTAAAGTTTGGCAAAAACTGGAATAAATGGTAGTAAATAACTGAATTGTCAAACCATTCATTTCTCTCAGTCTTTTTCAAATAGTTATAAAAATTTAATCGAAAGTTTCTTAGGTGCTTCTCCACCTGGACTTTGCTTTTTTCGCAAATGACAAAAAAGTGCCGAAATGGTGGAATTTTAAAAATTTTGTAAAATTGTGTAAATGTCGGTAAATACGTGAATCGTCAGAACCCAACCTGTCCAACATCCCTTTTCGGGTAGCTTCCAAAAATGGAATTGAATGCATTTTACATACTTCATTTTTTGTCTAACAGTATTCGTTTCAAGAGTTTTTCTCTCTTTCTTCTTTAGTAACTCGGCTGGGTCATGTCCGTGGACATGCTTGTTTTTTTTATTCATTTACATTTTGTATGTAAAAGTGGGAATTGAAGCCCATATATAAGGCACACACTATGAGAGCTCACAGGACAGGCTCAGCGTAATCATATTGATTGTTCCGTTGACGAATGAGTGAGCAAATATACCGTATATGAGTCATAACAGAAGGGAGATTGGAAAGGATCCTTGTATAGCACAGGATGCTGGTTTTCGACAATTGGTTTCTATAAAAATAATATAATGGTATATTTATATACGGTGGATCACGAAATTCTGCTTGAGCGTCTGCATAAGTCGCATGGTATCTCGGATCTTGCCCTCGAATGTTTACGATCATATGTGAGGGATCGGTCATTTCAGGTGTCCGTTGAAGGTGTGTACTCGAAAATCCAAGAGATGGAAAGATCTGTCCCACGCAGGAGCTTGCTCGAGCCAAGGCTCTATAATGGTTTCACTTTTCCCATAGGTCACCTTATTCGAGTTGTACTGCGCGTACTCTATCACGGGTATGCTGATGACAATACGCTGATGAAACCAATGAGCATGAATTCGGATTTTAGTGGTGAAGTTTGTCATTTGGCGCAATGTATTTCTCTGTTCAATGATTGGATGAACCAAAATAAAGTGAAAATTGAATCCAGAAAAAACGCAATTTCTTATCTTTGCCAGCCGGAAAAATCAAATCAGAATACCAGTTGAGCACATGGAAATTGATGGAAATGAGGTTAAACTCTCCTCTACAGCAAAGCTCCCGGGCATTACTATGAGTGATGAATTAAGCTTGGCAGATTAACACCTGGATTTAGACTTCCATAATCATTGATAACCCGACGTTGATGAAACGTTAAAATGTTTACTGGGATGAATAAATTATAATATCGTTATAAAAATTCATGTGATGTTATATTGTATCAATCTTGCAACAAATTGACGGATCATTTTTCGCGTATTATTTAATTTTTTAGCGCGCTGAGAAAACTGAAAATGCCATGTATAATGTTAAAACAACATAATAGCACGTGTGGAGGTGCGCATCACCCAAACGTGGGAGATAAATATCCCCATTGAGATATTTGATTCTGCCTAAGATCCAAGAGTTAGGTTTGGTGGAACTGTACGAAAGTAACGCTGACTTCAAGCACTTTTGTGGAATTGTCTCGCTTTCTTGCCAGTGGGTGCCAGCCAGCATGCAGTACCTGCAGAAAAACACACCACCTGGCGCTGAACCACTGGTTGATGGAGCGTCCATGAGCCAACGCTGAGGGACGAGCCCCGCACGAATAATCAGTGTGAGGGGTTCAGCAACCGTTTCATCTTGTTGGACATAACCATCCGTTAATTTGGTATTTAATTACCGCCATTAAGTGGGAGGATAGTGCAATGCGTACACTTATTATGCAGGATGGTCGTGGAGCTCCTCGCAGAAAGAGAATCAAATAGGAATATTACTCCCTTCAACAGCGCGTGAAGAACCTCTGTCAACAGCGCGTGAAGAACCTCTGTCAACAGCGCGTGAAGAACCTCTGTCAACATCGCGTGAAGAACCTCTGTCAACATCGCGTGAAGAACCTCTGTCAACAGCGCGTGAAGAACCTGTCAACAGCGCGTGAAGAACCTATGTCAACGGCGCCCGAAGAACCTCTGTCAACAGCGCCTGAAGAACCTCTGTCTCGATCGTGCTTCCGGCAGAAAAAGCGTAGAGGAGTTCCTTAAGGGCATTGGGCACAACATTCGTTGGCGTTGTGTAAACCGCGAGCATCAGGAAGGCGATGAATGTAGGCCAGTGCGTTGTGAATGACTTTAAACAGGTCAAACAGTTGAAATCAAAGTAGCAAAAGACTGATCTGATTTTATTGCAATTAGGCTGTAGCATACGTTGTACTGTAACTGAAAGCAATGAAGCAAAAGACTGATCTGATTTTATTGCAATTAGGCTGTAGCATACGTTGTACTGTAGGTGAAAGCAATGATGCAAAAGACTGATCTGATTTTGTTACAATTGGGCTGTAGTATATGTAGTACTTTTGTAGGTTGTAGCATGTGTAGTACACATGGATGGTCATTGAGATTAAATGAGAACAAAGCACTGTTCAGGGAAGTTGAAGCGATTGATTAATAAATAAAAGTTTCAAATATTATTTTTTAACTTTTGTAACGAGGTTTCATAATTTCTGCAAAGTGGACGTTTTGTCCCAGTATACACGTGTGGACGTTCTGTCCGTGGACGTTCCGTCTTTAGACGTTGTGTCCCGGATTCTTATTTGCTCACTCTTTTTCAGTAGTGGAGAGATCAATAACTTGCCTGTGCTGTTAGCTCTGTGGCTTGCGTGCGCCTGCCTTATAATGGGCTTCATTGGCAAAATTTCAATGTCCATTTTTCCATGTAAAATGTTTTTTTCTAATTGGCATGTGCCAGCTAGACATGCTACATATTTCTCGTCCTAACCTTAACTGTCTCAGACTAGTTTACGTGACGAGGATATGGTGAATAAAAGGAATCATGCGGAAACACTTCACCGAATCGCAGGAACTCAATCAACTGTGAGGATTTTAATCGCCAAATGTAGTTAATTCAAATGTGGAAGGTAAACATCACCGCAAAGGAATTTACTGTTCAGCCTGACAAGCTACATCACGCTACACGCTCGCGGTATTACTCACTCATTGTCTACAGTGAATCAGTTAATAGGCTGAGGCTGTAGATACCATGAGCTATCAAAGCTTGTGTATTCATGGGCTTCAATGGCAAAATTTCTGTGTCCATTTTCGCATATAAAATGCAATTGAATTTACAAAAAAAGTATGGGTGGACAAACTAGACATGCTCCCATTCGTCTCCTGATCAGTTGGCTGGACGAGCTCATTGCAGAAAAAAAAGGAAGCAGAGGAAAAAACATTTGCCGCAACGTACGAATGCAATAAACCAGGGGGTATCCGCCCAAAATGGCCCCGGGCAAAATTTCTCTGACCATAATGTCTCCACAGAGTTTAAGGGGGTGAGAATGTTTCCACCCAAAATGTCTCCATGTGTAAGGGGGGTCAAAATGTCTCCGCCCAGAATCTCAGGTAACAGTGGCCACCGTATGCTTTGTGTACATAAACCCGTCAACCGCAATTTTACGACCCCCTTATTACTTCCAAATATCTTTATATCCAAATCATAGTATGTTTCAGGAATCCGGGACAGAAGGGCCCTAGACAAAAGGGCCTTGGACATGAGGGCCTTTCCCAAAACGGCCTTTTCCAAAAGGGCCTTTCGGAAAACGGCCCTAAATGAAAAGTTGGACAAAAGTGCCTTGAGAATTTTTTTTGTTGGATATGGTTCTCAAAATTATTTTTATTTTTTGTGTAATAAAATAACTCCAAAAACAAAATTTATTGATTTAAAAAAAGGTCACAGTTCAAGTAAAGACCTCAAATTCAGAACTCGTTATATATCGGCAAGACACCGACACGCCAACATATCCTGATTAGTGCGTGCGTTTAAACAGCACAGTGCAAAGGAACGAAACAAAGGACAGAGATTATCTTTTGTGGCACAATGATTCCGAAATCTGGCATCTAAAGACAGTGATGGGAAGTAATTGAAAGAGTCTTTGCAATGAGTAAAACATCAGGGCAGTGATTGGTACAAACAGGGATTATCCTGTGGCACAGTGCTTCGGAAATCACGAGAGAGTGATGGGGAGTAAATGAAACAAAACATCAAGGCAGTTATCTGTAAAAACACAATAAAGTTTGTTTTTTTTTACTTGTTATTTTATTACATATTTCATTAAATACTTAAAACTCAAAATCCTTGAAAAAATTCTCAAGGCCCTTTCGTCCAACTTTTCATTTAGGGCCGTTTTGGGAAAGGCCGTTTTGGAAAAGGTCCATATGTCCAAGGCCCTTTTATCCAAGGCCCTTCTGTCTGAATACCATGTTTCAGATTTGAATGATGGTCATAAAATTTTCTCTGTATTTACACAAAACGGGATTTACTAAAGGATTAGTAAAATTTCACTTCGGTATTCATGCG
The DNA here is from genome assembly GCA_949752745.1 of Protula sp. h YS-2021. Lineage (NCBI taxonomy): Eukaryota > Metazoa > Annelida > Polychaeta > Sabellida > Serpulidae > Protula > Protula sp. h YS-2021. The sequence goes on from OX457025.1 coordinate 57,424,690, forward strand.
GCTCGTTTTCGAATTTACCCGGAGCAAATTACAAGAATGATCGAAGATGTGGATTCACGAATTTCTGCACGTTTTCGAATTTACTCGATTACCGGGGAACAAACTGCAGTAAAAGGATTCATATAATTTGTTTGGGTTCATTTTGATTTACCGGAGAATAAATTGCAATCTAAGAATAACAAGATTTTAATCAAAAGCCATTTTATTTACCATTGCTTGGTGTGCTATAGTTAACAATCAGTTGCAATATTTTATCATTGCCGGAAACATTCTAGACGAGACATTTTACCCACCTTTCACATAGCGGTTTTTAGCGAAGACATTCTGACCCCTCTGACATTCTTCGGGGACATTATGGCCGAGGACATTTTAGGCGGAGACATTCTTACCCGGATTCAACCAGGGGATTTAAAATCCCCAAGTGTTATGATCAGAATGCAGCCTTATCACTCGGCATTATGACAGGGCAGAGGGAAGAAAAAAATTAAACAGTTGTTTGCATGTCGCCATTATTTTGTACCTTTCTCGGATGCATTCGTTTTCCCAAGTTTTCTGAAGAAAAAATATAAGTTTATTTGTATATTTACAATGCAAATATCATATTTTCTTTCAGAGACGAGTGTTGGCCTTTGGGAGAACATGCAGCACCAGACTCAAGGCCCGGTGGATGTGTACAGCGCGTATTCCCCGCACGCCAAGCACCAAGCCTTCCCGCTCAAGGCCTGGCCCAGTAAGTTGTGTGCTGCCAGAGGCATGAACGAGATCGGGGAGTGGGGGAGGGGGCGCAGGCTAACTATTAGAACAGCCTTCACCTACATTCTTGTGGAAATCCGTAGTATTGCGCGCTTCTGTGGAGGAGTTGTGTAGAATCGTATAAATAGCCATAGGGATGCAGGTGCGGGGGAAGAACAATGTGTAGTTGCTCAGCAATTATGCATTTCCAAATAGTTTCACACAGTGAAATGGTCTTTCTGGTTGACTGTTTCATGAGAATGTTGCAGATGTTTTATTTACGGCTCATTTATCTCAGACAGTATCTAAATACACCCTAATACTGGGCCTTTTCTCATCAAGAATTTGTAAAAATGTGATTGTAGCATAGCATCGAAATTATATGCCTAGGGGTGCCTGGTAAAAAGACCCCGGTTATAAGCCCCCCCCCCCCCATCATTTTGCATACCCAGTAAAAAGCCCTGCCCCCCCTTTTTAGACCAGCCGACTATGTCGGGCTGGTCTTATCCCATCAATAGAGGGGTATCCGTCGTCTGTATGTACGTATGTATGTAGTTACGTGTGTAAACTTTTACTTAAAATGCTTCTTCTCCTTTAGTTTTGATCTCAAATTTTACACGAATGTTCTCTAGGTAGGCCTCTCTTTAAAAATTATTTTTTGGCGATCCTCCAAAAATTGGCTAAATGGGGGGGGGGGGGGGGGGCATTTGAAATTTTTTAGTTGCCAATTTTCAAAATGATTCTTCTCCACAAATTTTGATCAGATTTTCTTCACATTTTGCACGAATATTCCCTATGTCGGCCCATTGAAAAATTACTCATTTTGGCGATCCGCCAAAAATTGGCCAAATTGGGGACATTTGTAATTCCTGGTTGCCAGTTTTCAAAATGCTTCTTCACCCACAATTTTGATCAGATTTTTTTCACATTTTGCATGACTATTCCGGAGCTAGGCCTCTTTTGAAAGATTACTTATTTTGGCGGTCCGCCAAAAATTGGCCAAATGGGAGATATTTTTTTTTTATGTCTAATTTTCAAATTGCTTTTTCTCCTACAATTGTGATCGGATTCCTTTCCAATTTTGGATAGTTGTTCTCTAGGTAGACCTCTTTTGAAAAATTACTCTTTTTGGCGATCCGCCAAAAATTGGCCAAATTGGGGACATTTGTGATTTTATGGTTGCCTTTTTAGCCCAGCTTACGTTACACGTAAGCTGGGGTATTCCTATCGGTTTGCGGGCGGTGTCCGTTAGTTAGTTAGTTAGTTAGTTAGTTAGTTAGTTAGTTAGTTAGTTGTTTATTTAGTAAACTTTGGTTCAAAATGCATCTCCTCCTACAATTTTGATCCGATGTCATTTATTTTTGGTGTGAGGTATCCCTAAGGGGTCGTGCATACGGCTTGTGCTTTTCTAGTCGATCGGGTGATTTTTGAATTTTTGGCGAATTTTTAAAGAAAAAATTTTAAAATGTATCTCCTCCTACATTTTTGACCCGATGTCATTTATTTTTGGTATGAGGCACCCCTAAAGGGTCGTGCATACTGCTTGTGCTTTTTTAGTCGATCGCGCAATTTTTGTATTTTTGGGGAATTTTTAAAGCAAAATTTTCGAAAATAATTCAAAATGCATCTACTCCTACAATTTTGATTCGATGTCATTTATTTTTGGTGTGAGGCATCCCTAAGGAGTCGTGCATACGGCTTGTGCTTTTTTAGTCGATCGGGTGATTTTTGAATTTTAGGGGAATTTTTAAAGAAAAAAATTTAAAATGTGTCTCCTCCTACATTTTTGACCCGATGTGATTTATTTTTGGTATGAGGCACCCCTAAAGTGTCGTGCATACGGCTTGTGCTTTTCTAGTCGATCGGGTGATTTTTTAATTTTTGGGGAATTTTTGAAGAAAAAAATTTAAAATGTATCTCGTCCTACATTTTTTATCCGATGTCTTTTTTTTTAGCCCAGTTTGCCTTTTAGCCAACAGGGCTATACAGATGGGGGCAAGTATCGTCCGTCTGTCCGTCCGTCCGTCTGTCCGTCCCGCGACCGTTAAAAGTGGAATAACTTTTTTATTTTTTATCCGATTCTTACCAAATTTTAAACACGAGTTCCTAACCCTTTACTGCATTAGGAAATATTTTTATTTTTGCGGTTTAAACCATTTTTGGTGATTTTATTGCCAATTTGGGCAAAATACGAAAAAACCTATCTAGTCCCTCATTTTTCATCGGAAGATTCCGAAATTTTTTATGAAGAAACTAGGACTAAGGGGTAAAAAAAGTACTTTTTTCGATTTTTGAATTTCGCCTTATTTTTGAATCTACTGAGCTTCAAAGTTTGCAACTTCTAAAAATTGGCAAATTTCCAATTTTTTTTTCTGAACAAAGTAGTTAAAGTGGAATATCGTTTTTATTTTTTATCCGATTCGTACCAAATTTTTTACACGAGTTTTTAACCTTCTACTGCATTAGGAATTTTTTTATTTTTTGGTTTAAACCATTTTTGGCGATTTTATTGCCAATTTGGGCAAAATACGAAAAAACCTATCTAGTCCCTCATTTTTCATCGGAAGATTCCGAAATTTTTAATGAAGAAACTAGAACTAAGGGGTGAAAAAAGTTCTTTTTTCGATTTTTGAATTTCGCCTTATTTTTGAATCTACTGAGCTTCAAAGTTTGCAACTTCTAAAAATTGGCAAATTTCCATTTTTTTCTTAACAAAGTAGTTAAAGTGTAATATCTTTTTTATTTTTCATCCGATTCGTACCAAATTTTAAACGCGAGTTTTTAACCTTCTACTGCATTAGGAATTTTTTTTTATTTTTTGGTTTAAACCATTTTTGGCGATTTTATTGCCGATTTGGGCAAAATACGAAAAAATCTATCTAGTCCCTCATTTTTCATCGGAAGATTCCGAAATTTGTTATGAAGAAACTAGAACTAAGGGGTGAAAAAAGTACATTTTTCGATTTTTGAATTTCGCCTTATTTTTGAATCCACTGAGCTTCGAAGTTTGCAGCTTTTAAAAAATTGGAAATTTCCATTTATCTTCTTAAAAAAGCAAAGTTTCAATTTGCAGAGGGGCACAATATGTTACATGCAAGTACTTTTGGTTGGACTTTTCAGTAATTTTGTTGTCAGTAGGTCATTTCTATGATATTTTCAAGTGGGCGATAATAGGGAACATTGGGCGATAAAGCAAGAAAGTTGTAATTTTCGCTTTAAAAGTGCAGGGATCAATTCTATGTCCCGAAAATATGATAAATATGATATTTTTCGGATGGGCGATAATAGGGAATATTGGTCGATACTGCAAGAAAGTTGTAATTTTCGCTTTAAATGTGCAGGAAACAATTCTAGGACCCGAAAATGTGATAAATATAATATTTTTCGGGTAGGCGATAATAGGGAACATTTTGCGATAATGCAAGAAAGTTGTAATTTTCGCTTTAAAAGAGCAGGAATCAATTCTATGACCCGAAAATATGATAAATATGATATTTTTCGTGCGGGCGATAATAGGGAGCATTGGGCGATAATGCAAGAAAGTTGTAATTTTCGCTTTAAAAGTGCAGGGATCAATTCTATGACCCGAAAATATGATAAATGTGATATTTTTCGGGTAGGCGATAATAGGGAATATTGGGCGATAATGTAAGAAAATTGTAATTTTCGCTTTAAAAGTGCAGGAATCAATTCTATGACCCGAAAATATGATAAATGTGATATTTTTCGTGTTGACGATAATAGAGAACATTGGGCGATAATGCAAGAAAGTTGTAATTTTCGCTTTAAAAGTGCAGGAATCAATTCTGTGACCCGAAAATATGATCAATGTGATATTTTACGGGTGGGCGATAACAGGGAATATTGGGCGATAAAGCAAGAAAGTTGTAATTTTCGCTTTAAAAGTGCAGGAAACAATTCTAGGACCCGAAAATATGATAAATATAATATTTTTCGTGTGGGCGATAATAGGGAACATTGGGCGATAATGCAAGAAAGTTGTAATTTTCGCTTTAAAAGTGCAGGAATCAATTCTGTGACCCGAAAATATGATCAATGTGATATTTTACGGGTGGGCGATAACAGGGAATATTGGGCGATAAAGCAAGAAAGTTGTAATTTTCGCTTTAAAAGTGCAGGGATCAATTCTATGACCCGAAAATATGATAAATGTGATATTTTTCGTGTTGACGATAATAGGGAACATTGGGCGATAATGCAAGAAAGTTGTAATTTTCGCTTTAAAAGTGCAGGGATCAATTCTGTGACCCGAAAATATGATCAATGTGATATTTTACGGGTGGGCGATAACAGGGAATATTGGGCGATAAAGCAAGAAAGTTGTAATTTTCGCTTTAAAAGTGCAGGGATCAATTCTATGACCCGAAAATATGATAAATGTGATATTTTTCGGGTAGGCGATAATAGGGAACATTGGGCGATAATGTAAGAAAATTGTAATTTTCGCTTTAAAAGTGCAGGGATCAATTCTGTGTCCCGAAAATATGATAAATATGATATTTTTCGGATGGGCGATAATAGGGAATATTGGTCGATACTGCAAGAAAGTTGTAATTTTCGCTTTAAATGTGCAGGAAACAATTCTAGGACCCGAAAATATGATAAATATAATATTTTTCGGGTGGGCGATAATAGGGAACATTTTGCGATAATGCAAGAAAGTTATATTTTTCGGGTAGGCGATAATAGGGAATATTGGGCGATAATGTAAGAAAATTGTAAATTTCGCTTTAAAAGTGCAGGAATCAATTCTATGACCCGAAAATATGATAAATGTGATATTTTTCGTGTTATCGATAATAGGGAACATTGGGCGATAATGCAAGAAAGTTGTAATTTTCGCTTTAAAAGTGCAGGAATCAATTCTGTGACCCGAAAATATGATCAATGTGATATTTTACGGGTGGGCGATAACAGGGAATATTGGGCGATAAAGCAAGAAAGTTGTAATTTTCGCTTTAAAAGTGCAGGAAACAATTCTAGGACCCGAAAATATGATAAATATAATATTTTTCGTGTGGGCGATAATAGGGAACATTGGGCGATAATGCAAGAAAGTTGTAATTTTTGCTTTAAAAATGCAGGAATCAATTCTATGACCCGAAAATATGATAAATATGATATTTTTCGGGTGGGCGATAATAGGGAATATTGGGCGATAATGCAAGAAAGTTGTGATTTTCGCTTTAAAAGTGCAATAATCAATTCTAGGACCCGAAAATATGATAAATATAATATTTTTCGGGTGGGCGATAATAGGGAACATTGGGCGATAATGTACGAATGTTGTGACCCGCGCATCAAGACAACCTAAGGAAACTTGTGCGCTTGTCCAAAATAAGTACGAAAGTAAAATAAACATGCGCATTGGTCTGGAATAAGAACCGCGCATTAATCTTTATTAAGTTAAATAAACATGTGCACTGTTCCAAAATGAGAGCCGCGCATCAACGCAAATTAAATAAACATGCGCACTTGTCTGAATTAGAACCGCGCATCGAGGCAAGTTACATAAATATGCGCACTGGTCCGAAATGCGAGCGTTGTTTGAAGGTATCTATGGCAATCTATCCAGACTACCAGATATACAAAAAATCTGTTCCCCATTTTTCTGGGAAAGAAATCTTTGTATGCATTTATCGGTCTATGTTCTGGTCCGGTGCTAAATTAATTATTGAGCTAGCTCTTTGCCGTCTCATCTTTTGAAGCTTGATATTTCAGGAAAATTCCTTCGCTCATGCACGCTGGAATGGGTCTTATTGCTTTTCGTAAGCTGGGACTTTGTCCTTGGACAAACTTGTTTTCATACAATTTTGGTCCGATTTTCTTCAAATTTTGTACGATTATTTTCCAAGTAGTCCTGTTTTGAAAAATTACTCATTTTGGCGATCCGCCAAAAAATGGCCATATGAGGGGTATTTATTGGCGTTTAATTTTGAAAATGCTTCTCCCACAATTTTTATTGAATTCCTTTCCAATTTTGTACGATTCTTCTCCAGTTAGGCCCCTCTTGAAAAATTAATTTTTTGGGCGATCCGCCAAAACTAGTAAGTTCAATAAACATACGCATTGTTCCGAAATACGGACCTCGCATCGAAGTAAGCTTGGTAAACGTGCGCACTGGTTCGAAATCGAACCGCGCATCTACGCAAGTTAAATAAATGCGCGCTCTGGTCACAAATGCAAACCGCGTGTCAATGCAAGTTAAATAAACATGCGTAGTGTACCGAAATAATATCCGCGCATCAACGGAAATTAAATAAACATGTGCACTGGTCCGAAATGCGAATTGCTTATTAACGCAATTTAAATAAACTTGCGCAGTGGTCCGGAATGCGAACGGCTTATCAACGTAAGTTGAATAAACATGCTCACTGGTCTGAAATGCGAACCACTTTTCAACGCAAGTTAAATAAACTTGTGCAGTGGTCCGAAATGCAAACCGCTTATCAACGCAAGTTAAATACACAGGCGTGCTGGTCTAAAATAAGAAACGCTGATCAACGCAAGTTAAATAAACATGCGCAGTGGTCCGAAATGTGAACAGCGCATCAGCGCAAGAGAAATAAATATGCGCACTTGCCCGAATTGCGAACCACTCATCAACGGAAGTTGAATATACATGCGCATTGGTCCGAAATGCGAACTACGCATCGCCGCAAGTTAAATAGACATGCGCACTGGTCTAAAATAAGAATCGCGCATGAACGGAAATTAAATAAACATGCGCACTTGTTCGAAAAGTCAAACGCGCATCAACACAAGCTAAACAAACATTCGCGCTGGTCCGAAATGCAAACGGCTTATCAACGTAAGTTGAATAAACATGCTCACTGGTCTGAATTGCGAGCCGGGCATCAACGCAAGTGAAGTAAACATGCGCAGCAATGCATATTAAATAAACATGTGCACTGGTTTGCTATGCGAACCGCACATCAACGCAAGCTAAATAAACGCACTGGTCCGAAGTGCGAACAGAGCATAACGGCAGCTAACTAAACATGCGTATTTTTCCGAAATGCGAACCGCACATCAACGCAAATTAAATAAGCATGCGCACTGGTCGGAAATGCATACCAAATAATGCACACCAAAACATGAAAACTTAAGTACTGACGTTTTAGACGGGGCGTTTTCTTCTTTTCTGGGAAACAAATCTTTGTATGTATTTATTGGTCTATGTTCGGGTCCGTTGCTAAATTAATTATTTAGCTATCTCATTGCCACTTTTTCAGGGAAATTCCTTGTTCATGTACGCTGGATTTAGTCATCGCTTTTCGTAAGCTGGGGCTTTGTCCTTGGACAAACTTGTATAATGTGACTACCACTTTTGGCAACCAGAGAAGCTTATTCATAGATTCACTAGATCTCGGCTGGTCACAGTGTCCCTGGACATTCTTGTTGTGTTATGGACAGAGCGACTTGTGGGTGATTGGAAATCTGGGGTCTGACGAAACATGCTCTATCCACATGATGACGGTCTAATTGCTATTAGACTGAAGTACAGTTCAGCAGTTGAACATTTTCATTTGTTATAGTAATAACTACATTGTTAACTAATTCTTAACAAATGAAATTAATAATAAAGATTAAGTGATTAAGAAACATCTAAAGAAAATGCGAAAACATCATCAGCTCTTTTAGGCCCTTAAGAACACTTAAATGGGGTTGGGGCTTTTTACCGGGTATGCAGAACTTTTGGGGGGGGGGGGGGTTAGCTTTTTATCAGGTATGCAAGGGGGCGGGGGGCTTTTTACCGTTTACAATGAGTGGCTATCTTTACTTCTACGATAAATCTTTTTTTTTTTCTCGAAATAATTTGACTTATCATATTGTCCTTCGTCAGGCTGGTTTTACCACATTAGAAGGGGCATCAGTCGTTTGTATGTACCAATGTACGCGTGTAACATCGTACTTAAAATGCTTTTTTCCCTTAATTTTAATCCAATTTCTGTAAAATTTAGTACGAATGTTTTCTAGGTAGGCTTCTCTTGCTCTCTGAAAATTTTTTGGCGATCCAGGAAAAATTTTAAAAATTTTATTGCCAGTTTTAAAAATGCTTCACAATCTTGATCGGATTACCGTCAAATTTTGCACAAATGTTCAGTAGCCAGTCATCTCTTAAAATATTAACTTTATTGGTGATAATGGGTATTTGTAAATTTTTTGATAGCCAAATTAAAAAAAAATTTGCTTCTCCCACAATTTGGATTGGATTCCTTTCAAATTTTATACGAACGTTTACTAGGTAGGTCTCTCCTTAAATTTTTTTGGCGATCCACCAGAAATTCGTTCAGTTTTAATCTTTCAGCAACCAATTATCGAAATGCTTCTTCTCCCACAATTTGGATCGCAGTCCTTTTTAACCCAGCCGACTTTGTCGGACTGGGTTAGTCGTATCACTATAGGGGCCTTGAAGGTATGTGCATATGTGCGTAACTTTTTCTTTAAAATGCTACTCCTCCTACAGTTTTTCTCCAATGGTTTTGATATTACGCAGGAATGTTCCCTGGGTGGTCCCCACCGGGCTATTACTTTTTTTTGGCGATTGACGAAAAACTGACAAAATGGCGGCACTTTTTGTGCCGTTTTGACCCATTTTTAAAATGCTACTCCTCCTACAGTTTCACTCCAATCGTTTAGATGTTAAACAGGGATGTTCCCCAGGAGTTCGCCTTCTAGGCTATTATTATTATTATAATTAACTTTTTTTTGTGGTTGGCCAAAAACTGCCCAAATGGCGGAACTTTGAAGTTTGGCAAAAACTGGAATAAATGGTAGTAAATAACTGAATTGTCAAACCATTCATTTCTCTCAGTCTTTTTCAAATAGTTATAAAAATTTAATCGAAAGTTTCTTAGGTGCTTCTCCACCTGGACTTTGCTTTTTTTCGCAAATGACAAAAAAAATTCCGAAATGGTGGAATGTTAAGTTTTTTTTTTGTAAATTGTGTAAATATCGGTAAATACGTGAATCGTCATAACCCAACCTCTCCAGCATCCCTTTCCGGGTAGCTTCCATGAATTATGAAAAAGTTACGTTCAGAAAGAAAGTTCTTTATTTTTTTGCCTAACAGTATTCATTTCAGAGTTTTTCTCTCTTTCCTTGTTTGGTAACACAGCTGGGTCATGTCCTTGGACATACTTGTCAATCGTGTAAGATTGTTTCCTAGATGGTTCTTGATCTTGAAGACAAGGTGCGATCTTGAAAACAAGGTCTTGAAAACAAGGTGCGATCTGTCAAAAATTGGAAAAATAGGGAGCCTTTATAATTTTTTGGTTACAATTTTCAAAATGCTTCTCGACAATTTTGATCGGATTGCCTTCCTATTTTGAACAAAAAATCAACAGGCTGTCCTTTCTTGAACCTTCTTTTTGGTGATGTAGACGAAAATTAACAAAATGGGAAGCATTTTTATATTTTTTTGTAGCCAAGTCACAAAATGCTAAACTCCTACAATTTGGATCGGATTCCTTTCAATTTTTTTAAAACCGTTTCTAGGTAGGCCTGTCTTGAAATTTTTTGTTTGGCGATCCGCCTAAAATTGGCTAAGTGGCTCACATTGTATAATTTTTGGTAGCCAGTTTTCCAATGGCGTTTTCTTCCACAATTTGATCTGATTGCCTTCAAATTTTGCATAAGCGTTCGTCAGGCTGTCCTTTTTTGGAAAGTTGTATTTTTAGCGATTCGCCGGGGGGGGGGGGGGGGGCATTTGAGAAAAAAAAAGTGGCCAATTTTTAAAATGCTTCTTCTCAACCAATGTTGATAGGATTCCTTTCCAGTTTTGTGAGAATGTCTGCTATGTGATTCTCTTGAAAAATTAATTTTTTGTCAGTCCGTCAAAAGTTGATCAAATAACGATTCTCCAAAACTTCGCCAGTTTGGTTCATTTAAAATCTTTTTGTGTTCCAAAATGTGTTGCCCGCTTCGGTTTGATTGAATTTATTCGAAATTTTAGAATGTTATTGTTCTTGTAATGTTTTCTTTAAAAAATACCCTTTTGACTTAACTGCAACATTTGGCCTCATGCCGCGGTTTGAAAGTTAAATTCAGTAACCAGTTTCTTCATGTGACACTTTTTGGCGACAATACAAGCCTATTGATACTGGATTCACTACATCTCGACTGATCACAGTGTCCCTGGGCGTTCTGTTAAACTTTTCGCAAGAAATATATATTGCAGATGTGGAACATTGTAGTATAAACGAAGCAGGCGAAATATGGCGCAGTGGCACTTTGTCAACAATTGATTAAAAATTACATACTTTGCATAGATACAGATTTGAGGGGGGGGGGGGGGGTGGAGGGGAGGCAGTTCTCGAGACAAGTTCTCAGAGCCTATAAAGCGAAGCTCATTGAAACATTACACAGTGAAAATATATGTAGTGCAGATGTACACCGTTTAAATATTTTTTGAAATCGGCTTAAGGGTGAAACGTTGGCACGTTGTAAAAAGAAAATGTAATTAATTATATAATTTGCATCGAGATTGGAGTTTTGTCCAGACGAGGTCCCAGAAACTGTAAGGCTATAATATATATATATATATATATATATTATATATATATAATATAATATATATAATATATATATTATATATATATAATATAATATATAATATATATAATATATATATATATATATGCTGCGGATATGCAACGCTGTTTTATTTCTTATTTTTTAAATCGCCCGAAAATTGACAGAGCGACACTTTGTGAAATGTTTATAAAAATTCAACATTTTGTATCATGGCGTAGGATTTTTGTCCACAGAAAATCAAATAAACTGTAAGGCCCAGCATGAAAGTTTGAAAACGTATCAGTACCACGTTAAAACCATAATAAACACGAAATAAAATGGCATCTTCTGCCACAGTTTTGATTGGATACCTTTCAAATTCTGTATGGATGTTTTCTAGGAGATTCTGTCTCGGCAAAGTACCTGTTTTGGTGATTCTCAAAAAATGACCAAATGTTGCCATTTTGACAGTTTTGTCAGCCAGTTTCGAAATGCCTTTTTCTCCTACAATTTTAACCCAATTCCTAAGAGAGACATATATAGCAGTTTTATGTGTCTGTCCGTCTTGCCGTCAGTCCGCAGTGAGTTCTTATGAAATTAATGAGTCGATTTTTCTCAAAACATTCATACATATTGGGGTACATGTCTAGATGATGCCGGTGTTATTTTTTTTTCGTTCCTTCAAAAAGTCTAATTTTGGCAAATTTTTGAGAGACATCCGTTTTTGTTTTAACAAAAACACTAGCCAGTGTGAAAAATTTTCAGTAAAGAATTTTTTTAATATGCCACTTCTACTTTTTGGCGATACTTGATTCACTGGATTTCGGCTGGTCACAATGTCCCTGGACATTCTTTTTTTTTTTGTCATTAGAGTATAAGACAGGTTGTCTTATAAATACGAGATAAGTTTGCCAGTAAACTTTGACGTGAATTTGTTCTGCAGACTCAAGAGACCATATGAACAATTGTAGGTAAAACAAATTTGTACCAGTTGTCTGTGTTTCTTCAAGGATTCCGCATATACCTTTATCGACAGAAATGAGTCACTGCGTAGTTATTGCTTTGTTATCTCTTTATGGTGCGACCCAGAAAACGAACCCTCCGCACTGACTCTCAGGCAGAGGCTCATCTAGAGAAGTGCCGGCAATAGGGAAGTGTATTCTGGCAAGTGTCAAACTGTTAACACGTGCAGTAACATTACACATATAAAACTGCAAAAAACAAAAACAAAAAAAACAAACAAACAAACAAACAAACAAAAAACCAAAAACAAACAAACAAACCAAAAAAATAAAATAAAATAAAGGATCGATACCTTCAGTTTTTTTTTTAGAAAAGAAAAAGGCATTCTGATTGTCAGAAATGTCTTATAGAATTCTTTGGGATTGAGCAAGCCAGTGAGGTGCTTCCGGCGTAACCATTCCGCTCCGGTGCCGGTGCCGGCTGCCGTTATCTCAGTCCTATGGTCTGTCTGCTGTTACACCGCTCTCCGGAGCTGTAACTTGATGAAAACCCATTGTTCATGCTGAATCGTTCCCTGTGTGGATGCTGCAAAGGCCACATCAAGCCCTTGGAGCACTTCCTCAAGTCCAGGGTAGTTGTTTAGCTGGAAGTGACACATTTGTTTGACGCAATCCTGATTTGACACAGTCAATGTTTTTCATGCAATTAGAACACGGCTGCGGTCGTCAAAATACTCGCCAAATACATTGATTTCTCTCTTGCGTAGCCTCGCGGAGCTTGTTACAACATTTGCAGGTTGTTCCATAGATCGACCAACAATTGGTGTCACTGTTTACTCGGCTTTTCTATCAGTAAATGCACTTCATATTTTCCACTTACTAGCACTTACCCTCTAAAATCTGTTTAACGCAAACATGGAGATAGCAATAATAATAATAATAATAACAATAATAATAATAATCATCATCACCATCATCATCATCATCGATCACTTATCAAATATTGGCTTATCTTGAGTAACATGATGCAGGCATGTAAACAAAACCTTTAAAACCTCAAAAACCTTTAGTTTACTAAAAAAAAAAAGAAAAAAAACCTTTAAAAACCCTTTATTTTGATCTTCTCAGTTATTCTTTAATTGTTGTAACAATAACTATGAGAAAACATATGAATTGTACAAGTTCTACAACCTATGAGAACTAGATTATCTACCACAGGTGAATTTGAAAATACATGGTGAATAATGTTTTTTTTTTTTTTTGACCCAATATGATGTCCTTATTCCCCATTCCCACTGATTTCCATATGTTGTACAAAAAATATCTATTAAAAAACATATGTTCACTGATAATTTGACTTTTGAAAAAAAAACCTTTAAAAATCTTTATTTTCATTAGAAAAACCTTTAAAAAAACCTTTATTTTCAAAATTAAAACCTTTAAAAAAAACCTTTATTTTTGTCAACCGTTTGCATGCCTGTAACGTGGAGTATTATTCATCAGTGTTGACCTTTAGGGTTGCCACGGTCAGGAAATAAATCAGGTAAGTCCGAAAAAGCAGAAAAAGTCGGGAAAAAATTTCCTAAAAAAAATCAGGAAATGCGAATATCGAAATTTGTCAATTCTTCCAATTTTTAAAGGGAAATGCGGGTATCTCTGCGCCATCTAGCGATCGAAATGCGCATTACATTGAATATCGCCGAGTTCGTATCCATGTTTACAAGGTATAAATAACTACTAAATCCTTCTAGATCGAAAAATGCTTTTCAAAGACAAATAGGGTCATGTCCAGAAATGGTCTGCATTGATATTTTGTTCCTAGAAGGGCCTATGTTGATATATTGTGCATTAAAATCATATTACACTGTTTTCACCATTTATCCATTGATTATTTGCTTAAAACATTTCGTATGACGTGTTCTTCAAACAGGGAAAAAATGAGGCTATTTCTCTTATAATATCGGTGACCCCCCTTTTTCTTTTCAATTTTGGAATGTATATCCTCCAAGCATTAAACTGTGAAAGTATGAAGGAAATGTCAATTGTAGGTGAGATACCTGCATTTCCCTTTAATGTTTCTGCCATTGTGTTTAAGTTTTCTTATCTGGTTTATTTCACCAGATTTGCACCCCGATGGTGTATAAAAAAATTTGATCATATGAGTGTCGTGTATATATATATATATATATAGCTCTTTCGATGGTCAGAAAACAGTCACGAAAATTCATTTTGAAAATTGCATAGTAAACCAGGTTTAATAATTGCATCGGGTTATGGTAGAAAAAAAATCATGTCAGGCAATTAGTCGTGGGATTGCATGTATTAAACATTCACTTGACTTTTCAAATCGTCAAACATTTGTAAACGCCATTTAAGAAGTTATGGGATAAATGTAAATTTATGGAATGCCGTTTTCACATTTATTAGAGAATTATTGATATCAAGAATTAATTTTTGATCTCAAAAATTGATTTTTTGATATCAAGAATCAATTTTTGATCTCAATAAATCCATATTTTGATATCAAGAATTCATTTTTGCTATCTGTAATTGTATTCTTGATATCTCGAAATGTATTCTTGATCTCAAAAAATAATTTTTGATATCAATAAATATTTAGAGATATCAAGAAACATTTATTGATATCAAAAATGATTTATTGATATCTAAAATTGATTTGTTGAGATCAAAAATTCAATTCTTGATAGCAAAAATGAAATATTTGAGAGCAAAATATTAATTTTTGAGCTCACTAATTGATTTTCTATATATTGATATCAAGAATTTATTTCAGATATCATTATTTCAGACTGATACATTTTTAATTTGTATTTTGAAATCTACAAACGATTTTTTGATCTCAAAAACTGATTCTTGATATCAAAATATCAGTCTATTTTTTTAAATAAAAAATTCAGAAACGCACATCTGTAAATAAATAATGGCTGTCCTTGTATACAGAACCTTTATTTTAATTTTTTACTGTACAAAAAAGAAGCAATTCTTGAGATCAAAAATTGTGTTGTTATTATTGATCTCAATAATTCAAATTTTCATCTCCAAAATTTAATTGACGATTCGTTATATTTTATGTGAATGTGTGTCTCCCGTAAGAATTTTTAGGATTGTAAAATTGATTTTTTGATCTCAAAAATAAATTTTTGCCATCTAAAATTCAATTATTGACAGCAAAATATAAATTAATGAGATCTAAGTTGATTTATTGATATCTCTAAATATATTTTGATATCAAAAATAAGCATTAAATGTTAAAATGGCATTCCATATAAATTGCTGTTTTCTGCAAATACATTAAAACAAAATATAATTACAAGTCGTTGTGCAAAAATTATTAAAGCTACATGCACTCAGCGTGGTGGGAAATTGTCAAGGGTTTCGAAGTGAAGTTTTGGCCACCTAGGGTGGTTTTTTTGGGCGCACTCAAACATCAGAAAAAATTTAAGCTGACAGCACCGACCATGGTGGCGAAGCTTTTGAAATACTTGGGTTTTGCCGCCTGAACGATTTGGAATTGTGAAGCGATGCCAGGCTTAAGAGAATGGGAGCGAACGATTTGGAATTGTGAAGCGATGCCAGGCTTAAGAGAATGGGAGCGAACGATTTGAAATTGTGAAGTGATGCTATTCTTAAGAGCATGGGGGCGAACGATTTGGAATTGTGAAGTGATGCCATTCTTAAGAGCATGGGGGCGAACGATTTGGAATTGTGAAGTGATGCCATTCTTAAGAGCATGGGGGCGAACCATTTGAGGTAATGGGGTTTAACCTTTGGTAGGAAAGCGGATCTCAGATCCTTCAAGGGAATGGATCTACTTTGTGGCAAAGAATATTGGCATTATTTTATGAAAAGTGGTGAGTAGGCTTGTCTGGATTAAGCCATTAGCGCTAGATGACCAAACACCTCGTTTGCTGAGTCGCAAGCCCTCCAGATATGGAGCTCTCCGAGCAAATATTTGATATTGGTAATGTACATAACAAGTAGTGGTGAGACTTTTGTCTCGTTCATTTGACAACAAAAGACGCTTTTGAAAACTTATATGGCTATATTTGATTGGCCATACGCTCTGTGCAGGGGTAAAACTATGCCCCTGTTAGGTTCAGTATTTATCCTCGTCGCCTGATCTGTTGGATAATCCCTGTGTTAATTGAACAAAGAGCAGTCGTTGACGCAGCGTTCCAAGAAACACATAATTTTGTTTCTTAATTTATATGACGCCGTAATATTTTAAAACAAGGATTGGTTTTGTATCTCTTCTAGTATATATTGTCTTCGGAAACAGGGGCGTCGTCACCCCCAACTCAATGAATGTTCCTAGCGTTATTTTGAAATGGATTTTAAGCACACAACAGTTAAATGTTATGGGGTTAGGCAGTGCACGATTCAAGTAGTTTCGTGCCCGAACAACTGCGCGTGCCAGGATCGATACGATTGCTTGTTTCTGATGCAAAACCGTCATTTCCTTAATTAATTTGCTTTTTACAAATGTTTTGAGATTGGAAAGATGGAAAGAAGAATGCAAGGGCAAGATGGCTGCTGGTTTTGAATAGAATTAATAACGGTATATTACAGAAGATTCGGTGCAAATGTCGCTTAGTTGATAACCATTTTATGACGGACGCATGATGTGATGCGAGGTAAAACCCACGCGCTCAAGGAGTAAATCTCGGCGAAGTAAAAACCCCCATTACTGGGTAGTAATTTGTGGTGAATACTGTACAAATAAAACACATGGATATAGTCTTAAAAAAGTGGTATTTCAATGAAATTTGAATCGGAAATTTGGCATCAGAATAAAGAGCTAGCCTGAGAATCTGCCACAATGTGCAGTTTGACGTTAAGCAACAAAGGATCGCCTTATGCTACTTACAGACATATGATATCTGTGCTCAAGCAACAGCAGAAATCAAAACCAGGTAATAGATGCCCATCCCTCTACTCTTAATTTGCTCTGCACATTTTTATTATTTTAAAAATAATGTAATTAAATATAAAATTAAATATTAAATATATGAATTTTTGTCATCCCCAAAAAAGGTTTTCCAGAAGAGAGAAATGCCGGCTTTCATGTCTTATTGTTGTCAAAATGTCTAAATTCCTATGCGTTTGACTTTTTTCTTTAAAATAATAGACTTCGCTTTAGCTTAGAAAGCTAATATTGCTTTCTGGAATTCGCATGATGTTACTGATTAGCTTTGTATTCTTTGACAACAGTCTCTTATGTCCTGTTCATAAAGTTTAAACAAGAGATTCGAGCTTGCCCAGTAGAAAAAAAAAAGCAATTTGAAGTAACATTTTAATGTTAGTAAAATGTTATTGAAAAACCTTAGTTACAGACAAAGAAAACATTACTCATTCAAGCTGTTTACCGAGACACACTTAGTTCCGACCTGGTCAAATGACGAAACAAAGTATGATATAAAAAAAAGACGGGAATGGTTAATATAAACAAAATACGCGTTTTTTCCTCAGCGAATCAATAAACAGTGAACAATGGAAAAATGCGGACCTGCGAACCTGCCGTGCTTTGCTTTTCTGGTCGTCTGGCTCTCAGTAATGGCACTTCGCCTGCCATATGAATCCCCTTCTTTTGTCTGGAGAACAGTGATGTTACTAATATGCCGGGTTAGTCATATATCTGCAATGTAAGAACGGTGGCGTTTAAATCAGGACGAGTATTTTTATCCTTTTATTGTTGTGTTCCTTAAGTAATCTGAAGTGAACATTCTTCTCCAATTTCTCGGAACAAAACGCAACCCCCCGGGCTGAAATTGCAGTAGTGTGAGAAAAGCTATCACATTCTGTGCTAGTTATTTCAGCATTTCTCTCCTTTCAGGGCGGATCTTCTGGGAGGAGAATGATCTAATGTGTCATCAGACACTTTTTTTCTGTTCAGATTCAGCTGCTACCAGTTGAAGCTGTCTGGGAAAATATTTGTAAAAAGACCTTTAATAAAGTAAATGCCGTCCAGCCAGTCTGTGCGGTGCGCTGTACTTGGCAATGCTCCAATATTACGCATAATCAACACACAGAACCTCGGGTGTAGGATAACTGGCCACCCGACAAGCGGAAAAAAACTCAGAATGGCCACCGAACAAGTGGCCACCCTTCAAACTGGCCACCGGTGAAATCAGATGAAGATTTACTAATCCACAGACTTAAAACTGACATCGTCCCTGCCTCTTCTCTTTTAAAACAGCAACAATAGTATGGCCAGGCAGTCTGCAGATATCTAAAAACTGCATCTCAAAATCCTAATACTAATCCTAATCTGATTTTCCTGCCCTGAGTTTGGTAAGAAGGGTGAGAACTCCGGCTCAGTCCCTGGAATGTCACCAAGAAACTTGTTTTAACATCAAACTCGGTGCCTATAATCTTAAATCCCATTCCGCCATGACACATTGGTTTGTACCTTTAGTGTGCTGTTCTTCTGTGTTCAAAATCTCTTTCTTTTAAAACAACCCCTCAGAATTGTAACGGGCGCATTATTTTTCGGCTGTTGTTAAATTTTTTAGCGAGTAAAGCAAACTCAGAACGGTTTATAATGTCAAAACAACTTTATAGCAAGTGTGGACGTGAGCATCTCCAAAACGTGGGAAATAGGCGTTCCCGCTGTGTTATTTGCTGCTCAGCCTTGCCCCTAGATACAGTTATATGCGCAATATTTGCTCACTCTTTCGTCAGTAGTCTGTGTCTGCCTTATAATGTGCTTCAAGGGCAAAATTCAGTGTCCGTTTTTGTATGTAAAATGTTAATGAATTTATATAAAAACTAAGACAGACCAATAAGACCTACTTCAGCATGCCTCTGCCAAATTTGGTCGTCCTAGTCGTAACCGTCTCGGAGAAGTTTGCGTGACAAGCTCGCGGCAGAGAAATAAAAAGGAATCATCGGAAAACACATTACTGAATCTTACGAATTCAATATATTATGGGGCTTGAAAATCCCCAAGTGTAATTATAAGAAATTATGATCGTAGAAGAAATGATAACAAAAATAAAACCAAAATTTCCATTTTGACTCAGTTCACACTCGTCCAAGCTCGTGCTACCAGTGCTACACGTTTTCAAGCCTTTTTCGATTATCTGGCCTATTTTAAGCGTAAAACAACGACAGGTGACAAAACGGTGTTTTAAAATGCCATGGAATCGACCAGTTTCGGCGATTGACCATTTTCATTAGCGCTGTAGTGATATCTCTTGGTTTGGTAAATCGCAGTGGGGAATGGTGGTTCCACAATCCGAGAAGTGCGATACAGTGCAAAACCTCCATGTAAGCAACAGATCAAACCCCAAACCCAGTGTTCAGGTGTCGTTTGAAGGGAGGTTCTTTATTTGCTGATGCCCCTATATTTTTTTGGAAACATAAAGCAGTGTGTAGATACGTTTTTGATCTTGAGCCATTCTTAACGTGATGAAATTTCTTAGACTGGGATTTTGCGAAGGTAGCGCACGCCCTACTCCAGCGGTCCTCGTCACCGAACAACTGCCCCCCCCTTTTTGCAACCCGGTCGACTGCCTCCCCCCCCCCCCCCACACCCACTGCAATTTGACGGGGTCGTCATCTACTCCTCTCCTTTTTTAGTGGAAAAAAAAGTCTTTAAAAAATTAGGCAATTGTGATGTCCCCGCCTACTTCGTCTCTGAAACAATTAATCTTCATTGATCTATTCATCAATATTGATCTTAGGAGAGACTGATCCGTAAACTAAATGCAATTCTAATTGCAATTAGTTTTCTATTGGTGAATTGCAATTTACCGAGGTGCAAAACATTCAATAAAATAAATATAATTTTATTTATTGTGTCTTTGTAAGCCAAGAACCCAAGAAAAAATAGTGTATGGGGGGGGGGGGGCAAGCGACCACCTCTCCACTTTGAAAGGGGGTGGGGTGGGGGGGCAGTCGACCGGTTTGCAAAACAAGGAGGGGGCAGATGACAGGGGGGCAGATGACCGGGGGGGCAGATGACCGGGATTCATGTGGCTTTGATGATGATGATGATGATGATGATGATGATGATGATGATGATGATGATGATGATGATGATGATGATAAATTGTACCGTTATTTCACAACGAATGCAACATGGGAACAAGGACGAACGAAACCTTACGCACTATGTAGACATATTTCCTGCTGTTTAAAAAAAATTTGTTTGAACCTGCTCGTTTCATGCACAGGTATGAGTATTATTTTATTGTATTCTGCAGGAAAACAACACACCAATATATGGGTATTCTTGTAATAAGTAGATAAGTGCAAATTTGTTTTTCCGAGTTGTGTTTCTTTCGCCTCGAAAAATGAAGCCTGGTGTATGATACGACAGTGTAATCCCTTTGTCTCGAAATCCTTGATCTCTTCGAATTTTCTTTTCTCCACAAACACTTGTGAGCTAGCTTAGGAAGTTCTCAATGTGATCGCTGTCCTTGAGTGTGGACTACCCTTTTAAAATGAATGAACCGGCACCGGCTGATCCGTGGCTAGTTCTAAGAAAAAACGCGTTGAGCATTAGTCGAGGAAGAGCGCGAGGGCGGTATTCGCCTAGGTCCGCGTCATTAGTATTGTTGTGGGAGGCGTGGAGCTGTGTGCAGTCTTTTAGTCATCGTCTCGTGTGGGTCATCACCTGGCAACCGGATTTATACATTTTTATCGTGAATATTCTGATTACACAACGTAGAATGAACGCAAAGCGAGAGCGGCCGCCGGTGGAGGTTAGCCGCTGTCAGCATGTTGTTTTGGATCGGCTGGAAGGATTCTCTGAAGCACATCGCTTTTTGCTAAGTTGCAGTCATCTGGATAGACACGAGTTCTGATGATCTGAATTTGTGACGTAAGATTCCAACAGAGATAAACGCATAAACGGCAACCCTGGATTAAAGGCCGTGCTCTACAGGACTGTTGTTTATGTTGTAAAGACGATGTCACACGCATCTCATAAATAACGCTGACGAAGACATTTGTAATATTTATTATGTGCTGGGCATATAATTAATTACAGAGCATGGACGTGATGAAAAATACATATCCTGAAAATGTAGCAAGCATTTCTACCGAACAAAGAAAACTGCCTTTGCTTGCGCGTGTCATTGGCGTTTCTTTGTGGCACTCGCCTAACCCCTTCGCGCTTGTTTTCAAAGTCTTTGTCTATATTTTATTATAAATAGCCGCATTTAAGACGTTTCCTCTAGAGTGATCGTGACTGTGTTTATAAGGATTGTATTTTTGGTCAGTTTAGCCTGTCAGTAGATAAAAGTTCCGCTGCTCAATGCAAATAACAAAGCTTTGCCGCACACAAATATTGGTGGGACGTTGATTCAATTGAGCGTGTGAAGTCACGGTTGGCGGGGGCCGGTGTAACGGTTGGCGCGGGCCGGTGTCAGCGCGTCCGCTAGCCACTGGGGAGCGGCTCCAAACAATGAACGACGTGTTAAAGCCTAGATGCGTCTCCCCAGGAATGAAGTACACACGGAGTAAGAAGTCGGAGCTTTTACAGCAGTTTTTCCAAAGGCGCTTTTGGAATCCTCCGCAAAACGTAGAGCCGGTGGGCGAGCCTTCGCGCGGTCCTGTTACCACAGTCAAAGTGAACAATTTCCTGGCATCTCATTCAGATAGTGAAAACAGCCTGGATGTTCCGCAACACAAGAAAAAGCGTGAGTGGCACCATCGCAGTGGGCGCGTTAGAACTTCTCCTGCTCGGACGATTCCTGCCGTCGACAAGCCTGAGTTCTTATTATGGAGTTATATTAAAATTGGCTTAAACGAATGAGTTGAGTGTGTGTGTGTGTGTGTGTGTGGGGAGGGGGGGGGGGGGGGGGTGATAACACTTTTTTCTCACAACTTGCAAGTACCTATTAAATACGCCATTTTGAGGGAGGGGTGGCCACATCTCAACCCCCTCCTCCTCCTCCTTGCAATGTAGTTGGCAACTAGAAGCTCATTCCGCTAGCGAAATGTTAAACACTTGACAAAAATTAAAACGCAAAAATACTTCCTTCAATGGGTTATTTCTTGAATAATATATTGCAAACAATACAGCTTGAATACGTCTTATAAGCCGAGTAGTGTTTGGTTGTTGTTGACTTAAAGTTTTGTTGACTGATCAGGCATACGTCTTGTTATCTATTTACGCAGTGAGAGCTCGCACAAAGCTCACTGAGCAAATGTGTATTCTGTGCTGTCGTTAAATGCTACGCATTTATCTGTAAAAAATACACTCTTTTCACATGGCGTTTTAACAAAGAAAACGAAATCAAAGACGAAAATAAAAAGTGACATGCACATGTTCAGATCAAGCTCTTCATAAGTCCCAAGTTTCATGGTTGTAGGGCCCATAGTGTCAGAGAAGAAGAAGACACAAAAAATCGGAAAAAGTGTCGAGAAGAAAAAAAGGACGAATTTTGCTCGCACAAATTCATATAACCTTTGCAAGCCAAAGGCTTGTCAAGTGTTAACTAGTTGCTATCGTCGACAGGGATCAGTCGATCATGGAAGGTGTACCTCATCACTGCGGGAAATAACAGTGATTGTGTGGTTTGTGTTTAGGTCGGCCGTCCTCAGCTGAACAGCCTCAGCGCCCTCACACGGCCTCGGGGCAAAGGTCAGCAGCGCAAGACCACGGCCTGAGCACTGGCGGTAAGTTAATTAAAAAATAACTGATTGATTTTCACGTTGATCGAAATGTAGGCATAGATCACAGGACTTGGTACATTGTATTCGTATGGTACCGCGGAAGGCCTGTGATCAGCCACGCGCTCCAGTTGATAACAAATTAACACAGATACGTGGATAGTCAAATAACAGTGAAAGAAATCGTCTCCTTCTGTTTAAGATGTTTTCACGGCATTCTGCAGTCGGGAAGCAACCCGGCTGGACAATGCAGGTTTCTGCACAAGGCCTTACGGCAGCGTCACCGCTGCTTCCGCCTTTTACCTCCGTATGAATCCGGCTGCCGATGTCGGCAGTTAGTGACTTTACGTGCATTATTTACGACGGAGCTCCGCTCCACCTTGCTTCTTTGTACGATGCAAAAGTGACAAAAATGGTGCAAAAAAGTGTGTTAATGTTTTTCCGCAATCATTAAAGGGAAAGCAAATCTAGGGAAATCAAATTTACAGCATAGATGGGTCTTGTAAGTATTCGCCTGCCAACTTGTAGGCAAATTCGAATTAAATGGGGTCACAGGAGTAACTTTTTCACCATGATTTTTTCCGCGTATCTCCTCATCGACGATATGATTTGTGGTCCGTATGTGACAGGAGCATGAAAGCCTTTACTTTAAACTGGTTCCAACATGAGTTTTTTATGGGAATACAAAGTCGGAGTAGCGTTTAATTAAATTAAAAATAACGCGTATCTCGCGAAGGGTGCTCCGTATCCCGTTTTTGAACCGGTTTTGCCCCCCCCCCCCCCCCCCACAAAGTTTAACGCTGGCATCGGTCCACACATTTTTCGTTCTTGCAGAGGAGAAGCTTTGGGGGAGGGCCCTGTGCCTTGCCTTGCCTCTGTAGTGTATTTGTCCCAGACTATGCAAACGTATAGAACTGCATGAAGCTTAATCGAAATTGGGCCAGGAAACGGGTCCAGTAAAACCGGATAGCGTTATTTATTCCCCACGGGTGGAACCTGTGGGGAATATATGGGATCGTTGTCCCTGTGTCAAAGACCACTTGTATTGAGGTTATTTGCTGTATTTTGTACATTAGAAAAGCTTTGAGTATTTAAAATGGTATGTATTTACATGTATTCATTTAAAGCTAATGGCCGGAAAGTAATTGACCCCACACGCCACCTTTGTATTTGGAACGCCACAAATGCAACAAGGCCATTTTATATCGTGCTACGCAGCCAGTGCTTCGAAAAAAAGTTTCACCATCAAGCTCCGGAATAATTTTATTGCTATGAGGTAGCAAACATCGATCAAGTTTTCATATGGGAGTGCATTAATTACTATATTTTCAGTTTTTATGACCCGCCCGACGTTAGTCGGAGGGTCATATAATTTTTGCCTTGGCCGTCTGTCCATCCCTCTGTCCGTCCGTGCGTAACGCTTTGGGTGCTGAAGTTTGTGTAATGAACTTGTGCTAGGGATTTGTATCTATAAATCCCAAAGCCATTGGAAATGATTAGATATACAATGAAGATGTGCACCTCCTCTTTTGACCGAAATCGACCGATGGGTCAGGCCGTGGTGAGTGTATGAACTTAAGACAATTTTTCAGTCAAATTTGATGAACAGCTTGAAGTTCAGTGTAATGAACTTGTGCTAGCGATTCTAAACAGTGAAACTTCAATACCATCGCAGTTTTTTTTTTGAAAGTATGCAATCTTTTTGCATGTTACAATTACCGTATCATGAATTATTCAGTTAAAATTTCGTTTGGGGCGGGTCATTCGTGTTCCCCCAGGACACATTTCTAGTTTACACACAGAAGAAAGGGGCTCAACAGTGTAATAGTTAAACTCATTTTGAATGGACTTGAGCGCTAATTGATTGGCTGCTTTCACATGAAATGATATTTCAGCATTTTGATATTTCACTCATTGTTTTCTCTGTAGATGAGTCGAGTAGCCCGCTGGATGCGGAGACGCGCTACCTTCCACTGAGTGAGCTATCAAACAGTCCAGCTAAACCCTTCCACATAGACCACAGCACTGCCAGGCCGCGTACCGCACCGCCGGCCTCGGAGCAAGCGCACTCGCCGCACGATGGTGCTGATGGGCAGCGGCACCACGAGCGGTCGTCATCGCATGACTCTCCAGGCAGCGGCAGTCTCTCCAAATATGAAATGCTGGAAAATCGACCCATCAAACCAATGCAAACTAGAAAAAGTGCAAACTATCCACCAGTATCGCCGAAAATATCGCCTAAGGCTGGGTCGGAGGCGATTGGTCGGCCTACGCCTTCGGATTTGAATCCTCAACCACACCAAAGGAAACGCTCCGCATCACCTGTGACACGCGCAATAACTTTTACAGAGGATTCGGATTCCGACGTAAAATCACAAACAGCTGCTGATCTCAAAGCCATCAAACTTCTCATGGCCTCCACTAAAAAGACCAGCTCCTCTAAAAATAAGTCAAACAAGCAGATTGAAGCACAGCACGGCTCAGTGACAACGCCCGCACATCGGTCGCCGCAGCAGTATACGCCTGAAAAATACAGCACACCTACACGCAAATCGCTACATAGTCACGCCGCATACCACTCCAGTGACTCACATATGAAAGAATTCCCCACAGCGGGCACGGGAATTCCCCCCGGAGCAAATCTTGGCCCGTCTAATGGACAGCAACATGTGGCATATTCTCAGGATAACAGTAGGGACAAGCCAGACGCCCAGCAACACAGCTGTATCGAACACCCTTTTGACGTGTCCGATAAAAGAGGTAAGGTATAAAACATATCGTCGAGACTGAGGTTGCACTTGTCTCGATGCATCTGTTCATTATTTTGATCCCGATGTGAATTCCTTCAAACACACGTCAAGTATTAAGCGCCGAGAGCCCCAAAGATATCTCCCATCCGCTATGTTGATTTGTCCTCGGAGAAAGCCCGAGGTATACTTACTACAAAATGATAATTCACGGGTAAGCAGTGAAATGAATACGAGTTTCAGTATAGATCCAGTTATAGAAGTTTGAATTGCCGAATGTACAATGTATCACTGTATATTTATTTAACTGGTCATCAATTCAAGATTTTGAGGAGAAGAAAAGAGTTGCCAAAAAAAAAAAAAAAAAAAAAAAACGAGTTGGCCTCTTAAAGATTAAGAATATTGGCTTTATTCCAACTCTAGAGATATCGAGATAAGGCCAGTAGCTTGCTACACTGAAAAGCTCTCGAAAAATTTAGGCATACTGCACTAGACGTGATGTTGCATCCAATGTGCAACTGCAAAAACGTAATTTATTATGTTTCTCGGTTTGATATTATCAAATGTTGAGTACATACATTTAAGGAACAATGCATATGGTACAGTATAAAAGGTGTGTAAAAATCATGACAAGCAGTTTTGACTCTTCAGACAAGCTAAAAATACGCCGTTCGTCTCTTAAATGTTGTGGGCCAACAAAAGCCCCAAATACCATGCGTTGAAGTCGTTATCTCGCATCGGTGACCTATATTAGGCGAAGATGAGCTCTTGGTATTCCCCGGAACTCCTTCACTCAAAGGCTCCGACCGCCTGCGGATGTCTTTTTTTTTCGGTCAAGAAATTTTTTTTCGATATCCCTAAATGTTTCACTTGGCAGCCGGTCTCTCTATCTGGCGACAGTTGATCTAACGACAGGTGATCTAACGACAGGTGATCTAACGACAGGGGATCTAACGACAGGTGATCTAACGACAGTTGATCTAACGACAGGTGATCTAACGACAGGGGATCTAACGACAGGTGATCTAACGACAATTGATCTAACGACAGGTGATCTAACGACAGTTGATCTAACGACAGGTGATCTAACGACAGGTGATCTAACGACAATTGATCTAATGACAGGTGATCTAACGACAGGTGATCTAACGACAATTGATCTAACGACAGGGGATCTAACGACAGGTGATCTAACGACAATTGATCTAACGACAGGTGATCTAACGACAGTTGATCTAACGACAATTGATCTAACGACAGGTGATCTAACGACAATTGATCTAACGACAGGTGATCTAACGACAGGGGATCTAACGACATGTGATCTAACGACAGGTGATCTAACGACAGGTGATCTAACGACAATTGATCTAACGACAGGTGATCTAACGACAATTGATCTAACGACAGGGGATCTAACGACAGGTGATCTAACGACAGTTGATCTAACGACAGGTGATCTAACGACAGGGGATCTAACGACATGTGATCTAACGACAGGTGATCTAACGACAGGTGATCTAACGACAATTGATCTAACGACAGGTGATCTAACGACAATTGATCTAACGACAGTTGATCTAACGACAGGGGATCTAACGACAGGTGATCTAACGACAGGTGATCTAACGACAGGGGATCTAATGACAGTTGATCCAACGACAGGTGATCTAACGACAGGTGATCTAACGACATGTGATCTAACAACAGGGAATCTAACGACAGGGGATTTAGAGAGAATCTAAACGGACAAGACACGACAACCTTTGCATTTTCTCAAAACTTTTTCTTTCTGGGGGTTGGGGTGGGTTGGGGTTACAATCACTTCTCGACTTAATAAAATAAATAAATTCTTATACATTCTCGTTTTGGTTTTTGTTTTGAACCAGACAAATCTCACTGTGACATACAATTTTTCGGCCACACACTTACGAATTCAAAATACCTTTTAAAGAAGCATTAAGTTCGTCTGCTGCGGAGTTCTTTTAAGACCATTTCACGACCAATCATGGCATAGGATAATCCCCTGTGCGCCTTTTAATGTCAAGGGTTTCATCATCTGTCGTGGTAAGAAGAGTAATCCCTTGACGTAGCTACTGCTTCGGAGTTCAGTGAAGACCTCTGTACAATGAGCAAATTCAGATATTTTTTGCCGTGCACAAATGCAAATCTCCTTTATTTCTGTTAATGCCAAGGGCTTGCTTACTTGCCACAGCTACTGGATCAGAAATTCTTGGGTTCACACAAAAGAACAAGGTTTTGACAATTTAGATCAGTTATGATACACTACCCATTTAGATCAGTTGTCGCCAGAGCAAAATTGTCGCTAGTGCGATTGTCGTTAGAATAATTGTGACGGATTCACTTTATTTTGTAGCTGGGGCAGTACGGGCCAGTTATTTTGTTTACACACGGTTTTCTCAACATGCGTGTGTGTCAGTCTGTTACATAAACACGGTACTGTGTCGAAGTGTACGTGTTCATCCAATCACAATACCCATAGATTCATTCGAAACAGGTTTGTGCAAGGTGAATTTTTACTAGAAATTCACATCAAATTGATGACAATTATTTTCTTGTATGTTTAAGAGGTAAATATTATTGGTGAATAATTGTGTCAACGACGAGACGATTAACTGTTATGTGTCCACGCTTGTTGAGTTACATAAAATCTGTACTCGTAAATATTTCGTGCCCCTTTTACTCAAAGGAGCCGCTGATATGATTAAGTGACTGCTAAAAGCTTTAGAAAAGTTAAGCGTTCAATAATGCGCTTTTATTGGCACTCACTCAATAATGCTCGTAATACTAAGAATGGATTGATCAGTTTGTGTGGAAACAAGCTTAAGACAAGTCGTACCCTGTCGGCGCCTTGGTCCAGAACGCAAACTCCCTACCAAATCCGCTTTCTTTCTGACAAATCGCTCGCTAAATTGAAATGGACACTAGCTGACGAATGCCGGTCACTTGCCCCCCTCCCCCCGGACACCCTCCCCCTCCTTCCGGCCATTAGTGTTGTTCTGTCTTGCAAATATTTTATAAGAATTTCACATTACGAGTGCAGCAGGCAATCCTTTGTAATTAGGTGCAGGCAAATCCCCCCATCCTCTTTCCGAACAAACCGATTAATATGTATAGGATACAGAACGAAGAGGGTCCAAGAGTTCAAGTAATGGACAGTTCCCAGGCAACACCGAGTTCTTTATCTGACTTAGTTTACACAATTCACAACCAATTCCCTAGACTGTCCCTAACAAAAGTCTAGTGTGAAATTATGTCGCCCACTTTGTTATGACCCATTTTTTCACGCACTGTCTGGTTTGAAATCAATAAACAAGGTGTGAGAAAAATAATGGACAGTTCCGAATCTTTCATTCAGTGGGTGGTGTACGAAGTGTAAACATGGAAAAAGAGTTCTTGGATATCGTTAATGAAAATGCCCAGTTGAATTGCACATTGGATGCAAATTCTTTCGTAAAATTTAGTAAACACACACACACACAAATAAACAACGGGGGGGGGGGGGGGGGGGTGAGGGGCGGGATGGAGGAACGGGGGCGGCGAAGGGGAGACGGAGGAAGGTGGGGCCGGCCGGGGGGGGGGGGAGTTGGTCAACTCATGGAACGGTGGCTTTTTAGCTTGTTAGTTCCCCGCCGCCGCGGTACGTGCGGTGCCGGGGACTTATAAAACACGCGTTGTTCGTCTGTCTGTCTGTCCGTCCGTCCATCTGTCCCTCACCAATGCTCCCACTCTTGCACGCGCGATTACTCACTCACGTTTCACCAAAGGCTTTTGATTTTTGTGGGAAGTAACAACATGTGTTGGAGTTGTACGACCTGGGGTTATTTTATAATTTCACCAAAAACTGACGAAACTGAGAAGCTTCAAACCTAACCAAATTTTTGGTTTGTGGGGGGTAGTGTGGGGGCACTTTTGTACGCGCAGTTTCTCAGTTATTCTGCACGGCAGCCTTTTGAGTTTTTATGGAGCGAAGGGAAATATATTGCGATTGTGCGACGTGGGATTGTTTTTGGATTTCACCAAAAATTGACGAAACTTCCAACATGGCCAAAATTTTTGTTTGTGGAGGCACGATGCTTTCACTTTTGTTCGCTGACCAAAATTCCGTCCACCACCCTCGTGCTTTTTTACGTACGAGCTTTCAGTAAGCGTTTGACCGAAGAAGTGTACATTCAGATATCTTTCGGAGGGGGGGGGGGACTATAATCAGTTTCTTACTGATATACTTGTTTAATATTTTTTTATATACGCCAAATCGTTCGAAACGAAAAAGAAATGGGCAGTTGGTTATTTTTCATTTCAAACAGCAGCGAATCCTTTGTTTTAAAATAATGGACTCGCAACAGCAAAGAGTCCATTATTTAACATAATGGACTCCCACCAGTCCATTACATTTAAATAATGGACTGTAAGAACAAAGGGATGACGTCACAGGTGTAAACTAAATGAGAAACTAATATGAAGATCGTATAAAGGATTGTTAAGTGAAAGTTATAATCAGTCAAAAGTAGATTTAAGTCTCCGAACTGGTTTGACTGGTTCGTGCCCGAGTTTTCAGATACCGTCTTCCCCTGTAAGTCACAAGTTCCAGTTTGGGACACTAAATATTTGCAAGGAGAAAAAATGTTTGCAATAATCTTCGATATTAAATTTCTTTTTTTTTTCAGCAGTAATTATTAGTCTAGACAACAAGGTTCATGAGGTGTCACTTGTTTGATGAGCATTACACCCCGCTTTGCACTGACATAGGATACACTTTCTTGTGGCCGCGCTAAGCTTTTCACTCAAGTACACCCCCCTAGAGACCAGCGCTGCTGGTAATTTCACACTGATAATGTAAACTTAACATTACTTAACCTGTGGCAAAAGTAACTCAGCACCCTTATATATCTCCGTAATAACTAAATTTGCTTTTTGTTATTATTTTACTTCACTAATGCATGAGTGAATCCCGTTTTATTGCCCATGTGCAGCTATGTTAAAAGAAATCAAACAAGCCAATATTTATACATTTATGACTGCGAGCATTGAAAAGTTATTCGTTTACTCATCAGCTTGTATTGTATTGAATTTTCCAATTAGCCGACTGTAGATAAAAAGGCTGGGATTTAAATTTGGTACATATTTATTTCTCCAGTGGTGTTGATCTGAACCTTTCACGTTAAAACCCCTCATTCTACTGATAAATGCTAGATCCCCTTTGTTGACAGTCATCTTAACAGAGACCAGACAACTAGTCGTGATAACGCCGAATGCTCAGTCGTGGTAACGCCTAATGCTCAGTCGTGGTAACGCCGAATGCTCAGTCGTGGTAACGCCGAATGCTCAGTCGTGATAACGCCGAATGCTCAGTCGTGATAACGCCGAATGCTCAGCTGACTCGGATTCAGCCATTTTACCCCGGTTGTGCTGAACACACTCTAAGCGAATCTCTGGCAGTTGGGGCCCGGGGCTGATCTAAGTCCTCGGGAAGCCACCCTAGGGGAGGGGTTAGCTTGTCTCTTCTGCGACAGTTACCAACAGTTCTTTACTTTGGCAAGTAACAAAAAAGAAAAGAAAAAATATATATATTCTTATTTGCTTGACTGCATTCCTATTTTAAATAATGGAATGTCGGTTATCACATAGCCAGATACAGAGTGAGGGTCCTTTAAGGTTCTGGTTGTTTCGGAATAAATTTACCTTTCTGTTGAATTTTGTCTTATTTTTTTTTTTACATACTTATTTGCATCATTTTTTTTTACATATTTATTTGCGTTGCAGAGATTCGTCTTTCAATGTTTGTCGCATTCGGGGGTGTGTATTTGATTTGGCCCGTTTGGTCTCTCGTTAAGTATTCTTTTTTCATTCGGTCAGTTACTTGTCTATGACCACAACAAAGTAGTTTTAGTCTGGTGCCAATGTCATTTTCGTCGGCATGTGGTCAGTGACCGGGAAGCTAATCACAAGGGTGTCTGTTCAGAATGACGTGTAAGACTAGGACTTGATCGTAATCATCTTTGTCTGGATGTTTTCATGTCACCACGGGATGCCACACATAGAAGTGCCCTGCTAATGTGAGGCGTAATGGGTTCTGTTGTTCAGCTTCTCTCAGCAAAACTGCTGCTGAGGAAAACGTCATTTCGGCCAGGTCTGTGGTCCTCCTTGCACGCAGGCCAAGAATTTCCTTAGTATCGATGCGGTTCCTAAAATATAATAAACCGTTAACAAAAACATCAGGTAATGTGGACATTCCGTCATGATAAGAATAAATACGACATTTTACTTCAGAAGGAGTGGGGCAGGGGGAGGGGGGAGCGAAATGGGATCTGGACATATACTTTTCGTTTAAACTGCAGTAGATGTTATCTAGTAGACAGCAATCTGTTTTGTTGTTTTATTGACAGGTCAGGCAGAGCAGACTGCGGCGGTGCGGGTGCAAGCGTTATGGCGAGGCTACCATACCCGCCAGCACAACGCCCAGGCGCTGCGCGTGCGTCTCGAGCTACGCTCACGGCGTGCTGAAGACCACATTCGTGTTCTCAGGGCCGAGGTGCAAAGGTAAGGATATATAGCGCGTACGCCATCCATACAGCGCGTTCTGGCATTGAGGAAATGCGTCAATACATGTATATGTTATTGCTTTTTTTTATAGAAATATGTATCTGCCATTTTCTGTTCGGAAACGCCAGTGTGGAAAGACGCGCAGTTGTCATAACCGGCAGTTGTGATACCAACACACAGGACATAGGGGAACAGGCCCAACCCCCCCCCCCCCCCGACCGAAACCCCCCCAGCCCTAACCCCCCCGTCAACCCCCCCCCGACTAAAACCCCCCGGCGGCCTAAACCCCTCCGACCCAACCCCCCCCCCCCCTCTCCTGGTTCTCAGGTCTATTTTATATTTTGTAATTGCGATACATCCACGTTGTTAATTACACTTCAAATGCCCATTGAAGAGACCACACGGCGTTAAAAATTGCAATTTCCGAACCACTGAAGGAATTGATCATCACTATAAAAGAAACTTCATACATCCATTGATGATATCACTCAGTTTTTGAAATTGCAATTGCTCTTACGATTGATGAGTGTGTACACATGAAAAATTGCAATTCATATGCCCGTTGCGAGATCAGTCGAGTTTACAAATTACAATTTCTCTTGCGGTAGATGTGACTTATATCCATTGTGATTCACTTGAATGGGTAATTTAGTGACCCAGATTGCTGTGAAAAATCATCCTACCATCATGGAATACATCACATCTGCTAAAGGGAATCCAAAGATATTGTACCAAGGGCATTTGTACGTAAAGCAAAAAAATCGAGCAAATGGCTATGTTTCGTACGAGTGCGAAAAGAGGTGCCAGAACAAATTATCATTACGCATTTTCTTTGAGAACGGGGGGGGGGGGAGTTTGGGGTCGGTGGATTTAGGCCGCCGGGGATTTTAGTCGGGGGGGGGGGGTAGGGCCGGGGGGGTTTCGGTCGGGGGGGGGGGGGGGTTTCGGCCTAGACCCAGGACATAGATCGGGGCTTCATCGTGAACGCGCTGTTTTACTGTGGTATACATTGCCATGCGATTATGCTTCAAAACATGCCCAGTGCAGGGTGCAACACAACTAAAATGTTATTCTCGCCAACTTGGCGAGGACTTCAGTTTTATACTCGCCAGGATGAATTCATACTCGCCAGGTTGGCGAGCTACTACATTTTATACTCGCCAAACATAAATCATAAAAAATGAAAACTTATTAAAATTCAGGTTTATTTTGTTTGTGTTTAATTCAACGTAACTTACTTATCAGCGTGTTTATCAATTAAACCTCAACATAATCAGCGACAAATGCGGTCCTTTGCAAGCCGATTTAAACGTACCACTGCACTTTTTCGTTTTTATATCTAAGTCTTTGGTCATAAATGCCAAAGATAATTAAAAAATCGGTCAACGAAAACTACATATAAAGTTTAACGAAAAATCGTGGAGAAAAATTATAGTTCAACTTGATATCAAACATTTAAATCATAAAGAGTGTTTCAGTTTCTTATCTAAGTATTTTTTGTCGTAAACTGTTTGTACTGATAATCTCTGAAACCAATTGAAAATAAGCTTAAAGTCAAAATTCTTGAGTTTGTAGGCATTCTCAAATGTTTCTGAACGTTGACTAATCCAGTTCACATAAAAACCGGTGAACAATTGCTTCAGACAACTCATTTTCCGCCTCTTCGAAGTTATCTGTCGTTCTGTTTTCTGGTCGTTTTCGTCCCAATGGCTGTCAGCATCTGACACCGGCGGTTCGGTTCCAATCTTGCGGTTTTCTGTTGTTCCATGAGCGATTCTGCGATTACCGGACTGCAACCAAAACTGAACAGCACGCTTCGATCTGTAGTCTGCTACATTTTCCGACAACAACGAAATGACAAGTCTATCGCTCAGTTTTTCCGAACCCATTCGGGCTCTGAACTTGGTCTTGGTTCGCTTCATGAGTGAAAACCCACGTTCGTTCTCTGCGCTGCTTGGGGGTAAAGTATGAAATCGATAAGTCTAAAAACGCGTGGACAGTAATCGTTGTAGGACTCGTACACATCGGACCATTTGATTCCATTGATTCCGGCTTTGTATCTGAAGATAAAAACCCCATGTATGTAAAAATAAAAACAGCAATGAACAGTAGCTTTGACGTGCTGATAAGAATTTTCTTAATGACTTTTCGACCGGTTTCTTGACCCGTTATTTTAACTTACTGAAACGATTGTTCATAAAAAAGTCATTGTATACACGACACCTTTTAAACTGTACTGTGCAAATCCGATCTCCTGTTCGATGTTGTCGCTGTCTGTTGAACCGTCGCAAGTAATGGATATAAAAGCAGCTGATTTCAGTGCCGTCACAACTTTTTCTTGTTCATGAAGAGCGATGGCTTTTGCAAATCGTTGTGCTGCAACGTCACTGCGGCCCTGTATAAAGTCCTTTCTGTTCATCCCTTTCTGTTCATCTAGAGCACACAGCCATTGATAATATTTGAAGCTTTTGCCGTTTTTTTATTAAGTCGTGAACATTTCGGAAACGCAGTTCAAATTTTTGGCTGTTTTTCCGATCAAGCTGGCTCGGTATATGCACTGCCGGGACGCTTTTGGGTGTCTGCTTCGTATTTCGGACAATTTCCGCATGTTTCTGAGATTTGCTCTGTTCGTGGTAATTTGAAGGTACTGGTACATTCTATCATGTGTCGTTTTTTTTAATAATGCTACAATTTTATCCTCAGTGTCTGTGCAGTATTTGCACCACATTAAATTGCCTGAGTGATGCAGCCATGGACGTCCAATGACCCACTTATTTCGGAAGGTTCTTGGTTGCAATTGCTCTATTTTCTCTTTTATCTTCGCTTGTTGAGTAATGTTCTTCGCTACTAGACGCGGTGTGTGGGGTAACATTTTTAGTTGATTTATTTTTCGACCTTATATCCTTTGTTCCAGATGAGGAAAGTTGCTTGGTGTTTTCAAGAGTTGTGGAGTTTTCGTCCAGACGCAAACGTTTAACGACAAATTCATCCATCCATATTCAGTCCTTTTTGTATATATTTTGCATTCCGTTATGTATCCTTACTTTCATAAATGGAAGAGAAAGTATGGTCACAGCGATTGGTTTATAAATGCTATTAGGATTAAGTGCATGAAATGTGGTGTGTAAAATTTACACGTTAAATGATGTATAAAGTCAAAGGAAATATAGTCAGGCTGAGTTATCGCCAATATTCATAAATTTGGCGAGTAACTTAAATTTATACTCGCCAGACTACTTTTGCTTAATATCATACTCGCCAGTTTGGCGAGTGTGATTTGATTCATACTCGCCAACGCAAATTTTCACTCGCCATGGCGAGTTGGCGAGTGCTTATGTTGCACCCTGCCATTGGTTGTAATGTCAATTCAAATCAATTCCTCGGATTTATAGCTTTAGGCAGTGGTGTTTCATAAATGGAAGTCAGTCCAACCTCTTTATACTCAACACCTTGCTGGGACCGGGGAAAGTGTCCACTGTATAGAGGTGTCCACTGAAGAGAGGGAAATTACGGGAGGGTGGGGGTGGTGGGGGGGGGGCGGGGGGGGGGGGTAGAAGTCAGATAAGAAAGAGTGTTTGACAGACGGAAGTTGTGCCACATTACGGACGCTCACTAACAGAGATTTCGGGGAAGGTGAAGGTTTCAGGGTGCAGTCTGAGGCCATTTTGCTGGCTTGAACCTGTCATCATGGATCACCGAGTCGTTATCACACCTGAGTCATACATACTGGCCACGCCAAGTAGTTAGTGACTTCAAAGAAAGAAAAAAAAAGAACTGGAATGATGGTTTGTTAACTGATATCAAGTGAGGTTTGTAGCGTTTGTAATTGTTCTCTTCACGCCGAGTGTCTGTTATGTACCATCCGTTACATACTGCTCCATCAGACTATAGGGATAAAAAATGCGAACTTTTGTGTTGGTGTTACTAATTGAGATAAGGCACACACTTGTGGACTGCGCCGCGTTTCAATAGCAAGGACACTGGGCTGCCGTTGTAACCAGAGTTGTCTGGAGCTCAGGTGTCATCAGTCATTGAGATATCAAACCTTCTGACTCCATTTGCTTATGCCTGGATCGAGTTGCAGTGGCCAGCAGAACCCATATAATTTCACTCCTGGCCAAGACATTACATTATCACAGGGGTGGAAATTAATTAATTGCCCTACCCAAAATTCCAGGGGCGGCCGAGCGATTTCTAGGGGGCCCGAAAATCCTAAAATTACAAAATTTAAAACAAATATTATTGAACATAACATTGAACTAAAGTTATTTTAATTAACGTTATTTCCATTTCGCAATGTAATCATTGCAATCGTTTCAGATCAGTCAGGTAATCAATCTCGAGAAATATCCACCCAAGCACGCATTTCTTACTCCTTGGAATCGGAGTTGGAATTGGTATTCCCCGTGGCCCCCTTTGGTTCCTTAAAGAAGGTCTTCGTGACCGGGTGCCCGAATGAAACCATTCTTCAATGGATGGAAAGGGGTTAAAACTGGCAATTCCGGAGGATTCCAACTGGATTGTCATAAGGTCGCTGAGATAGCATCGCTGATTCTCATATTTTTGGGGAGATACCCTCCTCTCCTCCTCCGTTTTCAGACGTTTAGCAGGGAGATCGACGCCTTTCAAATAGCGCCACATGATCATATGTTTAATAATTAAAAGTTACTTGAACTATCCGTAAATGTACAAAAACCAAATTGTTATACCGGTACTTTGATTGATATGTGAAATACAAAAAGGGTTGAAGGACGGTTTGTGTGCATATTTCACGTGTGATTTTTACTAACTTCAACCCTGTTTGTATTGTTCAGTCATTTTTGCCGCTGTTACCCTTCCAAGCTAGTAAAAATAACATAATGAGCACATTCGCACCTTACACAAAATGGGGCGACTTTTTTTCATCAAATGTGCATAAAGTAAGGAACAAGAGGACTCAGTTTGGAGGACTTTAACGTCATGCCCAGGACGACTGTTACATTCAAAACCGACGCGTCACCGACTTTCATTATGAATTTTATGACAGAATATTTATATATATATATATACATATATACATATCCAAGAAAAAAGATAATGCTACTTTAAACAGTGCGAACTTGATTTTTAAAGGAATTTTTGTTTGATCACTATTTAAACCTCTTAAAGAAATAATATAATGAAAACTGGGGGCCCATCGGGCCCCCGACCGCTGATTCCAGGGGGCCCGAACCAAAATCAGGGGGCCTTGGGCCCCCGCTAATTTCCACCCCTGTTATCATTCGATTATAGTCAAACGTTCACTGCAATTATGCTGAGCGGTTCAGAAATCTGCGCGTATATGATGGGGCAAAGTAATATTATTTTTCTCATATCTAATCTCCTAATTGAACCCGAAATTTTTTTCAATGCCTATTGTGTGTGTTTGTGGTTTGGCGCATGCGTGACGACCTAACCTGACGTGATAATTGCGCCTCCCGGGTGCAAAGTGCAGTATATTAGCGTTTCGATGTCATCGGGCGACACTGTCCTCTGATATTCAGTTTTATTCAAGAAGCATTTGGAAAGTTTTTCGTTAGCGTACTTATTATTATCGCTGTGGCGCTGCTTGTTCTGGATTTCGGCAGTTCAACATTACAGCCAACAAACGTATACATCAGCTTTTGCATTTTCAAAAAATTAATTACAAATTGAGACAACATGTACGATGGTCTGCCGAGGTATTTGTTCCCGGACAATTTTCAGCTCATTTTCCTTTTTCCGGGAAAAAGAGATCAATATCTACACAATTACATACTTGTACTGGAAACCAACAAGCAAATAGATATTGTGTTTGCAGCCTGTATTTTTAATCAGTTTTCCATTTTTGTTTCCTCAGGCAAAAACAGCTGTATGAAAAAGAGAAGAGCTTGAGGTTAATCCAGCTGGAAACGCTGAGATATCTGGTCAAAGAGGTAGGTACATTTTTCTTCTCCTTGCCCGACTCGTGTTTACTGAAGGAAGATAATGTTCCAATAAGGGGGGGGGGGGGGGGGTGGGGAGGGGATGCGTTCATATTGGCAGGGGTGTGTGTAGGTATCAGTCCCAGGTTGTTTCGAGGTGGTCTGGAAGCTGTCAACGTCGGTGGGGAGGGGATGGGGGAAGGGGGGGGGTCACTTTTCTGGCACGGTCCTGGCGAAAAATTAACATAAGGTGAGAAAAAAAAATAACCTCGTTTCTCAGGCCCCCAGTCCGGTCACTGAAATCGCAAATAAAAAAAACAACAAGACCGTCAAGTGACAGTGCCCAGGTGCCGTCAGAGCAAAACAAGGGACGAAGCGGTCTTGCGCTTTCTCCCAAAACACTGCAGACAGTTTGCGGAAATTTGACTTCTGTTATGAACTGTTTAATGTTTAATTTAACATCAATTTCATTTTAAGCTGCGAAATCTAGTTTTTAATTGCTCCTACAACGACAACATAGATAAATAAGATGCAAAGATCCGTTTTCACCGAGTAAAGCTTAAAAAGTTGTATGTTTGTTTGTTTGTTTGATATTTGTTTGCTAAAGGAACAATTGGGGAAAAAAGGAAAAATGGTGAAATAGTTAAAGATGAGCTAGAAAGAAAGAAAATCCGATTGTTCGCCTCCTATTTAAAGCTCCATTAAAAAAAACACGACGTTGCACACCTGTATTATATATGTTACAGTCAATGTTGGAAACCCGCCATTTCACGAAATGGCAAACCGTGTTGGGTAAATTCGCGTAATGCCTAAAATCTTTTGCCGTTTCACGAAATAACCTAAAAACGAAACAATCAATCCTTCGAGAATGTTTCACACCACACGATGAACAATATGAATATCACATCACCGCATTGCAGAATTTCGTATCTGAAAATTAAAAAAAGGAAAATCTTTTAAGATTTAACCTACATTTGAGACAAAAACATGAACAAAAATGCAGAATTTTAAAGGCTGCTAGCATTTTTCTTGTCTTTAGAACTCGAGTTAAGAGTAATATTAAAGCTGTTGTATCCCAATAACGTTATACTCCAATTCTATTTTAATAAACATTGAAATTTTCAAATATTATCCGAGTTATAATGACCAAAATTTATATTAATAATAATAATTTCATACTTGTTGAGAGTATGATATTCACGCATGCTTTTTGTGCCGGTGTTCCAGGTGCATGCTTCTAATTCCTCCACAGTCGAGTAACATTGGTCTTTTGGCATAAAGACCGATTTGTGCTGTTCAAATACTTTGTACAGCTCCTGTTTGTATTTATCTTCATCTGATTCTCCCATTTTTAGGAATTTGATTAAAACGTCCCGATTTCAGGTTAATTTATATCAAAATATATCTTCTCCGGAGGGCCAATATGGAGAAAGTTTCCTTATAATGACCAATGCATGAAAACGGCTTAATTCCAGAGTAGATAAAAGCAGACGTTATGGGATGTTCTTTTTCAGAGAAGGTTAACGGCAAATCGATAACCAGTTCCTGAGTACATCATCTAGACCAAGTTCAGTGTGTTGTTCTGAAATTAATCCTAATAGCAATTAAATCAATCAAAAAGGAACACAAACACTTGTGTGCATTACCATGAATTACAATTAATATGATCGCGTTAAAAGCCTGTGATCAGTTGCAATCAACTGTGATGTATTAATTAAAGGAACAAACCAACTATGATGTATTAAATGTACTTGAAAACTGAAGTAATCTTATTGCAATTATAAAAGATAAAAGAAATAATATTTGTCACGATTGTAAGTAATTTCGAGCAAAAACAAAGTTATTTCACAATTTTGCCTGATCTTGGTTTGCCAATTTTTGAAATAAAATGTAAGATTTTTAGGTAATTTCGTGAAATAACCTAACTTTTAGGTTATTTCGTGAAACGGCCAAAGATTTTAGGCATTACGCGAATTTACCCAACACGGCTTGCCATTTCGTGAAATGGCGGGATTCCAACATTGACTGTAACATATATGTATATATATGTATCTTCACTGTATTAAGTATCAAACGGCTGGGCTCAACAATTTCTGAGCACTTGTGTGAAATACACTGAATGTTCGTATAAATTATCAGCTTCACTTACGCACAATTTTGGTGGGGGGAGGGGCGGATTTCCGTTTCATGGTGTAAGTAACAAAACTATTTTTAGAAAAAGAAAGGTTTAGAACTGGCAAAAAAAACAAAAAAACACTGTGTTGTCTGATAGGTAAAAGCAAACCAAACTCGGGCTGAAAAGTTTTTAAAACTGTACTCGACGGGAAAAAGTGATTTTAAAAAATATTATTCTTTGGCCAAGTGTTTAATATTTCACATTTGAGAAGTAGGTTTTCGTTTATTAACTTTTTTTTTTTTTTTGTTGAGTGCGTGGTTGGGAGGTTGTTTTGTGAAGAACGCAGATTAACCACGGTTAACCTCTCCCAACATATCTCATTATTTGTTTATTTACTTATTTATTTATTTATTTTTTAAAGAAAATTAAACCGAGCTACTTTGTAAGTACTTACCTGTAGCTGGTTACTTATCAAGTGAATTAATTTAATTAACCTACTTGAGTGTATCAGTTGATCTAAGGTAGTTTTCAAGGTGAGCTGTGCAAAAAAATATGACACAGGAAATTTCAAAACATTGTCAGTTACATAATTATGTTTACCCCGTTGAGGTGAAACACTTTGTTTTTGTGCTCTCTCTCTCTCTCTCTCTCTCTCTCTCTCTCTCTCTCTCTCTCCCCTCTCCTCTCCTCTCCTCTCCAGGTAAATTTCGACAGACAAGTCGTATCAGCTTCAAACATGGCCAACATGTTAGGGTTATGTGGTGGGGATCATGCCTAATTGAAACAATAGCATGAGTTTCACGAGCAAAAAAGCTTACTTGTGTTTGTTGGGTACTGTCTGATAATTTACACGAACTATAAACAACGGACAAGAATTGTGTGGGCATAATTATTTCACATTAATTTCAGCGACACTGTAACCTGTAAATAGATGCGTACCTTATAAAGTTTGTGTATGACAACCCTTTTTAGACTAGCCGACTACCCTACAAAACGTCAATCGATAAATTTCCGACGTCGTTTATACATAGGAAAATATGCGTTTTATAGACATAAAATAATACGTATAATATACGATTGCAATATCGGCATCTTTTTTCCGATGTATTTTCGACGTCGTTTATACATAGGAAAATATGCGTTTCATGGACGTATAAAATAATTTGTGTTTTATGGACGTTTAACAAAATACGTATAATACGCGTTGGCAATATCGGCATCTTTTTTTCCGACGCATTTTCGATGCATATACGATGTTTCTAAAAATGCGAATATATTCCGCCGTATATCCGAGGTATAAACGATGTTTTAAATCCGCTGCCAACACTGCCGATGCAATTTAGAGATTAACGACGTCGTTTTTGCGTCGGCAGTTTTGTAGGGTATGTCGGGCTGGTCTTATCCCATCAATAGAGGGGTATCCGTCGTCTGTATGTACGTATGTACGCGTGTACAATTTTACTTAAAATGCTTCTTCTCCTTTAGTTTTGATAGGATTCCTCTCAAATTTTACACGAGTCTTCTCTAGGTAGGCCTCTCTTTAAAAATGATTTTTTTTTTTGCGATCCACCAAAAATTGGCTAAATGGGGGGCATTTGAAATTTTTCGGTTGCCAATTTTTAAAATGCTTCTTCTCCCACAATTTTAATAAGATTTTCTTCAAATTTTGCACGAATATTCCCTAGGTAGGCCTCTTTTGAATTTTTTGGTATTTAATTTTCAAATTGCTTCTTCTCCCACAATTTGCTTTTTTTTTCACAGAATTTTGATCAGATTTTTTCAAATTTTGCACGGATATTCCTAAGGTAGCCCTCTTTTTTCTTACTCAATTTGGCGATCCGCCAAAAATTGGCCAAATGGGAGACATTTTTAAATTTTTTTGGTGTCTAATTTTCAAATTGCTTGTTCTCCCACAATTTTGATCGGATTCCTTACCAATTTTGGATAGTTGTTCTCTAGATAGAGCGTTCTTGAAAAATTACTCTTTTTGGCGATCTGCCAAAAATTGGCCAAATTGGGGACATTTGGATTTTATGCATGCCAATTTTTAAAAATGCTTCTTCCACAGTTTTGATCAGATTTTCTTCAAATTTTGTACGATTATTCTCCAAGTAGTCCTCCTTTCAAAATTTACTCATTTTGGCGATCCGCCAAGAAATGGCCATATGAGGGGCATTTTTTAATTTACTGGCGTTTAATTTTGAAAATTCTTCTTCTCCCACAATTTTTATTGAATTCCTTCCCAATTTTGTACGATTCTTCTCCAGTTAGGCGCCTCTTAGAAAAGTAATGTTTTAGGCGATCCGCCAAAAATTTTAAGTTGAATAAACATACGCATTGTTCCGAAATACGGACCGCGCATCGACACAAGTTTCGTAAACATGCGCACTGGTTCGAAATGGAATCGCGCATCGACGCAAATTAAATAAATGTGTGGACTGTTCACAAATGCAAACCGCGCGTCAATGCAAGTTAAATAAACATGCGTAGTTGTCCGAAATAATAACCGCGCATCAACGCAAATTAAATAAACATGCGCAGTGGTCCGAAATGCGAACCGCTTATCAACGCAAGTTAAATAAACATGCGCACTGGCCTATAATAAGAACCGCTTATCAACGCAAGTTAAATAAACATGCGTGCTGGTCTAAAACAAGAACCGCTGATCAACGCAAGTTAAATAAACATGGGTACTGGTCTAAAATAAGAAACGCTGATCAACGCAAGTTGAATAAACATGCACAGTGGTCCGAAATGTGAGCAGCTTATCAACCCAAGCGAAATAAAAATGCGCATTGGTCCGAATTGCGAACCACTCATCAACGGAAGTTGAATATACATGCGCATTGGTCCGAAATGCGAGCTGCGCATCGGCGCAAGTTAAATAGACATGCGCACTGGTCTAAAATAAGAATCGCGTAATGTTTAACACTTGGCAAAAATTAAAATGCAAAAATACTTGTTTCAATGGGTTATTTTTTGAATAATATGTTGCTTGGAGTCCGAAAGATTGTACCAAAATTTTTCGCCAGTACAAGGAAGGAGTGCAGCTTATGACGTCATCACGTAAAATATGCATATAATTTGGACAAGATCTTGTGTACAAAATATCTCGATAACAGTAAGTCGTATCCACTTCAAATTTTGTGTGGATGTTCCTTTGGTCACTTGAACGGTTCTGTCAATTTTTCACGGGTGTAGCGAAACTAAGAAAGGCATATGACGTCATTACGTTGAAATCAACCGCTGAACATCTGGATAGTTGAAACTTAGTGGGAATGTTGCTTGGTAGATCAGAAAGATTCTAGTAAATATGCCCGGAGTGGAATGAACGAAAACGGCATATGACGACATTGGGTAAAAATATCTCATTAGCGGAAAATCGGATCGACTTGAAACTTGGCTGGTTATTCCTTAGAGAAGTTACGCGGTTTTTGTTAAACATTGAATTCATAGAAAATTAAGAAAGGCTCCAATAGCGTGAAGAGTATTATGTGATATATTGTGCAGTCGCTGAATCTGATACTCCCCTTCATCCCCTCCCCCCCTCGAACTCCGCTTCCCCATTTCGTCAACTCTTTTATTAACTAAGGATATAGTTATTAACTGCGCTTGGGATTTCTGCGTTTCCAGAAGATTCTCCAATGTTCCTGCATTCTTCAGACATAATTGAAAACATTGACAGCACAGTTATCGATGATTTCTTACATTTCGTGTAATTGACCTTTTTGAGCGTTACTCACCTACAGCTATTAGCATGTTTTCATTTGGCTGTCAAGCTATTCGGCATAGGAGGGTAATTACCTAACGGCTGGCAATGTTTGTGCAGTACCAGAAACTAACGTTCACTTTCAAAATGGGTCATCTGATATCTTGTGTTATGACAAGCACCGTACTATTTTGACACCAAAAAGCCTTTCCGTACTCTCGCGCCCAGGTGAATCATGTGTTACACAGTTATGAAGACTGCCTTTCTAGTGCTAATGCTAAAAGACAAGGTTTACATTATGGCTATAACTACACTTAGCTT
This sequence comes from Protula sp. h YS-2021, assembly GCA_949752745.1. Taxonomy (NCBI): domain Eukaryota; kingdom Metazoa; phylum Annelida; class Polychaeta; order Sabellida; family Serpulidae; genus Protula; species Protula sp. h YS-2021. Next base: position 57,468,945 of record OX457025.1, read on the forward strand.
TGCGTCCCATGATACGCTACATTGTATGCCAAGCAATTGTTGCCACTATCGTCATATAAATTTCTTACTGCCGGCATCCCTGTTGCCATTACTGGGAATAAGTGACGAGATAGGTTGTGACTTGTCTTTGCCTGTTGTCTCAGGGATCCATACAGCTGTTAGCCCACAGTTTCTCCCTATTTGGCATAATTGCCAGAGCTATTTGTTTCACTTTTTTCAAAGGTGTGTTTGAAGGTTAGATGGAATGAGCCGAGACCATTCTCTAGGCTTGTGTTGCCGCTATGGAGTTACATTTGGAGTAATAGCTTTTATTGGCACATGTTAGGTTGGTGAGCTTTCTGTTGCCACGTAACCAAAGAGTTGACCCTTGCTCTGAGCCTTAATCACCGACAGTTTCAGCTGCATAAAAACTTCAGTGTTCTGTTTATGAAAAACAATAGTTTAATGCATATAGGCCCGGGCGTGTGTCAATGGATGTTTACGAAGCATGGCACTTTCATCATTAGGACAATGGTATTTATTGGCTAGGTGTCGTCACGGGGACATTAAGAGCACCAATATAATTTCTACAGGGTTATTGCGTCCGGTCAACCGTGGACCAGAAAAAATGCCTCCCATAAAAGACGCCTGCCCACGGGCTTCTCCGCGGTTGCATATCTAGGTTTGATGATGGCTTGTGTTGTGTTACAGGTGCAATCGCTGCAGCACTGGAAAGGAGAGATCCTGAATGAGCTGGAGCGTAGTGGCGCGCTGCCCACTGACAGACAGGTGCTGGACGGCGGCATGCAGCCCAGCGCCCACTTCCTCACTCAAAGCTCCCATGAACTGGCACTCTCCTTTCATAGAGCAAGGTAACCGCCGTTTTGCGAATTTTTTTCACCATTTTATTTATGTTGAGTGCTTGCCTTGCCTAGTAAAATAATACACAAATGTCAAGTTCTCAATAAGCAGCTATTCATCGTTGTATCAGTCTTCTTTTGTTCTTTCGGCACCAGTAGCTGCATACAGTACAGAGGGGTTAATCACATAAACCGGTTAATTTCAGACTGTAGTAAAATCCATTGCCGTTCTTTTATTAGACCAGCCGACTATGTCGGGCTGGTCATATCCTATCAATAGATGGGTATCCGTCGTCTATATGTACGTATGTACGTGTGTAAACGTTTACTTAAAATGCTTCTTCTCCTTCAGTTTTGATCGGATTCCTCTCAAATTTTATATGAATGTTCTCTAGGTAGGCCTGTCTTTAATTTTTAATTTCAATTTGGGGGGGGGGGGGGCATTAGAATTTTTTCGGTTGCCAATTTTCAAAATGCTTCTTCTCCCTCAATTTTGATCAGATTTTCTTCAAATTTTGCACGAATATTTCCTAGGTAGGCCTCTTTTAAAAAATTACTCATTTTGGCGATCCACTAAAAATTGACGAAATAGGGGACATTTTTTTTAATTTTTTGGTATCTAATTTTCAAATTGCTTCTTCTCCCACAGTTTTGATCGGTTTCCATTCCAATTTTGGATAGTTGTTCTCTATGTAGACCTCTCTTGCAAATTACTCTTTTTGGCGATCCGCCGAAAATTGGCCAAATTGCAGCCATTTGTAATTTCTTGGTTGCCAATTTTCAAAATGCTTGCTTTCCCATAATTTCGATCACATTTTCGTTAAAATTTTGCACGAATAATCCCTATGCAGGCCTCTTTTGAAAAATTACTCATTTTGGCGATCCGCCAAAAATTGGCCAAATTGGGGACATTTGTAATTTTGTGGTTGCCAATTTTCAAAGTGCTTTTTTTCACACACAAATTTCAGCTTTTGATTGACTGTTGATGGCCGTGTTTACCTGATAGGGGCCTGTGGGGAATATGTGGGCTGTGCACACTTCTCTAGTTTGAAAAATTACTCATTTTGGCGATCCGCCAAAATTGGCCAAATGGGAGGCATTTTTTAATTTTTTGGTATCTAATTTTCAAAATGCTGCTTCTCCCACAATTTTGATCGGATTCCTTTCCAATTTCGTACGATTGTTCTCTAGGTAGGCCTATCTTGAAAATTTATTCTTTTTGGCGAACTGCCAAAAATTGGCTAAATGGGGGACATCTTTTTAATTTCTTAGTCCCCCGCTGGGAGACTATAGTTTTCGGGTTTGTCTGTCCGTCCGTCTTGCCGTCCGTCCGTCTGTTGACACCTTTTTTGTTAACACACTCAAACCTACGTTTTTAGACCGATTGTTAACATATTGTATATATGGGTAGTACTGGAACGAACAAGGATCGGTGTTGTAAATGAGCCATGTTGGCTCAAGGACATTGGCCCAGCTGTACTTCACAAATTTTCCCAATCCTTACTCATTTGAATGAGTTTGTTAAAACACTCAAGCCTACATTTCTGCATCGATTGACAAGATATCTTAACTATAAGTAGTATTGGAACCAACAAGTGTTGGTATTGTAAATGAGCCATGTCGGCCCAAGGACATTGGCCCAGCTGAACTTTACAAATTTTCCCAATCTTTACTCAGTTGAATGAGTTTAACATACTCAAGCCTACATTTCTTTTAGATATAGGAAGTATTGGAACCAACAAAGGTCGGTGTTGTAAATGAGCCCTGTCAGCCCAAATACATTGGCCCAGCTGAACTTCACAAATTTTCACAACCCCTACATACTGCAATGAGTTTGTTAACACACTCAAGCCTACATTTCTGCATCGATTGACAAGAAATCTTAACTATAAGTAGTATTTGAACCAACAAGTGTTGGTATTGTAAATGAGCCATGTCTCCCCAGGGACATTTGCCCAGCTGAACTTCACAAATTTCCCAATCCTTACTCAGTTGAATGAGTTTGTTAACACACTCAAGCCTGCATTTCTCGATCGATTGTTGAAATATTTTACATATAGGAAGTATTGGAACCGACAAAGGTCTGTATTGTAAATGAGCCCTATCGGCCCAAGGACATTGGCCCAGCTGAACTTCACAAATTTCCACAACCTTTACATACTGGAATGAGTTTGTTAACACACTCAAGCCTACATTTTTTGATCAATTGGCAAAATGTTATACACATAGGTAGTATTGGTGGTAACAAGAATTGGTATTGTAAATGAGCCAGGTCGGCCCAAGGACACTGGCCCAGCTGGAATTTTAAAATTCACGAATATGATACGAATTGCTTAAGAGTTGTAGTTCAACCTAACAAAATTAAATACTGGGATTGTACGCCGACGGGGGACATAGTCAGTTTCACTGACCCACATGTTGGTATCTCATTTTCAAACTGCTTCTTCTCCCACAATTTTGAGCGGATTCCTCTCTTGAAAAATTACTCTTTTCGGCGATCCGCCAAAAATTGGCCAAATCGGGGACATTTGTAATTTTGTGGTTGCCAATTTTCAAAATGCTTTTTTTCACACAATTTTGATCAGATTTTCTTCAAATTTTGTACGTTATTCCCTATGTAGGTCTCTTTGTTCCACACAGGTAGAACCCGTGGGGAATATATGCGATCGACCGCGTGTCGGTCGGTCGATCTATCTCTCATCAAGATCTTGTTAACACGATAACTTAAAAAACCTCCTGCAAGGATTTTCATGAAACTTGGTATGTAGCTTCTATGGGAACAAACACAGATCAGTTTTGTAAATGGGCGAGGTTCGTCTAAGGAAAATGGACCAACAGGACTTGGAAAATTTCAGCTCTTGATTGACCATTGTGTGAGCTTGTTAACACGATAACTTAAAAACTCCTGCAAGGATTTTCATGAAACTTGGTATGTAGCTTCTATGGGAACAAACACAGATCGATATTGTAAATGGGCCAGGTTCATCCACGGAAAATGCACCAACAGGACTTGGAAAATTTCAGCTTTTGATTGACTATTGATGGCCGCGCTTACCTGATAGGGGCCTGTGTTGAATATATGGGCTGTACACACTGCTCTAGTTTGAAAAATTACTCATTTTGGCGATCCGCCAAAATTGGCCAAATGGGAGACATTTTTTAATTTTTTGGTATCTAATTTTCAAAATGCTGCTTCTCCCACAATTTTGATCGGATTCCTTTCCAGTTTTGGATACTTGTTCTCTGGGTAGACCTCTCTTGAAAAATTACTCTTTTAGGCGACCGCCAAAAATTGGCCAAATTGGGGACATTTGTAATTTTGTGGTTGCCAATTTTAAAAATGCTTTTTTTCACACACAAATTTCAGCTTTTGATTGACTGTTGATGGCCGTGTTTACCTGATAGGGGCCTGTGGGGAATATGTGGGCTGTGCACACTTCTCTAGTTTGAAAAATTACTCATATTGGCGATCCGCCAAAATTGGCCAAATGGGAGACATTTTTTAATTTTTTGGTATCTAATTATCCCCCGTGAAACGGAGGGATATAGTTTTAAACTTTTCGGTCTGTCCGTCTGTCTGTCCGTCTGTCCGTCTGTCACGCTTCAGTCTCACGCGCCTACAGGCCACATTAATACATGGATTCGGTTCAAATTTTGTACACGGCTTCTCTGGAACCTTCCGCAGTGCAGTGACCAAGAATTTTCCGGATCGACCAAAAATTGACAAAATTGCGGACTTTTGAAAATCGGCACTGGACTTAGCGTATATACGGCAGTCTCACGCATCTACAGGCCACATTAATAGACGGATTCGTTTCAAATTTTGTACACGGCTTCTCTGGAACCTTCCGCAGTGCAGTGACCAAGAATTTTCCAGATCGGCCAAAAATTGACAAAATGGCGGACATTTGAAAATTGGCACTGGACTTAGCGTATATACGGCAGTCTCACGCGTCTATATCCCACATTAATAGACGGATTCGGTTCAAATTTTGTACACGGCTTCTCTAGAACTTTCCGCAGTGCAGTGACCAAGAATTTTCCGAATCGACCAAAAATTTACAAAATGGCGGACTTTTGAAAATCGGCACTGGACTTAGCGTATATACGGCAGTCTCACGCGTCTACAGGCCACATTAATAGACGGATTCGTTTCAAATTTTGTACACGGCTTCTCTGGAACCTTCCGCAGTGCAGTGACCAAGAATTTTCCGGATCGGCCAAAAATTGACAAAATGGCGGACATTTGAAAATTGGCACTGGACTTAGCGTATATACGGCAATCTCACGCGTCTCTAGGCCACATAAATAGACGGATTCGGTTCAAGTTTTGTACACGGCTTCTCTGGAACCTTCCGCAGTGCGGTGATTAAGAATTTTCCGGATCGACCAAAAATTGACAAAATGGCGGACTTTTGAAAATCGGCACTGGACTTAGCGTATATACGGCAGTCTCACGCGTCTACAGGCCACATTAATAGACGGATTCGTTTCAAATTTTGTACACGGCTTCTCTGGAACCTTCCGCAGTGCAGTGACCAAGAATTTTCCGGATCGGCCAAAAATTGACAAAATGGCGGACATTTGAAAATTGGCACTGGACTTAGCGTATATACGGCAGTCTCACGCGTCTATAGGCCACATAAATAGACGGATTCGGCTCAAATTTTGTACACGGCTTCTCTGGAACCTTCCGCAGTGCAGTGATTAAGAATTTTCCGGATCGACCAAAAATTGACAAAATGGCGGACTTTTGAAAATCGGCACTGGACTTAGCGTATATACGGCAGTCTCACGCGTCTACAGGCCACATTAATAGACGGATTCGTTTCAAATTTTGTACACGGCTTCTCTGGAACCTTCCGCAGTGCAGTGACCAAGAATTTTCCGGATCGGCCAAAAATTGACAAAATGGCGGACTTTTGAAAATTGGCACTGGACTTTATATATACGGCAATCTCACGCGTCTTCAGGCCACATTAATAGACAAATTCTTTCAAATTTTGTACACGGCTTCTCTGGAACCTTCCGCAGTGCAGTGACCAAGAATTTTCCGGATCGGCCAAAAATTGACAAAATGGCGGACTTTTGAAAATCGGCACTGGACTTAGCGTATATACGGCAGTCTCACGCGTCTTCAGGCCACATTAATAGACGGATTCGTTTCAAATTTTGTACACGGCTTCTCTGGAACCTTCCGCAGTGCAGTGACCAAGAATTTTCCGGATCGACCAAAAATTGACGAAATGGCGGACATTTGAAAATTGGCACTGGACTTTATATATACGGCAGCCTCACGCGTCTACAGGCCACATTAATGAATGGATTCATTTCAAATTCTGCACACGGGCTCCCTGGCACCTTCCGCAGTGCAGTGATCAAGCATTTTCCGGATGGGACTTGACAAAATGGCGAATTTTTCAAAATCGGCGCTGTACTTAGCGTACCTACGACAGTCTCACTCGAATACTTGTTAATGGATTGATTCGTCTAAATGTTAGACACTACGTCGACTTACATCCTTCCACTTGTAAATTTTTGTTGCGTAGTCAACACGCAACAGCCTTGCACAAACCATATCCCCCACGGGGGATAGACGTACTCCTCGAGACGTAGTCAAGTTTTCAATATGCTGCTTCTCCCACAATTTTGATCGGATTCCTTTCCAATTTTGTACGATTGTTCTCTAGGTAGGCCTATCTTGAAAATGTATTCTTTTTGGCGAACTGCCAAACTTTGGCCAAATTGGGACCATTTGTGATTTTATGGTTGCCAATTTTTACAATGCTTTTTTTTCACACAATTTTGATCAAATTTTCTTCAAATTTTGTACCCATCCGACGCTCTTGAAAAATTAATTTTTTGGGCGACCAGCGAAAACTTCTAAGTTGAACTAGAAGCTCATTCCGCTAATGTTAAACACTTGACAAAAATTAAAACGCAAAAATACTTCCTTCAGTGGTTTATTTCTTGAATAATATATTGCAAACAACACAGCTTGAATACGTCTTATAAGTCGAGTAGTGTTTGGTTGTTGTTAGTCCCCCGCCGGGGGACTATAGTTTTCGGGTTTGTCTGTCCGTCCGTCTGTCCGTCTGTCCGCACTTTTTTTGTTAACAAACTCAAGCCTACATTTTTCCACCGATTGTTAAGATATTGCATATATGGGTACTACTGGAACGAGCAAGGATCGGTATTGTTAATGAGCCATGTCGGCCCAAGAACATTGGCCCAGCTGAACTTCACAAATTTTCCCAATCCTTACTTAGTCGAATAAGTTTGTTAACACACTCAAGCCTAAATTTTTCGACCGATTGTTAAGATAATGTATATATGGATAGTACTGGAACGAACAAGTATTGGTATTGTAAATGAGCCATGTCGGCCCAAGAACATTGGCCCAACTGAACTTCACAAATTTTCCCAATCCTTACTCAGTCGAATGAGTTTGTTAACACACTCAAGCCTACTCAAGCCGACGCTCTTGAAAAATTAATTTTTTGGGCGACCAGCGAAAACTTCTAAGTTGAACTAGAAGCTCATTCCGCTAATGTTAAACACTTGACAAAAATTAAAACGCAAAAATACTTCCTTCAGTGGTTTATTTCTTGAATAATATATTGCAAACAACACAGCTTGAATACGTCTTATAAGTCGAGTAGTGTTTGGTTGTTGTTAGTCCCCCGCCGGGGGACTATAGTTTTCGGGTTTGTCTGTCCGTCCGTCTGTCCGTCTGTCCGCACTTTTTTTGTTAACAAACTCAAGCCTACATTTTTCCACCGATTGTTAAGATATTGCATATATGGGTACTACTGGAACGAGCAAGGATCGGTATTGTTAATGAGCCATGTCGGCCCAAGAACATTGGCCCAGCTGAACTTCACAAATTTTCCCAATCCTTACTTAGTCGAATAAGTTTGTTAACAAACTCAAGCCTAAATTTTTCGACCGATTGTTAAGATAATGTATATATGGATAGTACTGGAACGAACAAGTATTGGTATTGTAAATGAGCCATGTCGGCCCAAGAACATTGGCCCAACTGAACTTCACAAATTTTCCCAATCCTTACTCAGTCGAATGAGTTTGTTAACACACTCAAGCCTACATTTTTCCACCGATTGTTAAGATATTGTATCTATGTTTGGTACTGGAACAAACAAGGATCGGTATTGTAAATGAGCGATGTGGACCCAAGGACATTGGCCCAGCTGAACTTCACAAATTTTTCCAATCCTTATTCGGTCGAATGAGTTTGTTAACACACTCAAGCCTACATTTTTTCACCGATTGTTAAGATATTGTATCTATGTGTAGTACTGAAACGAGCAAGGATCGGTATTGTAAATGAGCTCTATCGGCCCAAGGACATTGGCCCAGCTGAACTTCACAAATTTTCCCAATCCCTACTCAGTTGAATGAGTTTGTTAACACACTCAAGCCTACATTTCTGTATCGATTGTTGAAATCTTTTAGATATAGGAAGTATTGGAACCAACAAAGGTCGGTATTGTAAATGAGCCCTATCGGCCCAAGGACATTGGCTCAGCTGAACTTAACAATTTTTCACAAACCTTACATACTGGAATGAGTTTGTTAACACACTCAAGCCTACATTTTTTTAAACAGTTGGCAAAATGTTATACACATAGGTAGTATGGGTGGTAACAAGAATTTGTATTGTAAATGAGCCATGTTGGCCCAAGGACATTGGCCCAGCTGGAATTTTAAAATTCACGAATATGATACGAAGGGTTGTAGTCCAACCTAACAAAATCAAATACTGGGATTGTACGCCGGCGGGGGACATAGTCAGTTTCACTGACCCACTTGTTGACTTCAAGTTTTATTGACTGATCAGGCATACGCCTTGTTGTCTATTTACGCAGTGAGAGCTCGCACAAAGCTCACTGAGCAAATGTGTATTCTGTGTTGTCGTTAAAATGCTACGCATTTACTTGCAAAAAATACACTCTTTTCACATGGCGTTTTAACAAAGAAAACGAAATCAAAGACGAAAATAAAAAGTGACATGCACATGTTCAGATCAAGCTCTTCATAAGTCTCAAGTTTCATGGTCGTAGGGCCCATAGTGTCAGAGAAGAAGAATACACAAGAAATCGGAAAAACTGTCGAGAAGAAAAAAAAGGACGAATTTTGCTCGCACAAATTCATATAACCCGTGCAAGCCAAAGGCTTGTCAAGTGTTAATAAACACACGTATTAGTCCGAAATACGGACCGCGCATCGACGCAAGTTTGGTAAACATGCGCCCTGGTTCGAAATCGAACCGCGCATCGACGCAAGTTAAATAAATCTGCGCACTGGTCACAAATGAAAACCGCGCGTCAATGCAAGTTAAATAAACATGCGTAGTTGTCCGAAATAATAACCGCGCATCAACGCAAATTAAATAAACATGCGCAGTGGTCCGAAATGCGAACCGCTTATCAACGTAAGTTAAATAAACTTGCGCAGTGGTCCGAAATGCGAACCGCTTATCAACGCAAGTTGAATAAACATGCGCACTGGTCGGAAATGCAAAAAACGCAAAACAATAGATACCAAAACATTAAAAGTTAAGTGATGATGTTTTAGGCGCGGCGTTTTCTTCTTTTCAAAAAGCACATGTGTTTGGTCGTTTCTTCTCGTATCTGGTGCTTGAAATAATTGTGTATGTCCGACAGTACATGTCAACAGTACACGTGTCTGGATACAATTTCATTACGTTGTTCGAAGTTATTTTTCTGGGAAACAAATCTTTGCATGTATTTATCGGTCTATGCTCGGGTTCGTTGCTAAATTATTATTTAGCTCATTGCCATCTCGTCTTTTGAAGCCCAATTTTTCAGGGAAATTCCCTTGTTCATGCACGCTGGATTTGGTTAACGCGTTTCGTAAGCTGAGGCTTTGTCCTTGGACAAACTTGTACAATGTGACTGCCACTTTTGGCAGCCAGACAAGCTTATTCATAGTTTCACTAGATCTCGGCTGGTCACAATGTCCCTGATCATTCTTGTATACAATATACCACATATTCGGTTAAACGCGTAATATTGGCGGGAAAATTTACCGTGCAATTAAACGGTGTCGACTGTATCTTTTCCATGACTTCACTTACTTACCGCTAGGGCTGTGAACCGGTTCAGAAAACTGATTCGAACCGGTTTTCTTAACAAAAAAAACCGGTTTTAACCGGTTTTTTTCATGAGACATGTTTTTGGTGAAAAATAGAGTGATTTTATTTCTTACATCAAAAACGTGAGTATAACTTTCTAACCAGGACTTCCTAACGTAACAATAAGCAGTTGCAATTGCACTGAGTTTCTGCTTCAATTTCAGCTAAAATAATTCAGTGTTCAACATTTTCAAATTGTCCAATTCCTTTGGCAAAACATAAAAACATAGGCATCAGATATGCAAAGCCCCCAACCCGCGCCAACAAGTTCAGAGGTTTATGAGTTCGACATTTTTGGGTCAATCAAACTGAGGCTTGACGTTGCACATCTTCAATATATATTCTTTCACTGTGTAATGCTTCATAGCTTTATATCAAGGCGTTCATGTCGAAGTGATGCGTACAAATGCGCCTGTGTGAATGTGCAATACGAAAAATTGCCTAAGTTCAGAGGGCCGTAGTTTCGACAATTGTTCGATCAAACTGAAACCTTGACGTTGCACATCTTTTGTTAACATGCCGCACGAAATATGTTGTGTAAAATAAAACGGGAAGCAACGAAACCCATTTTTTGGCTTTGCGTTGTGTTTTGCAGACAAATTGCCAAAAATAAACGAATATAAATAAACAAAAAGCGAACACAGCGCAAGATAAAAAAAACCGGAAAACTTTTCTTGTGGACACTTGTTGTCTCAAATTTAGTCGGATTTCAACCAAAGTTGGTATGTGGTTTGTGTGGAGAAGGGTCGTGACCTGATTACCTTTGAGTGACCTTGGGTCAAGGTCACTGTGATACTTTGAACTTTTACACATCTGTTGCTTTTGAACACCATATCTCAAGGTGGGCTGGACGGATTTCAACCAAAATTTGTAACTTGTATGGTGTCGCAACCTGATTAGGCTGGTCACCATATCTCAAGGTCGGCTGTACGGATTTCAACAAAAATTTGTCTGTAACTTGCATGTAAAAGGTGTCACAATCTGATTAGTTGGGGTGACCTGGGGTTAAAGGTCAACGTCACGGCGATACAAACTGAATTCCCAATGCTACCGAAGCGTGGTAACGACGGTTGCGTATTACGTATGTGTGATGTGGCTCACAGACACATACTTCGTAGTTTGCTACTCAAAAGGCAATGTTATAAGAATAATGAAAAAAGCTTGATGATGGACTTAATGTTTGGATGTGTTTTAGACAATACTTAAACCTTTGGTTTAAGCTGCCGTCCCGACCGGAGACTCCGTCAGAATGAGCTGTGACAAATCATTTAATAATATTCATTCTCACAGTCGGAACATACATTAATTTTAAACCATCGCATCGCCGTTTCTGGTTGGGGCTGTCCTTTCGATCATGGCTTGTCTCTTATGCTACTTCCTTTTCGTGTGATAAAACTAGTAATGAAATCAGTTGTAACCGATGGTGTGTGTTTGTGTTCAGTCTTCACCAGGAGGAGGGCTTTAGCTTGACACCCAAGAAGAGCGAGCTGTCCCCACACCCCACCCTGTCGTCTCCTTTACTTAACGCATCTAGTCAGCAGGCCTCGCAGTCGGTCAGGGCCTCGGCCAAGGAGATCGAGCTCGAACATATCTGCAGGTCTCTACAAAAACAGGTACCGTGCTCTCCAGTCTCGCAATTGTCGCGGGTTATTAATTCTGTTATTTTTCTGTTAACCTTGGTCCGTAATCTTGAGGGCGTATGTAAAATGTACCACATCGGGCCGTACGCGTTGCATTGGAAAAGTAAGTTTGTAGAGAAGGGAGCCTGGCTGGCTTGCTGTTGTGCTGAGTACGGGGCGTGATTGGCTGGCTGTTGTGCTGAGAACAGTGACTGGTTGGCTGTTGTGCTGAGCGTGATTGATTGCAGTGTTGCCACACGGTCCTGCTTTTTGCAGATGTCCTGCTTTTATTGCATTTTTGGAAAACGTCCTGCTTTTGTCCTGCTTTTGAGCTAAAAAGGGCAAATGTCCTGCTTTTGTCCTGCTTTTAGCAAAATTGTGAAATCTCGTCCAGCTTTTGTCCTGCTTTTATAACCGAGTAATTCATTATTCAGTTCAAGATCAGATTTTTTTGTGCCTCTACCTAGATTTTTCGGTGTTTGTACAGAACGTGACTATTAGCAGGGTTGCCGGATCGTTCTTTTTTTAAAGATTTAGTCTTTATTTTCGCATCGTTCTTTTTTTTTTTGCCTCAAAACGTACTTTTTTTCTACAAGCGTTCTTTGTTGTTCTTTTTTTAGCTTCAGCTTCTTTCAGAAGCAGGGGCTATAACAGTTGCTGAAAGTATGTGCGAATGAATGCTTTTAAGTTGAAAAATTGTATGTTCTCCCAGGATTCTAGCCTGAATGTCTTGAAATTTTGGTGGAAGGTAGCATAAGTGTCCACCTGGCTATTACTATTTTGGCGATTCGCCAAAAATTGGCGGAACCATTAGCGAAAAACCAAATTTTTTTTTCATAAAGTCTTAACTACTTCTAGGAAATTAATCTTACTGTTTTGAAAGTCTCAGTGAAGTTAGCAGGCTTTACTACTACCTAGCTGTTACTTTGTTTTTTTTTTTTTTTTGGTGATTGACCAATAACTGGCGAACATCTTCTGTAAAAGCTTTACTAACTGCTGAAAAATAGTCTTGCCGTGTTAGAATTTAATGTGAAGGTAGCAGGAGTTACCACCTACCTGGCTGTAACTTTTTAGCGATTCGCCAAAAATTGTCGAAAATATTGGCGAATATTTTCGTAAGGTGTCAACCATTTCCAGAAAAGTAATCTTACTGTCTTGAAATTTTAAGTGAAGGTACCAGGCGTTGCTACCTACCTGGCTATTACTGTTTCGGTAAAGTGGGCAAGAATTGGTGCAGATTTTAGCGAAAAAAACAAAAAAAAAAACAAAAAAAAAACAAAAAAAAAAATACAGTAAAATCTGAACTAACTACTGGAAAGTATCTTACTGTGTTGACATTTAAAATGAAGGTAGCCGGAGGTACTGGCTACCTGGCTATTACTTTCTTGGTGATTGACCAAACATTGGCGAAGCTCGTGGCGAAAAGCAACAAAAATTTAGTAAAATCTTAACTAACTGCGGAAAAATAGTCTTGCTGTTTTGGAATTTAAAGTGAAGATAGCAGGAGTTACCACCTATATGGCTGTAACCTTTGTGGCGATTCGCCAAATATTAGCGAAAATATTGGCGAAAAACCATTTTTTTTCGCAAAATCCAGACTATTTCAAGGAAAGTAATGTTACTGTCTTGAAATTTTAAGTGAAGGTAGCAGGCGTTACTGATTCCCGTGGCATTACTTCTTTTGGTAATTGGCCAAAAATTTTGTCGAAAACAAAATTAAGTAAAATCCGAACTAACTGCTGGAAAATAGTGTTACTGTGTAGAAATTTAAAGTAAAGGTAGGAGATACTATCGAGGCAGGCATTGCTGTTATTGGCGAAACACCAAAAATATAAGTAAAATCTTAACTAATGGCTGGAAAGCAATCTTACTGTCTTCAGATTTTAAGTGAGGTTGCAGGAGTTACCACCTACCCGGCTTTACCTTTTTTTGGCGATTTGGCAAAAATTGGCAAAAATATTGGCGAAAAACACAATTTTGTTTTAAAATCTTAACTATTTCTAGGAAAGTATTCTTACTGTCTTGAAGTTTTAAGTGAGAATAGCAAGCGTCTCTACCTATCTGGCTGTTATTTTGTTTTGGTGATTGGTCAAAAATTGGCGAAAGTTCTGGCAAAAAACCCAAATTTTTCAGTAAAATCTTAACTTCGTGCTGTAAAATAACCATACTGTCTTGAAATTTTAGATGAAGGTAGGAAGCGTTGCTACCTATCTGGCTATTACTTATTTTGGCGATTCGCCAAAAATTGGCAAAAACCCAACAAACCTCCAGGAAAATAGTCTTGAAGTCTTGAAAGTTTACGTAAAATTTGTAGACCTTCCTACCTACTTATGCTGGTACAATTTTTGGTGATTTGCCAAAAATTCGCGAAAATTTTGGCTAAAATCTAAAAAAACGAAATTTCATAAATTCTGAACTAGCCCCAGTAAAATAGTATTACTGTCTTGAAATTGTATGTAACGGTAGTAATCAGTATTACCTGACTGGCTATGAATGTTTAGTGATCTGCAAAAAATCGGCGAATTTTTTGGCGAAAAACCAAAGATATTTTTGTGTTTATCGATTTTTACTATTTTTGACCTTTGCATTCCCGTCGTCATGAAAATTTAAGTAAAGTTTTAATTTTTAAACTCCAGAATTAAATGCAGTTTTCCTTCATGTCCTGGCGCTGCCCATACGTGGTTATATCGAGTTAAGTCACTTTTTAAACTAAAAAATTGCGTCCTGCTTTTGTCCTGCTTTTTTGAAAAAAATCGTCCTGCTTTTGGCAGGACAGCGTCTTGCTTTTAGCTTAAACGGGCGTGGCAACACTGTGATTGGCTGTTGTGGTGAGAACGGAACGTGATTGGCTGGCTACTGTGCTGAAAACAGAGTGATTGGCTTGATGCTGTGCTGAGAACGGAACGTGATTAATTGACTGTTGTGCTGAGAACGGGCGTGATTGGTTGGCTGTTGTGCTGAGAACGGAGTGATTGGCAGGCTGTTGTACTGAGAACGGAGCGTGATTGACTGGCTGTTGTACTGGAAATGGAGTGTGATTGGCTGGCTGTTTGGCTTGGTATGGAGTGATTGGCTGTCTGTTGTGCTGAGAACGGAACGTGATTAATTGGTTGTGTTGAAAAGTAAGCACGATTGACTGAGCGTTTGTTGAGGACGGAGCGTGAGTGACTGACTGTTGTGTTGAGAACAAATCGTGATCGGCTTGCTGTTGTGTTGCAGGTGGGCGAGCTGCAGCAGGTGCTCACGTCCATGTCTAACTACGTCTTTCAGGGAGGAGTCATCTCGGCGGACAAGGAAGGCACAGGTGACTGCTATAAATGTGCCGGTGTTGCGGGACAGATTGAGTCCAGGCTGAATTGAGTCGATTTACTAGACATTTCTTTATAACGAGGCAACCCATTCGGAAAGGGGACGCACTCAATTGGGCCCGGGGAACATTCGCGTGAAAATGCGAAATGTTTTCTCAAGGGATGTTTACTTAAGAGTGGGGTTGTGAAAAAAGGGTAACTTAGACAACTTATCAAGACATTGTTAATCGCTCATTCATCTCAGACCATTAAAGAGAAAATTAGCGTTGTTTTTTAATTACTTATACGTGGATCTCGGAGTTCAGAAATTGGTCTCCCTACGTTTGATTGCAATTAAATGGAATCACATGGGTATCAATAGAATCCTGTGGCATTTCCTACTCACGCTACTCATGCTGAATTAATTTACAATTATAATTAAATATACTCAGTTATGAGCACTTCGAGTATTTTATCCAATTAGCAAGCACCTGATTACAATACCGTGTGATAATTAATTTATTTCGGGAATGAATTTAGTTGTTTTTGATTAACTTCGGAAATAATACTCAGAGCCAGAAAAAAGCAATGGAATCGTCTGAGAATTCTGAATCAAATTCTCAAGTTAACGAGAAGAATGAGATAGTTAGTTCAAAAGTAGTTCAAAAGTAGCTGTTGCGGCTGGGTGGAACGATTTTTCAACAGCGGTTAACATAAAACACGGTTACTGTGGCATAGCCAGCTTGAGATTCTTCATTCTTGAAAAAAAACGTGAGAAAAAATTCCTGTTTTACTGCAATTAAATGTATTTGAATGTATGGGCTGTCAGATAAATAAAATGTGACGTTTACAGTTTTGTATACAAAGGATTAAGAGACTCATTCTGGCCCGGGACTCAATACGAACTGCACCAGGTGCAGTCCGAAATGCGTGCACTCAATTCAGCCTGGCACTCAATCTGGCCCCCAACACCGGGAAATGACTATTTTAAGAAATATATAATACACGTACAAAGGACATTTCTAACGGATAATTGTAAATAACTGATAAACCAAACCCCCTTAGCTACCTTCTTATGCGATGTA
Source organism: Protula sp. h YS-2021 (assembly GCA_949752745.1). Taxonomy (NCBI): domain Eukaryota; kingdom Metazoa; phylum Annelida; class Polychaeta; order Sabellida; family Serpulidae; genus Protula; species Protula sp. h YS-2021. The sequence continues at coordinate 57,484,953 of OX457025.1, forward strand.
AAGTACACACTTTCAGTAGTGCATAGCGTGACGTTTGCGATACTGGAAGGGCGAAGAATAAGGTTGTACGTATTTGCTCGTCATGTGCACTGCCAAAATTCTGCTGATCCTTTTGTATGTGGCAGTCATGAAAGAAAAATCCGCAAATTCGCAATATTGTTTTCCACCGACAGTGTGCGGTTTTCTTCTTCGAAGTGTTCGATGTAGATCTTGAAGTAATGAACCACTGCTCGCTTGCCACAAATTCCAGAAATTTTGAAATCAAACATTACCTCAGAAAACCAGTTGTTGATAACTATCTAAAATGTTTTAGACAACTAGGAAATAAGTAAATAAAAGCACAGGAATTTAACACTTTGTCGATTGACATCATTGTTTGTAGCCGTTATCGGTAGAAAAATGGGCTTGGGATTTCATGACATGTTTGGTGTCAGTCTTTGCTTATAACTTCATGTACTAGCATAAGTCATAGGTGGTGATACTCAACAAAGGTCTGTGGAGAAATTATTCCTTCAGCAGCCCCAGAATTGCTTTCATTATCCCCCGTGGAACGGAGGGATATATTCACAATAAGGCAGTAGACTTTCTGGTAGCATGGACGTGGTGCTAGGGTCAGAATTGCCGGATATTGTGGGCCCTGTTCTGCAGGCCTACAGGATTTCTAGCAAGAGTTGCACAAGTGTAAATCAAACGTATAGAAGCTGAAATGAGGGATCAGGGCCGGGGTTGGGGGAGGGGGAGGGGGGGGGGGGGCGGGTTCCCCGCACGTTTGGCATATTCTTGGTTTGTTTAAGCAACAACTATACACATCCTCATATTGCTTATTGTGGATATCCAAACTTTGCACATAATGGAAATGCATGGTGTGTTACATCAGCAGAGGGTGATGACGTCAAGCTGAGCATGGAGTTCGATGCAGAGAAGGGACAGAAACCTGCCCCTCCCCCACCCGCGCAACCTCCCCCTCCCCCTGTGTCAGGTAGCTCCCTGGAAATGTCTTAAGTAAAAGTAAAATCTCGAAAAAAAGTTCATTAAAGAAGGCCTAAAGTAACATCTGTGGAGCGACAGTTGTAATCAAAATAAACGACTCTAGTGTGACAGATAAATGTCACGTGGTATTTCTGTGAGCCGTTTCTCGGTGGTAAGTCACTGTAGCATGCAGTAGAGTGATAAACCTGTAACTTAAATACAGTTGTTATAAGAATAATCACTAGTATTTTATATCGACTGAATAGTTTCACTAGAATACACAAATGAAACTGAAAAATTGTCATGTTCTCTAAAAAGCTCAAGGTACTCAGCGTTGGATTAAGTACCGACGCTGTAATGAAGTCCTATGTTTACTGTGGCATATCATTATAACTTCTAATTAACGAACAATTCTCAGCAGTCTGTGAAAGTGTTAAAAGACTATTAACTAATCAAGTAATGATATTAATAATTGGTATAAATCGGTTTCTGAATACGAAAAAAATCGGTAACTATTTCATTTTCGATCGTTTTATTAACCCAGCCGACTTTGTCGGACTTGGTTAATTATATCACTATAGGGGGCTTGAATGTGTGTGCGAATGTGCGTATGTTAAACTTTTTCTTTAAAATGCTACTCCTCCTACAGTTTTGCTCCAATCGTTTTGATATTACGCAGGAATGTTCTCTGGGTGGTCCCCACCTGGCTGTTCCTTTTTTTTTTTTTTTTTTTTTGACTATTGACGAAAAACTGACAAAATGGCGGCAATTTTTTATGCCCGTTTTGACCCATTTTTAAAATGCTACTCCTCTTACAGTTTTACTCCAATCGTTTAGATGTTACGCAGGGATGTTCCTCAGGGGGTTCGCCTACCAGGCTATTATTATTATTTTTTTTTTTGCGGTTCACCAAAAACTGCCGCAATGGCGGATCTTCGAAGTTCGGCAAAAACTGGAATAAATGGTGGTAAATAACTGAATTGTCAAACCATTCATTTCTCTCAGTCTTTGTCAAATAGTTATTAAATTTTAATCGAAAGTTTCTTAGGTGCTTCTCCACCTGGACTTTGCTGTTATTTCTCAAATGACAAAAAATGCTGAAATGGTGGAATTTAAAAATTTTTGTAAAATTGTGTAAAAAGCGGTAAATACGTGAATCGTTAAAATCCAACCTCTCCAACGTCCCTTTTCGGGTAGCTTCCACCCTGGGAAACTCGTTTTTGTGTATTAAAATTATGAAAAAGTTACGTTCAGAAACAAAGTTCTTCATTTTTTGGCCTAACAGTATTCGTTTCAGAGTTTTTCTCTCTTTCTTTGTTTGGTAACTCGGCTGGGTCATGTCCTTGGACATGCTTGTTTTAACAAGTTGCACTTATGTAATTGTAATATTTCTCATATGCAATATGTAATTTGATAGTTGTAACTGGAAACTATTATTGATTATTTCTACTTTTGCAGTGTTTGTTAAATTATGATAGGCGTTTTAAGTAAAACCAATTTTTTTGCGTTCCTTTTTGAAGATGAAACGTCACATCCCTCAGAAGACACTCTGAAACTGAAATTTGTTGTAGGTGCTTTCAAATCCAGTCAGTCCATTACGTTGTCGTCTCCGACCAGGAAGCTTCCGGCCGCGGGTATCCCCACGGCGCCCGCTAACCTTCGCATGCAGGAGCATGGCGTTAACAGCGTCATACTGCAGTGGGACGCCTCGCTCATCTACAGCCAGGACGGCGATGCCTCCGACCAGCCACTGCAAGGTAGGCGCACAGCTTTCACCTCACAGCATGCTCAGCATTCTAATCGCATTGGCAGTTTGGTGATTTCCAGGATACCCGTCAAGTGTTCGAACAAACTAAAAAATTCACAGGGTGCGGAAAGACTTGAATTTATCCCGGGCGTGACAATAAGCATGTTCTAATTCAGTCAAGCTTGTACTCGTTTTGTTTCCAGGAGGGTTTGTCGTGGGGGTACCACTCTCGTGTCAGCAACGCGAATACGTCGTCCCAGGGTTCATAGGCCACCTGGAAAACCTGGAAAACCTGGAATTTTTTCAATACCTGGAAAAATCATGGAAAAATCATGGAATTTTTTTTAAAAAAAGGCCAAAAATCATGGAAAAATCATGGAAAACGAAAATGGGTAATCATTTTTCAATTTCCAAGAAAACTGTCATTTTTGAGAACGCTGCAAATCCGATGAGAAAATTGTTTGCAAATGGGTGGGGGGGGGGGGTGCGTCAAGCCAAAAGCACATCTTGACTCGATGAGCCTCATATAGCTCATTTTGTATTTTACAGAATAAAAAATGGGTTGAAACTGTTTTTTCATTCATTGTTTTATATATATATCCGTGAAAACCTCACAAAAACAATACCTGGAAAAAAATTTGAGATCCTGGAAAAATCATGGAAAAATCATGGAATTTGATTTTGAAAATCGACTATGAACCCTGCGTCCGTAAAAGACCGGTGCTGTCTTTTAATACTTGACTGAATTTAGGGCTGTGTTTATAAAGCGCCTTAAGCCACAACCAGCTGGTAGCGATGTGATTGTAATGTTTTAGGCTATCGCATATTGGTGAACGGCAGCCCAAAAGGCATGGTAGCAGGCACGCAGACACGGGCCTTGCTGGAAGGCTTGCAGAGCAAAATCATGTACAGGTAACCACCCCCCCCCCCCCACCCGCCCCTTCGCCCTCACCGAGCCAGTGTTGGATGCACGATTGAGCCTCATGCACAGTTGATCCCGCGGAACCGTGCCTGCACCTCGTGTATGCACGATTGAGTACCCTCTAAGAATGCGCCTCAATTCTTTCATGTTTGTGGAATGTTTGCATTGAGTAAACCTTTACTGTCAGAAAAAGTTAATTTTTATACAAACAAATGAAAACATCACGCTCTTTATTTATATAAACACATTATATGGAATTGTACTACATTTCTAAGGACTGTGTAACAGAAATAACATTGTAACAAAAAAAAAAAAAATAATACGAAAGCACACTGTTACCACACTGACCTACCGATATCTTGGTTTTGATCCCCCCCCCCCCCCCCTCCCCTTCGTTGTCGGAGGATTCCATTTTAATTTTTTCCCCACAGGTAGAACCTGTTGGGAATATATTCGACCGACCACGTGTCGGTCGGTCTGTCATCAACAGCTTGTTAACACGATAACTTAAAAACTCCGCAAGGATTTTAATGAAACTTGGCATGTACCTTCTATGGGAACAAACACAGATCGGTATTGAAAATGGACCAGGTTCGTTCATGGAAAATGGACCAGCTGGACTTAGAAGTTTCAGCTCTTCATTGACTATTGTGTGAGCCTGTTTATTTGGGGTACATACAATTTGACCAACCGCAATTTGACCAACAGAAATTTGACCAACTGCAATTTGACCAACCGCTTAATAATCTTATAAATCTAGGAGTTCGGGGATTCTCATCAAAGAGGTGTTGTGCTAATCCTCTCTCTGTCATTGAGTGTTATAAGGTTGAGTTTCACGTGCCGCGTTAATCTCTGTAATCCCGCGTTATACAAGGCGTTATACAAACAAACCCAGACCTGATGGAAGGTTTAGTGTCATCTCAGGTACGTGTTTTTTTACGTGGTTTTAGTATAAATACCGCGATTTCTCAACCAGAAATTAAGCCAAATTTGTCTGCTATTTCAACAAGATCAACTGAACTGCAATTTCAACAACAGCAATTGCCGAGATGCAAATGCTGACAACCAATCGTTTGAGAGGATATGAGATTACTACCATCCCGGTAGTTTTGGACAGTACTTTTACTTGCAGTGTTGTAACTGTTTAAATGTTACCTTTGTCGGAACATTTGGGTTTGCTTATGTTTTACTGATAATTGGTACGAAAAACAATAAATTATGAAGTTGGTTAAATGTCCGTTTTTTCATTAAGAGGTTGTTCAAATTTCGGGTGGTCAAATTTCGGTTGGTCAAATATCCTACACCCGTTTATTTATTCCCCACAGGGGGAATATATGCGATCGACCGGTATTGTAAATGGACCAGGTTCGTCCAAGGAAAATGGACCAGCTGGCCTTAGAACATTTCAGGTCTTGATTGACTTTTGATGGCCATGTTTAACTGATAAGGGTGAGGGGGCCTGTGGGGAATGGGGTACATACAATTTGACCAACCGCAATTTGACCAACCACAATTTGACCAACAGAAATTTGACCAGCTGCAATTTGACCAACCGCTTAATGGAAAAACTGACATTTGACCAACTTTCAGTTTTAGATATACATAACCTTGTAAATCTAGGAGTTCGAGGTTTCGTAAGAAAAAGTAATTTCAAAGAAGTGCTCATTCGCATCAAAGAGATGTTGTGCTAATCCCCTCTCTGTCATTGAGTGTCACAAGGTTGAATTCCACGTGCCCCGTTGATCTCCGTAATCCGGCGTTATACAAGGCGTTATACAAACAAACCCAGACCTGGTGGAAGCTTTAGTGTCATCTCAGGTACGTGTTTTACGAGGATTGCGAGGATATGAGATTACTACCATCCCGGTACATTTGGGCAGTACTTTTACTTGTAGTGTTATAACTGCTTAAATGTTGCTTTTGTCGGAACATTTGTGATTGCTAATGTTTTACTGATAAGTGGTACGAAAAACAATAAATTATGAAGTTGGTCAAATGTCCGTTTTTTTCATTAAGAGGTTGGTCAAATTGCGGTTGGTCAAATTTCAGTTGGTCAAATTTCGGTTGGTCAAATTTCGGTTGGTCAAATGTCCTACACCCGTGGGGAATATGTGGGCTGCGCACATTGCTTTAGTTTATTTTGTTAGCCAGTGTTGCACAGAAATAGTAGATCAGTGATCTATTTCAGGAATGCGTATATTTTTTAATTTCCAATTGGATAGCATTAATCCCTGTGAGATTGGCAGAACGCGGGATTGACAGTTTATAAATTGCAATTCAATTTGGACTCGGAAATTTTAAAACTAATTGTCATGCAATTGAAATTTTAAAACTAATTGTCAGTAATTCTTGTGATCTTTTTATTCTCAGTATTAAAAACGTTACTAGCCTGTGCGAGTACCTGAGATCTTTATTGGTTGTGAATCCATTAATCCATCCATTAAATCGTACAATAAGATGTTCCTCTTGAAAGAGATCAAGACTTGTTTGATGTCCAGTTATTTATGCAAACAGAGCTGAAGAAAACTTTAAAATAGCCCCGATAAGGGACAGATCGTACCCAAGACAAATCGTACCAAATTAAATGAATGAGCAATGCATTTTGAAGAATCGAAGAAAACAGTTTTTTTTATTATATCCTGCGTATTTATTTCTATTTCCTCTGGTCTTTAAAAAATACACAAATGTACAAAGCAAAGACTACACCACATTCAAATTGTTCAATCACAATCACACAAATTCTTTCTCTAAAAAATTTCTAAGCCATGTCCAGATTTAGAATTCCTCCAACCGATTTCAACAGCTGTGATGATGAAACTTCACCAGCCTCGTAACCATTCCATAACTTGGAATGTAGGAACAGACCCCCCCCCCCCCCCGGGCCAGACCCCCCCGGACCAGACCCCCCCTTTTTTGGTAGGAACAGACCCCCCCCCCCCAGGAACAGACCCCCCCCCCCATTTACATATATATATATTATGTCCTGAGATATATTTTTTTTAATGTTTTTTTTTTATTTCATATATATATTTTTCTGTATTTTACAATTTTCACTTATTATTTATTAGTAATGCAACACCTTTTCATCACGATGAAAACATGTGCCAATGTCCTTTCATCAACAGAAAGGGATGAAAGGATGTATTGATGTTGTTTCATTGCAATTGCAATTTGATAAAACTATTAGCAATAGCACAATTAATGACTGTGAGATCACACAAATAACACAATTACAGAACTCAAATGCAATCAAAACCTCTCTGTCAAAACAATTAACGGAGATTCAATCTGCAGATTAGCGAAACACCCACACCCCGACCCAAGAGCCGGAGATGTATTCAATAGAAAGTGAAAGTGATTCTGGATATCTGCTCGCTGCTCTGTTATCCCCAAAATAACTTGATTTTTTAAAATTTAATTTCACAGAGATACTGAAACATTATTATAATAATAAAAAATGGGGGGGGGGGGGAGGGGTCTGTTCCGGGGGGGGGGGGGTCTGTTCCGTTTACCCATAACTTGGCAATTTTTCCGGAGGATTCTCGAAATTGCGTTTTTTGCTGGCGTTGGAGTTTCCTTTCGCTGACAAGCTTTAGTTCAACTGAGATGAGTCTAGCTTCATCGTGAAGTAAGCGGACGAGACGGTAGAAGTGGATGTTGGCGCACGGGTGACAGCATGCTATTAAAATTGCAATTTAATTCAGAGCATGCTATTTACAAACACAGTTACTCTAACCTGCAATTGAACTTTACATGACAGAGATCATAGTTGAATAATCGTCTTAAATTGATCAAGTAACAGAGCTTCGGATTATGACACATTCAGATAGAAGTTCTTTCATTTAACAAAATGAATGAGAAGAAAAGGCTCTTTCATGCATAGTTATAATTTCTGTGCATCTCCTGTAATAACTCACAAATTTAAATACGGCATGTTTCAAAAACAGTGGCTGTGGAAAATTAAGATATTTTTTGCACCTGAATAAATTTGGTACGATTTGTCTTGGGGTATGATTTGACCAGGTACGATTTTTGTCTTGGGTACGATTTGACTGGGTACGTTTTGACCTGGGTACGTTTGACCTGGGTACGATATGTCTTGAGTACAGGGAGTTTCCGAAAAGAAGCTCCCCCATATAAAAGTCCCGGGGCTGTTATTAAGAAACTGTTTCCCAATGGAAGCCCCGGGGCTTCTATTTGGAGTTAAAATAAAGACCTGAAAAAATCGTTTCCAAAAAAAGCCCCCTTACTCGCAATGCAGACACAGTGCACTTTATTCTTTGATATAAGGCAGCCCCTATACATGTTGTGCGTCGTTGCTTAATCCTGTGCTTTGCACAAGGTGAACAGGAGGTGCATACAATTTGACCAACCGCAATTTGACCAACTGCAATTTGACCAACCGCTTAATGGAAAAACTGACATTTGACCAACTTTCAGTTTTAGATATATATAACCTTATAAATGTAGGAGTTCGAGGTTTCGTAAGAAGAAGTAATTTCAAAGAAGTGCTCATTCGCATCAAAGAGATGTTGTGCTAATCCCCCCTCTGTCATTGAGTGTCATAAGGTTGAATTCCACGTGCCCTGTTAATCTCCGTGATCCGTCGTTATACAAGGCTTTATACAAACAAACCCAGACCTGGTGGAAGCTTTAGTGTCATCTCCGGTACGTGCTTTTTATGTGGTTTTATTATAAATACCGGTATTTCTCAACCAGAATTTAAACCAAAATTGTCTGCTATTTCAACAAGATCAACTGAACTCCAGTTTCAATAACAACAATAATTTCTAACTGTAATTACTTATTTGACAGCGATAGTTGTATATGAAGTGTTGAGAAGATATGAGATTACTGCCATCCCGAGGGTTTTGGACAGTACTTTTACTTGCAGTGTTATAACTGTTTAAGTGTTGCTTTTGTCGGAACATTTGTGATTGCCATTGTTTTACCGATAAGTGGTACGAAAAACAATAAATTATGAAGTTGGTTAAATGTCCAATTTTTTTTTCATTAAGAGGTTGGTCAAATTGCGGTTGGTCAAATATCCTACACCCGGCGAACAGACACCCACTACCTCCCCACTGCCACCTTTACTCCGGAGTATTACTATGCTTCACACAAGGCAATCCCGCCTCCACTTTACCGGACTTTTTTAGTTACTATTGTTTTGGTGTGTTTTGTTATTTTTGTGCGGATATCCGTAGCATGTAGCGCTTAAATAAGAGATTGATGGATAAAATTTCTTTTTTTCCAAATAAAAACTTATCGACAACCCCCACCCCTATCTAAAAAATAGAAGCCCCGGGGCTCTAATTAGGAAACTGTTTCCCAATAGAAGCCCCGGGGCTTCTATTTGGTTCCTTAATGAGCGCTTGAAATTGGCCAGTTTCCAAATCGAAGCCCTGGGCCTTTTTTTCGGAAACCCCCGGTACGACTTGCCCCGCTCCCGTAAAAAAACTAGTGGTAGTTTTTCACTCATACTTACCCCCTATTAATTCTCATTTAGGTTTATTAACCAGGAATGATCATGGTTTGCTACTGTTTATTTAAAGGATTTCACATTTTCCTACATATTTTCCCTAGGCACAGTTGCGTCCTCCCTGTGTGAGAACCCCTCTCTGGTTATAAAGGGATATCTAGCAAAAGGGTGCATCTGTGCTTGGACTCAACTGTGCACATCACACCGGCATTGTTACTGTATCGCAAGTCATTAACAGCCACTCAACCAACAACGCTGTGCAATATGTTTTAATTTAGTAATAATGATAAATGCCACTTGAAGTGATAATGATAAATATTCATTAATTTTCTGGCTGTAGTATCCACTTCATAAGTGGCAACAGGGCGGTTAAAATGACTTCTCTTTCTTTCCGTTTAATGCTAACGTCTAGCGCTTTGACGATACACGAAAAAAGGACATTAATACACACCACCATACCTGTATAGAAGCAACTATAACTCACTCACAAGCTCTTGCTTATTTGTCTGGCTGGCAGAATGACAGTGAAGGCGGTGTCGGATTTGGGAGAGTCGGGACACTCCAACATGGTGGTCTTACACGCGGATCCGGAGTCTTCGGAGGGCGCCGCGTGCCATCCGCGGGGAGAAGATTCCGACCAGGACCATGGAGGTAGCCGTGTCACTTATCGCTGCTCACATTAGTTTTCATTACACATTTTAAACGTGCAGGGCTTTAGATTAACGATTGCCCGACGTGCACGGGCAGGTAAAATCTCAGCTACAGCAAAGGCAGCTACAGACCCTTACCTGCCCGACGGGGCAGGTAGATTGCTGGCAGGGGATGGGGGAGGGGGGTGGGGACCGGGCTGGTAGATTGCTGGCGGGGGAGGGGGGTGGGGACCGCGCTGGTAGATTGCTGGCGGGGGAGGGTGGAGTGGGGTGGGGACCGGGCTGGTAGATTGCTGGCGGGGGAGGGTGGAGGGGGGTGGGGACCGGGCTGGTAGATTGCTGGCGGGGGAGGGGGGTCAAATGTAGCAAGGCAGAAGATATGGGGATGACTGAAAGATGACGCACTGAATGCAGTATTATAGATCCTTGGTGACATTTTCGTGAATGATAAAAACTGTTATTGAGCATAATTAGTCCCCCGCCGGGGGACTATAGTTTTCGTGTTTGTCTGTCCGTCTGTCGACACTTTTTTTGTTAACACACTGAAGCCTACATTTTTCCACCGATTGTTAAGATATTGTATATATGGGTAGTACTGGAACGAACAAGGATCGGTATTGTAAATGAGCCATGTCGGCCCAAAGACATTGGCCCAGCTGAACTTCACAAATTTTCCCAATCCTTACTCAGTTGAATGGATTTAACACACTCAAGCCTACATTTCTGGTTCGATTGTCGAAATCTTTTAGAGGTAGGAAGTATTGGAACCAACAAAGGTCGGTATTGTAAATGAGCCCTATCGGCCCAAGGACATTGGCCCAGCAGAACTTCACAAATTTTCCCAATCCTTACTCAGTTGAATGAGTTTGTTAACACACTCAAGCCTACAATTCTGGATCGATTAGTGAAATCTTTTAGATATAGGAAGTATTGGAACCAACAAAGGTCTGTATTGTAAATGAGCTCTGTCGGCCCAAGGACATTGGCCCAGCATAACTTCAGAAATTTTCACAACCCTTACATACTGGAATGAGTTTGTTAACACACTCAAGCCTGCATTTCTGCATCGATTGGCAAGATATCTTAACTATGAGTAGTACTGGAATCAACAAGGTTTGGTGTTGTATATGAGCCATGTCGGCCCAAGGACATTAGCCCAGCTGAACTTCACAAATTTTCCCAATCCTTACATACTGGAATGAGTTTGTTAACACACTCAAGCCTGCATTTCTGCATCGATTGGCAACATATCTTAACTATGAGTAGTATTGGAATCAACAAGGTTTGGTGTTGTATATGAGCCATGTCGGCCCAAGGACATTGGCCCAGCTGAACTTCACAAATTTTCCCAATCCTTACTCAGTCGAATGAGTTTGTTAACACACTCAAGCCTACATTTCCGGATCGATTGTTGAAATATTTTACATATAGGAAGTATTGTAAGCAACAAAGGTTGGTATTGTAAATGAGCCCTGTCGGCCAAAGGACATTGACCCAGCTGAAATTCAGAAATTTTCACAACCCTTAGATACTGGAATAAGTTTGTAACACACTCAAGCCTACATTTTTTGAAACAATTGGCAAAATGTTATACACATAGGTAGCATGGGTGGTAACAAGAATTGGTATTGTAAATAAGCCATGTTGGCCGAAGGACATTGGCCCAGCTGGAATTTTAAAATTCACGAATGTGATACGAAGGGTTGTAGTCCAACCACAAAATCAAATACTGGGATTGTACGCCGGCGAGGGCATAGTCAGTTTCACTAACCGGGTGTTTTGTTTAAGATAATTTCAATTTCGGGTTACTATTCAGGGGATTAAATTGCCAGGGTTGGGGGGAAGGGGTGGTGGGTTTGAAATAGTTGAAGAGATTTGGTGGTCGGGCAGCCAGTGTGGTTGGCAGGCAGATGTCTTATCCTGCCGGCCCAACCGGCAGGTGCTAAAAAGGTTAACTTTAAGCCCCGATGAGAACATGGTATGTCAGCACAAAATCAAATGCTTGGGTTGATCATGCACACAGTAAGTGTGCTGGTGCCAAGGCCTGGCATACGCTCGCTATCCCTCGAGGTATCATTATGCTCCGTGTGTTTCCCGTTAAATTACTAACTGAACTCTAGTTTTTTGGTATAAAAGAAAACGTAAACTCAATTTATATGAAATGGGATGCACTTGGAAACAGGCCATTATGGCCAAACATAACACGCTTTCAAGAGAGATAAATGCGGCGTTTAAATAGGCATGGAGAGTGTCGTAACAGTTCAGTTCAATTAGTGTCTTGTTTTTGACAGGTGGTGGCGGTGTAGGAAATTCCGGATCGCATCCGGGTGCCGGGGGTGGTGGAAGTAATTCGTCAGGACCTGCCCACCGTCGACGATCTTCAGCCGGAAGTGGGGGTAGTCCCAGCGCCGGCAACGGGAGCTATGGAGCCCAAGCCCCGGCGGACGACGACGCCCAGAGTCACGGGTCGACGCAGGCCGCTTACGTGAAGAACAAGTCCGCAATGCATGTACAGTTTGATTTAAGTTTACCTAGTCCCACTGACAATGGATACCATCCATCGCCCTCCCCCAAGGACAAGTACAGTAAAACCTTTCCACCGACACACCAATTAGAAGGGGATGCAGATCGAAAAGGAAAGAGACCTACGGTTATTGAACAGCTGAAAATCTCCAAAAATTTAAGCCTGTCAAGAGAAAACAGCAGTGAGAGTTTGACTGCAAAAAGTGAAGATTCTCTACTTCCAAGTTCGCCTCGCAAAGACTTCCAGAAGTTAGCGCCTGATATTGATTATGGTCGCATGACCAAGGAGGAAATAGTCCGAGTTGCCATAGACAAAGGCTGGATATCAACGGATGATATTCTTCGTATGGCTATGAAGATGTCCAAACGTAAAGCAAATGCCGATATTCAAACTCCACTAAAAGCCTTCAGCTCGGATGACATGCAAAAACTTGACGACAGTTTAAATGACAGTGGTTCGTCCTTTAGAAAAGATGCTTCCTCTAAAATACCTGTGTATAAAGGTAAAGCTTTTGAAAGTTCAAATGAGTCACTGGATATGCCAAGTGTCAAGGACAAGCTCCATGAAGGTGGTAAAGTCCCAGTAAATGAGTTAAGGACTGAGCCGCCCGCTAAAAGAGTCCAGAGAAGGTCGTCGCAGAAAAAAGGCGACGACCGACCACAGAGGGCCAATAGAAAACACTTAGATTCGTCTGGGTCAGAGAGCTGTTCGCCGCAGGTTTCTCCGTGCAACACAAGCAGCGGTATGTCGCTAAGCGGCACGACCGGCAGCGAGTCGAGTGGGGCCGAAAATGCAAAAAAGCGATCTCCGGAAGTGGCCGAAAAACACGCCCGAACCCGCCCTTCGGGGCTAGAGACAGACGTTGCTAAAGTAAAGAAAGAAAAGGATACTTTCGCAGCTGCACGGCGAATAAGTCTGACGAGGCCGAACCCCCCTCCGATTCCTCCTCCATCCGAAAGGGTTGTTCGGTCTAGTTCTTTTACCAAGCAGGAGCCCGATGAACAGTCTGAAAACGATACCTCCACCACTTTAACACTGAGTCAGTCACAAAGTCAAGATACTAGTGATCACAAACTGCTTAAAAGCTCAGAAATTCAAAGTCATTCTATTGAAAACAGAAGTGTAAAGATGAACGCGCCGCCACCTGTTGCCCGCCGAAGCCAACAGAAAGAAAAAGGTTACGCGCCGTCATTTCACGATTCACACAAAGTGATATTACGCAGAGAAGGCTCGTTTGACTCTGTGGGATCGGACAGCCACCCGAGCAGTCCGCTGGGGCTGAGGAAGGTGGGCAGCGCTCCCGGCATTATCGCCAGCAGCGACGAGCGCTGTCAGAAGATCGTGCAGAGCGATGGCTCCGTCGTCTACAAGAGTTACCGTAAAGTCTCCATCGACACCATGTCCGATCACTCCGACGCCGACCTGTCTCGCGAGATCATGAACGAGACGTTTACGGTAGAGTTGCCAGGTACGTTACCGGACGACGAGGCTGCGAGCCAGGAGAAAGTTGCCGACGCACCGCCTCCCGCCATCTCCAACACTACCATCATTGACAATGCGGTTGAAAACAGTGGCGATGAGACAGACCTGAAGCTTATTTTAGATAGTGAGGAGAATGAGGAGAGATTCCGGCGCGGCAGGCGCGGACGTGCGTCACACCGTTCGCCGCGACGGCGCAGCAAGGAGCGCGTGAAGGAAAAGCGCTCGCTCAGTGTAGGCGCCGTCATGCGCAAGCTCAACCAGCGGAAAGCAAACATCGAGAAGGCCGAGAGGGAACCCAAGGAAGTCGTTAAGAACAAGCCGCCCAAGCCCCCCACGGGGAGATCTCCGTCTACAGGCCGCTCGCCGGTCAGGGAAGACACGGAGTTTAAGAAACCTACGCGGAGACGCACCGTGTCTGAGCAGGTGGGTGTCTGCCTCCTGCACCATTGGTGGGATCTAGCGTTACTTTACGAGAAATAAAATACTTCTAAGTGCAGTGTTGCAACATCATCCTTTTTCAAAAGGATTATCCTTTTCTTTCAAAAAAGCCCGATTTTATCGTTTTTTTTTTGTCCTTAAATATTTTTTTATACTTTTTTTAAAATCTTCATCCTTTTTTATCCTTTTTTTCGCTTTTCATCCTTTTTTTTTTTTATTTTGATACTTTTTTCAGTTTTTTTTTCGTTCAAAATACTATTTTTTCCTAATTAGATATATGTTTTTTTCTGCTACAATTTTTTCTCACTCTCGTCATAATGCTTGATTAGGCCATAATATTAACCGCTCTTACACTTTTTGAGACGTCTATTGTTAAAATCAATACATCTGTAGAAAAAGGGTATTTTTTCATGTAACTGAAACGTATTCTTCGTAAACGTAATCAATATCTTATCACACTTTAAAATATCCAGTATTCCAAATGATGTTAAGTAGCTTTTATTTCTTGAATGTTTTTCAATAACTTCAATCTATAATTTTGAGTTGCATGTCCCTAGGGACAATCGATGCAGTACGTACGCACCTTTTTTAGACCACCCGACTATGTTCGGGCCTGTCTTATCATATAAATAGAGGGGTATCCGTCGTCTGTATGTACGTATGAACGTGTGTGAACTTTTACTTAAAATGCTTCTTCTCCCTCAGTTTTGATCGGATTCCTCTCAAATTTTATGCGAATGTTCTCTAGGTAGGCCTCTCTTTGAAAAAGTTTTTTGGTGATCCGTCAAAAATTGGCTAAATGGGGGGAGGGGGGGGGGGGGCATTTAAAATTTTTGGTTTGCGAGTTTTCAAAATGCTTCTCTCATAATTTTGATCAGATTTTCTTCAAAGTTATATTTTCTAGGTAGGCCTCTTCTAAAAAATTACTCATTTTGGCGATCCGTCAAAAATTGGCCAAATGGGGGGCATTTTTCAATTTTTTTGATGTCTAATTTTCAAAATGCTTCTTCTACCACAATTTTGATCGGATTCTTTTCAATTTTGAACATTTATTTTCTAGGTAGGCCTCTCATGGAAAAGTACTTTTTTTTTGGCGATCCGCTGAAAATCCGCTGAAAATGGGCTAAATGGGAGCATTTAAAATTATTTAGTAGCCAGTTGTCAAGACGCTTCTTTTGCTGCTGCGATCCGCTGAAAATGGGCTAAATGGGAGCATTTAAAATTATTTAGTAGCCAGTTGTCAAGACGCTTCTTTTGGCACAATTTGACCGGATTCGTTTATAAATTTGTAAAGTACAATCAGGTATGCATATATTTTTAATCGCTGTGAAAACGAGCATTATAAATTACAAAAAAATGATACAATATGATTAACATTAATGTTTTCTCGATTTTCAGCAAAATATGAATTGTCCTTTTTTTTCATACTTTTTTCCCCCAAATTTATCCTTTTTTATCCTTTTTTTTATCCTTTTTTTTCTTGAAGACTCCGTGTCAACACTATAAGTGAATTTGTAACGACGATATCTATTTTTAAAACAGAGAAATTTTAGTGTATTGTTATTAGAATTTAAACAAACCCCACTCCGGCTGTGCCAAGTGGCTGTGCCAGTGTTGATACTTGCATCGGAAAAACTCCAATGCAGTTGCACACAGTGATGCATGTTGTATATATATATATTTTGTCTTGTCTACTATTAATGAAAAACATCAATTGAACAGGGAACGTTGCAGTGCACGTCAGACAGTGATGACGCAATCGCAGCGACGCACCAGCGCCCACCCAAGCACCGCAGCAAGTCTCGCGAGCGCAGTGCAGCATCGCGAGAACGCAGCTCAGAGCGACACCGGAGCACAGAGCGGGAGTCAAGGTCACGCGATCGGAGCGCGGAGAGAAGCTCGGAGTCCCGTGAGCGACAGAGTGAGGTGAGCTCGGAGGGGGAGCTGGGAGCGTCACAGCGGAGTGAGAGGAGCAGTCCGTCGCCGCGCCGCAAAACCTTCATCAAGCATCAGAGGTATCAGCATTCTCAGTGTCCAGTTTATAGCCTAGTTTATTTTGTTGCATGCTTTTCTTCTCTGAAAACACTAATTTAAACGAAAACTATTTTGTTTGTTGTGAATGACGGGTTGACCATTCTTCAGGCTTGTTAGTCCCCCGCCGGGGGACCATAATTTTCGGGTTTGTCTGTCCGTCCGTCTTGCCGTCCGTCTATCGACACCTTTTTTGTGAGCACACTCAAGCCTACATTTTTCGACCGATTGTTAAGATATTGCATATATGGGTAGTACTTGAACGAACAAGGATCGGTATTGTAAATGAGCAATGTCGGCCCAAGGACATTGGCCCAGCTGAACTTCACAAATTTTCCCAATCCTTACTCATTTGAATGAGTTTGTTAACACACTCAAACCTACATTTCTGGTTCGATTGCTAAAATCGTTTACATATAGGAAGTATTGGAACCAACAAAGGTCGGTATTGTAAATGAGCCCTATCGGCCCAAGGACATTGGCCCAGCTGAACTTCATAAATTTTCACAACCCTTACATACTGGAATGAGTTTGTTAACACAGTCAAGCCTACATTTCTGCATCGATTGACAAGATATCTTAACTATAAGTAGTATTGGAACCACCAAGTGTTGGTATTGTAAATGAGCCATGTCGTCCCAAGGACATTGACCCAGCTGAACTTTTCACAAATTTTCCCAATCCTTACTGAGTTAAATGAGTTTGTTAACACACTCAAGCCTACATTTTTTTATCACTTGGCAAAATGTTATACACATAGGTAGTATGGGTGGCAACAAGAATTGGTATTGTAAATGAGCCAGGTCGGCGCAAGGACATTGGCCCAGCTGGAATTTTAAAATTCGCGAATATGATACGAATTGCTTAAGGGTTGTATTCCAAACTAGCAAAATCAAATACTGGGATTGTACGCCGACGGGGTACATAGTCAGTTTCACTGACCCACTTGTTTGCATGTTGGGTGTGGGAATTGAAAAATACAACGTGTGATTTCATTGCAGGTCTGGTTCAGATCTAAGTAATATCGTAGCGCTGCCGGACAGACCGGAGTCGCCGAGCCCGCGCAGGCCTGCCCCGCCCAGCACGCCCAAGAAAGCGCTCAACTCGCCGCGGGTGAGGCGCAGCTCCAGCTTCAGCAGGCCTGGGGTACGTGACTCCTCCTAGCGCTTCTGCTTCCCGAATCTCATAGGGTACTATAAGTAATGGCGGTTTTAGCAGACACGGAGCTCGAGGCCAAAGCATTACCCCGTCCCTCTGACTTCAAAGAGGGTGATATTAATAGTAACAACGCTATAACGGCTCAGATGGATACATATATTCTGCTTCAAGCAGGGTTGCCGGATCGTTCTTTTTTTAAGATTTAGTCTTTATTTTCGCATCGTTTTTTTTTTTGCCTCAAAACATACTTTTTTCCACAAGCGTTCTTTATTGTTCTTTTTTTTTAGACCCAGCTTCTTTCAGAAGCAGGCGCTATAACAGTTGCTGAAAGTATGTGCGAATAAACGCTTTTAAGTTGAGAAATCGTATATTCTCCCAGGATTTTAGCCTGAATGTCTTGAAATTTTGGTGGAAGGTAGGGCGCATAAGTGTCCACCTGGCTATTACTTTTTAGCCCAGCTTACGGTACACGTAAGCTGGGGTATTCCTATCGGTTTGCGGGTGGCGTCCGTTAGTTAGTTAGTTAGTTAGTTCGCTGTAAACTTTGTTTCAAAATGCATCTCCTCCTACAATTTTGAATCGAGGTATCCCTTGAGGTATCCCTAAGGGGTCGTGCATACGGCTTGTGCTTTTCTAGTTGATCGGGTGATTTTTGAATTTTTGGCGAATTTTTAAAGAAAAAAATTAAAAATGTATCTCCTCCTACATTTTTGACCCGATGTCATTTATTATCCCCCGTGAAACGGAGGGATATAGGTTTGAGATTGTCCGTCCGTCCGTCTGTCCGTCCGTCTGTCCGTCCGTCCGTCCGTCCCCTCTTCAAGCTAAGGACTTTGTGGACACCACTTCTATATCAACGAAGCATAATTCAGCTCTCATATTTCATACAGGCAAAATATAGGGTATAAAGATGTGCAACGTCAAGGTTTCAGTTTGATCGAAGCAAAATTGACAAATTGACAGGCTTTTGAAAATCGTCGAAAATAGACATATGTGCACATGTATAGGACTTTGTGGACACCACTTCTATATCAACGAAGCATAATTCAGCTTTCATATTTCATACAGGCAAAATATAGGGTATAAAGATGTGCAACGTCAAGGTTTCAGTTTGATCGAAGCAAAATTGACAAATTGACAGGCTTTTGAAAATCGTCGAAAATAGACATATGTGCACATGTATAGGACTTTGTGGACACCACTTCTATATCAACGAAGCATAATTCAGCTTTCATATTTCATACAGGCAAAATATAGGGTATAAAGATGTGCAACGTCAAGGTTTCAGTTTGATCGAAGCAAAATTGACAAATTGACAGGCTTTTGAAAATCGTCGAAAATAGACATATGTGCACATGTATAGGACTTTGTGGACACCACTTCTATATCAACGAAGCATAATTCAGCTTTCATATTTCATACAGGCAAAATATAGGGTATAAAGATGTGCAACGTCAAGGTTTCAGTTTGATCGAAGCAAAATTGACAAATTGACAGGCTTTTGAAAATCGTCGAAAATAGACATATGTGCACATGTATAGGACTTTGTGGACACCACTTCTATATCAACGAAGCATAATTCAGCTTTCATATTTCATACAGGCAAAATATAGGGTATAAAGATGTGCAACGTCAAGGTTTCAGTTTGATCGAAGCAAAATTGACAAATTGACAGGCTTTTGAAAATCGTCGAAAATAGACATATGTGCACATGTATAGGACTTTGTGGACACCACTTCTATATCAACGAAGCATAATTCAGCTTTCATATTTCATACAGGCAAAATATAGGGTATAAAGATGTGCAACGTCAAGGTTTCAGTTTGATCGAAGCAAAATTGACAAATTGACAGGCTTTTGAAAATCGTCGAAAATAGACATATGTGCACATGTATAGGACTTTGTGGACACCACTTCTATATCAACGAAGCATAATTCAGCTTTCATATTTCATATAGGCAACATATTGGGTATAAAGATGTGCAACGTCAAGGTTTCAGTTTGATCGAAGCAAAATTGACAAAATGACAGGCTTTTAAAAATCGTCATAAATCGACATATATGCAAACGGAGTGGACTTCAAGGAAGGGTGTCCAGCTTAGATATTGCATAGGGGTAATATTTAGGGTTTCACGGGGGATATTGCTGCTCTCTGACAGCATCTAGTTTTTGGTATAAGGCACCCCTAAAGAGTCGTGCATATGGCTTGTGCTTTTTTAGTCGATCGGACAATTTTTGTATTTTTGGGGATTTTTTTAAGCAAAAATTTTGAAAAAAATGCATCTACTCCTACAATTTTGATTCGATGTCATTTAATTTTGGTGTGAGGATTTCCTAAGCGGTCGTGCATACGGCTTGTGCTTTTTTAGTCGATCGGATGATTTTTGAATTTTTGGCGAATTTTTAAAGAAATTTTAAAATGTATCTCCTCTTACATTTTTGACCCGATGTCATTTATTTTTAGCATGAGGCACCCCTAAAGGGTCGTGCATACGGCTTGTGCTTTTTTAACTTGTATTTTTGGGGAATTTTTGAAGCAAAAATTTCGAAAATAATTCAAAATGCATCTACCCATACAATTTTGATTCGATGTCATTTATTTTTGGTGTGAGTGGATACGGCTTGTGCTTTTTAGTCGATCGGGCAATTTTTGTATTTTTAGGGAGTTTTTGAAGAAAAAATCTTCAAAATGCATTTCCCCCTACAGTTTTTTTTTTTTTTTTTTTTTTGTTGGTTTTAGGCATCCCTAAGGGGTTGAGAATACGACATGCGCTTTTTAGTCGATCTGACAATTTCTGTATTTTTTGGGAATTTTTGAAGAAAAACTTCAAAATGCATTTCCTCCTACAGTCTTTATCCGATTTCATTTATTTTTTTGCTATGAGGCATCCTTAGGTAGGTCTCGCATACGGCTTGTGCTATTTGACTCGACTTGGGAATTTTTGATTTCGGGGGGAATTTTTGATGAAAATAACTCAAAATGCATTTTCTCCTGCAGTTTTGATCAAACATCATTTATTTTGTGGCTGAGGCATGCTTAGGGTGTCGTGAATATGGCGTGTCGATGAGAGAATTTTTGAAGAAAAAAATTCAAAATGCATTTCCTCCTACAGTTTTTATCAGATTTCATTTATTTTCGATATGAGCCGTCTCTAGGGGGTCATGCATACGCCTTGTGCTTTTTGAGGGAATTGGAAAACCTTTGAATTTTTTTTGGAATTTTTGAAAAAAAAAATTAAATGAATCTCCTCCTACAGCGCATAAACGCAAGTTAAATGAACTTGCGCAGTAGTCAGATTTAACAACTGCACATCGACGCAAGTTAAATAGACATTCGCAGTAGTCCAAATTAAGTACTCCGCATCGATGCAAGTTAAATAACATGCGCATTGGTCCGAAGTGTGAACTGCGCATCGACGGTAGATAAATAAAGATGCGAACTGGTCCAAAATAAGCACCGCGCATCAACGCAGGTTAAATAAACATGCGCACTGGTCTGAAAAAAGAACTACGCTTCGACGTAAGTTGAATAGACATGCGCAGTGGTCTGAAATGCGAACCACGCATCAACGCAGCCTAAAGAAACATGCGCACTGGTCCGAAATGCGAACTGCACATCGAGGAAAATTAAATAAACATGCGCAGTGTCCGAAATGCGAACTGCGCATCAACGCAAGTTAAATAAATATGCGCACTGGTCTGAAATGAGAACCACGCATCAACACAAGTTAAATAAACATGGGCAATGGCCTGAAATGCGAACCGCGGATCGACGGAAGTTAAATAAACATGCGATCCGGTCCAAAATAAGCACCGCACATCAACGCAAGTTAAACAAACATGCGCACTTGCCCGAAAAAAAGAACACGCATCGACGCAAGTTGAATAGACATGCGCAGTGGTCTGAAATGAGAACCGCGCATCAACGCAAGTTAAATAAACATGCGCAGTGGTCCGAAGAAAGAACCATGAATCGATGCAAGTTGAATAGACATAAGAGTCGGGCATCGACGGGACTTAAATAAACATGCGTTCTGGTCCGAAACGCAAATCGCGCGTCAACGCAAGTTAAATGAACCTGCTCACTTGTCCCAAAAATGCGAACTGCGCATCAACGCAACCTAAAGAAACAGGTATACTGGTCCGAAATGCGAACCGGATATCAACGCAAATTAAATAAACATGCACACTGGTCCGAATTGCGAACCGCACATAAGCGTAAGTTAAATAAACATTTGCAGTGGTCCAAAATAAGCACTGCGCATCAACGCAAGTTAAATAAACATGCGCACTGGTCCAAAATGCGAACCACGCATCAACACAAGTTAAAAAAAACATGTGCGCTGGTCCGAAATGCGAACCGCACAGCAACACAAGCTAAATAAGCAAGGACACTGGACCAAAATAAGCACCTTGCATCAACGCAAGTTAAATAAACATGTGCACTATTTCGAAATGCGAACTGCCCATTAACGCAACTTAAATAACATGCGCACTATTCAGAATAAGAACTGCGCATCAACGCAACTTAAATAACAATGCGCACTGGTCCAGAATAAGAACCGCGCATCAACTCAAGTTAAAGAAATATGCGCATTGGCCTGAAATAAGAACCGCGCATCGACGCACGTTAAATAAACATACGCAGTGGTTCGAAATGCGAACCACGCGCCAACGTAAGTTAAATAAATATTTGCACTGGTCTAAAATAAGCACCGCGCATCAACGCAAGTTAAATAAACATGCGCACTTCTCCGAAGTTCGAACCGCGCATCAACGCAAGTTAAATAAACATGCGCAGTGGTTCGAAATGCGAACTGCGCTCCAACGCAAGTTAAATAAACATTTGCAGTGGTCCAAAATAAGCACTGCGCATCAACGCAAGTTAAATAAACATGCGCACTGGTCCAAAATGCGAACCACGCATCAACACAAGTTAAAAAAAACATGTGCGCTGGTCCGAAATGCGAACCGCACAGCAACACAAGCTAAATAAGCAAGGACACTGGACCAAAATAAGCACCTTGCATCAACGCAAGTTAAATAAACATGTGCACTATTTCGAAATGCGAACTGCCCATTAACGCAACTTAAATAACATGCGCACTATTCAAAATAATAACTGCGCATCAACGCAACCTAAATAAACATGCGCACTGGTCCAGAATAAGAACCGCGCATCAACTCAAGTTAAAGAAATATGCGCATTGGCCTGAAATAAGAACCGCGCATCGACGCACGTTAAATAAACATACGCAGTGGTTCGAAATGCGAACCACGCGCCAACGTAAGTTAAATAAACATTTGCACTGGTCTAAAATAAGCATCGCGCATCAACGCAAGTTAAATAAACATGCGCACTTCTCCGAAATTCGAACCGCGCATCAAAGCAAGTTAAATAAACATGCGCAGTGGTTCGAAATGCGAACTACGCTCCAACGCAAGTTAAATAAACATTTGCAGCGGTCCAAAATAAGCACTGCGCATCAACGCAAGTTAAATAAACATGCGCACTGGTCCGAAATTCGAACCGCGCATTAACGCAAGTTAAATAAACATTCGTAATGATCCGAAATTCGAACTGCTCACCAACGCAAGTTAAATAAACATAGGCACACGTCCAAAATAAGCACCGTGCATCAACGCAAGTTAAATAAACATGCAAACTGGTCTGAAATGCGAACCGCGCATCAAAGCAACCTATGGACACCTGTGCACTTGTCCAAAATAAGTACCGCTCATCAACGAAAGTACAATAAACATGCGTATTGGTCTGGAATAAGAATCGCGCATCGACGCAAGGTAAATAAACATGCGCACTGATCCGAAATAAGAACCGCACATCAACACAAGGTAAATAAACATGCGCATTGATCCGAAATAAGAACCGCACATCAACACAAGGTAAAAAAAAAACATGGGCGCTCGTCAGAAATGCGAACCGCACATCCACGCAAGTTAAATAAACATGTGCACTGTTCCAAAATGGGAGCCGCGCATCTACGCAAAATTAAATAAACATGCGCACTTGTCTGAATAAGAACCGCGCATCAAGGCAAGTTACATAAATATGCGCACTGGTCCGAAATGCGAGTGTTGTTTGAAGGTATCTATGGCAGACTATCCAGTCTACCAGAGATACAAAAAATCTGTTTCCCATTTTTCTGGGAAAAGAAATCTTTGTATGCATTTATCGGTCTATGTTCTGGTCCGGTGCTAAGTTAATTATTGGGCTAGCTCTTTGCCGTCTCGTCTTTTGAAGCCCAATTTTTCAGGAAAATTCCCTTACTCATGCACGCTGGAATTGGTCTTATTGCTTTTCGTAAGCTGGGACTTTGTCCTTGGACAAACTTGTTTGTCAATTCGCCAAAAATTAGCGAAAATATTAGCGAAAAACCAAAATTTTGTCGTAAAGTCTTAACTACTTCTGGGAAATCAATCTTACTGTTTTGAAATTTTAAGTGAAGTTAGCAGGCTTTACTACTACCTATCTATTACTGTTTTTTTTTTTTTTTTGGTTATTGCCAAAAAACTGGCGGAAATTTTCAGTAAAATCTTAACCAACTGCTGAAAAATAGTGTTGCCGTGTTGGAATTTAAAGTGAAGGTAGCAAGAGTTACCACCTACCTGGCTGTAACTTTTTTGGCGATTCGCCAATAATTGTCGAAAATATTGGCGAAAACCCTTCTTTTTTTCGTAACGTCTTAACCATTCCAGGAAAGTAATCTTACTGTCTTGAAATTTTAAGTGAAGGTACCAGGCGTTACTGCCTACCTGACTTTTACTTTTTTTTTTTTTTGGTGAGTGGTCAAAAATTGGTGCAGATTTTGGCGAAAAAAAAATACAGTAAAATCTTAACTAATTGCTGGAAAATAGTCTTACTGTGTTGGCATTTAAAGTGAAGGTAGCCGGAGGTACTACCTACCTGGTTATTACTTTTTTGGTGATTGACCAAACATTGGCGAAGGCTGTGGCGAAAAGCAGAAAAAAGGAAAAACATTTAGTAAAATCTTAACTCACTGCTGAGAAATAGTCTTGCTGTGTTGGAATTTAAAATGAGGGTAGCAGGAGTTACCCCCTACCTGGCTGTAACTTTTTTGGCGATTCGCCAAATATTAGCGAAAATATTGGCGAAAAACCTTTTTTTTTCGTAAAATCCTGACTTGAAGGAAAGTAACGTTGCTGTCTTGAAATTTTAAGTTACGGTAGTAATCAATATTACCTAACTGGCTATGAATTTGTAGTAATTGGCAAAAAATCGGCGATTTCTTTGGCGAAAAACCAAGGAAATTTCAGTAAAATCTTGGTAATAGTCTCATTTTTTAATTTTGTAATTTTTAATAGCAATAACACACATTACTACCTGAGTGGTTGTTACTTTTTTTAGGAATTCGCCAAAACTTGGCAGAAATATTGCCCAAAAACCAATTTTCTGTAAAACGTTTCTCCTAGGGTTTTCATGGAAACATTCTATAATTTTGGTGGGAGGTAGAGTGCATCGGTGTCCACCTATCTATTAGTTGTTTTAGGGATTCACTAAAAATTTAGCAGAAATATTGGAGAAAAACTTTTTTTTTTGTAAATTGTTAAACCTTAACTAACTCCTAGAAAATAGAATTAATGTCTTGAAATTGTAAGTAACGGTAGCAAGCATTACTATCTGCTGTTACGTTTTGGTGATTCGCCAAAAACATTATTGAAAACGCAGTTGACCCTAGGTATTTAGCCTTATCTCTTGAAATTCTGACCAAAGCAGCTTTGGTACCCACCTGACTATTACGTTTATTCGTGATTCGCCTAAAATTGGTGGAAATATTAACCAAAAACAATAGTCAGGACAACGTATCTCCTCCTAGAGTTTAAATGGACACGTCCTAAAATTTTGATTTAAGGTAGTGGTAATATGTCTACCTGGCTATTACTTTTCTTGTTGGGCGATTCGAAAAAAAAAATTGGCCGAAACACGTCGCTATTACTTTTTTTGTTATTTCGCCAAAAATTGGCGGATATATGGACGATAAACCGTTTTTATATTAAAATCTTGACTGACGCCAGCTTTTCTGTCTTGAAATTTGGGTTACGGGTTATACTTATATGTCATAATCTTGACATCAGTATTCGCGGGCTAGGGCATTGTCTATTAACAATCTTGTTTTTTGTTTCGTTCAATTTATTTAAAATAATAAAATATAGTAATTAAAGATAATTGCTACGATCTCTTAAATTGTAAAGGATAGGAAAATAGGTTTTTAATTATTTCATTACTTAAAGTGTAGTTCCCACTTGGTATTGAAAATACCAAATGGGGATGGATTGCCTCGAATACTTGACCTATTTATTTTTCCTCCCTATTTTTTGGAAGGCCAGCCCAAGCTGGCCTTCCTATAGTGCTACATTCCGCTTGGGGGATTTTTTTTTTTGAGACGGTTCCAATTTCAGTCATAAGTTTACTTTCATTCATAATATATTTACGTTCATTGATGAGTCAACTAATAGTAACTACAGTGGGCCAATGAAATTTGAAGATTTTTGTGATGTCATGCATCTGCTTTGAATATTGATCACCTCCCATTGAGGAACGTATTAGGGTTTGTCTCAAACATTGAATGAGTAGGACATTTATTGCATTTCGTCTGAAAGAAGCTGAAAAACAGCGACTTAGGAATACTGGACCATGAAACAAGTCGCAACTTGTCGTCTAGATTTGCCATAGTCACAGCGATTTGTTAACCTGTGGATTGTGGCTTACTATTTTGTTATTGAGTTTTGGCCGATATTCTTTGAACTTCGATAGCTTATTGATTTTGTTTCAAAGAGTCACTGTTTTCATGAAATATGAAAACATTTTTTTTGAATAGATTAAAAAAATACAGAGGCATTTTTATGGGTTTCGTGGCAATGCTTTCTTTAGATTGAGCATTGAAGTGTGACTGCATCTGTTATTGACTTGTGTGCCAGTGCTGCCCTGCAGTGTTAGCTCGTGGTAATCGTTGCCAGCGGTTATACTGCATTTGGGTCATCAGTGACTCATTTGCTGCGCACTTCTTTTTCGCTGTTTTTGAAAGTAGACTGTTCATGTTTTGGCAACACGGCAAATGTGAACAGTTGAGTACGGAAGCACAGAGAGCATTTTACTCAAGTTTTGTTAGGAATTAAGTTGTAAAATGAATAGAATATTTGTTTCTTTATCCAACTTAAATCTCTTATACAACTCCCTTCAAATACATGTGTATATTGTGGCAGAACATGGCCTTCCACCGATGCTTTTAGCCTAGTTATTTTTTTTTCCTTCTTCCGAAGAATCGGTTTCCAGACATCTCCTCCAAGACCGCTGAAGCTAGACAAACCAAACTTGGCACATGTATGGAGGGTCATCTGAAGTGGTGCACCTGTTAAAAATTTTTTGATGGCCAAGGTCAAATCGCGAAAAACGTTATATAAGAAAAACAATGATTTATCTCGAAAACGGTAAGAGGTAGAGCAATTTTGAACTCATTTTTGACCTCCAACCCCTATGCGACGATACGTAAAGTATAACTTCCGGTGTCCTTGACCGCCAGGTACTTTCGAGCCCCAAACCTGAAGTTGGCCTTTATCTCGAAAACGGTTAGAGATAGAGCCATTTTGACCTCATTTTTTACCTCCACACCCTATACGACGTTACTTAAGGTATAACATCCGGTGTCCTTGACCTCCAGGTAACTTTCGAGCCCAAAACCGGAAGTTTGCCTTTATCTCGAAAACGATAAGAGATGGAGCAATCGGTTTTCAGAAATCTCCTCCAAAACCGCTGAAGCTAGACCAATCAAACTTGGCACATGTATGGAGGTTCATCTGAAGTGGTGCACCTGATAAAAATTTTTGACCTTGACCTTACTGGTATAGCTGGTAGTATTTAGGAGGATGTTCTACATTCAGACATGTGAAAATTGTTAACAATTAGCAATATCATCTACCTTCCGTTTTAAGTTGTCATTTCAAGTGGGGTCTAATTCTAATTCAATTAGTTTTACAGTATTTAACTATTTTATGCCTTTGTTTACTATAAAACGTTCAAGATATCCTTGTGTTTTTTTTTATTGGCTTTTTATACAGTTAAACGAAATCAAAATAAATTTTGCCGTTCTTTTTTTGGTCTTTTTTTTTTGGGAGGCGTTCTTTTTTTTAATCTTTTATTTTTTTTTAATTGAGTCTTTTTTCATACCTTTGCGTTGTTTATTTTTTTTACCCTCCGGCAACCCTGTTCAAGGATTTTATCTTGAAATATTTAGAGGTGTTCCTGACTGAGTCTTTGATGTATATTCTTAAGGTTTGTTACGGAATTATAATGGTTTGGTTGTGATGTCACTTGTATGGTTGATCGCTTTGTTTTCAGGAAGGGGCAGATCAGCAGTCCTCTCCACAGAAGGCGCACAGCAACAAGTCCACCGTGAGACAGTGCATCTCATTGGTCAGTGGCTTCTCCTGGGATCTCGTGTCGATTTATCACCACATTAATACATTGATACACTGGTCCCTCATTGATTCGTACAATTTGGGACTGGGGAATATGGCATGAATTATTAAGGTGTTCGAATTATCTGTGTGAAAATTGGTGTAAATTTTGAGTTTGAATACAGCGAGTGAATGAATTAACGGAAGACGCCCTAACAGGACGGCTGTTCTAGCTGTTTTTTAAAAGAAGAGTCGGTTTAAAAAAAGATACGTTTTTTTTTTTAATTTGAAAAACAAAATAATGTATACTATCAGTAAATGTTTGTGACTTTCCATTAAAGCCTTGTTTGTGATCAACTTGACCGTCACACTCTTGTCTGTATGTAACACAAGTAGTTTTCCTTCACAGTACTTATGCTGTTATTTGTAGGTCTAAAAAACCCCATAACAGGTAGTTAATTAATGAGCACTCCTATCATAACGATGATGTAAGGTACATAGATAATGCGACCACGCTTAAAGGACACTGGCCTTATTTAGAAAGGTTTTTTTATCCAGAGCGTGGTTATTAATATGTTTGAAACATAATCATTTTCCTCCTGTGAAAATGAACTGAAGTGAGTTCGCTAAGTTATTAGAAAACCTGATTTGACATAAATCCAAGATAGTTCATCTAGAGACGATTCATTGAGCGACAGTTCAGCTAGCAACGATTCATCTTGGGACAGTTCAGTTAAATTTTAAGGCTGCGATAATTTATCTAATATTTTTCTGTGAAAAAGAAAAATAACTAAAAAATCGCCCAAAACTTGGTCGCTACGAAGGAGTGTTTACACTGCAGAGGAATTGTCGCCCTATGAATTGTCCAGATGGCGTTGGGCACGCATCAAGGTTTTGAACGAGTGTTAGTTTGAATCTTGCGATTCCGGCGGTTTGTGCTTGGTGTCATTTATTGAGTCTTTTGTTTCATTTCAGGAAACCTTGAAGGCGGTAAAATCTCAGTCCCAGGAAATGATGAGCAGGGAAGGGAGAGAGGAGGGTGAGGCTAACGACATGAGCGACGCCCCCAGCGACACCGAGGATGATGACCCAACTCCCACCATGCGACACAAGCACCGCTCACTGTCGTCTGAGGGCGTCAATGAGGCGGGGCAGGGGGAGGAGGAGGAGGCGGGGGAGCGGGATGCAGGGCGGGCGTCGCAGCGCTCCAGTCCCATGCGGCGCAGCGGTAGCCTGCGCGATGACCGCCTGCTCTACATGTCCCGCTACAAGAACGAGTTCCGGAGCGACGACGAGTCAGGGCCGAGCACGCCGCGCATGGGGCTGTGGGAATGCCAGGACGGCATCGGCTACAGTCCGCGGCTCAGCGGCAGGAGGGACGAGGAGCCCAAGCAGCAGAGGAGGATCAAACTCGGCACCAAAGCCGCCGATCTCTTTGCCAAGTTACAGATGAAATTGTCCAATGGGAAGAGCCGAGACGCGGACCCTGCCGGTGGATCCTGATGACTGCATTACGTCACAATTAATGCGCAGGGGTGGGGATGGGGGGTTGTCAATATTGCCACAGCGGTGAGCATT
The DNA here is from genome assembly GCA_949752745.1 of Protula sp. h YS-2021. NCBI lineage: Eukaryota > Metazoa > Annelida > Polychaeta > Sabellida > Serpulidae > Protula > Protula sp. h YS-2021. Next base: position 57,514,368 of record OX457025.1, read on the forward strand.
TGATTAGACAATGTCTGGGAGTCGCCATTATTTTTCGACTTCTATAACGAGGTGCGGAAGATTTGAGAAAAAGAAGGAAGTTTTGTGCACCTCAAACCATTACTGTGAGACGACAGTTAGGCGAGGATAAAACAGACATTTCATCTGCTTATGAAGGGAACTTCATTAACACGTTTTATTTTCACTTTAAAGCGAAATCAACGTTTTAAGCAAGAAAAATGGTATTCAAATTTATATAATTCAGTTTGTCATTAATTATACGCAGTATTATTTCATTAAGCGTTTGGGGGAGGGAGGGATGTTGTTGTTACTCTGAGCAATTTACTTCGTATTCTTGAGAATATTCAATTGACAATGTTTTGTGTCCTGTAGTATGTTCGCCGTTTCAGAAAATGTTTCAGATTTTGTGTATTCATGCTGTCGGCTACTTAAGTCATATTGTTTCACAGTTTTATATAATATAATTGTAAGAAAATGTGACGTGACAGCTCTGTCACACGCAGCACTGAGGCACGGCTGTCCCACACGGAGCCACTTCTGTCCCACACCGAGCCACGGTTGTCCCGCACACAGCCACGGTATTTCCGCACAGGGCCACGACTGTCCCGCACAGAGCTGCAGTTGTCCCGCACAGAGCGGCGACTGTCCCGCACAGAAGTACGGCATTCCCGCAGAGCCACGTCTGTCACGCACAGAGCTACGGTTGTCCGGCACAAGGCTGCTATCCAGATCACGCATTCTCCTCTTGCCCAGACAAGGCGATGCTATGTGCTGTGCCATGTTTACAGTAGTAAATCAAACCAGTTGTTTTGATTTTCTTTTTCTTTTTTTGGGGTGTCGGTGCAAAGAACGGAAAACAGAAGAGAAGAGTGAAATGTTTGATTGGTCGGTCGTGGACACTAAGTCACAGCTTAGAGCGGTGCCTCGTGAGGTATAATATTTACATTTCCTCAATGCGTTAGTCTATTTTTTTTTCTTTTTTTTTTTGGGGGGGGGGGGGGGTTGTGGAAATGTCGAAAGCTCAAAGGAATCTATTCAGTTTGGATCTCGAAGACACCCGCCCATCAGTATTGTATGGGTAAAAGGTGTGAAGTGAATTTCAGTGGGAGTGAAGGTCGTGGAATTTATTTTGATAAACACAACAAGCAGGTACCGAGCATAAGCCGTGCAAGTCCTACAAACACACGCTGATGTGTCAAACTGAGCTTATATGGCCCGAAGCACGAAGCCACTTGAGCTTGGGCCTCGGACGGACTGAGGATACTGCCAATTTTACAAGCATGCATTTCAGTCGAATTTATACCGAGATTTCCTTTAGGTTCATTAACATTTGATGTGTGCAGTATAAACTTTAGCGTTTATTTCATATTAACAACAAACTGTGATTGAAGATAAGTTAAAATGGGTTTAAATAAACTGTATTCCTGAGTTCATTCCAGTACAAAGGGATAAATGTAGCCCGCGTATCTGCTGAGCATCGTTATATGGTGTTACGGCGCTGAAGCCTTCATTAAGTCCGCCGGCTTTTCACAACAGTATTTGGTTTTCGTTTTGCCCTGATTTATATTTGATTTTGGCGTTAATCCAATTAGTTAATGTCTTGTTTTGTTACATGTAACATGCTCATCCAGTATCCAAAATACAAAGACAATGAAATACGAGAAATTCATTGTTGTAATACTTTTTTCTGTGCACCCAATCTGTTTAAGTGTCACACTTGTCATTTCTCGAACAACAATACATGGAATGTTTGGATTTTTGAATTTAGTAACGCGTCCTTGCCGTAAACAGACTTGGGAATACTTAGGCGAGGAAAAAAAATAAACTGTTTCTCATCGGAAATAAAACTTAGGCATCGGAGATGCAGAGCCCTCAGCCAATAGCGGTTAGATCATTGTGGTCCAGTTGCTGTTTTGAAATACCGCCCGGACAAAGACAATATGCAAGGTGCAACGGATGGGGCGACGGACGGGTCCTTGCACATCTGCACTATATATACGGGGTCCGGAAAAAATGGCACCGGTAAAAATGGCACTGGAAAATATGGCACTTTTGAAATAACGGAAAAAATGGCACCTTTGTTTCTTACATTTTCTAATATTTTATTTACTTCACTTTATACCTTAGCAAAAGAAAAGTCTTGCCTATTACATATTTTACATAAAATTGTAAATTAAATTTCACTTAATTTTCATTTTTCATTTATTTATTACAAGGACCATAGTTTAGATAAAAATGTTCTCTTCTAGTATACTGCGTACGATTTATATAACTCACTGAATTATTTCCATTTTAACTGTTCACCATAAAATTTTAGCATTTCTGAGTAAAACACTGCGATATACACGCGTTTATATAAGAAGTATATCAAAGAAATGTCAAGAGTTAAGGGGAAAGGAACCCTGCGGATACGTCCGGGAAACGTTCAGGGTAAGGCTAAAGGACCATAAAGGAACCCCAGCGAGTAATACTATGCCACATTTCCATAGATAAAACGTTACGTAAAAATTCATCACGTGCTAACGTAAATATGTATCATCGAGTTGTTTGTATAACTTTTAAAAATTGATCCTTTATACATGAAATGATTCTTTTTTAACTGAAACTCTATTTTTTATTCAGGGTTTAATATACATATGATGAAAAATGAAAGTGCCATTTTTTCCGTATGTTCAAAAGTGCCATTTTTTCCGGTGCCATTTTTGCCGGTGCCATTTTTTCCAGTGCCATTTTTTCCTACACCCATATATACTTTCTTCCTGTAAGGTTTGGTTAAGATCCGATGAACGATTGTTGAGATATCGCCCGGACAAAAAAAACTTAGAAGTGCGACGGGGGACAGACGAATGGACATGGGACAGATTGAACCCCTCGGTGCACATCTGCACTATATATACTTCCTTCCTGTTAGGTTTGGTGAAGATTTAATTAATAGTTTTTGAGATATCGACCGAACAAGAAAAAGTTTAAAGTTCGACGGACGGACAGACGGATGGACACGGGACAAATTGAACCCCCCGTTGCACATCTATGATATATATATATATATATATATATATATATATATATATATATATATATATATATATATATATATATATATATATACTTCCTCCCTGTAAAGTTTTGTGAAGATCCGATGAATAGTTTTTGTGATATCAACCGGACAAGAAAAAAGTTTACGACGGACGGACAGACGGACGGACACGGGACAAATTGAACCCCCCGTTGCACATCTACACTACGTACACTTTCTTCCTGTAAGGTTTTGTGGAGCTCCGATAAATAGGTTTTTTTAGATATCGCGAGGACAAAAAAAGTTTACGGACAGACCGATAGCAATAGCCTTCAGCCAATAGCCTTGGTTGAGGGCTAAAAAGTGACCGACCGACTAGTGTAAAATTTTAACAAGTTTGTTGAAGGACAAAGTCCCAGCTTACGAAAAGCAATAAGACCAATTCCAGCTTGTATGAGCAAGGCAATTTCCCAGAAAAATCAGGCATCAAAAGATGAGACGGCAAAAAATTGGGTCAATAATTAAGTTAGCACCGGACCAGAACATAGACAGATTAATGCAAACAAAGATTTGTTTCCCAGAAAAATATGATACCTTCGAACAACACTCGCATTTCGGACCAGTGCGCATATTTATGTACCTTGCCCAATGCGCGGTTCTTATTTAGACAAGTGCGCATGTTTAGTTAATTTGCGTTGATGCGCGGCTCTCATTTTGAAACGGTGTACATGTTTATTTACCTTGTGTTGATGTGCGGTTCTTATTTCGGATCCGTGCGCATGTTTATTTGTGTTGATGTGCGGTTATTATTTCGGATCAGTGCGCATGTTTATTTAACTTTGCCGATGCACGGTTCTTATTTCAGACCAGTGCGCATATTTATTTTACTTGCATTGATGAGCGGTACTTATTTTGGACAAGTGCACAAGTTTCCTTAGGTTGCCTTGATGCGCGGTTCGCATTTCGGACCAGTTTTCATGTTTATTTAACTTGCGTTGATGTACGGTGCTTATTTTGGACCTGTGCATATGTTGATTAACTTGCGTTGGTACGCGGTTTGCATTTCGAACCACTGCGCATGTTTATTTAACGTGCGTCGATGCGCGGTTCTTATTTCAGGCCAATGCGCATATTTCTTAAACTTGAGTTGATGCGCGGTTCTTATTCTGGACCAGTGCGCATATTTATTTAAGCTGCGTTGATGCGCAGTTATTATTTTGAATAGTGCGCATGTTATTTAAGTTACGTTAATGCGCAGTTCGCATTTCTAATCATTGCGCATGTTTATTTAACTTGCGTTGATGCACGGTGCTTACTTTGGTCCGGTGTGCTTGCTTATTTAGCTTGTGTTGATGTGCGGTTCGCATTTCGGACCAGTGCGCATGTTTCTTTAGCTTGCGTTAATGCTCGGTTCCCATTTCTGACCAGTGTGTTTGTTTATTTAGCTTGCGCTGATGAGCGGTTCGCTTTTTCCACCAGTGCGCATGTTTATTTAACTTGTGTTGATGCGTGGTTCGCATTTTGGACCAGTGTGCATATTTATTTAACTTGTATTGATGCGCTTTACGTATCTTGGACCAGTGCAAATGTTTATTTAATTTGGACTGATGTGCGGTTCGCATTTCGGACCAGTGCAAATGTTTATTTAACTTGCGTTGATATCCTTTTCGCATTTCGGACCATTGCACTTGTTTCTTGAGGTTGCGTTGTTGCGCGGTTCGCATTTCGGACCAGTGCGCAGGTTCATTTAACTTGCGTTGACACGCGATTAGCATTTCGGACGCATGTTTATTTAAGTCGATGCCCGACTCTTATGTCTGTTCAACTTACGTCGATTCGTGGCTCTTTCTTCGGACCACTGCGTTTATTTAACTTGCATTGATGTTCGGTTCTCATTTCGGACAACTGCGCATGTCTATTCAACCTGCGTCGATGCGTGGTTCTTTTTTCGGACAAGTGCGCATGTTTGTTTAACTTGCGTTGATGTGCGGTGCTTATTTTTGACCAGTTCGCATGTTTATTTAACTTCCGTCGATGCGCGTTTGGCATTTCGGACCATTGCGCATGTTTATTTAGTACCTGACAAGCCTTTGGCTTGCAAGGGCTATTTGAATTTGTGCGCATGTTTATTTAATTTGTGTCGATGCGCGGTTCGCATTTCGGACCACTGCGCATATCTATTCAACTTGCGTCGATGGGTTCTCAGGTCGAAAATGAGCTCAAAATCGCTCTGTCTCTAACCCTTTTCGAGATTATAGTCAACTTCCGGTTTTTGACTTTGACGGTGACTGAGAAAGTCAAGGTCACCGAGGTACCTCTTATGTAACGTTGTTTGGGCACAAAGGGCGAAAAATGAGCTCAAAATCGCTCTATTTTTAACCGAAGTCGAGATAATGGTCCACTTCCGGTTTTTGACCTTGACCATTACTAAGGTGGTCAAGGCCACCGCGGTTCCTCTTACATAACGTTGCTTTGATCCAAAGGCTCGAAAATGAGCTCAAAATCGTTTTACCGCTAATGTTTTCGAGATAATTGTCAACTTCCTGTTTTTGATCTTGACCGTGACCGAGAAGGTCAAGGTCAACGAGGTACCTCTTATGTAGGTTTGTTAAGGCCCAGAGGGTCGAAAATACCCTCGAAATGGCTCCATCTCGAACCGTATTAAACAAAATTAGTCAATTTCCGGTTTTTGACCATGACCGTGACTAAGAGGGTCAAGGTCATCGAGGTACCTCTTATGTAGCGTTGTTTATGCCCAAAGTGTCGAAAGCACCTCAAAGTCGTTCTGTCGCTAACGTTTTCGAGATAATAGTCCGCTTCCAGTTTTTGACAGTGACCGAGAAGGTCAAGGTCACCGAGGTACCTCTTATGTAACGTTGTTTAGGCGCAAAGGGCGAAAAATGGATTCAAAATCGCTCTATCTGTAACTGATTTCGAGATAATGGTCCACATCCGGTTTTTGACCTTGACCATGACCGAGGTGGTCAAGGTCACCGTGGTACCTCCAACATAACGTTGCTTTGACCCCAAGGATCGAAGATGAGCTCAAAATCGCTCTACCTCTAACGTTTCGTGATAAAAGTCAACTTCCGGTTTTTTACCTTGACCGTGACCGAGAAGGTCAAGGTCACCGAGGTACCTCTTATGTAACGTTGTTTAGGCCCAGAGTGTCGAAAATACCCTCCAAATGGCTCCGTCTCTAACCGTTTTCGAAAAAAATAATAAGTTTTCGGTTTTTGACTATGACCGCGACTAAGAAGGTCAAGGTCATCGAGGTACATTTTATGTAACGTGTTTATGCCCAAAGCGCCGAAAATCACCTCAAAATTGTTCTGTCCTTAATGTTTTCGAGATAATAGTCAACTTCCTGTTTTTGACCTTGACCAAAAAAGTCTAAGTCACCGAGGTGTCTCTTGTGTAACGTTGTTTAGGCGCAAAGGGCGAAAAATGAGCTCAAAATCGCTCTATCTGCAACCGATTTCGAGGTAATGGCCCACTTTCGGTTTTGACCTTGACCATGACCAAGGTGGTCAAGGTCACCGTGGTACCTCAACGTTTTCTTAACCCAAAGGGTTCACCTCTATCTCCAGCCATTTCTAGATAATAGTCAACTTCCAGTTTTTGACTGACCGAGGAGGTCAAGGTCAGCGAGGCATCTTTTATGCAACGTTGTTTACGCCCAAAGGGTCGGAAATGAGCTCAAAATCGCTCTTCCTCTAATCGTTTTCGAGATAATGGTCAACTTTCAGTTTCTGACCTTGACTATGACCGTGGAGATCAAGGTCACGTGGATACCTATTACATAACGTTGCTTTGGTCGAAAAGGTCGAAAATGAGCTCAAAATCGCCCTATATCTAACCGTTTTCGAGATAATAGTCAGCTTCCGTTTTTTGCCTTGACTCGGATGGTCACGGTCTCAGAGTACCTCTTACGTAACGTTGCTCAGGCCCAAAGGGTCAAAATGACCTGAAAACCGTTTTCGAGATAATAGTCCCTCAACGTCAAGATTCAGCATGGAGGGTTACCCCCTACGAACTTCGTTTTATATTTTCAAACTGAGATTTGAGCACTTTTTATGACCAGTTTTCGTAATTAATAGGCGTTTTGACAAATATTATGACCTCAATTGACTCAAAACCTAGAGGGAGTTTTCTTAAATTCATATAGAGTAAAGTACCACATATAAAATTCCATTGATTTACAAATGACACACACAAAGCATAAAACATTATTGAAATTGAAATGACGCCTGCTCGGAACCACAGAAGGGCACGGGCAAATATGAACCACCACGTATTTTTTATTCTCAAATAATTTTGCCCGTGATCCACCACTTAAACTCCTTTCAGGCGCAACAAATGCTACCACATAATGCAGCTACCACATAAGACACCTCCCGTCCGTCCCTCTGTCCGTCCGGTAACACTTACCTTGTGAACATGCTCTAGCCTACAATTTTTGCCAATCACTCAGATATTTTAAATATAGCTTGTATATGGACCAGTGAAGATCCCTATTGTTTATGAGCCATATCCGACCAAGGACAGTGGCTCAGTTGGACTTTGGAATTTGCATATTTCTACCATTATCAGTTTTGGTGACATGTGGCGTGTGAACACTCTCTAGCCTACAATTCTTTACCAATTACTAAGATATTTCGGATATAGCTAATATATGGACCAATGAAGATCCCTATTGTACATGAGCCATATCTGACCAAGGACAGTAGCTCAGCTGGACTTGTTACTTGATAATGGTACAAATAAGAAAATTTCCATGTGGCTTGTAAACACTCTGCAGCCTATAGTTCTTCACCAATTACTAAGATATTTCGGATATAGCTACTATGGAGCAGTGAAGATCCCTATTGTGTATGAGCCATTTCTGACCAAGGACAGTGGCTCAGCTGTACTTTCTCATAGTAAATGTTTTTAGCCCTCAGCCGTGAAATGGTTAAGGGCTATTTCTGTGGCCGTGTCCGTCCGTCTGTCCGTCAGTTAACATTTACCTTGAGAACACGCTCTAGCCTACAATTTTTTGCCGATCGCTTAGATATTTTAACTATGGCTTGTATTTGGACCAATGAAGATTCTTATTGCTTATTGGCCATATCCGACAAAGGACAGTGGCTCAGCTGGACTTGGAAATTTTCTTATTTGTACCATTATCAAGTTTGCTTAACATTTGGCTTGTGAACACTTCTCTAGCCTACAATTCTTTACCAATTACGAAGATATTCAGATATAGCTAGTATATGGACTAATAAAGGTCCGTATTGCTTATCAGCCATATCCGACTAAGGACAGTGGCTCAGCTGGACTTTCCCATGGTAAATGTTTTTGTTTTTTGCTCATCTTAAAGCACTGCCACCCCGTGACCGGCCTTCAAACCTACTATTTTTCTTGTTTCGAATGTTCCGGCTGGCTGAGGGCTTTGCATCTCTGATGCCTATGTTTTAACTTGCATCGATGCGCAGTGCTTGTTTTGGACTACTGCGCATGTTTACGTAACTCGCGTCGATGTGCGGGTGTTAAATCGGACTACTGCGCAAGTTTATTTAACTTGCGTTTATGCGCTGTGGGAGGAGATTCATTCAAATTTTTTTTTTTCAAAAATTACGAAAAAATTCTAAAGTTTTCCAATTCGCTCAAAAGGCACAAACCGTGTGCATGACATCCTAGAGACGACTCATATCAAAAATAATGAAATCTGATAAAAACTGTAGGAGGAAATGCATTTTGAATTTTTTTCTTTAAAAATTCCTCAAAAAGTCCCTGATTGACTCAAAAGCAGAGGCCGTATTGACGACACCCTAAGCATGCCTCAGCCCCAAAAAGAATGATGTCTGCTCAAAGCTGTAGGAGAAGATGCACTTGAGGTATTTTCGTAAAAAATTCCCCTCAAAATCAAAAATTTCTAAGTCGAGTCAAATAGCACAAGCCGTATGCCCGACCCACCTAAGGATGCCTCATACCAAAAATAAATGAAATCAGATAAAAACTGGTGGGAAAATGCATTTTTGTCCGATCGACTAAAAAAGCACAATCCGTATCCATGACCCCTTAGGGGTGCCGCATACCAAAGTTAAATGACATTGGGTCAAAAGTATAGGAGTTAGATTTTAAATTTTTTTCTTCAAAAATTCCCCAAAAATTCAAAAATCATCCTTTCGACTAGAAAAGCACAAGCTGTATGCACAACCTTCTAGGGATGCCTCACAGTTTAACTTATGTTGATGCGTGGTTCTCATTTCAGACCAGTGCGCATGTTTGTTTGGGTTGCGTTGATTCGCGGTTCTTTTTTCGGATCAGTGCGCATATTTATTTAACTTGCCTCGATCTGCGGTTCGCATTTCGGACCAGTGCGCATGTTTCTTTAGGTTGCGCTGATGCGCGGTTCGCATTTCGGACCACTGTGCGTGTCTATTCAACTTGCGTCGATGCGTGGTTTTTTTAACCAATGCGCATGTTTATTAGACCTCAGCCAATATTGGCTGAAAGCTATTGCTATGGCCGTGTCTGTCCGTCCGTCTGTCCGTTCCCACAGTCATGTTATGTGATAGATATTCGGTACATCCGTCACTTACGTGGTTTTTGTTCCTTATGTGGTGGTTCTTATGACGTAGCCACATAAGCACCTATTGAGCTCAAAACAATCCACATAAGGGAGTCCGTTAAAGTCCGTTGATCAACTCTCCTGTAACACCCTCTGTTGGTAAATAATGCAACTATAAAGCTTATTTCTAAAACAAATGAGAAGAGCAGCATTTGTTTAATCCCGCTGTGGGGTGGAGGGAATCTTAAGAATATACCCACTGCGTTCTGTTCCGTGCATCGCGTAAGAGGCGGCTGATCTGACTTTCTTTCGCACACTTCTTTTACTATTTCTTCATACTTCTTTCTTTTCTCCCCCTACTCATTTCTTTAGTAACTGCGTCCTAATATACCCATCCTAATTGGTGAACGAGACGTTAAACACCAAACAAACCAACAAACAATTTGTATAAAACGACATAATCCGCTACATACAAGAAAATATTGCTATTAAATTATGACCAAAAACTTAGAGTCAGGCAGTACCCGATCTTTATTGTCGCTTTGGTTCAACGGACTCGGAATGAACCCAGAATCTTTCTCTAACTTTTTTCGAGATAGTAGTCAACTTCTGTTTTTTTTTACTTTGACCGTGACCGAGAAGCCAGAATTCCTCTTTCTCTAACCTTTTTCGAGATAATGGTCCACTTCCAGTTTTTTTTTTACCTGGACCATGACCGAGGTGGTCAAGGTCACCGCGGTACCTCTCATGAAACTTTGTTTAGGGACAAAGACCGAAAAATGAGCTCAAAATCGCTCTATCTATAACCGATTTCGAGATAATGTTCCACTTCCGGTTTTTGACCATGACCAAGGTGGTCTAGGTCACCGTGGTACCTCAACGTTTTCTTAACCCAAAGGGTCTCCCTCTATCTCCAGCCATTTCTAGATAATAGTCAACTTCCAGTTTTCGACTGACCGAGGAGGTCAAGGTCAGCGAGGCATCTCTTATGCAACGTTGTTTGCGCCCAAAGGGTCGGAAATGAGCTCAAAATCGCTCTTCCTCTAATCGTTTTCGAGATAATGGTCAACTTTCAGTTTCTGACCTTGACTATGACCGTGGAGATCAAGGTCACGTGGATACCTATTACATAACGTTACTTTAGCACAAAAGGTCGAAAATGAGCTCAAAATCGCTCTGTATCTAACCGTTTTCGAGATAATAGTCAGCTTCCCGTTTTTCACCTTGACTCAGAATGTTACGATCACAGAGTACCTCTTATGTAACGTTGTTCAGGCCCAAAGGGTGAAAAATGGCCTCAAAACCGTTTTCGAGATAATAGTCCCTCAAGGTCAGGATTCAGCATGGAGCGTTACCCCTTACGAACTACGTTTTATATATTCGAACTGAGATTTGAGCACTTTTTATGACAAATAGGCGTTTTGACAAATATTTTGACCTCAATTGACTCAAAACCTAGAGGGAGTTTTCTTAAATTCTTATAGAATAAAGTACCACATATAGAATTCCGTTGATTTACAAGTGACACACACCAAGCATAAAACATTATTGAAAATGAAAACACGCCTGCTGGGAATAACAGAAGGGCACGGGCAAATACGAACCACCACGTATTTTTTATTCTCAAAAAATCTTGTCCATGATCTACCACTTAAACTCCTTTCAGGCGCAACAAATGCTACCACATAATGCAGCCACCACATAAGATACCTCCCGTCCGTCTGTCCGTCCGTTAACACTTACCTTGTGAACACGCTCTAGCCTACAATTTTTTGCCAATCACTTAGATATTTTAAATATAGCTTGTGTATGGAACAATGACGACCCCTATTGTTTATGAGCCATATCCGACGAAGGACCGTGGCTCAGCTGGATTTTGAAATTTGCATATTTCTACCATTATCAGTTTTGGTGACATGTGGCGTGTGAACACTCTCTAGCCTACAATTCTTTACCAATTACTAAGATATTTCGGATATAGCTACTATATGGACCAATGAAGATCCCTATTGTATATGAGCCATATCTGACCAAGGACAGTAGCTCAGCTGGACTTATTACTTGATAATGGTACAAATAAGAAAATTTTCATGTGGCTTGTAAACACTCTGCAGCCTATAGTTCTTCACCAATTACTAAGATATTTCGGATATATCTACTATGGAGCAGTGAAGATCCCTAATGTGTATGAGCCATTTCTGACCAAGGACAGTGGCTCAGCTGGACTTTCTCATAGTAAATGTTTTTAGCCCTCAGCCGTGAAATGGTTAAGGGCTATTTCTATGGCCGTGTCCGTCCGTCTGTCCGTCAGTTAACATGTACCTTGTGAACACGCTCTAGCCTACAATTTTTTGCCGATCGCTTAGATATTTTAACTATGGCTTGTATTTGGACCAATGAAGATTCTTATTGCTTATTGGCCATATCCGACAAAGGACAGTGGCTCAGCTGGACTTGGAAATTTGTACCATTATCAAGTTTGCTTAACATTTGGCTTGTGAACACTTATCAGCCATATCCGACTAAGGACAGTGGCTCAGCTGGACTTTCCCATGGTAAATGTTTTTGTTTTTTGCTCATCTTAAAGCACTGCCACCCCGTGACCGGCCTTCAAACCTACTATTTTTCTTGTTTCGAATGTTCCGGCTGGCTGAGGGCTTTGCATCTCTGATGCCTATGTTTTAACTTGCATCGATGCGCAGTGCTTGTTTTGGACTACTGCGCATGTTTACGTAACTCGCGTCGATGTGCGGGTGTTAAATCGGACTACTGCGCAAGTTTATTTAACTTGCGTTTATGCGCTGTGGGAGGAGATTCATTCAATTTTTTTTTTCAAAAATTACGAAAAAATTCTAAAGTTTTCCAATTCGCTCAAAAAGCACAAACCGTGTGCATGACATCCTAGAGACGACTCATATCAAAAATAATGAAATCTGATAAAAACTGTAGGAGGAAATGCATTTTGAATTTTTTTCTTTCAAAATTCCTCAAAAAGTCCCTGATTGACTCAAAAGCAGAGGCCGTATTGACGACACCCTAAGCATTCCTCAGCCCCAAAAAGAATGATGTCTGCTCAAAGCTGTAGGAGAAGATACACTTGAGGTATTTTCGTAAAAAATTCCCCTCAAAATCAAAATTTCTAAGTCGAGTCATATAGCACAAGCCGTATGCCCGACCCACCTAAGGATGCCTCATACCAAAAATAAATGAAACCAGATAAAAACTGGTGGGAAAATGCATTTTTTTTCTTAAAAAACTCTCTAAAAATACAAAAATCATCCGATCGACTAAAAAGCACAAGCCATATGCACGAACTTTTAGGGGTGCCTCATACCACAAATAAAAAAAAATGATATCGGATCGAAATGTAGGAGGAGATACATTTTAAATTTTTTCTTCAAAAATTCCCCCAAAATTCAAAAATCACCCGATCGACTTAAAAACACATGCCGTATGCAAGATCGCTTAGTGATCTACACCAAAAATAAATGACATTATTTTCGAAATTTTTGCTTTAAAAATTCCCCTAAAATATAAAAAATTGTCCGATCGACTAAAAAAGCACAATCCGTATCCATGACCTCTTAGGGGTGCCGCATACCAAAGTTAAATGACATTGGGTCAAAAGTATAGGAGTTAGATTTTAAATTTTTTTCTTCAAAAATTCCCCAAAAATTCAAAAATCATCCTTTCGACTAGAAAAGCACAAGCTGTATGCACAACCTTCTAGGGATGCCTCACAGTTTAACTTATGTTGATGCGTGGTTCTCATTTCAGACCAGTGCGCATGTTTGGTTGCGTTGATTCGCGGTTCCTTTTTCGGATCAGTGCGCACTTTTATTTAACTTGCCTCGATCTGCGGTTCGCATTTCGGACCAGTGCGCATGTTTCTTTAGGTTGCGCTGATGCGCGGTTCGCATTTCGGACCACTGTGCGTATCTATTCAACTTGCGTCGATGCGTGGTTTTTCTAACCAATGCGCATGTTTATTAGACCTCAGCCAATATTGGCTGAAAGCTATTGCTATGGCCGTGTCTGTCCGTCCGTCTGTCTGTTTCCACAGTCATGTTATGTGATAGATATTCGGTACATCCGTCACTTACGTGGTTTTTGTTCCTTATGTGGTGGTTCTTATGACGTAGCCACATAAGCACCCATTGAGCTCAAAACAATCCACATAAGGGAGTCCGTTAAAGTCCGTTGATCAACTCTCCTGTAACACCCTCTGTTGGTAAATAATGCAACTATAAAGCTTATTTCTAAAACAAATGAGAAGAGCAGCATTTGTTTAATCCCGCTGCGGGGTGGAGGGAATCTTAAGAATATACCCACTGCGTTCTGTTCCGTGCATCGCGTAAGAGGCGGCTGATCTGACTTTCTTTCGCACTCTTCTTTTACTATTTCTTCATACTTCTTTCTTTTCTCCCCCTACTCATTTCTTTAGTAACTGCGTCCTAATATACCCATCCTAATTGGCGAACGAGACGTTAAACACCAAACAAACAAACAAACAAACAATTTGTATAAAACGACTTAATCCGCTACATACAAGAAAATATTGCTATTAAATTATGACCAAAAACTTAAAGTCAGGCAGTACCCGTTCTTTATTGTCGCTTTGGTTCAACGGACTCGGAATGAACCCAGAATCTTTCTCTAACTTTTTTCGAGATAGTAGTCAACTTCTGTTTTTTTTTACTTTGACCGTGACCGAGAGGCCAGAATTCGTCTTTCTCTAACCTTTTTCGAGATAATGGTCCACTTCCAGTTTTTTTTTTACCTTGACCATGACCGAGGTGGTCAAGGTCACCGCGGTACCTCTCATGAAACTTTGTTTAGGGACAAAGACCGAAAAATGAGCTCAAAATCGCTCTATCTATAACCGATTTCGAGATAATGTTCCACTTCCGGTTTTTGACCATGACCAAGGTGGTCTAGGTCACCGTGGTACCTCAACGTTTTCTTAACCCAAAGGGTCTCCCTCTATCTCCAGCCATTTCTAGATAATAGTCAACTTCCAGTTTTCGACTGACCGAGGAGGTCAAGGTCAGCGAGGCATCTCTTATGCAACGTTGTTTACGCCCAAAGGGTCGGAAATGAGCTCAAAATCGCTCTTCCTCTAATCGTTTTCGAGATAATGGTCAACTTTCAGTTTCTGACCTTGACTATGACCGTGGAGATCAAGGTCACGTGGATACCTATTACATAACGTTACTTTAGCACAAAAGGTCGAAAATGAGCTCAAAATCGCTCTGTATCTAACCGTTTTCGAGATAATAGTCAGCTTCCCGTTTTTCACCTTGACTCAGATGGTTACGATCACAGAGTACCTCTTATGTAACGTTGTTCAGGCCCAAAGGGTGCAAAATGGCCTCAAAACCGTTTTCGAGATAATAGTCCCTCAAGGTCAGGATTCAGCATGGAGCGTTACCCCTTACGAACTACGTTTTATATATTCGAACTGAGATTTGAGCACTTTTTATGACAAATAGGCGTTTTGACAAATATTTTGACCTCAA
Organism: Protula sp. h YS-2021; assembly: GCA_949752745.1. Lineage (NCBI taxonomy): Eukaryota > Metazoa > Annelida > Polychaeta > Sabellida > Serpulidae > Protula > Protula sp. h YS-2021. Next base: position 57,529,459 of record OX457025.1, read on the forward strand.
TTGACTCAAAACCTAGAGGGAGTTTTCTTAAATTCTTATAGAATAAAGTACCACATATAGAATTCCGTTGATTTACAAGTGACACACACCAAGCATAAAACATTATTGAAAATGAAAACACGCCTGCTGGGAATAACAGAAGGGCACGGGCAAATACGAACCACCACGTATTTTTTATTCTCAAAAAATCTTGTCCATGATCTACCACTTAAACTCCTTTCAGGCGCAACAAATGCTACCACATAATGCAGCCACCACATAAGATACCTCCCGTCCGTCTGTCCGTCCGTTAACACTTACCTTGTGAACACGCTCTAGCCTACAATTTTTTGCCAATCACTTAGATATTTTAAATATAGCTTGTGTATGGAACAATGACGACCCCTATTGTTTATGAGCCATATCCGACGAAGGACCGTGGCTCAGCTGGATTTTGAAATTTGCATATTTCTACCATTATCAGTTTTGGTGACATGTGGCTTGTGAACACTCTCTAGCCTACAATTCTTTACCAATTACTAAGATATTTGAGATGTAGGTAGTATATAGAATAATAAAGATCCCTATTGTTTATGAGCCATATCCGACCAAGGACAGTGGCTCAGCTGGACTGAATTTTCTTATTTGTACCATTATCAAGTTTGCTCAACGTGTGGCCTGTGAACACTCCATAGCCTACTATTCTTTACCAATTACTAACTTGCATCGCGGCGTGGTTCTTTGTTCGGACCAGTGCACATATTTATTTAACCTGCGTCGATGCGCGGTTCGCATTTCGAACCAGTGCGCATGTTTTTTTTACCTTGCGTCCATGTCCGGTTGCGCATTTCGAAAAAGTGCGCATGTTTATTCAACTTCCGTTGATGAGCGGTTCGCATTTCGGACTAGTGCGCATGTTTATTTAGCTTGCGTTGATGCGCGTTTCTTATTTTAGACCAGTGCACATGTTTATTTAACTTGCGTTGATGCGCGGTTCACATTTCTGACAACTGCGCATGTTTATTTCACTTGCATTAATGCGCGGTTCGCATTTAGATCCAGTGCGCATGTTTGTTTAACTTCCGTTGATGCGCGGTTCACATTTCGGACCAATGCGCATGATTACTTAACTTGCATCGATGCGTGGTTCTTTGTTCGGACCAGTGCACATATTTATTTCATTTGCGTCGATGCGCGGTTCGCATTTCGAACCAGTGCGCATGTTTATTTACCTTGCGTCCATGTCCGGTTGCGCATTTCGAACCAGTGGGCATGTTTATTCAGCTTCCGTTGGTGCGTGGTTCACATTTCGGACAACTCCGCATATTTATTCAGCTTGCGTTGATGCGCGTGTCTTATTTTAGACCAGTGCACATGTTTATTTAACTTGCGTTGATGCCCGGTTCGCATTTCGGACCAGTGCGCATGTTTATTTCACTTGCGTTAATGCGCGGTTCGCATTTGGAACCAGTGCGCATGATTGTTTAACTTGCGCTGATGCGCGGTTCACATTTCGGATCACGGCGCATGTTAACTTAAATTGCGTCGATGCGCGGTTCATATTTCGGACCAGTGTGCATGTTTAAATAATAACCACACATTAACACAAGGTAAATAAACGGATAAAACTGTAGGATAAGATTCATTTTGAGGTATTTTCTTCAAAAATTTCCCCTAAAATCAAAATTCAAGATCGAGTCAAAAAGCACAAGCCGTATGCCCGACCCATCTAGGACTGCCTCGTACTAGATACCAAAAATAAATGAAATCGGATAAAAACTGTAGGAGGAAACGCACTTTGAAGTTTATTCTTAAAAAAATCCCCCAAAATACAAACATTGTTCGCAGTGGGTGTATTCTTAAGATTCTCCCCACCCCACAGCGGGATTTAAACAAATGCTGCTCTCCTTATTTGCTTTAGAAATTAGCTTTATAGTTGCATTATTTTCCAACAGATGGTGTTACAGGACAGTTGATCAACGGACTTTGACGGAGTTAGTTAGTTATTTGATTGGTTTAACGACACCGCCAACCTGTTGCAGGTCATATTGTGTCATTCCTGGTAACTTTGTCGAATTTATACTTTATTGATTAAAAATGATTTTTAAAATAAAATCTCAAATATACTAAAAAATATACTAAAAATAGACTTAATGGTAGTCTACACATAGGAATACATATTAATCTCTTTTAAAAATTCTAGGACCTTGTTGGAATTTACCTTCTCAAAGAGCTCTCTCATGGAATCAACTCTATAATAGCGGGAGCGAATGTGATTGAAGTCTATACAATCTATCAAGATGTGTTTTACTGTATACCGTTCCTGACAACTTATACATTCGGGTTGTGGTTCACCTCTTAAGAGGTGTTTGTGAGTAGTGTAAGAATGTCCTATTCTTAATCTGTGAATTACCATATCGTCGCGAAGGCCATTTAGGGAGGGTAATTTGCGCCCTACCACAGGGTTAATTTGTTATAGCTTATTGTTGGTTTGTTCATCCCAATATTGTTGCCATAGATTTTTGACATATCTAGAAATATGGCACTTAAAATCTGATGACGGTATAAGGAAATCTGAGCAGTCTTGGTTTAACGCTTCTTTGGCGCCTTTGTCGGCTGCCTCGTTGCCCGGATTCCAACGTGGCTCGGTACCCAACAAAATATCTGTTTGCCAGCTTTTACCACTTCGTCGTGTTTTTCTATCAAGTCCAAAATTATTGGGTTGGATACCTGTAAGTTTTCTAGTGACTCAAGCACTGACATGGAGTCCACACACACTTTGACGGACTCCCTTATGTGGTTTGTTTTGTGCTCAATGGGTGGTGCTTATGTGGCTACCTCATAAGAACCACCACATAAGGAAGAAAAACCACATAAGTGACGGATGTACCGAAAATCCACCACATAGCATAATCATTGTGGGCACGGACGGACGGACAGATGGACACACCAAATGCTATATATGTCTCCCTTAGGGGGAGACATATAAATATAGATTTTAAATTGCCCAGTAATTGAACGAATTTGCTGGGGATTTCTTGACATCTCTGCATTAATTCGCTGCAACAAATGTAATTCTTTTAAAGAAAAACCCACGTCTGTCGATGTCTGCCTATGGGCATTACAAAAGAACGTATTTCTTTGCTGGAATTCTTGGAGAGGTTTTCTTAAGACCAAAAGTTTTTAAGTCTTCATGCCTTAAAAAGCCCGGAATTTGGCCATTCGTTTCAGTGCCAGTAAATTGTTTGAGCTGGACACCGGAATTTACCGGGTTGAACACCAGTAGTAGCAGGTAATTACTTATAAACACACACACAACTAGAACCTCACTTCGCTAGCGAAATGTTAAACACTTGACAAAATTAAAACGCAAAAATACTTCCTTCAATGGGTTATTTCTTGAATAATATATTGCAAACAACACAGCTTGAATACGTCTTATAAGCCGAGCAGTGTTTGGTTTCTGTTGATTTAAGGTTTTATTGACAGATCAGGCATACGCCATGTTATCTATTTACGCAGTGAGGGCTCGCACAAAGCCCCAGCAACTGTGTGTTCTGTGATGTGCGTTAAATGCTCCGCATTTACTTGCAAAAAATACACTCTTTTCACATGGCGTTTTAACAAGTTTGTCCAAGGACAAAGTCCCAGCTTACGAAGAGCAATAACACCAATTCCAGCGTGCATGAGCAATGCCATTTCCCTGAAAAATTGGGCTTCAAAAGATGAGACGGCAAAGAGCTAGCTCAATAATTAATTTAGCACCGGACCAGAACAGAGACCGATAAATGCATACAAAGATTTCTTTCCCAGAATAATGGGAGACAGATTTTTCGTATCTCTGGTAGACTGGATAGTCTGATATAGATACCTTCAGAAAATGCTCGCATTTCGGACCAGTGCGCATATTTATGTAACTTGCCTCTTATTCAGACAAGTGCGCATGTTTATTTAATTTGCGTTGATGCGCGGCTCTCATTTTGGAACAGTGCACATGTTTATTGTGTTGATGTGCGGTTCGCATTTCGGACCAGCGCCCATGTTTTTTTACCTTGTGTTGATGTGCGGTTCTTATTTCGGATGCGCATGTTTATTTTACTTGCGTTGATGAGCGGTGCTTATTTCGGACAAGTGTACAAGTCTCCTTTGGTTGCCTTGATGCGCGGTTCGCATTTCGGACCAATTTGCATGTTTATTTAACTTAAGTTGATGCGTAGTGCTTATTTTGGACGTGTGGATATGTTTATTTAACTTGCGTTTCGAACCACTGTTTATTTAACTTGCATTTCAAACCACTGCGCATGTTTATTTAACTTGCGTTGATGCGCGGTGCTTATTTTGGACCAGTGCAAATGTTTATTTAATTTGCGTTGGCGCGTGGTTCGCATTTCGAACCACTGCGCATCTTTATTTAACTTGCGTTGATGCGCGGTGCTTATTTTGGACCAGTGCAAATGTTTATTTAACTTGCATTGATGCGCGGCTCGAATTTCGGACCAGTGCTCATGTTTATTTAACTTGCATTGATGCGCGGTGCTTATTTTGGACCAGTGCAAATGTTTATTTAACTTGCGTTGGCGCGTGGTTCGCATTTCGAACCACGGTGCATGCTTATTTAAAGTGCGTACGGTTCTTATTTCAGGCCAATGCGCATATTTCTTTAACTTGACTTGATGCGCGGTTCTTATTCTACACCAGTGCGCATGTTTATTTAAGTTGATGCGCATTCTTATTTTGAATAGTGCGCATGTTATTTAAGTTGCGTATTTCGATTCATTACGCATGTTTATTTAACTTGCGTTGATGCACGGCGCTTATTTTGGTCCAGTGGGCTTGCTTATTTAGCTTGTGCTGATGTACTGTTCGCATTTCGGACCAGTGCGCATGTTTATTTAATTTGCGTTGATAACCGGTCGCATTTCAGACCAGTGTACCTGTTTCTTTAGGTTGCATTGATGCGCGGTTCGCATTTCGGACCACTGCGCAGGTTCATTTAACTTGCGTTGACATGCGAATTGCATTTCGGACCGCTACGCTTGTTTATTTAAGTCCCGTCGACGTCGACTCTTATGTCTATTCAACTTGCGTCGATTCGTAGTTCTTTCTTCGGACCACTGCGCATGTTTGTTTAACTTGCGTTGATGCGCGATGCTTATTTTGGACCAGTTCGCGTGTTTATTTATCTTTCGTCGCAGCGCGGTTCACATTTCGGACCAATGCGCATGTTTATTTAACTTGCGTCGATGCGCAGTGCTTAATTTGGACTGCTGCGAATGTTTATTTAACTTGCGTCGATGTGCGGTTGTTAAATCTGACTACTGCGAAAGTTCATTTAACTTGCGTTTATGCGATGTAGGAGGAGATTCACTTAATTTTTTTTTCTTCAAAAATTCCGAAAAAAAAGTTTTTCAATTCACTCAAAAAGCACAAGCCGTATACATGACCCCCTAGAGTCGGCTCATATCAAAAATAAATGAAATCTTGATAAAAACTGTAGGAGGAAATGCATTTTTAACTTTTTTCTTCAAAAATTCGCTGATTGACTCGAAAAGCATAGGCCGTATTCACGACAACTAAGCATGCCTCAGCCCCCAAATAAATGCTGTCTGATCAAAACTGCAGGAGAAGATGCATTTTGAGGTATTTTCATCAAAAATTCTACCCGAAATAAAAAATTCCTAAGCCGAGTCAAATAGCACAAGCCGCATGCACGACCCACCTAAGGCTGCCTCATACCAAAAATAAAAGAAATCGGTTCAAAACTGTAGGGGGAAATGCATTTTAAAGTTTTTTTCTTCACAAACTCAATAAAAATACAAAAATTGTCCGATCGACTAAAAAGCACAAGCCGTATGCACGACCCTTTAGGGTGCCTCATACAAAAAAAAAAAAAACGACATCGGATCAAAAATGTAGGAGGAGATACATTTTAAAATTTTTTCTTCAAAAATTCTCCAAAAATCACCCGATCGACTAAAAAGGCACAGGCCGTACGAACGACCCCTTGGGGATGCCTCACACCAAAAATAAATGACATCGAATCAAAATTGCAGTAGATGCATTTTGAATTATTTTTAAAATTTTTACTTAAAAAATTCCCCAAAAATGCAAAAATTGTCCGATCGACTAAAATAGCACAAGCCGTATGCAAGACCCTTTAAGGGTGCCTCATACCAAAATGTAGGAGATACATTTTAAAATTTTTTCTTTAAAAATTCCCAAAAATTCAAAAATCACCCGATCGACTAGAAAAGCACAAGCCTTATACACGACCCCTTAATGATGCCTCACACCAAAAATAAATGACATCGGATCAAAAATTGCATTTTGAAACAAAGTTTACTAAATAAACAACTAATTAACTAACTAACTAACGGACGCCATCCGCAGACCGATAGGAATACCCCAGCTTACGTGTAACGTAAGCTAGGCTAACAAAGAAAACGAAATCGAAGACGAAAATAAAAAGTGACATGCACACGTTCACATCAAGCTCTTCATAAGTCCCAAGTTTCATGGTCCTAGGACCCATATTGTCATAGAAGACACAAAAAAAATTATAAAACTGTCAAGAAAAAAAGGACGAATGGCTGCTCGCACAAATTCATATAACCCTTGCAAGCCAAAGGCTTGTCAAGTGTTAATAATTAGGTTCTCTTTTTCGAATGTGAAAAGAAAAAACCTTTAAGAGCACACTTTTATTTTATTGTGTCCCAAAAATGTCTAAAAACAAGCAAAGCTGCTTGAATGTTTCAGATGGGTATTCATCCTCGTAGTGTAAATTTAAATTGAGAGACCCACATGCGTTCATTAATACATCTTTAAAAATGAAATTTTAAACTTGTTTACTGAAAAAATGTAGCTCCTGCCCTAATCAGAAATAACAACAACAAAAATAAATAAATAAAATACCCAAAACGAATTGATTTAGTCTTTGTACAGCAAGTTTTTACGCTCGAGTCAAAAGAAGCTGGGCTGCTATAAAGATTCCATCAAACAGCGAGCGTGTTGCAGTCCCTTGCGGTGGCCAACGAATAGCATTCTTCTACACGGACATCACCCAAAATACAACACTTTAAAAAAAAGGCGTGAGCTTGGCATGGAACTATGGCGAGGCGTCCACACGGACAGAAGCCCACCAGTGCCGTCCTCTCCATGCACGCGGCCCAGCCAGAGGTGTCTGTGCACTGAGCTGGGTTGGGGCACACTGAGCTGTCCATGCCCTAGGCTGGGTTTGCGCACTTTTAGCTGTCCGTGCACTGGGCCGGGTTTAAACACCTTGAGCTGTCCGTTGCTATCTCCGTGCATTCGGATGCTCCTTCTGTAAATTTTGACTGACAGATGTGAAGGAAATTAACAGACCATGAACAACGACTGATTAACAAACCATGAACAACGACTGATTAACAGACCATGAACAACGACTGATTAACAGACCATGAACAACGACTGATTAATATAACTACTTCATTTTTAGATTTTGCATTGCCATTTTTTTTTACCAAAATAAGAATTTATGGCATTTTTATCAATAAGAAGACATCCTGATTTTTTTTTTTTTTTGGCTTGTTGTATGAAGATTAATATTTTCACAAAGTCAGAACAGTCAGAACTATGGGCCACTTCAGACAGTTTTTCCGCTATAATTTAGATCTTTCTGGGCAAAACTTTATAAATTTTAAGACTGACAGGGTTCCTACGCTTCATGCGAAATTTTTTTCCAGGTTTCTATATAAATTTACAGGTTGTTAGAGGTATAGCAACGACCTCCGAACCTCCCCTCGCAGCCGCCCTATTCTCCCATAAACTTTCATGCTTTGTAAAATATACCGCTGTTTAACATTTCACAACATATTAGAAATTTTTCGATTTCCAATTTTTTTAATACTGATATTAATAACAGTAGCAGAAAAGGATTATTTTCAGCAAAATTATCTTTCTCACTGGAGATTTTCTCATCTATTTTTCCCCTTATATATTACACCAACATAGAAGTTCTTTCTTTTCCATGTTTTTCCAAAAATCTTACAATTCCAGAACGTATCCAGCACTTTCCAGGGTCGAGTGAATTCCAGGTTTTCCAGGTGCATGGGAACCCTTTTAAACTGAGTAAGGATTTATTGGCTCTTGCATTAGTTTTTCGATAACATGATTATTGTTCAGCGAACAACTCAAAGCCGAGGCCAAAGGCCAAGAATCGCTTTTAGCAGCTCTTCGTTGCTTGGAAGCAAGGATACATTGTAGTGCATAGTTCTTGCAGCTGAAAGTAGACAAAAACATAAATCACTCTTATTCAGAGGAGGAACAACTTAACATATGAATATATAAAGAGCGATTTTCATTCAAACTGTTATAAAATTTGATTTTGGCAACAAATAACGCTGACAGACTACAAAAGTCACAATAAAAAAGAGGTGATCGCACACGGCCTAAAACATTGCAACTGGTCGTATTAAAAAAAAGTTTGTCCATGGGCAATACCCAAACTCACGAACTGATTTCAGGATTCATAACAGATATTTACAACCGTTAACCAAAATTTTCAGAGTCAGGCTATATCCCTGACGTCAGTCAAGATAGTAATGTAAAAATGATTTATTGCCATATTTCCTCCAATTTTCGCCAGCTAGTACCAGCCACGCAGGTAATAATGTCCGCTACCTTTAATGAAAATGTCAAGACGGTAAGACCATATCTCAAGTGTCAGTTAAGACATTAGCAAGATACTGGTTTTTCGCCAATATGACCATTATTTTTTATAAATCGAAAAAATAAATAAAGAAAGAAAGAAAGAAAGAAAGAAACAAAGAAAGAAAGAAAGAAAGAAAGAAAGAAAAAGAAAACAATCGTAGATGGTCACAGAGAAGAAGAAGGTACCCTAAGTAAAAAACTAGGTCCAAACATTTCAAAAGTCCATAAATTTGACACTTTTCGATGAAATCAAAAATTAACCTGACGCTGCAAAACTACATTATATATTCTTTCATTTACAGACGTGTGGTATGCCTGCGATCAATGGTTACGGAGATATGGTCTGGACAAGGTACCCTAAGAAAATGACTAAGTCCACACATTTCAAAAGTCCATAACTTCGACATTTGTCAAAAATTAACCCGACATTGCAAAACTACATTATATATTCTTTCATTTCCCGAGGTATGGTATGCCTGCGATCAATGGTTACGGAGATATGGTCTGGATAAGGTACGCTAAGAAAGTCCACACATTTCAAAGTCCATAACTTCGACATTTGTCGATGAAATCAAAAATTATTTTTGGAGGATCGCCAAAAAAGTTCAAGAGAAGCACATCTAGTAAACATTCGCCCAAAATTTCAAAGGAATCCGATCCAAATTGTGGAAGTAGAAGCATTTTCAAAACAACAACTGGCCTCCAACAAATTTAAAAATGACCCCCTCCCCCAATTTAGACAATTGTTGGCAGACTGCCAAAAAGTAACTTTTCCAGAGAGAACCACATAGTGAATATTTTTGCATAATTTGAAGGCAATCTGATCAAAATTGTGGGAAAAGAAGCATTTTGAAAAGAATCATCACAAAATGATGCCTAGAATCAACAGAAAGATGATGTCTAAAATCAACAGTTAATATTAATTCCAATTCATGTTGCAGCCTGGTGTCAAAAGGATCAAAAGAACACAAACATTTCCCTCATCAACTGATTCACCTGTCGAATCACGGAGCCATCTTGTGTCTTATTCTGTTAAAGATTATGTTTTTCTTTCGTGTTTCATCATCAGCACACGGAATACAATCACGCTAGCTGTTATGGTGAATGGTGGAGAAGTGGTGTTTTGATGGTGCTTTGCTTGGGTATACGGTATATATATACCGTTTGGCACAGCCAAAAAGTACGAATTAACTGGGGGTCAAATTTTCGGCCTTATAAAAACCAAATATGTACTGTACAAGTTTTATTACATTTTTTGTCTACTCTGACCAGTGAAATAATATATATACACAAAAACATTCCTATGTCATGGGTGAGCATAGCCCTTTTTCTGTCCTCCTCAATTTTGCTACTTTCTACATCTCTTATAATTGTATCCTTGTTTTTTTTTATCCATGATGCAAGAGTGTTTGTTGGTACCCCATACTCTGTCAATATTTGTGTCCTAGTTTTTGAACCACTGGTTATTTGCTTCAACACTTTAAATTTTATATCCATTGAGTAATCATTGTATTTTCGCTTTTTCGATGCCATTTTCACAGCTGAGATGTAAATATTTGAGTAATGTTCAGTTTTAATAGCAAACTCTGTAGTATGTATTGTAGCAAGTGACACACGAGGCTCCGGAGTAGGTAATGACAAAGGCACATGACTGCTCAGTGGATGGTGTAGCACTCATCCCTACACATACGCATTTAAATCGTATTTATACTATAATGTCACCCTTTTACTGTGCAATCAACTAAGCTTGAGGAGTTTGTTAATCTCATATCCTACACGCTGTATTTTCTTTGATTTTATTCTAAAAACTTGCAAAAAATAAAAATTGTTATGTCTCACATTTGGGACGAATTATTCGAGCCCTGGTTAATTCGTACTTTTCCATGGGAAACTTGGGACCGACGAACTTGGTACGAATTAACCGAGGACGAATCAACGAGGGGCTCCTGCATAGTGACATGGTGATATAGTGAGATGGTGAGATGATGATATAGTGGGATGGTGAGATAATGATATAGTGAGATGGTGAGATGGTGCTATAGTGAGATGGTGAGATGGTGATATAGTGAGATGGTGATATAGTGAGATGATGATATAGTGAGATGGTGAGATGGTGAGATGATGATATAGTGAGATGGTGAGATGGTGATATAGTGAGATAATGATATAGTGAGATGTGGTATGGTGATATAGTGAGATGGTGAGATGCAGGTGTGGTGGCACGGCCTGTAACTGCTATGCGATATGAGGTTTAGGGGACGCTGGATGATTTGGAAATTCCCCTTAAAGAACGGTACTTAGTGCCTTCATACAAACGAATTGTCCATGCTGATGCGAGGTTTATAACTCCGATTTTAGAACGGGAAGAAAGCGAAAGACAAGATTCCAGCAAGCCGGACACTAAACAAGCCAGACGTCACCACTTACATTGTCCATGAGTTTGCCTAGGTTTTTGTTGGCTGTCTCCCGGGCTTCTCTCGATTCCAAGCTGAAATTACATCATCAAAACTCGTAAAACAATACACCACAAAGTCAGTGAAAGCAATATAGGTGTACCGTTATGCGATCCCACACGTTCTCACAGCTCAGTTTCACAGCACTTGGCTCTAAATTGTACTGCTGATCCACTTATAACATACATTACATAATGGTGGATTTTCTGTAGCGAAAAAGAATGAATATGGTAGTAGAAGTGTTCGGATTTCCGTACTACTGTCATTCTTCTAACAGAATGCTTTTTTATGTTTTTTTTTTTTTTTTTTTTTTTGGGTAGGGGGGGGGGCGGCTGTCCTTGTTTGTCTGACATACTCGTGTGATTCCTGCTGCAGATCGAGCTCAAAGTGGAGGCGAGCGAGGCGCTCCTGCTGTTCCCGCACTTGGTCCATCTTGTCAAACGTGCAGTCCTCGCCTGCAACACGCGACGGTGGAAGCATAGACAGGCATCAACTATACCTGCCCGTTACTCGAACATTACAGGAGGATTACGGGGCAGTACGGGAACTGACAAACCACTTTATTGCACAACTTTCTTCACCAAGACGTACAGAGAAGCGACAAGGCATCATAACATACTACATCTTCATGCTGAACTCTGTTTAATAGCTGCGCTACAGTCGCTTTGTGTGACCAGAATAAATATATTTCTATATATATACATATTGTTTTTAACAGGGAAACTACTTGTCATAAATTTGCTTTCAAAAGGCACCCACAACAAGCTGAATCAGTGTCACAGTGTTGGTACATGACAAAAACTTTCCACAAATATTGTTAATAATTTGGGACCATTCTTCCTCTTACATAGTTGAAATAACTTGATTTTTCTTCGATCATTGAGAGATTTTCCTTAAGCAATACGGATTTTAATACTGCATAAATGCTCATGTGTTTCAGACGAGGCGCTAATTTGTACAAAATAATAAAATTTGCAAACAAAATTCGAAAAATTGTGAATATTTCATTTCATGGAGGGCGTCCTTGGTTACAAAATAATTCCATTGTACCAATCCGAGTTTCACGACTGTAAGTAACAAGTTTTACGATACCAAAGGCCTGTAGACTTCCGGAGTGGAAGTCGTCGAGGAGCTGCATGAGGCCCTGCTCCATCTGGCGGACGTCCGCCACATCTGTCAGGAACGAGTGCTCTTCCGTGGCCCTCCTCTCCTTGCCTGCACACAACACACACCACACACTGCTCAGCGCCCCCTAGTGCGCAATCAGCGGAACAGAGCTGTGAAAACTAACGGCATAGAAGACCTGTCTTTTGAGCTTATCATCGCATTGGGAGAGCTGCTGATAAATAACCTATTCAGCTAATCACAGCTTCTCATGGAGACAAACTCTGATGGACGCTCACAACCCACTTTCACCCACAAGCCAAGGTTTGAGACTATGATTACCCAGAAAACAGAGCGGGCATACCCGCATTACCTTTACTTCCATCGCTGCCCGTTTTCTTCACTCTCCGCTTCTCTTTTCTATCACTGTCAGCTCCCGATTTTTGGTTGGGCTTCTTAACCACACCTTCCATCATAATTCACTCTTTACTTTTTCTGAAATTAGGAATATTCTGAATAAAAGCCCTTCCCCCTCCATTTGACCTCCATTTTTGAGAACCCCTGAGTATTTCGTCTTACTAACTTTCTAGTCATAATATGCCTTTTCTTGTTTTTATTGAGCAAAAACAAATGTGAGCCTCTACTGTATTTAACCGGTGCAAATAATCTAACTCTCAGAATCCAGTGAGGTTAACCTGGCAATGACCAAAATACTCTCAGAATCCGGTGAGGTTAACTTGGTAATCAGCAAAATACTCTCAGAATCCGCTGACATTAACTTGGCAATGAGCAACATACTCTTAGAATCCGATGAGGTTAACCTGGCAATGAGCAAAATACTCTCAGAATCCGGTGAGGTTAACTTGGTAATCAGCAAAATACTCACAGAATCCGCTGAAATTAACTTGCCATTGAGCAAAATACTCTTAGAATCCGGTGAGGTTAACCTGGCAATGAGCAAAATACTCTCAGAATCCGGTGAGGTTAACTTGGCAATCAGCAAAATACTCTCAGAATCCGCTGAAATTAACTGTATTGAGCAAAATACTCTTAGAATCCGGTGAGGTTAACTTCGTAATCAGCAAAATACTCTCAGAATTCGCTGAAATTAACTTGGCAATGAGCAAAATACTCTAAAAAAGTAATAGAAAAGGCTGCATCGATCAAATAAACCTTCATATTGCAGAAAATGACATGCAGGAGCCGTTTCAATCGCATAGAAAGAATTTTAGCATGAAAATGGCACTACTACGCATAACATAATTTAACCAAATGCGATGTGCTGTTCAGCTTGGAATTTCCTTGCCCCGAATGCCAAATAAAGTATACAAGTAAGAAACAGTAATTGAAAAAAATATAGGCTTTAAATTATTTTAGGGAAGTATGTCTTAAACATGCCAGAACAAACCAAACATTGCCAATACAAAACATAGCGCATTCCTGGTATATGGACAATAAAAGACACAAAAGTATAAATTGTATTTCTAGGGTAAAAAATACAGAAGTTTGAGAAATAAAATGGCGCTCTGTACGTGAACCAATCACCAAAGCGATACAAACGATATCACAGAACCAACGTGGCGACGTCAAAAAAAAAACAAAAAAAAACAACAAAAAAACAGCTGATCAATCTGGCCAGTTTTTCTTAACTTTCCCTTGAACAACAAATGATTCTTTCAATTCTATGTTATTATATTACAAGATAGTTTCCCACGCATGTTGTTCTGAGGATATCCAAAATGAGTAAAGGTATGTGTCTAGTTTGTCTGTCAAATTTCTCATTCTACCATCCATCCCAATCTGGGACTTGTAGCCCGCGTTTTATTGGATATATCTGAAAAAAAATCCAGATAATGTTTCGAAAATGTCCCAATAAAACACTTCAGATGATGTATCGAGATTGACAAGTAAGTAATTGTGAAACACAAGCGGGCCCCAACCGCCCCCAAATTCATAGGGGTATAAAGCGATGACGGACAGACGGACGGATACCCCAAACCTATAACCCCAATCCGAAAGGTTGGGGCCTAAAAATGTCTGCCGGGAGCGACGTCGTATCTCGTGAACTTGCTTTGGTGCCTTCTCTCTGGTAGACAACAACCCAAATTGCAAATTGCTTTTGTTAGTCCAACGCCGCCGCGTAGCGCTGAGCGGGGGACTATAGTATCCGGGTCAGTCCGTCCGTCGGTCTGTCCGTCTGGCGACACTTTGAAGCACAAATTTGTGCAAGCGATATCTCAGCCGCTGTTCAATCCTGGCTTCTGAGTTTTGCTACAGTAAATATATATATGGAAGTGGTGCGACGTGGCATTATTTTTAGATTCGACCAAAAAATGACGAAATGGCGACTTGTTGAAAATAGGCAATTTTTAGTATTTCCGTTGCCTACAGTGCAACTTTGTGCACGCGATATCTCAGCCGCATTTCAAATAATATCGTTATGTTGCAAAAAAAAAGCTATTAGAATTATTTTTAACGCAGACAAGTTTTCACATACGAGCAACATGTTTCATGTCAGTGGTATTTTCAAATTCCATGATCTTGTAGAGTTTAAAATTGCTATTATGTTTAAAGCATGTCACGAATCTCTGCCATGTAATCTGCAATCTGCAACTGTTTTTTTTTTTTTTTTAATTAGGCGGTTCGAACAGTAATTACTCTACCAGGCAGTACAACAAATTTAAGATGAATTACACCAGGACTAGTATCAAATCTAAATGCATTTCTATTGCCAGTTCAAAGTTATGGAACAAACTCCCTAGTTGCATTACCGCGAGCAGGCGTTTAAACGTGTTTAAGCGAAGCCCAAAGAAATACATGACCAGTGAAAGCGCTTAACGTCGGCCCGAGGCCGACAAATTTTTCGCCGGGCCGACAAGTTTTGAAAGTTGTCGGCCCGGCGGGCCGGTGAAAATTTGGGACGATTTTATGGGACTCTTTTTCTACTAAATATAATCTTTTAAAATGCCTTAAAGCATTGAATGAATTTTAGTAAGTTAATTATTTGTTATGGATTACTTCAAACATCTCTCTCTACACAAGATAATATTCATATATTAGACTATACGCTGTATACATGCTATATACATCAGCACCTAAAACCTTCAAACAAAGTGCATATGTTACCCAGGAATTACCTTATGCCAAGTGAAGCCATACATTTCTGGAATACATCTGCCATGCGCGCCAGAAGGCCTTTAATTCACGATACCAAGTAAGATATTGCTCAAGCCGCTGCTTCTAGTACCCCACATGAAGCAGAGAAGCAAAAAGAAATCGAAGTTGATGAAGATTCCGAGTATGACTCTGATTTTGAAGAGGAAAATCTGACCAGGAGCCAGAGCTCTGGGAACTAGATGCTCGAGAAGCATGAATCCGCCGGGTTCGCGCAAATTGTATACCTGATTATGATGTTCCTGTGAACAACTGTTCCAAAGAACACCATACAGCCTTGTGGTCAGTGAAGTAGAGGTTTGTAGAGCCAGTGGTACATGGTTGATTTGGTGTGAAGATAATCAATCCACCCACTAATGCGGCCTGTAGGCGCGTGAGACCGATATGTGTTATTCTCATTCCTAATTCATTTCTTCCATTTTTTAAAGTTTTGTCATTTTGACAATTTTAGTCGGATCCGGTCGATTCCTGGTCACTGCACTGCGGGATGCTTAGGAGCAGCCATGGGTAAAATCTTAAATCAATCCACCCACTAATGCGGGCTGTAGGCGCGTGAGACTGATGTGTGTTATGCAAAGTCCTTATTCAGTTTCTGCAATTTTTTAAAGTTTTGCCATTTTGGCAATTTTGCTCGGATCCGGTCGAATCCTGGTCACTGCACTGCGGGATGCTTAGGAGCAGCCATGGGTAAAATCTTAAATCAATCCACCCACTAATGCGGGCTGTAGGCGCGTGAGACTGATGTGTGTTATGCAAAGTCCTTATTCAGTATTTTTAAAGTTTTGCCATTTTGGCAATTTTGCTCCGATCCCGTCGAATCCTGGTCACTGCACTGCGGGATGCTTAGGAGCAGCCATGGGTAAAATCTTAAATCAATCCACCCACTAATGCGGCCTGTAGGCGCGTGAGACCGATATGTGTTATGCTCATTCCTAATTCATTTCTTCCATTTTTTAAAGTTTTGTCATTTTGACAATTTTAGTCGGATCCGGTCGAATCCTGGTCACTGCACTGCGGGATGCTTAGGAGCAGCCCTGGGTAAAATCTTAAATCAATCCACCCACTAATGCGGGCTGTAGGCGCGTGAGACTGATGTGTGTTATGCAAAGTCCTTATTCAGTTTCTGCAATTTTTTAAAGTTTTGCCATTTTGGCAATTTTGCTCGGATCCGGTCGAATCCTGGTCACTGCACTGCGGGATGCTTAGGAGCAGCCATGGGTAAAATCTTAAATCAATCCACCCACTAATGCGGGCTGTAGGCGCGTGAGACTGATGTGTGTTATGCAAAGTCCTTATTCAGTGTCTGCAATTTTTTAAAGTTTTGCCATTTTGGCAATTTTGCTCCGATCCCGTCGAATCCTGGTCACTGCACTGCGGGATGCTTAGGAGCAGCCATGGGTAAAATCTTAAATCAATCCACCCACTAATGCGGCCTGTAGGCGCGTGAGACCGATATGTGTTATGCTCATTCCTAATTCATTTCTTCCATTTTTTAAAGTTTTGTCATTTTGACAATTTTAGTCGGATCCGGTCGAATCCTGGTCACTGCACTGCGGGATGCTTAGGAGCAGCCCTGGGTAAAATCTTAAATCAATCCACCCACTAATGCGGGCTGTAGGCGCGTGAGACTGATGTGTGTTATGCAAAGTCCTTATTCAGTTTCTGCAATTTTTTAAAGTTTTGCCATTTTGGCAATTTTGCTCGGATCCGGTCGAATCCTGGTCACTGCACTGCGGGATGCTTAGGAGCAGCCATGGGTAAAATCTGAAATCAATCCACCCACTAATGCGGGCTGTAGGCGCGTGAGACTGATGTGCGTTATGCAAAGTCCTTATTCAGTGTCTGCAATTTTTTAAAGTTTTGCCATTTTGGCCATTTTGCTCGGATCCGGTCGAATCCTGGTCACTGCACTGCGGGATGCTTAGGAGCAGCCATGGGTAAAATCTTAAATCAATCCACCCACTAATGCGGGCTGTAGGCGCGTGAGACTGATGTGTGTTATGCAAAGTCCTTATTCAGTGTCTGCAATTTTTTTAAAGTTTTGCCATTTTGGCAATTTTGCTCGGATCCGGTCGAATCCTGGTCACTGCACTGCGGGATGCTTAGGAGCACCCCTGGGTAAAATCTGAAATCAATCCACCCACTAATGCGGGCTGTAGGCGCGTGAGACTGAAATTGCACAGACGGACAGACGGACGGACAGACGGACGGACAGAATGAAAACTATATCCGTCCGGTTCCCGGCGGATAACTAGAGGAAGCTGCAGTGGGTCTGTCCTCTGATGAAGACTAAACCGCGAGATTTACTCCTACAGTAAACAAGTAAGTATTTGTGAAACACACGCAGGCCCCAACCGCCCCCCAAATTCATGGGGGTATAAAGCGATGACGGACAGGCGGACGGACGGATGGACAGACACCCCAAACCTATAGGCCCCAATCCGAAGGGTTGGGGACTAATTAGATAACTTTAGATGACACTATGAAGTGAAATATTTTGCAAACCTGTCAAAGTCAGCGATAACAAACGAATAAAACATAAAGTGAAAAACTGGTTATTCTTTTTCGTTCTTATATATATATATATATTTTATATATATATATATATATATATATATATATATATATATAAACCCGGGCCGACAAGTTTTCCATCGGGTCGGTAACTTTTTAAGGTTGTCGGCCCGGCGGGCCGACACGATTTTGACCTTAAGCGCTAACACTGTACATGATCCACAAATATATAGATATTTAACATGAAGTGAAAAATTTTGTATTTTATCGAGGCTCTTTTACCATTATGTCGTCAAAGTTCAAACCTAAATGAAAGACTAAATAAACATATTACATAATATTGCTAGCAAGGGCAGGCTCTTGCATGAGTGTTTACTTCTAGCCCTGCCCTTCTAAACTTCAACATTGTAACAGTACTAGCTGCGGTTATTTTGTATATTGAACACATTTTGAAGTTGGAATAAAACCTTATCTTATCTTAACCCTGGCTTTTAATTGTTGCTACAGTGAAAATATATAGATTGAAGTTGTGCGACGTCGTATTATTTTTCGATTCGACCAAAAATGACAAAATGGCCATTTGTTGAAATAGGCAATGTTTTAGTATTTCTGTTGCCTGCAGTGCAACTTTGTGCACGCGATATCTCAATCGCTATTCAACCCTGGCTTTTGATTTTTGCTACAGTGAAAATGTATATATTGAAGTTGTGCGACGCCGCGTTATTTTTCGATTCGACCATAGTTCGTGGCGGGGGACTTTCATCAGTTTTACTGATAACTTGTTAATAGCTGTATTTCTACAAGTACTGGCTTTAATGTAAGTTGTCGCATGTCAGTTTTGAATCGATGTACGGTAAGAAAAGCAAACTTTACCACCACTTTGACCAGGAGTGGTATTCTGCTCTGTCCTTATTTTTAAGAATGTTCTTATCCTTGAGAGTAGATGGTTCATCCTTAATATTTACCCTTATTTTTTAAAAGACTTTGTTAAGTTTGAGGATAGAGCAGAATAGCTTTTTTATCCTTATTTTTAAAAATAAGGACATCCTTAAAAATAAGAACAGGACTGGTACAAGGCAAGGAACATTCAAATTGACCAGCATATCGTAATTGGTTAATTTACAAAATCGTCTGTTGGCTGATGAAAATTATTATGACCCATATAATAAGAATGTGATAGGAATGGCATGGCTTTAAGTTTGTAAGTAAACATCGAACAACCGCCGCAAACGCTGTTCTCGCATTAAAAGAACACATTTTCAGTTTTGCCAATTACGATGTGCTGTTCAATTTAATGTTTCTCTCCTTGTATTCTGCTCTGTCCTTATTTTTAAGGACGTCCTTATTCTTCAGATTAGATGGTTCGTCCTTAATTTTCATCCTTATTTTTCTCCTTAAAAGACTTTGTTAAGTTGTAGGATAGAGCAGAATAGCTTTTTTATCCTTATTTTTAAAAATAAGGACATCCTTAAAAATAAGGACAGAGCAGAATACCACTCCAGGTGCACAGAAAAGGATTGTGGGAAATGTAAATCTCGACACATTCGAAGATATTTCTTTTTTTTCGAAAATGTCTCGAAACATTTTCGAGACACTGTCCTACAAGTAGCTGTCCAATAAAACATAGTGGTACTTAGTTTCTCCAATTATCACTCACAAACTTTGGCTCTTTGCCTTTAAAAGATTGTAAATGACTGGTAAAGCAAAGATTCTATTCAATGTTTAGTATGTGAGCCTTCAACAGACCAATTTCGTTTTAAAAATCTATATCTATAAAAAAAAAAAAAAACTTCTGTACTTCCGCATTCACACCCTGCGTTCTATTCGGAGGAAAAAATCTTCACTTTTCCAGAGCTGCCCGTTTTCATGTAGAAAAACATCAGTTCCAACTAAACTTCCGGGTTCGGCAAGAGGTTAAATTGATAAGCGATAATAGAGATTTTTAATTTTTAAATATTAGAGTAGCTAATACAAATATAAACAAAGAATCGTTAAGGCCTGCATACATTCCATGGTCTATGTACTGCATTTAATTTCCAACTACAGTATGATTCAGCGATAAATAATATTGCAGAGATATATAATATTGCAGGAACTTTGGAACTGTTGAATTCTCTTTATGTTAAATTTGATTGGTGAGATAAATTCAATCACGACTGAATTAAAATGCATTTTTTTCCAATAGAACAGGGTGAGGTACATCCAATCGGTAGCTTGAGCAATCATATTTTTAGCTTGTGCGAACGTAGGACTTCTTAGTAATTCAGCCGAGCTGACACGGAGAGAATATTTTCACCATACAACGGCGTGTTACTTTTTACTGTTAGAGTGATCACTACATATTTTAAAAATTAATAAAATACGAATTTATACTGCATTTTTATAGCTGTCGTCTTGAAACAATTTGAATTGTTATAGCATCGTGATATCTTGTTATTAATCAACCAATCAATCAATCAATCAATCAATCAATCAAGGTGTTTATTTTCCAAGGATACATATATTGTACAAAGTAAAAGAAAAAAGGTCGTCGTTTTAGATACAAAGTTTAGTTACTGTGAAAAAAATTGTAACTAATACTGTCTATTAAACGAGGTATTCTCCGAAAAGGGTAGATCGAGAAAGTTAATAACTTGTGAAGAGCCGATCTACCTATGTGCTGCCTAACTTTACTAATACTATAGAACCACACCAAACACACTTTTATCTAACAAAACGCTATGTTTCAGCATGCTATGTATACAAGTTTAACAAAATTATTTCCTAATTCTATTTTAGTTCAGACGCTTACATACACAGAATTACGATATTATGTATAACTGTTAAAAAGTTATTATTCGATTATTTATATGTACTTATCAAACTAGCCCTGCACGCTTTTTTGAACATTTCAGAAGTAGTTTTATTTTTGTAATTTTATAACACTTTCTAATCTTGATTGATACGTATTTCCCCATATCTCACAACAATAGCTAAGATACGGTAGGATTAGGGCACAGTACAAGGTATATAAAGATAAGCAATCGAGCAGATATTTCACTTTACACAGTACCGAAACACTTTTTGCTACCTTGTTCTGCACATGTTTTAATTGATTCGACCACGACAATTTACTGTCTATAATTATACCCAAGAATTTCGTCGAAAACACTCTTTCTAATGCAGTACCATTTATATTTAAGTTGAAATCACAATTAAAATGCTTATTTGAAAATACAATAAAACTAGTTTTACCTATATTTAACGATAGTCTATTTGCTTTGAACCATATCTCTAGCTTTCTTAACTCCAGACAAATTATTTCACATATTTCATCTACTTCTGAACCGGTATAAAAGAAATTCGTATCGCCAGCAAATAATATAAATTTCATTAAATCAGACACGTTGCACAAATCATTAATATATAGCAGGAATAGGGTTGGTCCTAAAATTGAACGCACAGACCACTTTTAAAACATCTGAGTCTACGCCATTGTAATGAACATACTGTAGTCTTGAAGACAAATTACTAGTCAGCCAAAGCAAACTTGTACCTCGAATGCCATACATTTCTAGTTTTTTCAACAAAATTCATGATTTATGGTATCAAAAGCCTTACGTAAGTAAATAAAAACTCCAACTGTTGTTTTTTGCTTGTCTAGTGAGTCAGTTATTTCCTCTAAAAACTCTATTAATGCCAAAGAAGTAGAATGGTTTTGTCTAAAACCATACTGGCCAGAATACAAAACGCTATGTTTATTGATAAAGGATAGAAGACGAACGTTAAAGAGTTTTTCAACGATTTTCGAAAATTGTGGTAGCAAAGCTACCGGACGATAATTGGTAAAAATGCTGTTGTCACCAGATTTGAATAATGGAATTACTTTTGTCTTTTTCATTTTATCAGGAAAAATACCTGTTTCAAATGAGATATTACATATCTAATGGGTCAGCAATGTCTGTGCTGATTTTCTTAAAAATAGACATTGGTATACCGTCGTAACCTGTTGATGTTTTACCTTTAAATTGATTAATTATTTTAATAATTTCCTCCTTACAGGTTGGTTCAAGAAACATAGATTGGTCGTTTTGATAATGAATAAAAGATGAAAAATTAACATTACATTTCGGTATGATTTTAGCCAAGTTAGGGCCAACATTTGTATAGAATTCATTAAAACCATTGGGAATATCTTTACTGTCAGTTCGAATTTTATCATTACGTTTAAAAGATTCTGGAAAAGCCTATATCTTCCGCCCTCTGTTGATACATTTATTTATGATTCCCCAGGTTTGTTTAATGTCACACTTATGAGTTTGCAATAAGTTACTGTAATACATTTTTTCGGCGTTTCTTAAGACGTTTGTAAGTTTATTTCTGTATGATTTATACCTTTGTTTCGAAACTTCGCTTTTTGTTTTACTCATATCCCAAAAAGGTGTCGTTTTTTCTTGTGGTGTTAATTAAACCAGGGGTGAGTCATGGTTTCTGATGTGATTTTCCTGTCTTTTTGACCTTTTAAATAGGATATGTAACATCTTATGCATTACAGATTTTATTTACAAACACTTCATAAGCACTATTAACATCTGATTTAGATAACACACCAACCCAGTCGGTATTTCTCACCTCATTCAGAAATACATTTATATTTATCTCTTTAGTCTCACGTTTAAACAGATACTTTATAGAATTTTAGTGACGTTATAATCACTCATAGAGAAGAGAGGCAGGTGATCAGTTATATCATTTATGATTAGCCCTGACATTATATTAATTTCACATTCAGATGTAAAAATATTATCTATGGGCGTTGCTGTATTTTCCGTAATTCTAGAAGGTTTCACAATGTGCGAGTGTAGACCGTAACTGTACATCAAATCAAAGAACGAGTTGGTGTGACAATCATTGTTAGTGTTTAATAGATTAATGTTAAAATCACCGCATAAATATAGAGTTTTTTTACACAAATCTTTTAACAAGGTCTCGAAATGGTTGTTAAAACAAGGGATATCGGTGTTAGGAGGTCTGTAGACTACACAGACTCTAATTGTTTTCTGATTATTGATTTGAATCTGAACAGATACGCAGTCCAGTACGTCATCAATACTGTAGCTAAGATTCTAAATGAATGAGTGATTAAGTGCTTTTTTTAACGTATATTGCCACTCCACCTCCTCTTTTATTTACACGTGATACACCATATGATAAATATTTATTTAACAGGTAGTCATCTAAATTAGTAGTTTCAGTCCAAGTTTCAGAAAAACATATAATGTCAAAATCAAAATTTAAACCATATAAGTAATTTTTAATGTGACTAAAATTTGCATTTAAACTTCTGGTATTAAGGTGAATTATACTAAAGCCACCAGTTTTTTTACTTTTACCAAGAACTGTTCGTTAAGGAAGTACTCACAATTTATATTCAGTTTATCATAGAAATTCGTTTCTGGATCTATGTTATTGTCGAAGTAAAAATTATTGTCAAACTTGTTGTCTGTATTTACTTAAAAATATTTACATTTTTTAAATAACAGCTCAATATCTATAGCGTTCATATTTAAGCAAAATATAAAAGGGAAAACAAATAGCTTACAATTATGGCAAAACCACATACATTTCGAGCCTTGTAAATCAGTTAAATCTTCTTTAGATACCTTTGCACACTTACTGTGAGTCCAATTTTTGCACGAGTCGCACTGTACCGAATTAAATTTTACATTTTTCACACAGACACTACACGGGTATATATTCTTAGTCCACTATTTCGGGATTTTATCAAGATCTTCCATACTTCTTATAGCAAGTACTTTTAGTTGCTCCGGGGAAGCTCCGTTTCATTTAACGAAGACCTTACAGTCTCTAGTCCAGGTGTTAGCAACCCTCTGAAGTCGCATCTTTCTAGCCTCATAAAAGAGAGTCGCCGTTTTTTGGGTCAGGTGTTCGTTGACGTAGAGTTCATTTATCTGTTTTCCTTGTGATATGTTTTCCTTTTCTAGCGTTGCGATTTTAACAGATTTCTCTCTGTTGTCATTTTCTAGATCCACAATCCTTGACAAGAGGTGATCGCTTTGATTTTCAATATTTAACATTCAATTTGTTCAGAATTGTCTCAAGACTAATTTCTCTGTTGTCTGCATCACCATGAACTTGACCAGTTTGGTAACCCTTATTTTTCGGGGGAGTAGTCGCTTTATATGTATTTCGGAAACATGCGTTGCATTGTCTCAGGTCTGTAGGGCGTATATCTACATCACCCTTTTTCTTTTTGCAAGTTTCGCACTTATCCTGTGGAGCCATGGTGTTTTATCGCTCACACTTTTTGTCGATTCGTGTGTTAAATATCTATTGAAATTCTCATTTTCAAGCGTCTAATCACTAGGGTCAATACATGCTTCAAAGTTACATAACATTTGAGGCATTTCGATGCCTATTCATAACAAGGTTTGCAAAACAATTTACTGAGATTCAAAACGTGTTGCTTGTTCGAATAGCTTGTGCAGCGACACCTCAATAAACACGGAACAAAACAAAACTCTGACTTCAAAACGGCTTTCGGCTGTCACGCAACATAAACAAAACAGATGACGATGAAAAATTGTATTATGCGAAAAACGGTTGCAGAAGACCCGGGAATGATTGCGATGCATATATACTGATTTAAGTTCACCACCAAATAACAATAAGTATAAAACAACCAAATGTTTCGGTTGTTTTTTATCAAGATATCTCGCATCCATGGCACAATCTATGAAAATATAATGCTCGAAAGCACCCTCTCTACTCGCGCTCGCTTCCATGAAAACGATCAACACAAAATCTCAATTTGTCACTGAACAATACTTAAGTGCCGATAAGTCTAGTTTTGATGCTGTTGTGGCCAAACAAGCATTTCAGCACAGAATTGAAATAGCTCTTCGAACGCTCCGTGCTGTTTGACTGGCAGATGTCAAACAATTTCGCTAATACAAAAGTCTAATGTATCGCACTTATTTGGGGTGTGGTCACTCTTACCCTCCCTAATTGCGACCTATCATGGACTTATCCAGTTTCACTTTGGCATTACTCCAATTCCCTATCGAGGTTTTTTTTTGTTTTTGTTTTTGTTTTTTTTTGTTGCTGCAACGATATCGACGCGCAGCTTCGCTGTAATTAAATGTTGTTTTTTTCGATGTTTTTTTTTGGTGCGAAATAATCGATCACGGTCCCGATGATTGCAGATTTAAGAAAAAAAACATGCCACTAAAGCCTTAAGAAAGGGCACATAACACGTCGCTTAATATTCAAAAAGGTTGAAAAGATACAGGACCATATCAAGCAGAAGACCTTCGATATATTGACGTCAGTCGAAGAAAATACAATGTTGCTAAAGAAGAACAGTTTATGAATCAGAAAATGACAGTACCGCCCGGTTCATTTTCCGATTATCCTGAAGTAAATTACGATGTAGATCAGACCAGAAAGCAGAAAAACGTCATTATTGTAAACCCATGGCAAACTGATCGCAATAGAGCTTGACATTGGTCCGGGGCTTTAGATTATCTCTCAAAGGGGTTACCAGTGACAATTCCGAAAGATTGCGGCTAAAGAAGATGAAAGTGAGGCTGCAGACGCACACCAAGACGGCATTCAAACTGAAGGTATGTGAATGTTGATTGCGTAAGCAGGAACAACATTTACAGTTACACGTATTGCAGAATGAGGTCGAGAACAATTATGTGGTAGAAAACAGCTAAAATAAATTGAACTAGACTGCAAGGAGATCAAATTGTTTCACTTGTTTGCTTTTCAACAAAGCTCGACTTGCCGTTACAAATATATGCAGAATGGTTCAGTGAGTGTCTCGGTGAGATAAAAGCAATCACAGTGAAGCTACACCTTAAACAAGGAACAAACTACGTCTGACACCGTACGCTCTAAAGTCAATCAATAAGTAGACAAAATGGAGACGAAAGAATATTAAAATCGAGCGACTGACATGACTGAGTGACATCTATACGTCTTGAAGGACTGCGTTTGTTGTTATTATTGGGGCACACTGGCGATGACCAGAAATTCTTCAAATGTTCTGGTGGAGTGCATGATGAACTCTCTCAAATTGAGTCTTAAATCCATGAAGAACAAACAGCACGAGAGATTAGAAAAAGCTTATGTAGCAATCTACGAGGAATGTTACGACCACTAAACGCCTTCAGTCTTATTTTGGGACAGAAACTAGAAGTCCAGTTGAATTTGGTGAAGCGTGTGAGCAAGGACAGCGTTCACAGAAACATGTATACAAAAAATGAAACCAGTGAAAATCATTTGTCGCTGTCACATTTGTGCAAAATTGCAAGAAAATCAGTAGTCGCTGTTGTGACTAGTAGGATAGGTAGACCCAGGCATGAGTTACAAGTGAAAATGTCATTTGGCCATGAAGACCGGAATCGGTCATCACAGCACCGTATCGAGCGATAATCCCACCAAGCACTCAAGTGTTCTGCCAGTCATTACTGACGATAGTCTCATGATTTAATAGGAAGTAAGTGCTCTAGGTCAGTCGTACACCAAAGATCCTGTCGAAACTGTAAAATCTTCAGTGAAACCGAATTTCATCTTCGTTTCGCAAAAAATCACCCTTTTTCAATCGTAAAACTGTTACAATAAATATTCCATACCAACCTCTTTACTTTTGTTTTAACGATAGTTGGTGCTGATAGTCCGAGTGAATAGTAAAAACTCGTTCTAGCCGTTCAATCAATCCAATAAGTACTTCTTCGATGACTGGTATTATTGTATGTAAGTTGAGAACATAGTGTGGGCCAGTCAATTTAGATTTAAGTAAAAAATATTTGTTTTTTTCATAGTTATGATTAAAAACAATAGCTAATGTTTACTAACTGATTAATTTTGATTTTTATGTTTCAGTTGACTTGGGAAAAGCTTAAAAAGAACAAGTAAGGTTTTTTCATCTGTCATTATATCTAGGCTGTCAATATAAGACAGAGAAAATAATGTATAAATACATTTTCAGTACGTTTTGTGTATCGCTAACTGTTACTAAAAAGTTGTGATCATTAAAGATTAAGACTGAGTCTAAATTATACACACAGTCATCATCCTCTACTTTTTGGATTTTTAAAAAGCAGTTACTCTTTTTTAATAAGTACTATTTTCGCGGAATCCTCAGAAAGCGGTCTAAAACATTAAATACAGCACTGTCGATCTTTATTCCTCTTCCAGAACCTAAACTTTTCCTTCATCAAATATATGGTAGGCACTTAGCGAATCGATTAGTACTGTGGGAGGACAAAAGGAGGACAAAAGGCCTAGATATTTGTGTGCTGTTTCGTTAGATAGGAGAGAGCCGACCTAATTTTCCTAGAGATTTGTAATTCATTTATATTTAGAATCAGTGCTATTATAAAGATAGTAACATGTTTCTAAAATATTAAATGTAAATTTATAGAAAGTTTCTCGTTTGACGTGCCTTCTGTGATCTTTGATGGACAGATCGAATTTCACTGCCTTATATTCTTGCTTCAAAAATATTCAATAAATTAAAAGCTAAATGAGGACCAAAATCGGAAATAAGGTTTTGGTTCTCACGGAGGGTAGTCTTTTAGTTGCAAAAGCGTTTCAAACATTTCGAAATTAAATATTAAAAGTGAGCTTAATTTAAGAACGCAAAGATTGCAACAAGAACAACAACATCAACAAAACAGCAACAATAACAACAACAAAACAGTTATAATAATATAATAATAATAATAATAATAATATAATAATAATAATAATAATAATAATAATAATAATAATAATAATAATAATAATAATAATAATAATAATAATAATAATGGTCTTAGCGGCATCCATAAAGTACTCATGCAAAAATTCAAGGATGACCCCTTAACAAACCGTTAGGTGCAGAGATTAATGACAGATACTAACGTTTTTACTACCACGATAATGATGCTATCACTTAAACGGCTATAAACGGCTTGTTCCATTTAGTCGTTCACACATTATTACACTTGAGGATTTTCAACCCACATAGTTGATTGAATTCGTATGTGGAATTGAGTTTCCAAATCTTTCAATTTTCAACCATTGTATTGTCAGCAAACCAACTGCGATGGTTTGTCTATTACGACCAAATTTATACATACTGTAGCATCCTAGTTGGTCCATTATTTGAAGAATCATTTGCATAACCCTCCACTTGCATGTGTACACATGCATAACAGGTCTGTTGATTATTAAATACAATTCGCGTACGCTTACTTGTGTATTGAGCGTGTACATTCTCTGGCCTGTACAGACAGTATGCACTAGATACTTTCATAATTAAAGTCGAACTCAGACCTTCTAAACATCAATCCGATGTCTGATTTGTGAAACCACAATAATAAAGCACAGAAGTAGCTTACAACATTATTGTTTTAGCTAATTTTTCACTTTGGAAAGCCGCTAAACTTCCTTTTTTGTATGTGAGGAATATTTCTTCAATTAAAAAATATGCTTGGCTTAAAAAGCTCTGCATATGTTTCAACGTAAAATTTGAATGACATTTTTACTATTTATTTACGTTTTTAGGCTGACGCACACATTGAAGTTGTATTCTATAAGTGACGATGTCAACATGAAGCACTTACATTAGGGTCAAGTACAACGTACCGATTTGCAAAACTGAAATATATTGATTTTTAAAAAAAAATTTTCTTTGAAATTGTATGCTTGCTGCAAAAGAAATGCCGGAAATAAATGACGAAAAATAAAAGGTTACAATAAGAACAATCTGACCCAAAAAGGGACCAGGTTGTAAGTGATCTAATACAGTAAAATAGGCCTTAACTGGAGTTTTCAGTCCTACAATGTGGATTGACTGATTGTCTTTCCGCTAGCAGCCTTTTATAAGCGTGATCGCATCTGTGCTCTCATCTCGTTTTCCGATATAGCACAAATCATTTTAATGTGAAGTGATGATTATTTACACAGCTTGATATACGTTGCACCTGCACAGCATCAGATCCTATAAGGTCTAGTGATATTCTTACTGTTTATACAATAGTCTTTAAGCTTTGCAGTCTTGTGTTAGTTTGCTTAAGTGTTTTAAGGAGACACTCAAGTCAATGCCTGAAAATGAACTGGGGGTGTGAATGGGATTGCTTAAATGCACATGCCTCACCTTAAAAATTATTTCAATTCAATTTGTTTTACTTGATACTCACTGTTTAGCACAATGTAGACAAAGAAAAATGCAGTGTGTATTTAAATATAATTTAAAAAACTGATTCGTGTGTAAATATTAACATCCTATATAAAACACTTCTGCACTTGTAAAGTGCGTTTAGACGAATAAATGATTACCTTTTAGACATCTTTTGGACAACTTTCATTACTATTATTGCAGAATTATATACTTGCGTATTGATGCAATTTAGATTTCTACAACAACAGGCGAAGAAAATACCGATTTAAGTATTCTAATTATGCTGGTAACAATAATGTTGCCACGAAAGAAAGCCTTTTTTTTTGCTGTGAAATTGGATCTCTCCAACAGCGGCAGATTCTTGATTAGATCGGCAAGATAAAGTGAAATATAATCGGATGGATGTTTTTGTTATATGTAAAATGACTTAAATTTAGTGCGTGAAGCGTTTCTGATAACATGCAGGTTTCAGAATTAATAGAATTTGTCAATATATAATGATAAATTATTACTGAGAGAATGTTTCTTACATATAGACTCAAAAATCGTCATTGTTGCAATGTCTAAAAGGTGGATAAAACTTGATGCAACTTGATTGATCTTTTGTCGTTTTATTTTTTGTTACTTTTTATTGTAACAATAAGTAGCCATTGGATCCGTAAAATCTAAACTACATAATAGCTAAAACAACTTGCCTCTTCTGAGTTTAAGCTGAGATGTTTACTTCGTAGAAGATGCAGTCATAGTTAGTTTGCTATGCTGCAGATATTTTTATTTATTTATTGTTGAAATAAGTAGTTTGTGATTTCGTCATTTCAACGTTATGTGACATGTCAGCATTGGAGTACCTTTCACATGTGTTCTACCTCGTTGTGTTCCAGCACCACTTCACTTATCTTTTAACTTCATACAGATCAGTGCGGAAGCTGTGGAATCTCGAGATAGCTTATCAAACACGACTTGACTACACAAAAATGTTAAGTTTTAATAAAAATTAATATTTAGGCAGAGATTTTTTGCTATCCTGAAAATATATCGCAGTAAAGAAATACAGTGTAGCTTGTGAATCCATTGAATATTTTGAGATATTAATATTAATCAAGACAAGTTATGTTAACTTTAAATATATGTTACTTTATATTACACATAACATACAATAAACATACAATCCTTCAGCTGAGCAGTTTTTAGACGAAATACATATGACATAAATATCCTTTTAATTTTTTCGGTTCTCAACATCATTTGGTCAAGATTAAGAAGTCTGTTGTTAACGATTAATGTAATTAAATGGGCGGTCTCCTACATACATCTATGTGCTGTCATCATTCGTTGTAAGAGAATTGTTCCATTTCCTAAGAATCGGCACTTTTTCAGAACAAAAGAATTTATCTTACGGTGCAAGAATGAATCCTCGAATACCGTTACAGTGCTTCATTTAGAAATCTAGATTTTTCAATGTGCATTTACATTTTCACTCAACTCATTTTTAAACATGAATTAATTCTACGAATGAAACCTGGCAGGAATAAACAAAACCACGAAACAACTTTAAAGACCTGTTTTACAGCACAGATATAATTACACTTGGGGATTTTCAATCCCCTAGTTTATTGAATTCGCACGATTCGGTGAAGTGTTTCCGTATGATTTCTTTTATCCGCCAAAACCTTGCCAGGCGAACTCCTCCGAAACGGCTTGGACTAGGACAACTAAATTTAGCATAAATATATTGTAGCATCTTTAGTTAGTCCAACTCAATTTTTTTTAGAAATTCGTTAACATTTTATATATAAAAATGCACATTAAAAAAACCCTTCTCACACGAACTCTTCCGAGATGGCTAAAGCTAGAACAACCAATTTCATATACAAAAAATGGACATTGACATTTGGCATTGAAACCATAATAAGACAGGCAAACGCTTCGATGTAGCAGTTAAGGCACGTGGTATGATTGGCACAGGCATATTGATCGCCCAGCTGAGGATACTGAGACGTCGTGAAATCCGCAATTTTTTTAACTTGATCTTAAAGAACGATTGTCTCAAAAACGGTTAGAGATGGAGCGATTTTTGAATTTATCTTCTACTCTTTGGGCCTAAAAGATGTTAGGTAAGAGGTACCTTAGTGACCTTGATCTCCTCGGGCATGGTCAAGGTCAAACTGGAAGTTGACCTTTATCTCTAAGACGGTTGAGATTTTGAGCTTATTTTTCGAACGTTCGTAAAAGGTACCTCGGTGACTTTGAACTCCTCGGTCATGGGCAATTTCAAAAACCAGAAGCTGATTATTATCTCTAAAACGTTTACGAAAAGAGCTTATTTTCTATCCTTGTGGCCGAAAAGACGATATGTATGAGGTACACCGGTGACCTTGACCTCCTCGTTCGTGATCAAATCAGAATTTTAAGCGAAAACAGTCTAGTTTTGCTCTTATTTTGTCTCTTTATTGGTTCGATATAGCGGTGCACTATATTTTAGTACTCGAAGCAGTTATAGTGTTAACTACAGTATAATTAAAATATTATAATATGCAAAAAACGGATGTGAATAATGAGAAAAGTCTAACAGTGTAGCATAATTGTAGATTTCGATTTTCCCCCGTAATAGAATGCTTACTTGCCAGTTCCCTGGTTTAAAATTTAAAATCACTTGCACAGTTAATATGACTCCAATACCTTAAATTAATTTAAATTTAGTTTTCAATGTGCTGACGAAATATCAGCTGAAATTTAGAAAGAAAATGAATAAATATGACTAGCTGTATGTGCACCCTTTACTTATAAAACACATTTCTGATACTATACAGATTTGTTGCAATGCTTTCCAGTAATTATCTCTTCTCACATTTTTATTATAACACAGCAGAGAATATGTCTATTGGGTTGAATCTACAGGTCACTGTGACCAAGGGCAATTTCGTAGAACAAAGCAATCAAGTTAAATTGATTATTAAGATCTGTTTGCTCATATTTTATAACTCGACACCTTCTGGTCGTATCTTCTAAAGTATATTAATGTAAGATAACTAATAAATCCAATTACTTATCATCTTGCTGTAATGATAGATCTTAAGTCTAGGTATGTCTACTGTTAAAGTATGATCTTCGTTATGATGGACGACGATATACAATAACAACACGATTACGTTTTCATGCGGCTGCTGGATGACTTCTGTATTGCTGTCGATGTTATATAACCATCTCGATCAAAGACCCATCTTAACACCCTCTTAGCTATATTGACAGCCACATTCTAAACAAAATCCACACAGTTGAATATTTGTTTTGGTCGCTTTTAAAGGCAACAAGACAATCAGGCAATCTAGATTGCACATCCCCCGCCGCGCTCATGTACACTATATATAATTTCTTCCCTTAAGGTATAGTAAACAACAAAGTCTAAATTGTGAAAAATCGCCAAAATTACATTTTTAAAGACATCGAAAAATAACCTAACGTTGCACAACTACGCGTTATATACTTTCTACCTGTAGGGTTTTATTGGTCTGCGATGAATAGTAACAAAGATACAGCCTGGACAAACTTGTTCCGAAAAACGACAAAGTCCAAATTTTCAAAAAAAAATCGCCAAATGTACAATTTTTAAAGAAATCGAAAAATAATCTGACGCTGCACAACTACACGTTATATACTTTCTTGCTGTAGGGTTTATTAATCTTTGAGGAATAGTAACAAAGATACAGCTTGGACAAAAAGGATTGGGGATGGACGGGCAGATGGACGGGCGGACGGATACGAGGCGTTTCTATATCCCCTGCCCCCGGCTAGGGCGGCGGGGGATAATGATGCATATACAGTAGCGAAGTGTAGGGTTATTGTAATATAATGCATCTGCTCAGTTACGACGGGTGGTTTAGAATGGTTCGAGCCATTGTACCTACTGGATATCAGAAACGAAGGAACAGATAAATTTATCATATTATAAACTTGCTGGAAAAGTTAACCTTTTATTTTCTGTCCGGGGCTCGTATTTGAACCAAAGAGGAGAAGCTGTCCTCCTGATCTTGCGAAGATCCGTGTGCATTTCTAGCTGAGGAAATCGATATTTTTCAATAATCCCACGGGTAACTATAACGTATGATAATTGAGGACCCCAAGGCAGCACGTGATGAGAATTCCGCTGTTCTCATTGGCTTAGACCATTCAGGTCGTACAGAAATGTGTTGTTGTTATTGTTTGCTTATTTCACGGATTAAGATGTGATATATTCAAGCGAAACTCATCAAAATGTCGACATGAATTTGCGAGTTAAAATGCCTATACCACACCAAGCCTTACATTACTATTCTGCCAGTGTCAGTTCAGTATATACTACACCGTGGCTTAGCTTCTGTAAAGAATCTAGCAAATTAAAATCGGAATCGAAATGTTAAACACTTGACAAAAATTAAAAGGCAAAAATACTTCCTTCAATGGGTTATTTCTTGAATAATATATTGCACACAACACAGCTTGAATACGTCTTATAAGCCGAGTAGTGTTTGGTTTTTGTTGACTTAAGTTTTTATTGACTGATCAGACGTACACCCTGTTATCTATTTACGCAGTGAGAGCTGAGCAACTGTGTGTTCTGTGCTGTGCGTGAAATGCTCCGCATTTACTTGCAAAAATACACTCTTTTCACATGGCGTTTTAAATAAAAAAAAAAAAAAACCAAATCGAAGTCGAAAATAAAAAGTGTCATGCACACGTTCATATCAAGTTCTACCCAAGTCCTAAATTTCGTGGCCCAAGGGCCCGTAGTGCCAGTGGAGGAGATGACACAAGAAATGCGATCGCTGTCAAGAAAAAAAGATACCAACGGCTGCTCGCACAAATTCAATAATAGCCCCTTGCAAGCCAAAGCCTTGTCAAGTGTTAAAAACCCATGCAAGCCAAAGGCTTGTCAAGTGTTAATAAAAACATTCTTTGCGAGAATCTCTGAAAGTAGCAAGCAAGCAGTTGGTATATTTATGTCACAAAGCCAAGTCTGGGCTGGCCGGATATTGTGGATATGCTTGAAACCTGAACTCCTTTGTTAATTTATAAACAAAAATAAAATACAACACTTCCTGGTGCCTATTTAATATATTAAACAATTTCAAATTAAACATTTTTCGTACTCAATAGGTACCAAAAATATCCACATTATCAAGATATTGGCTGTTTTTTTTTTTGTTTTTTGTTTTTTTTTTGAAAATAAACGATACGTAACTATGAGGGGAGACCAATACAAAATACGGTGTTATCAAGAGATCGTTTCACATGGAGCACCCAATGATCGTTCCCGTTCTATGTGCATTTATTTATATTATGCTCGTCTTGTGAATGTTACTAAAGACATTTCATTGAAGCATCTTTTTGGCTAAACGCCTCAACACGTTTTCGGCTTTCTTTTTTGCTTAGTATAATTGCGCAGGTGGCGAGCTAATTTATTTGCCAAGTCTTCTCAAGATTAGCGATATCTCTACACCTAAGTGCTATAACTCTCAGTTACTTGAGAATTAAAATAAGCAAACATTAATTTCATTCAGGCAGCCCGATTGCCTCCGCAGGGATTGTCTTTTTCATTATCAGTAATTAATGAACAGTTTTCGAAAGATAGCTACTTAATTAATTACCCGCTGTACGGCAAATCGATTTCTGGTATCTACGAGCACTTGTCTTGAAAACATGCAACATATTACGCGTGTTTTTTTTCTCTTGATCCTGGTGCTGCTTAATATCAGGCGTTACTTTAGGGCTTTACTTTAGGGCTGACTCGGCAAAGGAGGCGCAGGGGGATTTCTGCCTGGTTCACTACCTCTGTGCTAACAGATCCCCGAAGGTCGTAGGCATGCAAGACACTTAAAAGCCGTGTAACTTGGTTTTTACTGCAATTGCCTTCGTTTTGTAGGCTGAAAAAATAAGAAAAATGTTGTGACAGCAGAATAAAAAATAAAAAATAAATAAATAAATAATAATAATAATAAAATAATAATAATAATAATAATAATAATAATAATAATAATAATAATAATAATAATAATAATAATAATAATAATAATAATAATAATAATAATAATAATAATAATAATAATAATAATAATAATAATAATGATAATAATAATAATAATAATAATAATAATAATAATAATAATAATAATAATAATAATAATAATAATAATAATAATAATAATAATAATAATAATAATAATAATAATAATAATAACAATAATAATAATAATAATAATAATAATAATAATAATAATAAAATTATATAATAATAAAATAATAATAATAATAATAATAATAATAAATAAATGAATAAATAAATAAAACTTCGTTAACAGGCCACACCTCTCACGAATGAGTGCATCCAGGCGCGGGGAATGTCAATGATGAGAATGTAAAACAGGTGGTTGTTACACGCATGCTCACGGCCATGCAAGCGCATGGCCGAAGACGCAAATAGAGACACCCAGCAAGGACAAGACAGAGCTTCGACACAGTGAGCCACGAGCAACAGTAAGACAAGACCGTCGTGTCTGTACAAATGTGCGATCGTTCCCTTTGCATCTCAAGACTGACAGCGAGACCCCTTGGACAGCATAATTACAAAATTAAGTAGTACAAAAACAATAACTACACATCTGCGTGAATGGCGTATTCGCGCATACACACATAACGTGGGCATGGTAATATCTGGCCACAGACACCGCAGAAGCACTGAATGTATGTTATAACCCAGCGGCCCAGAGGGCACAGTATCTGGCGAAGAGTGATATGTTTACTGATGAATGCCGCTGGCTCAAACCCCCCCCCCCCCCCCCATCCACAACCCCGCTACCAAAACCATCACCACAAGCACCAACAACACTGAAAACAGCAATTAGTATGAAAAAAGTATTAATATAAAATTCCAGTGCTATTGATCTAATAATTACACGGTAGGGTAGAAAACATGTAAATTGAAAAAAAAAGCCCAATTCAAATTTGGACTTTGAAATGCATATAAAATGCGTCGGCAATATCGGCAACATACGTCGGATATACGCATATTTTTTCCGTTTTTCTCATCGTTTATTAGTCGTTTATGCGCATATTTTCCGACGAAGTTTTTTATGCATATATTCGACGCATATCCGACGTATTACCAACCGTCGGCTATACGTCGGTTATACGTCGGTTATACGTTTATATTCCCATGCATTTCCGACGAACTTCCGATGATTTTTATACGTATAAAATGCATATTTCCGACCAAGTGACAATCGGAAAATATGCGTTTTTTAGACGTATAAAACATGCGTGTGCGCATTTGAAAAAAAATTGTTTCTAACCTTAACTGACCCATTGAAAACTTACCAACCATTCATAATTCACATATTCATACATACACCATAGCATATTAATATACAACATAGCATATTTATATATCGCAACTGAACACTACGGGTAGTACTTACTCGGGTTTGAACCGGGGACCTCTTGCATCCTAGGCGCGGAACATACCTCTACTCCACGGCGGCTGGGGATGCCTCGGCAGTGTAATTAAGTGGTCTAATGTTTCTATTTCGTCCTAAAAAGTTCACTTCTTACATTTTCGTTTTTTGTTACCGCTGGCGCTTTTAAATTTAGTTATTTGTGGTGTCCTTTATGTTTGCTGAGGGATAGTTTATTGAGGCAAATGATAATTTTCAAGTATATTCATAATGCTCCACTACTGATTCTTCATAATGTCCCCTAGAAAACGTAAATCGATAAATTTCCGATGTCGAATAAGCATCGCAAAATATGCGTTTATAGACGTATAAAAAATACGTATAATACACGTTGGCAATATCGGCATCTTTTTTCCGATGTATTTCCGACGTCTTTTATACATAGGAAAATATGCGTTTTATAGACGTATAAAATAATACGTATAATATACGATTACAATATCGGCATCTTTTTTCCGATGTATTTCCGACGTCGTTTATATATAGGAAAATATGCGTTTTATAGACGTTTAAAAAATACGTATAATACGCGTTGTCAATATCGGCATCTTTTTTTCCGACGCATTTACGATGCATGTACGATGTTTCTAAAAATGCGTATATATTCCGCCGTATATCCGACGTATAAACGATGTTTCAAATCCGCTGCCAACGCTGCCGATGCAATTTAGAGATTAACGACGTCGTTTAGTCGTCGGCAGTTTTGTAGGGAAGAAAAACACATAATATTATAAGAAATTTAATTTTTATGTCACTACTTGAATTTCACTTATTGATATATAAATACTGATATAAAAAGCATTAATTTAATTTTTATTAATGTGACACGACAGAGTCAATACTGTTACTAATATCGGTAAAAGAATTCCTGTTACCAACAATTCACGAAATTGTGAATGATTTTCGGTTATCAAGAATTAAATTTTAGATATCACTAATTCAGTTACTAATTAATTAATCCAGGTAATTACAACAAACACGAAAACAAACAACCGCATGCCATGCAAATGCGAGTCATAAAAAATCCAGCTAAGTAATGAAAATAAACAGCATTTATTTCAGTTCAGCGTAAACATACTTGTCAAAAACGGTACATTCTACCCCGAGTGTTCAGTTTCCTGACATATACAGCATGGCTGAATTATTGCGATGTAAAAGTAACTTCAATACCAGAATGTTACGATCTATTGAGCTTCGCCCCAACCCCAAAACATTTCAGGTAGAATAATGGAGATTTTCTTACTCTGTTAAATGTAGGCGTGGCGGAATGTAACAGAGAGAAGACGGGGGCGAGATCTGCTGAGCTATGTTCTCGGACATCCCCCCACGCTCAAGCTATCACACCTCTCAACATGTGTGCAGCATGTAAGATTATTGAAACATGTTTTCTTCATCCAGTGGTAAACTTTGATAAAGTTTATCAAAGTTTGATTTCTTAATACTGTTGTAAACTTGTTAACTATATGTCGCGAAGGAGCTGACACCTGGTTAAGTGAGGTCCTGTTAAGATGAAGAGCACTACTTCACATAGAGGACATTTCACACTTTCAAAATCCGTGCCATTTTCCTCCTCAACTCAAGCTTTACCATCGATGGCTTGACTCCTCACTGGAGATGTGATTTGTGGCCGCATTCTATACACAGCGCTGGCAATTATGATTAAGTCAGTAAATTTATTTTGCGAAAGTGTATGAAGTTTTGAAGTGCATACATGTGGTGATCATATGCCAGTCTGTCACTTGTACCCTCGCACTGTCTCAAATCGGCTGATGACAGAAAGCAAAAACCTATAAATGCTTCTCTTGTCAAATGCTGTTTTGAAAAAAAAGTATTTCTAGCATTCCTCGTGCGTTCTCTATCGAATTCTATTTGCTCTGCTCGTATTAACTGAGGATAAAGAAATGCATTGTGTTGCTTTTGAAATTAAGTAACAGAAAACAAATCCAGTGTTTTCACGACCACGCACTGCTTATTTTCATCGGTATAACTATTTCAATATAAACAGATATCAATAGAAGAGAGCTTTAGACTAGAGCAACGGTAAATCTTCAACCCTCTAGTATATCTTTACTCTCCAGGGTACCGGTGTAACAGTATATCTTGCCCCCTGTATTTTGCCCCCTCCCCTAAAATAAAAGTTTTTTAAGTTGTTTTTTAAGCTAGACTAGGCTATCTTGCCCCCCTCTGGGATATTCTGCTCATTGTTCGGCTTCCCCCTACCTGGGATATTTTGCGCCCCCCCCCCCCCTAAAATAAAAGTTTTCTTTTTTAAGTTGTATTTTACATAAAGGGTAATCCTTCTGTATACTCGCTCTGTATTCACAGTTATCGGGGGATTTAGTTGACTGCAATAAAGCCACATCTCTTTTTATAATCCATTTTGATTGATCAATTGTATTCGACACTCGGAAATATGCATAACAGTACAAACAATCTCAGGGAAATGGATTCTGCGGCAAAAGTTTACTCCGAATTCAGACGTTTAAAAGGGTATGCAAAAGGGTATGAGCATTTCATTTTTTTATTTTGATTGTAAATTAATTACTTGACCAGTAGAGGAAATATTCCCTGGGGGGGGGGGGGAAGCTGTACAGGGGGGGGGGGGGCAAGATAGCCTGTTACACCGGTAAACATCCCGACGTCAATCCAATGTTGTTCTGAGGTCCCTACGCTGTCCTTAACAAATCACAGCATTAGGTCTGGGTATAATTTGGCGGTGATTGGTTGGCACCATAGATGTGTTTACTGCTAGGTCTAATCCACGCTTTGGAATAGACGATGGGAAACTGGAGCTGTGTGGATGCCGATGATGTGTAGGAGCGAGGGTCACAACTAAACAACAAGCTTCTTATGTTATCGCTCATTGGAAATGTAAGTCATGACAGGTCACTTTGACAGTAGGCAAGAATGAGGACGTCAAATATGATAATGGTAGGAGCGCGTAAGTTTTCCTATCTACTTGTAAAAAATATTCATGAAAATTTACTTTCTAATGGGCAGGGTAGGGATACTTTGATGGAGGGGTAACCATGAAGTCTTATGATTATCAGGCTCTGATTATCAGAAGATTCTAAATCACTTTCAAACGTCTATACAAAACTGCTCTTCGGATGCCTATATGTTACACGGTAAGTCAAATTTCCAGGGAAAATATACTTACCCTAATTTTCACCACGAAAGACATTAATGCTACCATGAAAGGATAGAGCAGCTACAAATTTGGCAAATATTAGTAAAATTTTCGTATTCATAGATATAAAATGGGCAAATAGGAGTAAAACATTTAGATTAAAATATGCCTATCACATCTTTTTCTGAGAGTTAGTTTGATTTGAGGCCCGCCGTTTTTATTTGAGGCCCGCCGTTTTCATTTGAGGCCCACTGTTTTCGTTTGAAACTCGACACATATCATTTCAGGCCCAGTGTAACAGTATATCTCTCCCCCTGTACAGCTTCCCCCCCCCCTGGGAACGGGGGGGGGGGGGAGCTAGACTAGGTTATCTTACTCCCCCCTCCCACCTGGTATTTTTTGCCCCTATTGGTATCACTGGATGTTATTTATGATAATTTTAGAGATCAGGAGTATTCACCTGGGCTCTCTAAAGTGCTAAAAAGGATATTAAGAGAAAAATAAAGAGTTTTCTAATGAAGGGTGCCTTTTTATATTTCGTTTGAATTATGTTGAATTTAGTCAATAAAGTACTTCAAGATAGTTTATGCAGTTTAATTGAGTCCATTTATTCACAGGAACAAATATTATCAAAATATATTTACACGCAAAAAAAGTTCTTGGGGCAGGGGGCTAAATATACTGGAGAGGTAACATAGCCTAGTATAGCTTCCCGGGGGGGGGGGGGGGGGCTGTACAAGGGGTACGATAGCCTGGTTTACGAGGGCATCAGATATATCGAGGGCTTCAAGTGGGGGAAATAAGGGCCTGCAATTAAAACATAGGGGCCTCAGATCATATTAACGCCCCAGCAAAACGATGTGATTACTACTATTATCGACATATGTGAGACGTTTGGCTTTGCTCAACTGTATCGAATAATGTATTCACCTGAAAAAATTCCTGGAGACCACTCATATGTCAAGTGGTTACCTTACGTGCCCATGACTTTTTAAATCGACCCATAAACGCGGAGTGACAGTTTTGAAATAAATCCTATTTTGTGGGAAAACGCGGAATACTGAATGAAAATTACCCCGTTTTTAAACTAAACTCCGCGCGGACCGACTCTGGCTTCAAAACTTTCCCCTTTCTCCGCGTTCTTTTAACACGCATAGTAACACATATGATACCAAACCCCTCCGCACCCCCACCCCACCCCCACCCCCCGCCCTTACGGGGAAAAATGTTATCTTGACAGCCTTTTTTCAGCGACGCACTTTTTTCTTTACATTTCCGCAATAAGTGATCCAGCCCATTGCATTCGCAGATGTGAAGTAGTACACGTCGGAGCAAAAGTTTACCCCTCTTTTGATCACTTTGGATACTTAGCCGAATGAAACTAGTAAATTCGATTTTTAATTATTACAGTGATTTGCCTTATGAAACAAACATTTTTCGATTGATGCGATTTCATTTCTTTTTGTAAGATCCTAAATATTTTTTAGTGGCATGCTTTCTCTTGCAAAGAGAAACTGTAATCGGTTGCACGCTTTCTTTAATTTATTTATATAAGAATAAATGGTCTCAACAAATAAGGTGAATTAATACTGAAAAATTAAAGTCATCAACATTCTGAGTGTGTCATCTGGCAATGGAATGGCCTATTAAGGTGTGACCAAGCAGGGTATACTGCGTACCTATGAAATTATCTTCCACATATGCGTCTGAATGATTGAGAAACATATGGTGATTTAAGAAATAAAACATTAGATATATAGCAATGTGAATAAATAAAGAAATACATGGACCATTTAAATCACTATTTGAGCGTACAAAATTGCAATAAGTCATGGTTTGCTGTGAAGTCCTGTTTTTACTTAGAGTACTAAAGCGATGGGCAAAAAACGCAATGTGTAACCACCTTCCTACTTTCAATGAGGTTTGTTTCTTTCGGTCTACGGAATTATGTTTTCATATTTTTTTTTACATTTCTTATTGATATGATCGAACTTATGTCTGTGAAAAACGCAGAAAGTATGACCGGCTTTGATTGGCTGTTTATACCTTTTGCCCCAGCCAATGGATGAACGCGCCCTTATATGGTTGAACAGAGCAATTTCAAAGTACAACGAGAAAATTGTTATGGATGTGAAACATTAGGTTCTCACCAGCTTGCTTAAAGTGACAAAAGGTTGAAGATTTGGACAGTAACCTAGATAGTCAGCATACAGACAACTGTGACTCTGGATTAAGCATACACACTTGCATTTTTTTTAAAATCATGGATAGAATATTTGGTTAGAGTGTACCTAAATGCAAACACATTTGTGATTTAAGGAGGTGTCAACCAGCAGCAGAAAAACAATCGTGTGAGTATCATAGTTACATGTAACTTATAGAGGTGTAATAATAAAGTATTTCAGCAATGCAGTTTTAGTCTGTGATGTTTTTTTATAAACAATGTATTGGTGAAAATGTAAAAGTACCGAAGTAAGATAAGCTAATTTAATTACACAAAAATGCAAATAATGGAACATCTTTAATTCGAAACAATTTGTTAGTCACAGTAATTCGTTTAAACGCTGTTTCTGTTCAGTTGTCGTATTGAAGAAGCAAAGGAGGCGCAGGAGAAAGGCGTAAAGGACAAGCGAATTGTCAGAGCGGAGATGCCAGAGATGCAAGTGAACGACAGGGAGGCCAGCTCCCTCATCAAAGCTGTAGATCGTGAACTAAGTGCGCGCATGAAGCCAGGCGCATGCGCAGACGGAAGCGAACGTCGCATGACCATGACTCTAGAAGATCGTGAACTCTGGACTAAATTCGAAGAACATACCAATGAAATGATCGTCACCAAAAGCGGCAGGTGAGCGGAACAGATAGCTAAAAATCTTGTTCACGAAAAAATCTTAAAAACAATCTAATAACTGCGTTTCGTATAAACTGAAATACATTGCAAAGAACTGATATAGAAATGTTTCACTGCAAGATAATTTTATGACACAGATGTGCTCTTGCTTTTTCCAAATAAAGGACGGGTTCAGTCAGTTCAGTAATTTGCTGGTTTCTCGGGGCCGGATGACCGTGGGGTGGCTAGGTGCACGATAGCTGCTTATTGAATTACTTGATTTTATTGTTTTATAATCTTTGTTTTGGTTAACAAATACACGTAAAGTATGTCCGTCAATATGCAAAAGCATTTTCAGTAAATTAAAATTGAACTCCCTGAAAGCGCGGAAATAAAGATACTTTTGCACGTTTGCGGTTAGCGATGAGAACTTTCCTCTTGTAAAAAGCTATAATACAGTTTTTCAGCTGACGCATGGTATTATCTCCCGTATTTGGTCAACACCTACATTATCGAAATAAGCAAACATTCTTGAAAGATCAACTAACCGCGTATTTCCTTTAACCTGAGCAATTCCTTGTGTACCATCTTAAAATCCTTAAAAGGAATGGGTCCCGTGTGTTGGTGGCAATTAAAACATAAAAAATGCAAGGCTTTCTGTTAGAAATATCGGCTGGCAGACTTTGTTTAGCCGATAATTTTCAGAGGAAAGCAAATAAACAGTCTTTGATCTAAGTATATATGTAGCAGTTTCTATAAGAGCGAGAGATACAGAAATGTTGTTTTAAATATCCACCATACCTTCTCAAAATGATGCTCAAATGAACTTTATTTTTGGCTGTTTTTCGCTAAGGAAATCAATTTTTTCTCTCTTATATTAGTTTATTCGTCGTCTGTCTTAATTGTGCTTGTATTCCTGGGGTATTTGGCTATGGGCACTGCCAATAAACTATGTAATATTTCAAGCATCAAGTGGAATTCTTGGTGTTTTAAAGGAAAACAAACTGATAGTTACTATAACTGCACAAACCAATAACTGCTGTCGTAGCAGATTTTTCTATTTCATGAATTTATATACTATATATGTCAGCATCTTATATAATTATTATATTCATTAACATCTGAACTACCCCTATATCCGTCGACAAAACTTATTTCTAGAAAAAAAATCCCTCTGTTATTTTATCTGCAGGAAATATACGATCCCGGTTCTTCACACATTAACTTGCTGACAATTTAAGACTCGATATTTGCCTGATTCCCTGTCTGGCTAACTGGTCGGAGAAGGTTGGGGTTGAAAAGAGAAAATTTAACAGACATTCTTTTGTATGACTAGTTCGTACTCCTCTAAATTGTTTTTAAAACCTTTTGAAATCCATTTACATTTTTTTACAAAAATTGTCATTGCAGTTTTAATGCGACATTCGTTAAGGTTCAGTTACATCTGAAGATGACCATAATTTAACATAACCATGACCATAATTTAAAAATTAAAACCTAATCGATTAGGAATAAAAAATTGATTGATAGACAATTATGTTTATTCATACAGGCGGATGTTTCCTGTAATACGTGCTAGTGTAGCGGGAATAGACCCAAACGCCATGTATTCCCTCCTGCTCGACTTCGTACCTGTCGATTCACACAGATGGAAATACGTCAACGGGGAGTGGGTGCCCGGGGGTAAGGCCGAGCCCCACACGCCCAATGAGGCGTACGTACACCCGGACTCTCCTAACTTTGGT
This sequence comes from Protula sp. h YS-2021, assembly GCA_949752745.1. NCBI lineage: Eukaryota > Metazoa > Annelida > Polychaeta > Sabellida > Serpulidae > Protula > Protula sp. h YS-2021. The sequence continues at coordinate 57,573,739 of OX457025.1, forward strand.
GCTCACTGGATGAAAGAAGCTGTCAGTTTCAGCAAAGTGAAACTCACCAACAAAATGCAAGGATCTGGCCAAGTAAGTTTAAAATAAAATTCTGTGATAAATATAGAAATGCAAAGTGATTTTGTGTTTCTTAATATTAAGATGGCCCACAACAGCAAATAGTCAGGATATTTGTAATCCACATCTGCAGTCTTTATTAACTGCCCATTCCTCCTCCCTAGAAAATAGACTTGTCTTAATGCTTCATAAAGGTAAACCTTACAGGACTCTAGTACATGCTAAAAACCGTCGCTGTGCAATAACCGGTGTAGCAGTATATCTTGCCCCGCTGTACATCCCCCCGCCCCGGGAGGGGGAGATAGACTAGGCTTCTCTCCCCTGGTATTTTTTGCCCCCTCTTGGTATCACTTTATAAAAGGAAGATGAAGTTGAACATCCAAGAGAAAGCGCTTCTTGGATAATATGGATGTTATTTATAATAATCTTAGCGATCAGGAGTATCCACCTGGGCTCTCTAAAATGCTAAAAAGGATATTAAGAGAAAACTGAAGAACTTTCTGATCAAGGATGCCTTTTTATATTTTGTGTGAATTATGTTGAATTTAGTCCATAAAGTAGTTCAAGTTTTATACAGTTTAGTTGAGTCCATTTATCCTCATGAACAAATATTATCAAATATATTTACACTCAAAAAAAGTTCGAGGGGTGGGGCTAAATATACTTGAGGTGGGGGAAGATAGCCTAGCGTAGCTCCCCTCCCTCCTCCGGGAGGGGGAGCTGTACAGGGTGCGGGTAAAATAGCCTTTTATACCGGTGTAAGGAAACGTTTTGACCCCCAAAATAAATCAAGCCCCCGGTCGATTTGTTTTAAAATAAACAGACCCCCCGGTCGATTTGTTTTAAAACAAACAGACCCCCTCTGAAATGTTTTAACCCCCTTATTTTTTGGTTGATTTCTTTAATTCTTTCCATATATGGCCACCTTATTAGTTTCTTTAATTGAAATAAAAACTATATCCACTAATAACAATTTATCTAGCAACTAACATCTACATTTTCAAACACGAAAACACTTCCAACACCACTAACATACAGTCACCAAAAAATCTGTCCAAGCTCAATAATGGCATTTCAAAATAATAATTTTCTACATCAAGAGGTAGAAAATGCTTAAAATAGTATTTAAAAACCACATGCACCTTTTTTCTTCCATTTTATATTTAAACATGATTATTTTGGAGGGGGTCATTTTATTATGGGGGAGGTCTGTTTGTTATGGCAGGTTTTCCTGAAACAAATCGACCGGGGGGTTTGTTTGTTTTAAAACATATCGACCGGGGGGTCGATTTGTTTGGGGGTCAAAACGTTTCATTACACCGGCACCTGTTTAGATATACAGTCAATGGACATAATTGTTCGTCATTTTACAAAATGGCAGCGCATTGGTATTGTTTTCATTCTGAATTCAATATCCTCTGGTAATGCAATACAAAAATTGTCTTACCTTAATATTTGGTCAAATTGCCCGTCATTTTTATTACTTCCGAAATACGAGCGGGAACAGTGTCGTAGAAACTTTGAATTCGGGTTATAGCTCTTACCTGTAAAAGACTGCTGTTTTCATAGTTGTGACGGATTATCTGAGGATATTATTCAAAAATAGCATATGCACGTTATTTTTTTAGATCATGTTGAATTCACTGCACAAATACCAGCCACGGATACGCCTAGTGAAGGTGGTGGGTAACGGCGAGAAAAAGACTGTAGCGACCTACTCCTTCCAGGAGACCCAGTTTGTCGCAGTCACTGCCTACCAGAATGAAGAAATTACTGCGCTAAAAATCAAATACAACCCATTTGCGAAAGCATTTCAAGATGCCAAAGAAAGGTAAAGTTACATGTACCACACACATACATCCATTTACATGTTTCAGGATAGCTGCAAATTATTTAAACTGTGTTTTTTTTTTTACTTTAATTGAAAAATTAAATGACACTTTTTTATGATGAAGCCAGAAATGTCCAGGTGCAACGTGGAGAGTTTCTCTTTACGATTAACAGTGAAAATAATACGTTCTTGTGTTACAACAGCATACACTTGTGCTACAACAACACGTTCTTGTGCTGCACAACACATTTTTGTGTTACAACACGTTCTTGCGCTACACCAATGCGTTCTTGCGTTACAACGGCACATTCTTGTGTTACAACGACACATGCTTGTGTTACAACATCACGTTCTTGCGTTACAACAACACAATCTTGTGATACAACAACACAATCTTGTGTTACAACATCACGTTCTTGTGTTACAACAACACGTTCTTGTGTTACAGGACTGACGGCCCAGAACTACCCAGCATCACCGCCTTGTCCGATCTAGAGAGGAGATATTCACATCGTGAGTACACACAACTGATATTGTCAAACAAATTTGAAAATCAGAAAACTCGTAATTAATATGGTTTTGTTCTATTTTCCTCTGCATACGTTAGTGTTGCAAAAAATTCGGACTTTACCTGTCTCCCCACTGAGGCAAATTTGTGACGTCACCCTCATTGACTGTGAAATTAGCGAACCTGCATTCCCCCTCCCCGCTTTTTTTTAAATACCTCAAAATACCTTACAGAATTTGGATTTTTATTTGCAATATTGCAGAATTAAAGGATTCTAAAGCGTAAGATTAAATGCAAAAATTACTTATCTTTTGTTCTAATGTTTCATTTAAGATATCAGTGTACGTTATGCATATGTAATAGGCTATTAAATGTATATGTTAACCATTTATCCAGTATCTAACCCGTGGTACCTACAACAGACAGCTGCTAGTTTGACAGCTGCACACCAGTTTCAGTATCCCTGGTCGCTAGCTGCAGCGACGCAAGCCGAACGCCACCACAGTTTACGGGAGCACCGACACCGACCCTACTCCCACGCCCTGCAGAGAGTCTCACACCCACAAAGTGCGTCCTCTTCCGCTTATATCAGGGTTTACCGAAGTTACTTCCCATTCTTAAAGCTAACACAGATTGACGTTAACCAAAGGGCCCCGCAACTTATTGCTGAAAACTAAGAAACAACGCGGACATACTTGAGCGCCAATTCAAAGGGATATAAACCGTTTGAAAAAGAGCTTTTTAATAAAATTTGTTGGCCACAGTTTATATTTTACTTATAAATTGCTGCTTTTAAAAACCTATTGTATTAAATCTTCTTGTACGTTACAGGTACATATCCTATGGACTTACTGAATCTCACAGATCCTTGGTCACAACTTGGATCTTCTAGTACTCCAGCCTTGTTCACCCCCAGCACGTCTGTCCACCCTCAAAGCACGCCGCAGAGCCCGTGGCTGCCCAGCTGTGCCCTCTCGCAGTACACACCATTCATGGCGAGTGCAGGCTCGTACAGTTTGCCACCAACACCAGAGAGTCCCGCCCACTTAGCTCGCACCCCCAGCCTCTCCGCATACGGACTGTCGAGCGCCAAGCAGTTGACTGATGTATTAGCCGCGTCTTCCGCGTCGAGTATTACAACCAAAGACACGTGGGCGTCACTGACACCCCCGTGACAACGTAGATATAAAGATATAAATTAGAAAATTGCAGAAAGTGTGATAGAACTATGATAATGGCACACGAGACCGGGGGATTTCATGTCGTTTATGGGCAATTTTCCAGCCGGCATATGATGTGATAGACCAACATGAAAGACTATTTCAAAATGTACGTCACTGTGCCCATATACAGCTGCATTCACATTTAAAAAACTTAGTTAAATATGGTTCAGTGTGACAACGGCATTGACAGTAGAACAAGATTACATTGACACCCGAACACGAGGATAGTTTGACCTCCGAGAGCGTCACTCCTACCCCAGAACAACATATTCAGGGGAAATTTACTGCCCCCTCCTCCTCAGTGGTTTCTGTTCTGATTCATTTACATTTATATCCAGGACTCCCCTCCTCATTGCTTTTATTGAAATGCTCCTCTGTCGATAAACACATAGTTTATCCCCAGGGGAGACTACTCAGAGCTCATAGGAACGAGTCCTATGATAAACTATCAAAGCGAAGAGTCATCAGATAACTGGGGGCTCGAACGGTACTGTGATTTAAAGATGTGTGTTTAAGGAAATGCAGGTATAATTTAGATATTCATTCCCGCGATACTTATTAATATTTCATTTATTCCGCTAGATTCGACATTTATTCCGATTGTTGTCATTGTTAAATATATATTTTAAAAATGTTGAAACCTGTTGAGATTTCAATGTCGTAGGTGGAAATGTTGCAAGTGAAAATCGAAATAAATGTCATCAGAATAAATGTCGCCGGAACGTACAGGAGCCGGGGGGGGGGGGGTAAGCTAGCCTGTTACACCGGAATGTGTGGGGGAAAACTAGCCTGTTACATCGGAATATGTGGGGAAAGCTAGCCTGTTACATCGGAATGTGTGTGTGGTGGGGGGGGGGGTAAGCTAGCATGTTACACCAGACTGTGGGGAGGGGGGAGAGTCAGCTAGCCTGTTACACCGGAATGTGGGGGGGGGGGTAAGCTAGCTTGTTACACCGGAATGTGTGGTGGGGGGGGGGGTAAGCTAACCTGTTACACCGGAATGTGTGTCGTTCATTGGAACTGATATATTTGAACTGATATTTTTGATATATACTCGCTTGTGATAAATAATAATCTTGAAGTGGGAGGTAGAACATGTACTGAATAAGGGTAATTTTAATATTTAAAAAAGGCTCTCATCTTCCACGAGGCCAAACAAAAGTCCTGTGGGGGAGATATCCTGCTGCGAGTGTACATTTAGTCGAGTGACATTGAGTCGAAATTGGTATCCACGACATTTAGTCGAAAATTATAATAACAGAAAGGTTTTTTTTTGTTTTTGTTTTTTTTGGCTTGGTGGATCAAAGAAAAAGAAAACAAACAGAACACTGTAAGAGCTGATCGTTTTTAATTGTAACTGGTTTTCCTCGGTTTGTTGTTGAAATATCCAGTGCAAAATAGTATGGGTTTTTCCAAAACCACCTATTTTAAACATACTGATCATGTTCCCCGGAAAACTTGTGAATCTGAAATGTGTGATGCTCTCATAGACATTGTTTCCTATGACTTTTTAAATGAACTTAAGCTGATGTCTGAACGGGGTAATAAGCAATGGACTGCATTTACATTTTGAATCCAGAGATTTTTCTAAGATAACTTAAGCAATTGTAATTCGACTAAAATGACAGTGTATTAGCTACTTAATACCATCTCCCAATAACTAGTTAATAAACTAACGGACTACAATTATGTTTTTGGAACCAGAGATTTATTTGACCTCTGACCACAAATTACACGCAATTATAAATGTTGTATACAATTGCGACTAAATATTACACGACTAAATGTCGGAATTTATTAACTTGTATGACATATATATCTATTCTATTCTATTCTGCCCTCCTCTTTCCTCCTCCCCTCTCTGTCTCTCTCTGTCGCTCTCTGTCTCTCTCTGTCTCTCTCTCTCTCTCTCTCTCCCTCTCTCTCTCTCTCGTTCCTTCTCTACCTCCATCTCTCATTATGTCTCTCATTTCTGCCACATACAAATTGACTCTTCCATAAATAGATGAATCATTTTAAAGTTTATTATACGTTTCTACAGCAGCAATCCATTCAAAATGCCAAGAAGTAGTAAAAACATGCGATCAGGTATTTTTTTATAGAGTTTTAGCTTTAGGCAAAGATTGGAAATTGAAATAGGAACAAGGTCTATCTCCCGATATACATGTATAAGCGTGGGGAAAACAACGTTGTTTGGAGGTCGCGAAGGCGAGGATATATATAGAATTTGGGACATTAGTAATCTAGAATCGCCATCTTAACAGCGACAGTTATATTGTGGTAATCACCCCCCCCCCCCCTCAATCCCAATATCCCCATCCTTGTGTCATCCGGTCATGCAGGACATGTACGAAGTCGCTTTCCATAAATATTTTTCAAAAGTAGGTTGGGAAAACTTGAGCTTTGTTTCATGTTTTGGTCTTTTTTCGAAGTGACCCGCCAGGGCAACCATTCCCAGCGAGCGGTAATACAAGGAGGCTGTTTTTTTGTTGTGGGTCCGACTTCTATACAACGTCGATTTCGGCACGTCTATACAACGTCAGTCTCCCTAGGGTTATTCCATGTTGCACCAAACACGTTGATTAGACGTCGGAGAAAGTTGTGTTTTGGTTGCGACCAAACGCAACGTCTAAACAACATTGCTACCCAATGTCTATGCAACGTTGAGTCGAAAAGGTTTGTAAGTCGTTGATCGGTGGTCACAAGCAAAGTACCACCAGAGTTAATGTTGTCGACTTTGTATCGACGCTGGAATGTTTTGTAGGTGTGTAAAAATTCTTGTTTCGAGATGTCATCATTGCTGGGGATCTGTTACTGGGCCAAACTGGGTCAAGCAAATATTCAAGTAGCAGTAATCCAATAACTGACTTTTTCTACATTTTGTTAATCATCGAATAGTGACTTCTCTTTGTTGCAGTTGTTCGAAGTTGTTCAAAGTGCAAATAAAACTGAGATAAAAAATTCTAGAGTTTTAATATATTCCTTATTTATCATTTTTGCACGGTTTCATCGTGCTCAAACCAACTGATTTTAATTACAACCTATACAGACATGGAGCATCAATTAAAACACAGCTATTATATCGTCACATTTACAGATCGAATCTTCAACTGCACAACAAGAATTGTTCACATATTATTATAACTATAATTTGAACAGCTAAATTCTGGTTTGCGAGTAGTTCGTATCTGCCATTTCATAATCTGCTACTTCGTAACTACACTTAAAATATTCAGTCATGAGCTGCCCCAGATATTCTGAACCAGAGTGATAATAAGTAAGTTTTTCAGCGGGACCTTAGGCTTTTTAAGGTTCTATGCCTAATGAATTTACTCATTTCACTATGTTTGTGTAACTTAAAGCAAACCGAAAAGAACACAGAACGCCCCAAAGTAAAGCGCAACAAAAGAATTAAAGAAATGTATCAGGTCTGCAGCGAAATGCCACACTGTCGGAGAAGATTTGGTGAAATTAACTCGCTTGCTGGGTAAATTTGTTTGTAAATATTACCGTGTAAGAACCCTGTTAAGTGTGTCAATTGTCCACTGGCAGTGTACATAAGGTTAGCTTAAGGCTGGTAAACAAGCACTCGAGTGTTATCATAACTCACTTCTACAAGAGTCAATGTTGATACGAAGAATTCATTTGAGTCATTTGCCCAGCCGAAGGAGGGCTTTGTTTAAAAAGGCAAACGATACTGACAACTTCCTGCAGTAGAAATCGACGACTCTTGCTTTTATCAATTCATTTTTCTCTAGCCAAGAAAAAGTCTTTGTTCCTTTTCTTTATTTCAGTTTTTATTTGCCACTACAGCAAAAATTTTATCAATCTCACAAGTATTAAAACTGTTTTGGTTAGTTTTGGGTCGCCAGTGTCTCTCATGAGTATCAAACAATGATTTTACTGTTGTCAATAATGGTCAGATGATATTATGCGTTTTGAAATTCACCATTACATTGTAACATTCATAGAATACTGCAGAGGTACCCAATAGTGGTTTAACATTTACATTCGTAATACCAGTTTCACGATGACATTTTTGCACTTTAAGATACCATTTTAAATGCATGTGAACTCTACACATTTTAGGTATATCCGGGGCACTTTCAAGCTGAGCATTTTCCAGGCGGCCATTATTCAACCGACAATTGCCAACTGAAAAATTCCAACCGCGGCAATTTCTTTCAAATTCCAATTTTTTTTTGTTATTATTTCTCAGAGAGTTTTCTTGTTTATTAAAGTTATTATGCATTTGTTTAATTTCATGACAATGGTGAGATACTTTTTGCAAAGTATTTTGGGTTTAGCTTAGTTTCACTTTGACAAGTAGGATGAAGAGCCTCACAGCACTTGCACCCCTTGTGTTAATATATACATAGTTATCCAGAGATACGTTTGGGCCTGGGCGGCCGTATTCACAAAAGTTAACTGTACAGTTAACTGATTCCATTAACTGTTCCGTTGGCAACCAGAACACTGAAAGCAAATAAAAAAATTTACCGTTTCACAAACAAAAATCTACCCCCCCAAAGAAAAAAAAACCTTTGGCGTGATATAGCCAGATCATCAGATTTTCTATTCTAGGACTACAGTTAGCAGTTATTAAGTTAACTGCAAGTTAACTTCTGTGAATATTGGGCTGTCGGTTAGGTCACTTTTCCCAGTTGAGGGATCGTAATGGGGCGGGGGGGGGGGAGCGAGGGGATGAGGGTAAATCATTACACCGGGGAGATGATCCTCTCACCTGGACTGACCTCGCCCCTTCCCCCCCCTTCCCCCTCCCCCTCCTCCTCCCCAGCTGTGGCGCCTGACTGGGAGCAGGGCATGTGTCCATAAAGCGGCCTCTTTTTATGTGCTAATTTGTTTCATGACTGAACACAAATAAAGCAATTGAATTTTAAGTGATACTTTTTAAGACGAGACATGCAACAATTCATATGTTACGTATTTTATTGCAAAACGAGGTGTCAACAAAGTTACGTTAGAAAAGGCGTAAAGGGGGTAAATTTGGTCATCTTTTCAGAGTTCAACACATTAAAACGCCTCTTGATCAAAGCTAAGCTATTTATCCACAAGTCGAGCGACTCACACGTTCACCAGTCCAAATATTGGTTTTACTAGATTGATTTTTTGTTAAATAATGGTTGTTTTACCTTAAAAGAGGTGCAGCATCCCCGAAATACATTCTTTTCGGGTAAAGTTACTTCTTTTGTATTCACATTCGCGTTTCGCTTTCATATTAAACTGATCAAGGTGACAAAGAAGTCTCTAAAAATATTTGTAGGCCCTTTTAGCAGTGCTAAAATCCATTTCTCGGTAAATAATTTTCTTCAAAAGAGACAAGATTAAAGAGGCATGTAACTTTGCACGGATAGAAAGCTTTCTGAGGTGCAATTTCCGCCATACAGAGACAATACTATAAATTGGTCCCTTGTCGTTGAGAAATATATGACACTGTCGTTCAAATCTAAAAAAAAAAGTGTTGGAAAATTAGACCCAGGGGTATAGAAGAGATGTGTAGGAAACATTCAGAATCCCTGACTGTGTGAGCGACAATTAGCACAAATATAACAAAAAGGACACCTTTCAATATATTTCATTTATAACACGGTTATTTTATTGTTAGGTGGACTTTCATGAAATGTAAATAACACTATTTGAGTATTATTATTTCAGACCAATTTCCACCACCAATTTTCTTACGGTAGACACAGAAATGATTATTTTCCCAGGTTTTAAAAAGGATACATCAATTTAGGACATGTCTTCCACACAACAAGTGTCAAAATAAAAGTAGCGCTTTGTACCCGCTATAGGTATAAAGAGCACTAAAATATAAACAAATACCTAATTGTGTGAAAAGTTATAGCAATTTTAAGCGTATCTATAAAATATTAATTTTGCAATAATTAGAAATATCTTTAATGTATGGCGATGCCTGTGGTGAGCATCATTTAGTCATTTTGTTTAGTGTTTTGCTCAAACTTTTTTTTTTGCATCATCCTTGAACGTCCAAGTGAAAAATTTCTGGCAAATTGTCTGCTCAAAACCTTGTCGTTCAGTCAAGTGTAGTTTTTTTTTCAGTTTCCTCGTGACGACAATGTAACAATTTCTCAATTATACGACAATTTCTCAGCGATGCTAATATCAACAAATTTTGTGCAAAATGCTTGTCATAATGATTAACCAGTTTGCCAAGGCTCTCACAGACTTGTCACCTTTGATATTAATTCATCAGTATTTTGTTAAAATCTGCTACATTCGTCAAACATGAATTTTTGACCAGCAGATACGCGTGCACGATATTTAACACGGACCCCAATGAAAATGTCCTTCGGTATAAAGAAATGATAGTAAGTAAATTTTGCGTTGTCCAAAAGCGTACGAAGCATCCAAACGTCAAAGCTATGGTGGCATATTCATCCAAAAAAAAAAAATAATAATAATAATAATAAAAAAAATAAAATAAAATCTACGTGCTGTAATTTTTTTCTCGCGATCATTCAAATGGCCTCGCGACAACTCCTGCTGTATATATATATATATATATATATATATATATATATATATATATATATATATATATATATATATATATATATATATATATATATTACACATTTTAGTAACTATTGATTCGCGCTCTTGCACGCCGCCATAATTTTTATAATTAAACGTACAGTCTGTCTTTTAAGAACGCCTCCGAACATACGCTTTTACACTATTTTTATTGCTGGATATCACATTTTTTCGAATAGAATTCTTAATTTTGGAACCCGAAAAAAATTATTTACGGGGCCTGTAAAATTAATGTGTGTCAACACAAATTTTGTAATTTATTTTCAGAATATTAAAAACCACATGCAAAAAATGGTAGAAACTTCGATAGCATAAATAGTGGTTCGAGAAAGAATAAAATAATTTTTGGTTTGTGCGATAAACAATAACTATTGGAAAAAGCGAAAAGCGTGAAATTTTTGTACAATTATACCGCCACACGAAATACCTGTTGGAGCGCGAACGCCGTGAGATTTTTGCAGAATTATACCGCCATAAGCCTTCTACGCGTGTACGAATCCAGAACAAAGCACCCACTTTCATGATCTATCCCTATAACAAAACTTCTCTCATTATATTCAACATTAAACAAAAATTATTCTGACGAATAGATATGTAAAAAGGGACAGTGAGAAATACTTTCTGCATTCGTTCATCATCACAGTCCAAACATTAAATATATTAATCATAGTTGTAATCATGATCTCAGTTGCCACACAGCAAACATTGTGATGTCAGATTAACGTTGGATTTTTATTGATTATGGAAGACCAAGCAATGTCTACAGGAAAGCGTTGGATAGACGTCGATTACCCGACCAATGTTTCGGGAAAGCTGTAAATGATCAAAAGTAGAGAGTCGCAAGTCGTAACATCGTAACATCGTAATAACGTAATAACGTCGGGAAATATTAATCTAGAATTGCCATCCATAGCGAGTCGTAAGTCGTAACATCGTAACATCGCAATGACGTCGGGAAATATTAATCCAGAATTGCCATCCATACAGTGACAATCATAATATGTCGAAAGTAACACCATCCTTGGGATATCCGGTAACGCAGGATATTAATGAAGTCAATTTTCTTGAATATGTTTCAACATTAGACAGGGAAAAATTAAAACGCTCTTCAAATTCCCAGATTTAAATCCACATAATCTGTCATAGATTCCATTTCCGGTGAACAAGAATATGATAAGGTTGTTGCTTAGGTGTTTATATAAGTCTGTTTTTCGACTTCTATACAACGTTGATTTTCCGACGGTTATTCGTCGTTGCACCGAAGGCATTGATAAGAGAAAGTTGGGTTTTGGTTGGCACCAAAAACAACGTGTAATTTAACAGTCATCTTTCAATGTTTTGTCTTAGACGTTGATTAGGCTTTGATATATGGTCAGGACCACTCACAACCAAACTGCAACCAGATTACATGTTGGGATTTGGTTGGGTCGACTCACAGCGTCAAATTGACGCTGGTTCGACGTCGGAATGGTTATTTTGCAAGTTCACTAAAAATGTCGCACTGGAATTACATTCATTTGGAATGCATGTTGCCGGTGTAATGAAACGTTTTGACCCCCAAACAAACAGACCCCCCGATCGATTTGTTTTGGGAAAACCCACCATAACAAACAGACCTGCCCCATAATAAAATGACCCCCTCCAAATAATCATATTTAAATATAAAATGGAAACTAATAAGTTGGCCATGTGTGGAAAGAAATAAAGAAATCAAGAAAAAATAAGAGGGCTAAAACATTTCAGGGGGGGGGGGGGTCTGTTTGTTTTAAAACAAATCGACCGGGGTGGGGGGGTCTGTTTGTTTAAAAACAAATCGACCGGGGGTCGATTTATTTTTGGGGGTCAAAACGTTTCCTTACACCGGACTAAGGGCTTGGCGAAATCTTGTTCAGCTGTTTACAACCAACGCATTCTGCTAAATTTAAAGAAGCGTTGTTGATATTATGGTCTACTTGATGTCTCAATATTGTCACATCTATTAATACAATTGCTGTTATTGCTAACTATGAGGTTAATCGGCCAGGTCACCACTAAACTTGTAAAGGTACTTGTGAAACAAGGATGTAAATAAACGCGAAAGCACTTATCGACGTGCAACATGTTTCTCGGTAAATCTGAGTTATCGCGCTATTGCTTACGCCTTTCTGTGATATTCCACATGAAACCGGAAATAAGAAAAAAAAAACAACATAAAAGAAAAATCAAGACAAATTGTGTAGAGTGAAGCGTTTTATATCGGATTTTTTTTAAATGGAACAAAAACACATGACGTTCGAACTTGAATAACTGAAAAAAAATGATCATACAAAATCAGCTTATCTGTGTCCTCCAGATTACTACCATCAAGAATCTTGTAACTGTCCACGAAACCTCACGCGTTGCATACTTGTAGCTGACAAGTACCTGTGCATTTTAACATCAAGCAAAAAATGTCACTTTCAGGGAGTGGGATATCGATGAGTTTAGAGCCTCACAAGCCTTGAATGTTGACGGGACACACGGATGTTGATCATACCCCTCGGGCTATTGAATCCTCATGTTCGTGAGCAGCTGTGATACTTTTGTCAGGACCCTTGAAATTCCTCTACACATTGCAGAAAGAAAACGGACAGACTCAATTCAACTTCAGTTCTTTGAATACGGAGACAAATGATATAGAACCGAACAAAAGTTTATGAAAGTTCTTTTCATACAATAAAATATTTAGCTTAAGAGTGAGAATTTCTCGGGGGCTGTTTGCCCAAGTCATTGTCATCTTCTAAGCTTGTAGGATCAAGTCACTTAGTGCTTGAAATCCGCTGCTTCTCATTTACAAAACCTTTGTACTTACAAGCCTTTGTAGAGTGTGAGTGTTAAGTTAACATAAGTAGATGAAGAGGAACCGAATTGTATAGAAGTTGACCAGAGTGACCAGCGGAATGGAACAAAATAGAACAAATTCCGGTATTTCACCGGAACAGACAAAATCCCAGCCCGAAATCGGTACATTCTCAACAAATCTATACCGAGCGTTGCTTGTTTTTTTTTTTTTTTAAATCGTATGTCCCTCAAGGGACTCACTCACTGTGATCGGTCTGAGAATTGATATGAATTAATAAAGCCTTGAATTTTGTGACGTGGGATGTTGTGTCATTCCTCCACTGGTGCAATACGGCAGAGTCAAAGGTGGCGGATTTTGGTTGCGTACAGCTTTCCCAAGCACGCAGCCGATGCACGCGTGGAACGAATCGATGCAGTCAGTTTCTCACGGTCTGTGTACTTACTCAGTTATTACGGATACCAGGGATTTGTTGTGCAGTGACGATGGTGGGAAGTAAACGATACTGTATCCATTGGTCCTGCTGAGAGGTCGTTACTGCCCTCCGGTCAGCTGCCGATCCAGTGCTATCTATACATACTTGATTTGTCAGAAGACAGGGGGTGGGGAAGAAGACTGGAGTGGGCACTTTACCGGCATTCGGCTGCCCCTGTTACAGCCTAGTTACCCCTATTGCAGTTTTCTTTCACTTCCGTGTACACTCATGACTCGGCTAAGTTTAACATTTTATCAGTCTTTTTAAAAGTGAGTTATTCGAAAAATTAAAATCCCTGTGCACTTTTGTGCAGCTTTGGTCGCTAAAATTTTATGAAAATGTCTGGTCGCGTATTTTCACTGTTTATTGCCATTTTTGTATGGATTGCTGGTGTAGAAACGGAATCTACGACATTTTGTTGCAGTTTATCGAAGATGTTTTGTTGAGAGACACTTTTTCGAGGGACATTTTGTAGAAAGTGACATTCGAGACATTTTGTCGAAATTCATAATTTCTTTATAGCCGATTTTTTGGGAGGATGGTTTGATTCTTTTCTTAATAAAAATAAAATTTAATACATTTTTTCACTCAAACATTAAAATGTGCCTCGACTCCAAGCTCTTTACTAAGTACTGTTTTTGGCAATCAAACAGATGAAAGAATTCTTCACAAATATCTCTGGAAACGAGAGTCATACCTTTAAATTGTTTTCAAGTACAATTCTTAAGTCTGATCCCATCACAAACCAGAGTCATTCTTACAACTATTATAAATTTGTACTTGTTAGTTGCAATTACTACTTAAAAGAAATGAGCCCATCACAGACCAGATCGATTCATTCTCACAACTGTTAATAATTAGTACTTGTCAATTGCAATGCAGTACTTGAAAGGAAAGTGTTTAATCCCATCACTGAGAAGAGTTATTGTTGCATCTGTTTTTGAAACTACAATTCTTGATTGCAATCACACCTGAAAATAATACATTTCGGAATTACGCGATGGGGGTAATTATGAGTATTCAAACTACTCCGGTGCTCGGAGTTATTCGGTATAAAAACAGAGAAAAATGTTGCATGTCACGGTTAAAAATTTACAATGGAGATAATTACACCAAGCAAAGAAAAACAGAAACTTCTGCACGACGGGTATTCGTACACGAAAAGAGACGTTACAAAACGGCACATCACGTGGATCTGTATGAAGCGCTGCTCGGAAAAAAGCAAAGGGACGCTGCAAATATCAATCGACACTCAGACTCCAACGCCCAAAAATGGTCACTGTCAAGACAGAAATGAATAGCGGCGCTAAAGGCACATGGCGAAATTAAGGAAGTGGCTTCTCAAACAAGAGAAAATGCCTCAAACTTGATTTTACGAGTTTTTGTTTTTAATTGTTTCAACAACCCCACTTAAATTTTTTTGAATTAGTTTCAACAACCCCACATAAATTTCGATGTCTCGAAAATCACTTTCGACAAAATGTCTCTTGACAAAATGTCTCTCAACAAAATGTCTGGATACTGCTAGTATTACTAAATTTGAATTCGCTTATCCCAATTTTTAGATGTGGGGGAGCCTGTTATCCTGAAAAGATTGCGAATTACGCTATAACACGTAAAATTCCATTGAGGACATGGGGGGAGCGGAACTATAGTAGAAATCTAATGAAAACTCAGAACTAAGTTCCACTTGTTTTAATACTTCCAACAACTCTGATAGGGAGAAACACTCCCGAATCTAAGCTGAGTACAAGAAAAGAATTACATTACAAATAAATACGAGAAAGATTCGTAAAAAAAGCTTGACACTACAGAGGACGGGCTCTGAAGTGTTCACAAATATCATAAATTTAATTAGAGAAGTGCGTTGGGGTGACATACTAATACTAAATCCCCAGCTCGTGACAAAATCATAACCTAAAATAACGGATTTCACCCGCAAAAATACAACTAGGGGTTCTTTAAATTCATATACTGATTGCATGTTAAACTAAAACAGTATAAAATTTCACTCAAAAGACATGTTCTAGCGCCTTGGGACAATTTTGGCCCCACGGACGCAGCTGGAATGGTCATTATGGACCGGTCCCATCGCTAGTGGAGCTAGAAAAAGGTAGAAACAGCGTGATGAGGATGGCATGGTCCATGGTGATCATGACATGTTAAAAACAGTTCCTAGGATAATAAAACCATCCAAAACTGAGGTATCGTCTATACAAATGAAAACCAACTGCGAGTTGACGTGTAAACTTGCACCAAGGATCTAGGCAGAAGAGAGGAGATTCCTTGAGGCGCCTTTCCTTCTTGCCCTCGAAGCCGTTGTTGTGGTCCTTGGGAAATTCCCTTTTTGGTTTCCTTTGCCTTTCAGCTTAGGGCCGGGTGGCCTGCAACAAAACAAACGAGTCCGTAATTGTGATTTATGCCCAGCGACTAAGGTAAGCTGGGCTTTAAGATGAGCTTAAACTTCACATTCAAAGCCCGTGTAGGTCTGTGCTACGACAAGGCCATCTAATCAGCTATGACAATACCATATCTTTCCCTGGGCCATGGCCTGTCGTTGCTTTAAGCCTGGAGCCAACGGCGGCTCTGTACCCCTCTATCAGTTCTACATTTAGTTGACCTTCAGTTAAGAGAGAGTCCAATCCACTGCGTATAAAGCTTGAAACGGGTCTAATTTAGACTTCCCGCACCAGGAGGCAAACTTATTCCTTAGTGATCTATAACCTTTCGCTGTGGATTGTTTATGGCTGTTCACAATTTTCATCGCTACTTTCCTCTCTAAGAAGGATGGGCTAGGCACCACAAGTGTTTTTTTTCAGCGAGTGGGCGGGGGGGGGGGGGATGGAAGTGTTGCCAATGGGGTTGAGATAGAAACTCCTTGTGGCAAGGTTTTGGAATGGAATTGATTACCTTGCAATGCAGGATTAAGGTGAACCATGGAGCCTCTTGGGACAATGAGGCTACTAGCAGTAGGAGTGGCGGTCTCAGCTCAATATTATCCTTTGCAATACTTGGTGCGGATTGCTTGCGGGAGAGGGGAAGGCATAGAATACTTCCTGCATGGGCCAGAGAAGCCGTGTTGGTAATGCGTTGGCAAAACAGGTCTACAGTAGAAGGGTCCCATGGGGATCGACGTATTA
Source organism: Protula sp. h YS-2021 (assembly GCA_949752745.1). Classification (NCBI taxonomy): domain Eukaryota; kingdom Metazoa; phylum Annelida; class Polychaeta; order Sabellida; family Serpulidae; genus Protula; species Protula sp. h YS-2021. Next base: position 57,590,370 of record OX457025.1, read on the forward strand.
CCCATTGAAAGGTTGACTAAGCCAGACCACTCTGTGAGGATGACCTGGCTTGCTAGTACATTGAGTTTCCCTGACAGGTGACGGGCCGTGATAACGATCCGATGCTTTCGAACCAGAGATGGGATTTGGGAAGTTAGGGCCGATAGTTTGGGAGGTCTGGCACCTCCCAGTCTGTTTAGGTACGCCACTGCTGTGGAGCTGTTTAGGAGTATTAGAACACTCATGTGGACGAGGAGTTTGGATAGCTTGTTTAAGGGTATCCAGACGACTCAACATTTCAGCCTGTTGATGTGGTACCTGTGCAGGGAAGGGAGCCATTCCCCCTCCACATCTGACCTTGACAATGGATCCATGGAGGCCTCCGTCTGGAGTTCCATATCTGGGGGCGGGGGTGAAAAGGTACACCCTTGTTCATAATCCCTGGGTCGCACAACCAACGAAGGGGGACAAGACAGCCTGTGGGACCTTTAATGTGGTCTTGGGAGATCTTCCTTGAATCAGAGCCCATCTTACATGCATCCAAAGGCAATATTTTTATTGTCGCCACTAGCAGGCCCGGAAGTGATTTCATGGATTGCAGGCTTACCTTTTTGGCTGCGGGAATGCTTCGGTTGCAATTTTATGTAGCCTTTCTATAATAGAGAACGCGCGGGGTATCGATAAGTCCCACCGTTTTCCCAGGAAAATAATGTCCTGTTTTGGGATCAACTCGGACTTAAGTAGATCTACTACGAGACCTATTTGTAAAGCCTTTCTGATCAATTATATTGTCTAGCGATGGATTGTCTCTTTGTTTATGTGAGCCAGATACTGCAACACTGACATACCTTGTAGAACAGCCCATAACTTCAGAACCCTCCTAATCTTTGCAACACATACGGAGCTGTGGATAGGCCGAAGCCAGAAACCAGAAGCATTTTCTCTATTTGGAAACAGAGGTACTTCCTGGTTGAATGATGTAGGGAAAGGTGAAGATAAGCGTCAGATATATCTATAGAAGTGCCCCACATCCTGTTTGGGGAGTTTCTTTATGATCTGGGCCGTAACCATTTGGAACGTGGTCTTTTGAGAAATCTATGAACATTGTCGAACCCCTTGACTTTTTGGGTACAAGAAAAACCCTGCTCAAGTAGCCTGCCTGATGTTCTGGCATTTCCCCTGTGGTCCCTTGATCTGGAGGTTCTCTAACGACTCTAGTAGTGCTAAGTCTTTCTCCGAGCCCCGAGGTTAGGCAGTGGCTAGATTGTCCGGTGCCTGGGAAGCGAGAGGATGGAAGGTTTGTGACCTCGCAGACCCCTTTTTAAAAGGAATGGGTACTCGTTTTTTGACCCATCGAACTACTCTTCGAGAAGGCAATAACTCTTCCCAGGCTTGCCTTGGCTTGACTTGCAGAACAGTTTGTTTGTTTGTTTATTTGGTGTTAAGCGTCCCGTTCACCAACTTTGTTGGGTATATTGGAGCGCACTTGCTAAAGCAACAAGTGGGAGAAAGCGAAGGAAGAATGAAGAGATAGTAAAAGAGGAGTTAGAAAGACATTCCGATTAGTCGACTCTTACGCCATGAGAGGAACATAAAGCAGTGGGCACTCCGGAAGTTTTTAGGAAAAAACTGCCATTTATGGAACCCATGGTCTCATTTACGGGCCCCACGATCTCATTTATGGGCTTCATGGTCCCATCAACGGAATCATCTTAGCATGTGCCCATGACCCTGATTCCATGACCCCTTACGGTTTTATGGTACCATTTTATGAAAAAGTCCCCAACACTGTCTCAGGTCAGCTACCATGCCTCTAAGCAAGGGCCTTGAAGGCGGTGGGAACCATTTTGAAGGCCTGTAGATGAGCCCATTACGAGAATGTGCCCATTGTGAGGCCCATTTACGGTCCTCATTACGAGAATGTGGTCTCAAACGGCATCACAAGCCCTAAAACGCATAAAACTCCGCTTTCTCTCCCGGACAATGATTTGTGATGCAGAGTTTGCTCTTTCAAAACCGATCCTATTGAGTGCCAGCTTCATCATAAAACTGGCCATAATAGTCAGCCTAATAAAGCCTGGGGCATATGCGAGCAATGTGGACCAACTTTATCAAAATTTCAGAAAATGACAAAATAATCCTATATTAGTTGAATAAACTAAATTTCAAGCAAATTCGCACCTTTCAACTGGTTCCCTTATGCTAAAACTGCGGAGCACACAGAATGGCGTATGTTGGCAACCACACACTTAAAGGGGGTGCCCTATGTCATCGTTGACGTAACACCAGAGGATTCCCTCTTTCTGACTGGTCGATGGATGGGTGGCAGGATAGTACTCTTCTAACTGCGAGCCTTTGCGAAGTACAAGAATGTACTATCACAGTTAAAATGCAGTGTTAACTAAAATCGTCTATATTTTAATACGATAAAGATTTAAATAGATAAAAATACATTCTAGAAATACTGATACAGGTTAGTTTCTTTTAAAAATTACATTATTTTACTCGGTTTCTTCCAAACAACTACTTCAGAGTGTCATATCTGAAATGACGCGGGCGGACAAATTGAAGACCGATGCAGTATTAAAATTTATTTCACTGCATAGCGCTCCAAACAATATGTGTGACGAGCACATGTATGGGAAGGGGGTGGGGGTGGAGGGAGACACATTATGACCAACGATTAGACTGATATAGTACAGCTAGTTATTTCTCCATTCATTCCAGTATGATTGCCAAAGACGTTTTGTATATCTTGAATTATGGTATTTATTGAGATACGGTATTTAAAGTCTGAGCATGGAAAAAATCCCAACAATAAACCCTCTCTTTACATCAAATTGCCACATGGTTTGAAACCGAATCCTGGAGAAAGTCCCCTCGCCGGAAAAACACCCGGGAGAACATCCTATGCATGCAGCTGTGGAGCAAAGACCCCCTGATAATATCCACCATTGACATATCAGAAACACATTTGCCGAAGAGATATCAGAAGTAAGATATTAAGAAGGCATTTAATCTTTGTTGGAAATGATAGCCGAGTAGGTCAGAAAAACAGTAAGGTGTTTTTGATAATTATACTGCAGATTAGCTATGGCTAGAATTGATGATTAACAAAACCTCGTTGGATTCCAGAGTACATATAAGGAGCATAATCTGCTAAGTGCACTGAAATAATTCATAGGGGGCCACAACCTGAGTGAATTTTTTTTACAAAGGTACTAAATTAACCAATATTTAAATATTTTAATGCAAAGGCATAATTTTTTGTTGAAGCTCAGTTTATGAGGTGAGGGAATTTTCTCCGGGAAATAGTAAAAATCTAGGGGGTGGGGATTTTCTCCGTATCTGGCAAAGTACAGGAAATTAATTGTTCACCGGTCTTTAAAAAATTTGGAGTCTTAAGCGGCTCCTTCCATCCAGTCACAATGTGCCTCATGCACAGAATCAATCAAAATACGGTCGATTAAACTCGAATAAAAGTAAGATTGTTTTGGGTAAATTGTAGCTTTGCTGCTGCTTTTCTCAATTGAACAATACTTGAAGCTACAAAAGAGGAATCGCTTAGGTGCCAAAAATCAAAAAACTGCACAAAACGATGTTTTTTCCGTAATTTTTAGTAACTAAATACTTAGTAGTTAACCCCGGCTGGCTGTTTTCTCGACCAAGCTATCACGCTTTCCAGTATTGCTAAGTGCCTGAACACTGCCGAAAGCACAAAGGCATAGAAACTTGCGGTATATGATTGCGCAAGAGCACAGAGGGGACGTGCGCGAGGGCGAAATTAGAGTGGAGGAGGCTAACTCGAGACTGCGTCTTGTTGTTACCGCTGCTGATAAACGACGCAGTAGGTTTTTTAAGGAAACACACAGCAGGAGAATATCCATCAAAATGCTCTAAGCTAGCGCTTTTGTTGTTAAACCCCCATGCCGGATTGAGAGGGCGTAATCCAGGGTGTTTATCGTCACCCCCAGGAGGTTGAGGCACTGGTTGGGAAAAATACACCTCCTCCCAGCTGATAGAGAAACCGAGCCAAAATAACAACTGGATGAGGCATCCCGTGGCTTTCACTGCGCCTCTATCGTTATGAAAAAATCATCGAGTTAATATATGACGGCGTTGGTTCTATGGCGATGGTGCATCCGGCAAACGTTTTGGGTTATCCGGTGGAAGATCCTAATTTAAGAAAGCCCCGAACTGGAGGCGCGCGTCGATCATATATATGAAGTGAGAATCACTGTCGAACTTCAGACCGTCGACTGACGTAAATAATTGTTTGGTGGGCGAAGTGAAACTGTTGAGTGATCCGTCGTCAGGTTACGAGGAGTCATGGATTAGTCGTATACTGTCTTCGTCCTTTGGAAGCACAAAGACACGATGGTTGGTTTCTGCTGTACAATTCTGTAGCATGGCTATTGGCTGCCTCACAAGGTTGAATTCTTTGTCCTGATCGCTTCTAAAATTTGCTCCCAGTTTTGAATTTTGGACGAAAGTGGGTTGCAGGCGGTGTGTTATTATTGGCCGTGGAGATCTTCCGGGTGCTTCGCCGAGCAAGTGTGAATGAATCTCTAGTGGGTCCAGGTGCAGTCCTTGCGACTATTGTAATTGTAATCTCTCTCTACCCATGAAGTTTCTCGCGGCGATGCCTCTTGGCTTGTGAGGCTGTTTCCCCTCGAAAGCGGAGCCTCAAAAAATGCTGCCATGGATGGGTTGTCAATGCGCAGTAAGTTTCCTAATATCACGGGGTGTGAAGGAGGGGGTCTTGGCTGTACGTCGGATTGCAGTGTGTCATTTTAGCCTGGGATGGTTGAACTCCACACGCTGCCGTTTTTTCCTTTCATCTCACTTACTGCTGCTTGAAGGACACACTGATGGACTGATGTGAGTTTTAGGGCCTTTAAGACATAATAAAGGTCCTCTCTTATGAGCACTTCTACACTCTTAGCGGTCACGAGCTGCTGCTCGTCCATCTTTCGCAATTTTTGAATGTTGGAGTACTACAAATAACTAATATCTGCAAGCCAAATTAATCGCACAATTTTGGTCGCTGAAAGAACTTTCCTGAGTTACAAACTGCAGCTGATGAATAAAGCGTGAAAAAGGGTGGTTTATATACAGCAGCACTTCCTTCAAGGGTAGGCACTTGGGCAATTAGAACGACGCGCGACATGTAGCGGCAGGGCGAGATGGTGACAAGGTGCATATTCACTGTAGATAATCTAGGCAGCCGAAAGTCAATCACAGACAGTTTAGAGTGTTGTTTCAACCAATTATAATCCAGGAAAACATCTAGATCCCTTTTATTTATAGAGTGACACATGCATTAAGCATATGCTCGTGACCATTTTAAACAAAAATAAATAAACTTTATTTTATTCATTATATCATCGTCATGTCTTCAGAAACTGCTGCTTTATAGGCCAATTTAGAAAATCTGTGAAGACAAAATGATAATCTTTGAATTCCTCTTCAATCGCTGTAAAATTTGTTTGTAATAAGAGGGGCACGTGTTTTGGGATATAAAAGGTTTTAAAACCGAAAGTTCAGCTAGTATACGTTTCCAGGGCGACTGAAAATCCCTTAGTTTGTGATGAATACCATCAAAATTTTTATCAATAAACCGCGAGAAACAGGTACCAAAGACTGCTTCGTGGCCGGGATTTCTTCCATTCTTATATAGGTTTATTGCGCAAGATATCGGCTGGACAAGAGAATTTGAATGGGATCGAAACAGTCGGTCTAGGCAATGCTACTGTAGTCTAACAAGGTCTTATAAAAGCTATTTACAGCATGAGTTTAATTTCGCTCTCTGCTCAGCAATCATGCGTCGAAATGAATCTGAGCAGATTCAATACTTTTTCTTATTTTCGTGATGTTAATATACACTCCATGTAAAATAAAAACAGCAGATCTTCATTTGTTTGCCTTTATCACGGGTATGTAAATAAGATTGTCTATAAAGAGCTCTTTTGATTATTACCCTCTTTCTCTTAATACATCGTCCATCGGATCTATTATCTCTTGAAACACTTTACCATGTCTTCACCAGTACACTTTTTGCGTAAAAGATATTGCAAACTGATAGAATATACTCTCTCGATTTCTAAAAGCATGCCACCATCACATTTTTGAACGTAGGTCGTACACGCTGTTTTAAAAGACAGTTTATTCGCATTGATTCCATTGGAAAAATATCGCTTCAATTTCTTGGGTGTTGCATAATCCCACTTTATCAACTGACTGGGCATAAACTTACATAGCTTTAACTTTTCACTGAATCATGCTTCGTCTTTGTTTTGTTCAGACCACCTCCGTCTATTGGCGACATCTAACCTCTTTTGAACTTCCTTACAGTACCAAAAAATTACGTCTCCCATTTTTTCTGATGTTGGCTTCTAATTTTATCGTCTTTAGACTTCTGCACTCTTCTGTCCAGCAACAAGGTAAAACGTAGCTGCAGAACTGTCGTCCTGGCATAAAATTCCACAGTCAAGAAATGTAGCGTGGCTACGATTTTCGTCCGCCATCTTCTCCATGGTTTTAAGTCTGTGCAGAGTAATATCATACGTAATCACAAACTTTCCGTGTCGGAAGTATCAAGCTTTAAACTTTCGTGTTAGTTCTGGCCTTTATTTCCGAGATGTACTGTCTTACAACTGGTAAATCACTTTCAAAGAATGTACAGTGTTTCTCATAATGATGTGTATCATTTTCACAGACTCTTCACTGATTGTGGGATATTACTCCTCTCTGCAATTTCAATCATATTTTGTTCTAAAAATTTCCCTTTTTAACAAACAAACTTCTGAGTTTTCTGGTTTGAGTGACATTTGCGCCCAGTCCCCCTCCTATTCCCATCCCCGGAGAAGACGCTAGTTATATACACTTTATGTAGATTTTTCGCACCCAGGAACTTTTCACCATCCTGACTTTTTTCGCTCGTCACCCGTTTTAGGATAGGGCAAAGATTCCATGCATAGGGGGTGGGGACGCACAAACTCATTACCATGTTTATCCTTGACTTTTTAAAACATCTCGTCAACGAGGAATGCCAAGATTAAAATATCGCTTTTTTAACTAAATGTGCCCAACATTGTAAATGCCACCCAACCCCACGGTTTAATGAAATATGCCCCTGTTCACCAAATTACACATTTTGAACCTCCTGAGGACCGCACCATGTTCCAATATTACCCCTCGTTTTTCACATTCATGATAACAGGTATGCTTCCAAGTGCCCCCTCCGAGATTCCACGGAACTAGAGCCAAGATTCTTGAAAAATGCCATTTTTATTCCTATTAAAATAGGTTGTTCTTTTATACAAATGTTGTAGCTGTTTAGTTGAATCGAATTGATTCCTTAAAAAGTATCGTCTTATCTTTTCTGCGCGCTGGAAACAGTTGAAAAGTAACTCTTAGCAAAATGAAAAATTAATTTCTCTGGAGTACAAAACTTACTTCATGTATAACCCCGTGTTTGCTCTTATTTGGGTTTGATTTTCCCTTTTCGTCCAGCGCCCGAAAAGTGGGGCCAGAGAAATTGTGGGAAGAGGTGGGACTAGCTGTTGTAAGCATCTGTTCGATCAATCTGAACAGAAAGCAAAATCACATTTTAATGGGAATAAAAATGGGCATTTTGTTCACATAAATGCCTTGCAGCTACCTTTGGATTCACCCTGCTGCCTTGAAAATGATTCAGCTAGTGGTCTGACATTTCTCGGATGCCATGTCCTTTGGGCCGTCATCCTTTTGGTTAACATGACAATAAATAAAGCTTCCACAACAAGTTCTTACTTTTTTATTTGTCAGTTTCCCGACGCCAGCATTCTCTTTCTATCGTTGTGCCTCTGTGCACCTAAATGGAAATTTGCCTCCTCCTTTTTTACGTGATTAGGACCATCGCATGAGGTCTATATGCAATGTACAGCTGTATCTTGTTTAGACACCTGATACTGAAGAGCGTACTATCATAGAAATCGTCGAAATTCGTAAAATCTCGAAATTTTACCGTTTTACCCCATGTTTCCAAACGTGCCCGATGGGCGCACTTGCATTACTCGTGTTCTTCCAGGTGTGTCCTTGGGCTTCCTCTCCTAGTGCTTCCAAGTCGCGTTATTCATGCTTTTCTCCAGGTGACGTGCGCGCTAATCGGTGCTGGTGAGCTGTCCACTATTGCCTCTCCCAAGTGCGCTCCCCGCTTGGACCCCCTGGCTGAAAGCTGATGTCACCTCGTGGGGGTACAAGAGTAACTAGCTGTCTGTACTGCTGCTCCCCTGCGTTACTCACGTGCAACAGTTTTAACCATAGTATGCATATATAAAAGTACATAAACAAACAGTCCGGAGGTCTGCTATATCATGGTCATTCATTTGGGTAGTTATTTCGCATTCGACGGGGCGGATCTGCAAGCTGCTCCCTTTATCCCGTCCACTCACGGCCTTGTCTTTCGCTCTTGTGACTCTTGTGGCCATTGCCTTTGACCCTACAACACCTGTGACCCGACCTTAGCATTTTCCTTTTATTACCGTGTCACTTATTAACGGGGCATAATAGGTTTCCTGTGTGCCTCTACTCTCCCTCTGGTACATCTTCAGGTTGTGCAAGCAGCGAATTTTTGGAAAATGTGAACTTACCGTGAGTCAAGATATCTTGTCTAGGAAATTGGTCCGGGGTTTTAGGACGACTCAGCACGACATTATACTCCTATATAAGATAATGCTGGTCTAGTGCGTGTATCTTACTTCTTTAGTTGACGACAGGGCTAGAAGGAAAGTTACCTCGAACGTAAGCTCCAGCAGCAGCGTTTTCTGTTCGTTCCCGAAGGTGGAGTTCTGAAAGGAGTCTCGTACTACCTTTAAGTCCCACGTCTGGGTCGTATCCGGTGACGTTCTTCAACACTAAGCCCATCACTTCGCGGTGTTCTAGTCTTCACTTTTTCTCTTCAAACAGGTATATGAGGAAACCTGCGATCAGTGACGTTGTTGCCATTCCATCAGAAGCCACCTTTCGAATATCTTCCATGTGACCCATAGATCGAATGGGCGGACTTGGCGTGCACCTCTTGCATGCGTGCCACCGTCTCCACCGAAAACCCCTGTTTTTATGCATTGTCAGTCTTCGCGGCGGGTTCTTTGACCACCGTTGGAGCAGGAGGAACACAGGTGACGTTAACTTTGCCAGTGCCACTAGTAGTTACGTAAAACTCTGCTCCGTCCCTAACTGCTTTGCTACCCTCTCGAGTATCGTGTTTGTGGGAAACGCAGTACAGTACCTCCTGCGGCCATGCACGACTCAGCGCATTGCTGGTTGTGGCCTCGGGATATGGTGCATGGTGAAGCATACCTTGTGAGTTGGATACTGAGAAGTGCTGCGAACATGTCCGTCTGTAAAGCCCGAAGACCGAGCTCTTTACCAGCCGGCGGAAGAGGCGCTTTTAATGCGTCGGCTTCTCCTATCGCACTTGTCCCTGCCTTGATGCCATGTCCTCACGTTCAGGTTCCCCAGGTTGTGGTGTGGTAGTAGTGCTTCCTGGTGTTGCATTGCTAGCTCCTGCACCACTTTTTGTTTGTATTAATAGGTTGACCTCGTGCCCCCTTGCTTCTTCATGTTACTTACCGTAATGGCATTGTCTGTCAGACACAGCACCACTTTGTCCTGAAGTTATCGTTCCAGGATCCTTGGTGCTTCTCCTACTGCGCGCATTTCTAATACACTGATGTACATGCCTCGCAGTTGCTGTGGCCACTGCTCCTTAAACAACTTGTGGTGAAAGTGTGCCCCCAGCCTACCCTGGTCTGCATCTGGAATTGTGGCTGTGGTATGGTAAATGGGGCCTCATGTGTCAGATGAGCTGTGTTCAGCGACTATCAGAGGTCTTCCCTCGCCCGTGGTTGAGTTTGAACTTGTTGCGAGGGTTGCGACCCTTCTTGAGTAAGGCCTGCACTTGCTTAAACACCGTCTATCAGGTTTGTAGAGTTTTTGACGGTAGATATTAATATGCTTAATCTGTCATGACAAAAACACTTTTTGACAAAAAAAATTGTCAAAAAGTGTCAAAACCTCAATATTGTGCGACATTTTGGATAGTTTTGTTGCTCTTACCTCTTTTATTTATTATTTTTATACAATCTATTGCTTCGAAATTCACTTAGCGTCAGCGTCAGTGAAAAGAAAGAGATCGCCGTCTTCACAGCCAGCGCCGGTGACATCAACACAGCCTAAGATTGATGACAAGGTCACCAAAACATCAAAGGCTACCAAAGAGGCACTGGATCTACAAATTGGGTGCTTTTTCTACGCGTGCAACATACCGTTCAACATAGCCGAGCACCCCGAGTTCAAGAAAACAATAAACCTACTGCGCTATGGTTATAGACCACCAGCTTGGCAGGCACTCGGTGAAGAACTACTTCAAGCAAAACCTCGCCATTTCCTTCAGCATACTTCAGTGAAAGCGCAATATCAATGAATGCTGTTGTCTGGTGGAAATCATTGGGCATGTACTCTGTACAGGACAGTTTCATAAATCTAGCAGTACAGTTGCTAGGATCCCCATCATCGTCGGCATCTATCGAACGCGTGTTTCCCAGTTTCGGAATAATCCACGCAAAGGTTAGAAACCGACCCGGAAATGAAAAAGCAGAAAACTTGTGTTTTGCTGCAGAATGCTGCGAGGAAAAGAAGAAATAGACTATTGACATTTAATCTACTTGTCATGTCATTTTGTACACAGTACTGATTGTAAATATATGCAGTAACAAATGTAATCACTAACCAGTGGTAGTTTTTGACAGCATTTGACAGTTTTAGACAGTTTTAACCAGTTTTTGATGATTTTTGACGGTTAATGACAGGTGTCATGTCAAAAATAGCTTTAACAGTCAAAAACACAACCCTGCCGTCTATTCAACGTTGTGTCATAGACATTGATTACATGTGATCTATGAACGGTATTACATCCAGAAGTAATTTCGCGATATGATCTGGTCGCAACTTGAAATCGGCGTTGAGTCGACATCGGAATGTTTCTGGCTGTTTTTAGATTTACTGGAGTAATGTCGAAACGACGTTGCTATACTCAAGGTTTTACAGATCACCTTTACATAGGCCTTTAAGCTAACTTCAGATGCGTCGTTTTGGGATGTTATGACACATCTACGCCGAAAGGTTTGAGGCTGAAACGCCCATTCCATTTCCTTAATACAATATTGTATGGACCCGTAACGCTGGGACAGCTCATTTTATTGACTTATATTTTATGAAAAAAAAAGCAGATATATAAAACATTTATGGAAAATGTTACAACCGCATACATAACCATTGTGAATTTTTAAACAGGTGGTTTACCACACCTAGCCCGATTCGACTTTTGGACCCAGGGATTACCAGACCAATTAATTGTCATACCAAAGCGTATGTTCATAGTGAATTTGATGCAGGGCTTTTCATATATCTTGCCGATCAAGTTTAGGCATAAGGTTTGAGCGTCAAGCAGTAAGCAAACATCTCCACTAGCCAATGTACCCAATCTCAATCAGATTCAACTGGTAAAGGACCACGTAACATTTTTGATAAAATTGTCAGACAATTTTGCAGTTTGTAAAAAATTATAAGCAAATTAATGCATTCACTAAATCTAACCACACTGTGCCTCAGTCACATATCCACCAGGTTCTATGCGATTTTTAGGTCTCATCAGTACCCTCTCCGTGGCCGTCCGGTGTTGCGGCATCAGTGCGGGCAATCTTCTTGATGCATGGCACGTGTCTCTTGGGACATCCTCGGCTCCATGTGGAGGAAAGATTTAAATCCTCCTGCGACTCCCGCATAAGTTGCTGTGGGGTTGTCGGTAAAACTTGTCATTTGGCGGATCCCGACAAGCAGCAACATAAAAAACGGATAAATAGAATTAAATAGATACAGACTCAAATGTTGATAATAGCTCAACAGTTAAGAATATCGCTCTTAACATTGCTGCTGAAATAGATTCAGATGAAAGCTCTCTCTCTCTCTCTCTCTCTCTCTCTCTCTCTCTCTCTCTCTCTCTCTCTCTCTCTCTCTCTCACTCTCTCTCTTTCTCTCTCTCTCTCTCTCTCTCTCACTCTCTCTCTTTCTCTCTCTCTCTCTCTCTCTCTTGTCGCCCACGATAAAGCAAGACATGTCAGGTGGTTCGTATTTAAATTTTATCGCGGTGTGATAAGAAACGAAACACGGTTGTGTTACAAAGAGTCACTTATGTCAAACGACAAAGCGTATTCATGCGCAATATACAGCAGTACGCATTGCCATATGGTTTTGGGAATAGAGATTCCTAGAAGAGCAGTTGTCTAGATATATTTTTTAACATCGAAAATGATAATTCACGGACTAGGCGTACAACATGGCGGTTTAATAAAAACTAGGTTTGGGAAATGAAATAAAAATTCTCAAGTCCCACATTACCCTTGAAAAACGACGCGAGGTCACCAAAACCTAGTTAGCTCTAGAACATTATATATAACAGCTACATACCAGGCTTGATTGAAATCCGAATCGTGAAATTTGAGATATAGAGTTCACAACGGTAGCGTGATGCACAGAATGACGGAAGGACTGACCAGTCAAAAACACCATGGCCGACCTTAGTCAGATCGGGTCATAAAACAGGAGCAGTGAAACCCCCCCCCCCCCCACCCCCCACCCCCGCCGCATAAGAAATACCGCGCCGCCCCGACTAAGCATACAGAAGGAGTATATAAAACAGTTCGTTATAAACTAAAAAAATAAGACAAACATATCACTGAAGTGAGTCACATAATAAGAAGTAATCTATATGTGCAGAATGTCTTTTCTAGCCTTAATTCTGCGGGCACTACAGACTACCCCTCTACTCCTTCGGGGTCAGTCTGTACGACCCAACGCTTTGAGGCCAAAGATGACCAAAATGGGGCATTACTATTATACTTAGCTAAATTTGAAATACGTCTTATTAACTTTCAGATGCTTTTAGCTACGTTTGTATGTCTTTAATTGAATATTTTTAATCATTTTAATTGAATCAAAGAAACCTGAAAGAACATTGTAGTTATCAAACAAAGCGACTCAGAAATATAACACAATTTGCTCCTCATACATCTACATTATCTCAGCCAGCTTTGTATGTTAGGATCATTTATTATATGGTTATAGTTAAGTACGTAAAGAAATGATAGCAAAATGAAGGCTTCAATATTTTTCTACGCTTTGCACTCCAGCTCATCAGTCCGGCCCTCTAGTTGCGTGTGGATTTTTGTTGGTGAATCGATTTGCTATCCTGCTGGATAGGTTATATTATAATAATACTTCATGGCAAATCGTGTTTTTTCTGGCTTCTGCAACCGGAAGTGCAGGACATCGGACCGTTATTGTAGCCCGAATGCATTCAAACTCGTGATAAATAATGGCTAAGTGAAAGAGCGCAAATAAATAGTAACTAAAATTGTGTAAAATATAAATGTTGTGCCACAAAAGAAATTTTCGTGAGGCCATTTTAATGATCACGAGAAAAAATAAAGTTTGCAACATTCAGGTATTATTTTTTGCACAAAAATATCGCCATAGCAAAATCATTGCCCCCTCCCCCCACGTTTTGCCTCGTATTTCGCTCTGCATGTAGTAATACCATTTTCGCTTTTCATGGACAGTTTTCGAGTCGTAAGTACAACCCCCCTGCCCCCCCCCCCCCCCGCCCGGCCTCCAAAAAAAAAATCCATCAATTTTCTCTGTTTCATATTGCATTTCCATTAAAAAAGAAATATAATGTTTTGATAACAACAGAATACGTATCTAGTTTAGTTCAAATTTAGTTTGAGGTTATATGTTGTCGAATGGTAAACGATAAACGGTAAGTCGCATCATGAGTTATAACTAAATTTCTTTTTCAGTTATCACACCCTTAGAGACTGACATATTGCTGCAGATAGAGATATAATTCTTCTGTTTTTGTCAGTATTTTGCATGCCATTTTCAAACTATCTCTGCTCCAGGCGCGTCCAGCGCACTCAAAATTTTCAGATGATATTTATCTATTTATTATTTATCAGACACACTAGTCAAAACTAGAGCCTATATGCAAACAAGTTTATATGTGTCGCACGTGAGTCGTGGCGTGATTTGTTTTTCAATAAAAATGTTTCAAGCACGCCTAAAAGACACAAAAGAAATCCAGATCCTATAATAAAGGAATACAACATGGCCAGGAGGGAAGTGCAGGTGAAATCCATCACTCAGTCAAAAGGACACAGTGACACACTCCTTCGGGTTCGGCCAATATTCACTTTTGACTTTTGACCATGTTGTATTCCCATTAAAGGTTTGCCAGTCAAAATTAAATTCCTATGTTTTTGGAAATACAAGGACAACATTTGTCCAGATAAGCATCCTATATGCGTTATAGGACAATATCTAAAGAGTATCTGTGCCTGAAGGGGTTTGGCTGGTTAAACAGCATTTGAGCTCTGTCCCAACAAATGTCCCATCTTTTGGGTGGATGAGCCAGTGGCTTCTTTGAAAAAAAAAAGCGTCTTTCAGCTAGATTACGAAATCCTGATGCTGGATCTGTTCCGTTTTCATTTTGTTACATTTGCTGACCAGTTAGAACTGTATGAGAAACAGATAAAATGATAAAAGAACACGACCGGAAGGATTGATTCAAATCCCACCTCTCCACCGCCTCAGCCTTAGAACTGATAGTTTGACCCTAAAAGGCCACTTTGAACAACACACAAGGCTGAGGGAGGAATTACGGGTTAGTTCAAACTCGAGTGTAATTTTATTGTTATTTGATCATGTTTTTTTGTGCAAATATATTCTCTTATAAATTAGATATTTTTGCTCTCCTCTGCAACCTTTTTTGTCGCTTAGTTACGTTGTTGTGGCTATGTCAAGGATACACTTTCAGTGCAGCTGAGCGTCACGTTTTCGATACTGTGATCGCAGGGCATTCGGCTTTCCGCAATTCCTCATCATACGCCCTACAAAACTACTACAATATACTTTATCAGGAAATAAATTATGTTGAGAAACGGATCACTGGGTACTGATGCACAGATCTTTTGGTGCTTTACTCTTTTACCGTTAGTTAGTTGTCAGCAAATAATCTCGTAATTATGTTACAGTAAATGGATTTGTTAGTCATTTATAGTTTGACAATCATGGGTTTTTAGCAAATTAAACTCATTTCAATAGTAAATTATGTGAGTGAGATAAAAAATCACATGAACAGAGTGATGAGGACATTCGAGTCTAACCACCTGTGAACACATGTTCTGGTGGTGCGATGAATGTGAAGATAAAAAGTAATCTTAATCTACACAATAAGTATCAAATTTGAAAGGGCCCTCCTCATTGAATTCAAAATTCATAAGAAGTTGCTTGCATAAGCAAAGAATCGGTGCTCAATTCCTTTTGAGCAGTTTGGAATAAGTAACAAATATTTGCCAGGTTCTCACGCGCGTGTAAAATGCCAGTCTTTGTGTATATGCACTTAGATCGGTCTCTTATCATTTCAGTTTTCTTCACCACATCGGCTTTACTCCTTCCATTCTTTTTGTAATAAATAAGAATGAAAACATATCACCTGCTTTCGAAATTATTTTTTTTTTGTGTGTGTTTATTGAACGAAATACGTTCGCGTCGTGATTTTCAAACTTATCTTGAATAAATATTTTTCAGATATCTCTAAATAATTATTTGAAACAAGTGAGTCAGAGATATTTAAGTATATATCAGTAGCAATATTTTAAACTATATATATATATATATATATATATATATATATATATATATATATATATATATATATATATATATATATATATATATAAAGTTAATGAAATATTCTGCTATTTAGGGTAGTGGATAAATGTTAAATGATATTCCATAAAAAATTAATAATATTAATTATTATAATATAATAATTAATAATATATAATGTAATAATAATTAATAGTAATAATAATAATAATAATTATATATATATATGTATATGTTACCCTGTAACATATATATATATATATATATATATATATATATATATATATATATATATATATATATATATATATATATGAATGAAATATCTGGCTAATTAGCTATAACTTTAAGCATTGGGTAAATGTTAAATGATATTCCATAAATAATTAAGTGATCAGACACCAGTTAAAAATATCTGTAATTGTTCAACAAAGGCATCAAATACGATTCAATATAAGATGAAAAGTAAACATTCCAACATGGATTCAAAGCCGATTTGAGGTTACGATGTCTACCCGATCACACTGCAACATTGAATCTGGTTGTAATTTCTTTGTGATTGGTCGCGGCCCTAGATCGACATCTAATTAATGTCTTTCGCAGAATAAACCTGGCATAAGTGACATTGCTTAGACTTTTTTGTCTTAAGTAAAACTCATTTTCTCCTGCCTCTAATCATTGCAACGCTAATAAATGTCGAAAAATCGGCGTTGTATTGGTGTCGAATAATCGGCGTTGTACGGACGTCGGGGTCACAACCACACAATAGTCTCAGCATGTTATTACTCACCGAAAATAGAAGCTATTGCAGGTCACTTCGAAAATAAAAGCAAATAAGGACGTAAAAATTTGGTAATTTCAAGAGCACTCAAGTTTTTTCAGTCTTTTTTTTTTCAATATTCATGACAATTAATTTCATACATATCCTGCGTTACCGGATGAAACCAAAATCGGGGGTTTTTTGACGTTGTGGTGGTCACGACACCTTATCACTCTCACTATCTAGATAACGATTCCAGACTAATGTTTTCCCGACATCTGTACAACATCGTTCTCAGTACCCTATACAACCAAATCTGACGTTGATCCGACATTAGGTTCGACGTCTATCCAATGCCCTAACGTTTGCTGGGCGATTTGAATGCAGAAATGGTGAAAAGATGCCACAGAGGTAACAAGCTTAAAAGGTAGCACAAAGGTAATACACTCAAACGGTACCACAGAGGTAATACACTCAAAAGGTAGCACAGAGGTAATACACTCAAAAGGTACCACAGACGTAATGCACTCAGAAGGTACCACAGAGGTAGCGCACTTACAACAGTATCACAGAGGTAATGCACTCAAACGGTACCACAGAAATAATGCACTCAAAGAGTTCCACAGAGGTAATGCACTAAAACGGTGCCACAGAGGTACTGCACTCAAACGGTGCCACAGCAGTAATGCACTCAAACGGGTACCACAGGAGTAATGCGCTCAAAGGGTGTTACAGATATATGCACTCGAACGTGCCACTGAGGTAATGCACTCAAACGGTGCCTCGGAGGTAATGCACTCAAACGGCACCTCAGAGGTAAGGCACCCGCAAAACTGGTCTCAATAGGTCTCAATACAAGGCTGGAATTTTCCAGAGGTCCCACTCTGCCTTAAAACATATTGCACAGCTGGGTCAGTGCCAGGCTAAGATGGTGCAGTCTGTTGAAAAGCGGTTATATTTGTGGGAGAGTCTTATTTGCGGCCGAGTTTTACCAACTACCCCCTTGTATTTTCAGAAATCTTGTAAACAAGTATGCGGGTGGCCTCGGATGGAGAAGTGCCACATCTTTGTAAAATTTGTATCGTCTTAAAAGGCATAATTGTCACGACTTGAGTTTTGTGCTTCTTGTTAAGCCCCACGCATAAGCACCTGTTAACCACACAGAGACCATAGATTGATGAACTATTTGTAAATAGCGCTAATTTTCTTCGTTCAAGATCAAAGTTATCAAACTGCAATAAAGGTTTAATTGAAATCCGTTTATGACTTAATGATACAATTGAGAGGTATCGCCAAAACGGCAACTCAAGTCATATACCTTGATGATTTGTTGTCTAGCAAATTTTCTAACCGCCCCCGCGACTCCAAACATCGGTTCTCCCGCCTTTCTTTTATTCATATATGAAAAGGTAAAGCTTTGTAAAATTATTCGCAAAAATATGGCATCAATTTGCAAGATTCTGGTGTAACATTTTCCATATATTTGTAATATCAGAATTTAATATTCATTTTATTACGTGGGGGGGGGGGGGGGGGGGAATAATTGTTAAATCGCACGAGCGAAACTTAAGACCAGAAAAAAATAGTCTTGTTTCTCATTGAAAAATAGATTTGACACTGCCGGCATTTTGCTTTTTACTGTTTTACCATACCATTTTACTTTTTCTCTAAAGAAAGGCCTGATCGGGGCTAAAGGTTTTGAATTTTTGAAAATTCCGGTGACCTGACAATCTTTTTACTTAAAAATTTCATACACCTGGTCGATTTCTTTTTTTTTTTAACTCGAAAATTTTTAGACTCTGGGGTTACTTCTTTTTTCTTCAATTTTAGTGAACTTTTCCTCTCCAAATAGACGCTATTTATAGTTGAACAAATCAGACTCCACCTCCCTTATGCTAACTTTAGCCATACAAGGTATTTATTGGAAAAAGTAAAATTTCCTTGTAAATATTTGTGGCAATTTTTCACCCAACTGTGACTGGTCACCTGAAATACGCTCACAAAAGACATGCCAAGAAAGTCCACATTTGTTCAGTTATGGGCCTGAGTAAAAGTAAACAACATCACAGTGTGTCGGTCGGTCATCGACAGAAGTTGAATTCACGCCATATAGTTTGCGATGGACATGAGGAATCAAGAGCGGGGACTTTCATGATCTGAACATTCCTTTCGCGGGCAGCAGTGACTTGGAAATGCCACTTGCAGCTTTATGGTTTTGTATTTCTGACCATTAAAATACGTCATTGAAAAAGATACATGACGAAAAAATGAACAAAAGAAAAAATTAAAAAGCAGCAATTTATTTTTTCTAAATCACACCTCAATCCAGTTTCTTTCGTATAGAAATCAGATGTCATGGTTATCCATGGTGGTGTGACAACGTACGGAGGGTCGAGTATATATAAATATAGATAAATATAAACTGTGGGATGCCTCTAATCTGCTGATCACAACAAAACTACGACATTTGATCAAGGGCAATTGATCTAGCGACAATTATTCGAGCAGCAATTTATCTAAACTGGCAGGATAAGACTGATCTAAATTTTCAAAATATGTAAGCCCAAAGATTAACCACGCAGAAAACTGCTACAGGTTAGATAGCTAAGTCCTTGGCAGTAAAAGAAACTAAGTGGTTTTACATTTATGCAGAATAATGAAGTCTGAAGCTGCTCTTTGTAGGGGGTCTTGAATGAATTCCGAAGTAGTAAATAAGTCCAGGTATTGACACCCTGTAACTCCGACAGGTAAGGCAGCCCTTCCCATTGGCAGGTACTGAAGAAGGTTATTTTTGGTGCCGAACAATCACTTCTGTGACTTGTTGTACTGGGATTAGTTCTGAATGCACTCCAAAGTAATTTACCCTTAAACATATTCAAAAGGAGCTTTTTAAATCGCAGATGTTATGCTTTGAAAAGCTCTAAAATTATTTTCGTACATTAGGAGTGATCTGGATTTTATATTTATCACGTCGGCAAACGATTATAAAAAGAAAAAAATAGTTCAGAGAAAATGAATAAATTATTGTACCCTGCACATCGAGAGCAATTGTCGTTATATCGATTTTCACTGGATCAATCTTCGATAGATCAATTATCGGGATACCGTCCATAACATAGTAGATTGAATTGGTTTATATGAAATGCTTTTCTAATGGCTAAAATCCGAAATATATGTATGGCATGACACATCTCGTGAAATAGAAGTGGCGGTGTCCCTACAAAAGGTCGAGTGACACAAGGTCGAGCCAAAGACTGTTTACTACTAACTTAGTAGTTTATAGTCTTTGGTCGAGCGTCGAAAGATCGAGCGATAAAGGGTAGAGAGTCTGAAACGCGAGAAAAGCTCATATTTTACAGGTTTATCAATTAAAAAAAGTTTTTTAGTTGTCAGTTCTACGATTTATTTATTTAAAAAAGTTTAGTCTGAGGTTCGTTCTTGCAGTTCCTCAATCTAACGTCGAACTCTTTTCTTAAAACGATCGCCAATTTTTGGCGGTTGCAGTGCTGGAGGCATAACCTTTTTGTTTCATGGCGCGATAAACATCAAGATGGTAGGGTAAGTGAATCCAGCAAGGTGGGAAACTTGTGGAATGTGAGACGAAATTTGGCCACGAAATAATTGCAAATAGAAATCATACTCCTGTGTGTGATGGATCAAGGTTTTGAACTGACGCGAGTGTTTAATTTGTTATCTCCAGGGTTTTTATAAACTACAATTCTTATTTGCCCTTTCTCAAAATGCAATTCATTTCCCGTTGTTGTACTGCCTCGAAACTAATTGAATGGCTACGAAACAATAATTATGTGGTATCGTTTCTTTCATTGATTAGACTGGACTGCTTTTATGGATTGTCAGTGAACTAATAGAAATTAATAGTAGTTTGAAGTAATCTCACACAGATCAAGACCTTATCCCATACTTTTGAAAATTTTAAATACTTCAAATACTTAAAATAATTCGGATGGTAAAAAGTTATTGGGAAGACGGGTCTTTGTGGCTCACTCATAGAGCGGCTTAAAGGTTTTTTTTAAGAGTTTTTTTACTATTTTTATAAAAATTATCAAAAACTAAAAAATATATATAACACTTTTGTCATTCACTTAACTATATTTCTGCGTAATTTACACTGTAGGATGAAAGTTATTTAACGTGATTATAGCAATTCTCTAACAAACTTGGTTTACTTGTTACATTTTCAAGCACATGTTCTAGTTCCACTGCAAGCATTAACAGATCCTTGCTGGATCTGGTCATAAATCACATCTCACATGGCGGTATATATAATATAATATTCTTTGGAGTGTTCCGTGAAATTCCTCGAGTTTATAGTGTTTTTCTACGTGGTTTATCAGTACAATGTTGGATTTACTATAATACTTAAAGATATCGCAGAAAGTCTTAAACACATGGTAGGCTTTCAGATAAGAAACCTTGTTGACAACATGCCTTAAGCAAACGATGTTTTTTTTTTGTAAGACCGAAGAGACCGGCGTTGCTGTAATTCCACCATGTTTCTCGGATATGAGCTTACTTTCTGAATCCTTTGGCCCTTGTGGGTGCTTGGAATGTGGGAAACATTAATCAGAACCCCCCCCCCCCCGCTACACACACACACACACACACACACACACACACACACACACACACACACACACACACACACACACACACACACACACACACACACACACACACACACACACACACACACACACACACACACACACACACACACACACACACACACACACACACACACACACACACACACACACACACACACACACCCTACCGCACTGCATTCACATCCATGGTAGTCCTCCGGATCCTCAAATGTTGCAATCTTTCTGCACGTGTGCTTGCCAATTTACTGTATAACTCAGTCCTCAGTCGCCAGATGGCGCATTGCATGTTATGGGTTCAGTCAATAGATGGCGGCCATATCAAACAATGTGTCCCACAAGAATCCACAACAATCAATCCGACGACAATTGATCTAACGAAAATTTAGCCAAGCGACATTTAGCTGCGGGACATTTAGTTGAAACTGTCATCTATGACATTTAGTCTGAATTTACAATTATGGATGACTGTTCTCCGGAAAAGCTTAACTAATTTATCCGATGGTCTCGGAGACATTTCTCTGACTCATTAAGGGAATTTAAGCAATTTCAATTCGACTAAAAATAGCAATTCAGTTATTTCTTAATGCCATCTCACGCCATTGAGGGACCAACTTCTGAGGCGATCATTAAGGTACTAATACACTTTCACAACTTACCTTGTGCTTAATTGCCATTGCAGTTCCATAACTAACTTCGATTCGTCTAATCGATCTGATACAATTGGAAAACGTAAAAACCTTTATACACTGTTAACATTTAAATCAAATAAAATAGTTAACGGATTAATGCGATTGATAATTCGGCAAAATAAATAAAACCTGGGTGGGGGGGGGGGGCGGGGGGCTCTTAGTCTTCAAAGTAATATTGATGTTCGACTGAAGAGCGTATGGAATAAACCCCCTTCGTTTTTCAGAAACGATTTGCATTGTCCAACCAGCTGTTTATAAGGCAACTGATACATTATCGATGATAAGAGACAACATACAATGCCTCTTTCGCATGAAAATTTCACACAGCATCAGAATGGATATCGCCCGGTGTAACAGAATATCTTCCCCCTGTACAGCTTCCCCCCGCCCCGGGGTAAGCTATACTAGGCTATCTTCTCCCTCCCCTCTGGTATATCTCCCCTGCCCCGCCCCATCAAATGTGTTTTTTTTTTTGGGGGGGGGGGGGGGGGGCTATTACATGCGATATTAGTCGTCCTAAAGCTGATCAAAGATTATAATACTGCTTATACGACTTTATTAACATAATTTAACAATAAATCAAAGAAAATGACACAAAAATTAAACCTTAAATCTGATAAACTGGAGTGAAGTGTTCGTGCATGTTCACCAAGTAAATTGCTTTGAGTGTCTTCCCCAGCTAATTACAATTGAATAAATTACCCGAGACCTGTATTTAGATGCTTTAATCCCTCGTTGCAAAGAGGCACAAATAACAATTCTAACAAGGGGGATGTGGATTCGTTTCATTTCCAAACAACACATTATCCCAGGTGGGGGGGGGGGGGGGGAGGGGGGGCAAGATATCCTATCACACCGGCCCCTCCACCATGACGTTAAATCAATCGCTATTACCACCTATGCGTCTCTCTGCTATTCCGAGGATCGCAGAATTCCCCCTTTTCCTGAACTACAAGTATTTAAATGCTTTGGCAAAACAGCGTTTGCTTTCTGGGACTAAATAAGTACTCTCACAAGTAAGATCGTGGTTTACTCGTTGCTCCGCGTCTGGGAGTTCTCATTTTTGCCACACTGTTTCAACTTCCACCACCATGGCTTTCGTAGTGTAGTTTGAGACTGTTAGTTTCCCTGAATCCGGGACAGAACGTCCACAGACACAACGTTCATGGACACAACGTCCACAGACAGAACGTCCACACATGTACACAAAACGTCCACTGTAGAAATTATTTATCTGGTACTTCAATTTATTTACTTATTTATTGTTTTATTATTACTTTTATTATTTTTGTTATTATTATTATTATTATTATTATTATTATTATTATTATTATTAATTGTTTTCTTTCAAAATTATTATGATTTACTTTTTGCATGGGAAATTCAACTATATTAACCTCATCAAAATTACGATCGTGATTGTGCCCCTGAACAGCTTACGGATCTGTGAGGTCCTGTGATGTGGTGATTCTGACATTGCCATCAGTTAGACGACGGATACATCGCCAAGAAATGCAACCCGATTTATATGGAATACCGTTTTAACATTAAACACTTATTTTTGATATCAAAATATAATTAAAGATATCAATAAATCAATGTAGATCTCAATAATTTATATTTTGCTATCAATAATTGAATTTTAGATGGCAATTTTTTTTGAGATCAAAAAATTAATTTTACAAACTTAGAAAATGTTAAGGGAGACACAAATTTACATAAAATATAACAAATTGGCAATTACACTTTGGAGATGAAAATTTGATCTCAAGAATTGCTTCTTTTTTATACAGTAAAAAATTTAAAGAAAGATTCTGTATACAAGGACCAGTCATCATTTATTTACACATGTGTGTTTCTCAATTTTTATTTAAAAAATAGACTATTATTTTAAAATCAAAAATCAATTTCTGAGATAAAAAATCATTTGCATATTTCAAATGCAAATTAAAAAAGTATCATTCTGAAAAAATGATATCTGAAATAAATTTTTGATATCAATTTAAGGAAAATGAATTATTGAGATTAAAATTTATATTTTGCTCACAAATATTTAATTTTTGCTACCAAGAATTGAATTTTTGATCTCAAAAAAAAAAATTTAGATATCATTAAATCATTTTTGATATCAATAAATATTTCTTGATATCTCTTAATGTTTATTGATATTAAAATTAATTTTTTATATCAAGAATACATTTAGGGGTCTAGGACAAGTGCCACCCGGAAAACCGCCACCCGGAAAAGTACCACTCGGACACCTGTCATCTAGAAAAGTGTCAACGGAGGACAAGTGCCACCCGGAAAACTGCCACTCAGACATCTGCCAGCCAAAAAAATATCATTTAAAACAAAAGAAAAAAGGTTTGTTAAAAGGTTTAAAATTTGATAGTCCCTTTCAAGATTTAAGTAATTTGAATTAGGGTCCTCTTGTGATTAATACGCTCGGGGTACTGATGGAGAGCAATTGAAATTAAGTAACTCTTCTGATGGATTAGTTTTATTACTTGATATGCAATACGATTCATTCGATTATTTTTTTTGGGTACTTAAGTACAATTAAAAAATGTGTCACATATACTGGTGTTATGCATCATTTAATTTTTTGTGCCACAACTTGCTGTCTTAACTTGGAAGTTAAAAATACTTCATGACACCGAAAAAAATCACACAAGAGTCACTTCACGAAAATGCCACGAGTCAACTCTTCACTGCTGAATTTGCGAGAATAGGCTAATTACAATATTTAATAGTAATTGCACATTAGTGGCCTAAGCACATCCACCACAGGAATACCCTAATTGCAATTTTAAATCAAGCGGCACAGCCAGACAATTGAAATACATATGAAAGAGAGTAATTAAATCTTGAAAGACTTCACACAGCAACACCGGTAAAAAGATTTAAAAAAAAAATTTATTTATCTTTTAATATTTTTTTTTTTTTGGGGGGGGGGGGGATAGCGCTTTTTTCCTTTTATTGATATTTTTCCGCTGATTTTATCAGGCACCATTTTTTGCGATTACCCGCAAAAGGACCACGCTTCAAAAGGACTAAACTTTACGCGAAATAACTGAAGGGGTCCATGCATAAACTTGACAACTCCTTATCAGGAAAATGCACTATTACCACCACGGTATTCCTTGGCCTCTGTTCTATCAGATATGTAAGTCTTACACCTCCAAACATATTAGAAGTGGGCATTTTTGAGGAAAATGCGATGGGAAAAAATATGTTTGTTACTAAAATTTTTTTCTCCACTGCTGATAACTGCAGTTATCAAGTTTATGCATGGACCCCTTCAACTAAGTTCTTGTAACTACCCTATTTGTTATTTTTTTACTTTTACTATTTGAAATTTTCAGTTTATTCTATTTATGGGCTGATTTGTGTGATCTTTTCTGATCAAATATAATTTGGTGAGTGATGTTTGAATTGCAGTCTTCAGTCGTCTGAATAAGTTATTGGTGTTTAAAATACACACAACGCAGATTTCTTGTAATGGTCCACTCTGGCTATTTAAAGGGAAATGCGGGTATCTCTGCGCCATCTAGCTACCGAAATGCGCATTACATTGAACATAGCTGAGTTGGAATCCACGTTTACACAGTATAAATAACTACTGAATCCGTCTAGATCGAAAAATTCGTTTCAAAGGGAAACATTTCGTATGAGGTGTTCTTCAAACAGGGAAAAAATGAGGCAATCGTCAATTGTGGTTATGTGTGAATTTTGCATTTTGATTGAAATTTCTTGGTTTTCCCAATGTTTTCTATGGTAAAAGTACGCCACCTTTCACTGCCTTTATTTCTCTTATAACATAGGTGACCCCCCTTTTTCTTTTCAATTTTTGAACGTATACCCTGAAAGCATTAAACTGTGAAAGTATGAAGGAAATCTCAATTGTAGGTGAGATACCCGCATTTCCCTTTAACTTGGGATTTGATGTTCCAATTTGGACAGCCCAAAGTCATTTGCAGTTTTCGGTTTTCTAAATAAGCGACGGAGGTTTTAATTACACACTATGCGGATTACGTTAGTCCTTTTGCAAGTTAAGTTTACTCCGCGTAGACTTTCTGAAGTTTAGTCCTTTTACAGGTCTAATTTCCCCCCCGCGTATACATGAAGTTTAGTCCTTTTGAAGCAATACGAATACCATTGCAATACCAATGTGTCCAGTGCAGTCATGCATCGATAGCCTTCGGCCACGCAGCCTCCACCGTCCACCGCTGTAGCAATGGGGTAGTGGGGATGCTGGTTTCGCTGAGGCGACTATCAGCAGCGTGAACCTTTTTTCTCTTTATTCATCCCGCAAATCGCTCCAGGATTATTGCAGGGAGAGGGGCGTATATCACCTCTTGTGGTTGCAGGCAACTCAGGGCGTCGTTTGATATGGCCTTGGGGTCGGGGCAGGCAGATACCTTTCACTTCAGTTTTTTTTGTTGAACCTGGTGGCGAACATGTGCGCTTGGTGGTAGAAGGGTCACCTTATGTTATATCGCTACTCCGACACTTCCATGCTTGCTTAAATCAAAGTAGGGTGACTGAGTGAACCCCGTTTGTTTATGTTACTTACCGTGGTGGCGTTGTCTACTAGACGCAAGGCCTATTTTCTCGCCCAGTATCAGGAGTGAGCCTCTTTCAGCGCCAGCATCTCTAATAATTTCTGTACAAACCTGGCAGTTAATGCGTTCTTGAAATATACTGAAGGACAAAAGAAAGTTCGCACATAAAGACCCAAATATCTCCAGAGCCTATGGATATTTTTTTCTAAATTTTTAGCATCAGATTGTAATCAGAAGTTGTAACCATCGTTATTTATTCATGCGGGTGTGGTTATTTATTACGGGTTTGTATGCATTCAAGCACGGTACCATATTAATCCAAATAAGTCACTACCGGCTCGATATTGAGAAATTACGAAATTACACGCGTGGTCATCCAATATACTGCATATGAAAACGCAGTAAATCGATGAAAACAAGGGAGAACTGCGATGCCGCGAATACCGCAAAACTGTGGCGACCAGGCTATTGGCATGCTTGAAGATGGTGCTTCTGATCAGTTCGTTGCCAGACGTTTCGAGTGCAGTAAAAGAGCAGTAGAAAAACTCCGAAGACGGTATCGAGACACTGGATCAATCAAAGACCGACCACGTAGTGGCAGACCGCGTGTGACCACACCTAACCAGGATCGCCGGATCCGCATGATCCACCTCCGGGATCGCTTCAGACCAGTCACAATAACAACAACGGAGATCCCTGGACAGACGAATAAGCGGACGAGCTCGAAAACCGCTATATTGCGCCTACGCGAACATGGGATCCCCGCTCGTCGGGTCCACATCGCAGTGGTGCTAAACCGCGAGAGACAATGCCCGCCCACACGTTGTTCCGGTGTGTAGAGATTATTTAGCGGCTTATAATGTTGCTGTGCTCCCATGGTCGGCATGTAGTCCGGATATGAATCCTATAGAAGATCTATGGGATCATCTGGATCGCCAAGTTCGAGCCCGTAACCCACCGCCTTAAAATCTCGCGGAATTGAGGCAAGCATTGATTGAGGAGTACCACAAATATCCTCAATACAAAAAAGTAGCAGGTTGATAATGTATAGTCGAATCTAGACCCTACTAGACCCTAATCATTGTAAATCGAAGAAAACTCAAAATGGCATATACACTGACTTTGACACTTTGTGACCTTTCATTAAAATTTCTTCAGAAGTTTCATTTTTCGATTATATTGTAGCACTATCTGAGAGGTATCTTTGGTACAAATTTGAAGGCAATCGAGCAATTAAGTGAGTAACAATACAATTTTTCATTATGTGCGAACTTTCTTTTGTCCTTCAGTATAATCTGCTTTGGCAGTGCACCTCCAACAACCCCAACTTTTAATCGTCGGTCTGTATTCGGTGTTGTGACTGATTTGTGGTGAATAAGGCGCCTTGTTTCAAGCTTTACGGCTTCTGCCATCCCCGGAGGGTGTCTGGGGTGATTCTGTTGTGTGGTGTACGCCCTCATTTCAGGGTCACCCGTACCGCCTGCTGGTAGCTCCATAGGTAGAGCCTCCGCATGGAAATTGTTTTTTTCTGTCACCACCTGCAGCCCAAGGATCTCTGCCAAGGTGTTGGGTACCCACTTTGTCCGTATGATACCTTGTATCTTTTGAACCATGTCGGTGGACGGGAATACACGCCCTAGTGTCGTGTCAAACACATCTCCTAAGAGTACAGTTACCCACTTAAATTGGGTTGTATTACCGACCTCGCTAGGTTTACCGGTAGCCCCGGCTCAACATATTTGTAGAGCAGTGACACTGTTTGCCTTCCTCGCTCAAGCCCGCGTTCAATCAGTCGCGGAGTACTGAAACAGTATCATTACCCTGCGACGTTATATTTTGAAACCTGCAAATGATATTTTAATCTCAAAAATCAATTTTTATATTAAAATATCATTTTAGTTTTATATGTAAAATTCAGAAGCAAATATCTGTAAATGAAATAAGACTGGTCCTTGTATACCGATTTTTTTTAAAAGGAAGCAAGACTTAATTGACGATTCTTTAAATTTTATATAAATATGTGCCTTGCTTATTATTTTTTAAGTGTGTAAAAGTATGGTTTTATTTCTTAAAATGCTTTTTACGAGTAAGAGTGTAGTTCGCGCTCTCCATAATTAGACGGAATTTCCCTTCATTTGCGGTAATTGACGCACAAATTGTGAATTGAACTTTTCTACACGTGTAGGATAACAACATTGCCAAAAACTGAGTTGTTAGGTGAAACCGGAAACATTCGAGTGTGTAAGACTGAGTGACAGCAAATTAACACATCGTTTTTTATCTGAGTGCCCCTCCGTCTGGGCGGGGATGGAAAGAATGCCGGACGCCAAGGGACTTTAGGACATAAAACCACAGTTTTTCTTCACAAAGCTAACGTTTTCTTATCTCAACCTTTAGACAGGGTTAGAACCCAGCGTCGGAGTAAAACCCGCTGGCACGCTTCGTGTAGAAAAGTTCTTTTAATGTGAACTACACTTTTACTGATATATGTATTGTACAGGAATAAAAGAAATCAAAGACCCTTCGAGTTTTTAGCCCTCAGCCAATATTGGAATAAGAGAATAAGAACCGTGCATCAACTCAAATTAAAGAAATATACGCATTGGCCTGAAATAAGAACCGCGCATCGACGCACGTTAAATAAACATGCACAGTGGTTGGACATGCGAACCACGCGCCAACGCAAGTTAATTAAACATTTGCACTGGTCCAAATTAAGCACCACGCATGAACGCAAGTTAAATATGCGCACTGATCCGAAAAAAAGAACCGCGCATCAACACAAGTTAAATAAACATGCGCACTAGTCCGAAAAAGAACCAGGCATCGACGCAAGTTGAACAGACATGCTCAGTGGTCCGAAATGAGAACCGCGCATCAACCCAAGTTGGATAAACATGCGCACTGGTCAGAAATGGGAATCGAGCATAAGCAAGCATTAACGCAAGTTAAAAAAAAGCGCATTGGTCCTAAATGCAAACCGCACATCGACACAAGCACACTGGACCAAATTAGCACCGTGCATCAACGCAAGTTAAATATACATGTGCACCCGTTCGAAATGCGAACTGCGCATTAACGCAACTATTGAAAAAAAAGAACTGCGCATCAACTCAAGTTGAAGAAATATGCACATTGGCCTGAAATAATAACCGCGCATCGACGCACGTTAAATAAACATGCACAGTGGTTGGAAATGCGAACCACGCGCCAACGCAAGTTAAATAAACATTTGCACTGCTCCAAAATAAGCACCTTGCATCAACGCAAGTTAAATAAACATGCGCACTGGTCCGAAACGCAAGCTAAATAAACATGGGCAATGGTCTGAAATTCGAACTGCTCAATAACGCAAGTTGAATAATCATGTGCACTGTTGTCCGAATTGCGAACCGCGCATCAATGCAACCTAAGGAAACTTGAGCACTTGTCTGAAATAAGTACCGCTTTCAACGCAAGTTAAATAAACATGCGCAGTGGTCTGAAATAAGAACCGCGCATCGAAGGAAGACAAATAAAGATGCAAACTTGTCCAAAATAAGAACCGCTATCAACGCAAATTAAATAAACATGCGCAGTGGTCTAAAATAAGAACCGCGCATCGAAGGAAGACAAATAAACATGCAAACTTGTCCAAAATAAAAACCGCACATCAACACAAGGTAAATAAACATGCACCCTGATCCGAAATAAGCACCGCACATCAACACAATGGAAATAAACATGCACACTGGTTCAAAATGCGAAAAAAGCATCAACGCAAGTTAAACTAGAACCGTAAACTACACTTGACAAAAATTAAAACTCGAAAATACTTCCTCCAATGGGTTATTTCTTGAATAATATAAAGTATTTTACAACATGCATACAGTGTCTTGTACAACTAACTACAGAGCTTGTGGCACACCTTGTATCCGGCTTATAATATTCTAAAAAATCGGACCACTGTCAAGAAAAAAATTCCATAGGTTGATAACTTAGTACCATCTAAATATATTAGCAAACAACACAGCTTTAATACGTCTTATAAACCGAGTAGTGTTTGCTTTCTGTTGACTTAAGGTTTGATTGACTGATCACGCATACACTGTGTTATCTGTTTACGCAGTGAGAGCGCGCACAAAGCTAAGCAACTGTGTGGTATTCTGTGCTTTACGTTAAATGCTCCTCATTTACTTGCAAAAAATACACTCTTTTCACATGGCGTTTTAACAAAGAAAACGAAATCGAAGACGAAAATAAAAAGTGACATGCACACGTTCAGATCAAGCTCTTCATAAGTCCCAAGTTTCATGGTCCTAGGGCCCATGGTGTCAGAGAAGAAGACATAAAAATCGGAAAACTGTCAAGAAGAAAAAAGGGCGAACGGCTGCTCGCACAAATTCATATAACCCTTGCAAGCCAAAGGCTTGTCAAGTGTTAATAAACATGTGCGCTGTTCCAAAATGAGAGCCGCGCATCAACGCAAATTAAATAAACATGCGCACTTGTCTGAATAAGAATCGAGGCAAGTTACATAAATATGCGCACCGGTCCGAAATGCGAGCCTTCTCGAAGATATCTATGGCAGACTATGCATTCTATCAGACCATTTTTCTGGGAAACAAATCTTTCTATGCATTTATCGGTCTATGTTCTGGTCTGGTGCTAAATTAATTATTCAGCTAGCTCTTCGCCATCTCGTCTTTTGAAGCCCAATTTTTTAGGGAAATTCCCTTGCTTATGCATGCTGGAAGTGGCCTTATTGCTTTTCGTAAGCTGGGACTTTGTCCTTGGACAAACTTGTTGAAATATGACTACCATTTTTTGGCGACCATACAAACCTGTTGATATTTGATTCACTAGATCTAGGCTGGTCACAATGTTCCTTATCATTCTTGTTTGTCGATTTGCCAAAAACTGGCTAAATGCGGGTGCATTTGTAATATTTGCAAGCAATTAGTAACAAGCAACAGGCATGTCGGCCGAAGCAATTTTCAGAGTGCTTCTACTCCCACAGTTTAGATTAGACTATCTTTAAATTTTGCTACATAATTTTCTCCAGTAATTACACTTGGGGATTTTTAATCTTCTAGTTTATTGCTTTCGTACGATTCAGTCAGTGTTTCCTTATATTTCCTTTTTTCTGCCAAAACCTTGTCACGCGAACTCCTCTAAGACTACTAAGGCTAGGACGACTAAATTTGGCAGAGACATAATGTAGGATGTGTAGTGGGCCCAGCTCAATTTTTTAAGAAATTCATTAACATTTAATATGTAAAAATGACATTTTGCCACTTATGCCCGTTAAAGGGCAGGCAAACGCTTAGCTTTCGCAGCTAAAGTAACAGGCATGTCGGCCTATGCGTATTGATTACCCAACTGTCTACAGTGAGAGCCATCACAGCATGCTTGTGCAAGCTGAAGTTGGCTGAAGCGTTTGGATTTTTCCCAATTGCTAAAGAGTGGTAAAATTTGGCTTACTGATAGAGGGTGACTAGTCGTCAAATCAACATTTTTTAACCACGACCTTCGAGAACCATTGACCATTATCTCGAAAACGGTTAGAGATTTCGAGCTTATTTTGGCGAATTGCAAAAAAAATAATAGCCAGGTAAGTAGTAATGTTGTAATGTTCCTAGCGTTAGTTAGGTTTTTCGGAAAAATTCCTTTCAATATTTCGGCCAATTTTTAGTATATCACGAGAGAGAGAGAATGAGAGAGAGAGAGAGAGAGAGAGAGAGAGAGAGAGAGAGAGAGAGAGAGAGAGAGAGAGAGAGAGAGAGAGAGAGAGAGAAGAGTGGGAGAGAATGGCGAAGCAGGTACGAATGTACGCTTTCCTAATTCAAAATTTTAAGACGGTAAGATTATATAACTAGATTTAGTTAAAATTTTAGTTAGAAATTTGCTTTTCGCCAATATTTCCGCCAGCTTTTACTAATTACGAAAAACGATAATAGCCAGGGAAGTACAAACTATACAGAAATCCGCGTCATAGCAGAATTGGCCCACTTGCAGAAACCACTAAAGAAAATATTTTTATCACTAAATTATGACCAAAAAACCTCAAACTCGCGCAGTACCCCTTCTTGACCGTCGCTTTGACCTAACGGGTTCAAAATGAATTAAAAATCCCTCTATTTCTAATCGTTTTCGAGATAATAGCCAACTTCCTGTTTTTTACCGCGACCCAGAAGGTCAAGGTCACCGAGGTACCTCTTATGTAACGTTGTTTAGGTCCAAAATGTCGAAAATGATCTCAAAATCGCTATATCTCTTATCGTTTTCGTGATCATAGTTAACTTCTGGTTTTTGACCTTCACCGTGAGCCAGAAGGTCAAGGTTACCGAGGTACCTCTTATGTAACGCTGATTAGTCGAAAAAGGTCAAAAACGATAAAAACGAGCGCAAAATCGCTCCATCTCTAACCGTTTTCGAGATAATAGTCAACTTCCTGTTTTGACCGTAACCCAGAAAGTCAAGGTCACCGAGGTACCTCTTATGTAACGTTGTTTAGGCCCAAAAAGGTCGAAAATGAGCTCAAAATTGCTCCACCTTTAACCGTTTTCGAGATAATAGTCATCTTTCGGTTTTAACCTCGACCGTGACCCAGAAAGTCAAGGTCACTGAGGTACCTCGTATGTAACGTTGTTTACGCCCAAAGAGTCGAAAATGAGCTCAAAATCTCTAACCTTTTTCGAGATAAGTCGGCCTCTCTTTAATGGCACATGAGGTCACCTGACTTTGACCTTGACCCTCAAGGTCAATATTCTCGATGGAAGGTTACCCCTTCTATGTACGTTTTTTATGTTCAAACTGGGATTTGAGCACTTTTTATAGCCACTTTTAAAAAAATATTTTGACCTCAATGTTACCTTGACCTGATGATTATCTATAAGTGTACCAAATATAAATCTCGTCTTACACAAAGGCTAGGACGAGTTTTCTGAAAATCCCGTCACCTCCTACAGGTGTGCCAAATTTATCTTTTGCTGACAAAAACGGTAGGAGTTTTCTTGAAACCGTCAAACGGAAAAAGGAGAAGACAAAAATAAAGAATATGGCCGAAAAGGGCCTAAAAAACTACAAATTTGTACCCATTTATAAAAAAAGTTTGCCAGTTGGAACAACCAACTCATACCCAGCCGCAAACGAAGTTTGCAAGTGGGAATGATGGCTGTCTTCATCTAAAATCTGAAAACGATAGGGATTTCTCTCATGTGAGTTAAGATTTTACTGATATTTTTCTCCTTTTTAGACCAGCCGACTATGTCGGGCTGGTCTTATCCCATCAATAGAAGGGTATCCGTCGTCTGTATGTACGTATGTACATGTGTAAACGTTTAC
Organism: Protula sp. h YS-2021; assembly: GCA_949752745.1. Taxonomy (NCBI): domain Eukaryota; kingdom Metazoa; phylum Annelida; class Polychaeta; order Sabellida; family Serpulidae; genus Protula; species Protula sp. h YS-2021. The sequence goes on from OX457025.1 coordinate 57,624,088, forward strand.
TTAAAATGCTTCTTCTCCTTCAGTTTTGATCGGATTCCTCTCAAATTTTACACGAATGTTCTCTAGGTAGGCCTCTCTTTAAAATTTTTTTTGGCGATCCGCCAAAAATTGGCTAAATGGGGAACATTTGAAATTTTTCGGTTGCTAATTTTTAAAATGCTTTTTCTCCCACAATTTTGATCAGATTTTCTTCAAATTTTACACGAATATTCCTTAGGTAGGCCTCTTTTGAAAAATTACTCATTTTGGCAATCCGCCAAAATTGGCTAAATGGGAGATATCTTTTTATTTTTTGGTGTCTAATTTTCAAATTGCTTCTTCTCCCACAATTTTGATCTGATTTCTTTGCAATTTTGGACAGTTGTTCTCTATGTAGACCTGTCTTGAAAAATTACTCTTTTTGGCAATCCGCTACAAATTGGCCAAATTGGGGACATTTGCAATTTTGTGGTTGCCAATTTTCAAAATGCTTTTTTTTCACACAATTTTGATAAGATTTTCTTCAAATTTTGTACGATTATTCTCTAGGTAGGCCTCTTTTGAAAAATTACTCATTTTGCCGCAAATTGGCTAAATGGGAGACATTTTTTATTTTTTGGTGTCTAATTTTCAAATTGCTTCTTCTCCCACAATTTTGATCGGATTTCTTTCCAATGTTGAATAGTTGTTCTCTAGGTAGGCCTGTCTTGAAAATTTACTCTTTTTGGCGATCTGCCAAAAATTGTCCAGATTGGGGACATTTGTGATTTTATGGCTGCCAATTTTTAAAATCTTTTTTTTTCACACAATTTTGATCAGATGTTCTTCAAATTTTGTACGATTATTATCTAAGTAGTCCTTTTTTAATAATTTCTCAATTTGGCGATCCGCCAAAAATTGGCCATATAAGGAGTATTTTTTATTTATTGGCGTTTAACGCAAGTTAAATAGACATGGGCACTGGTCTAAAATAAGAATCTCGCATCAATGCAAAATAAAATAAATATGCGCACTGGTCCAAAAAGTCAAAGCGCATCAACACAAGCTAAACAAACATGCGCACTGGTCCAAAATGCGAACGGCTTATCAATGTAATTTGAATAAACATACTCAATGGTCTGAAATGCGAGCCCCGCATCAACGCAAGTTAAGTAAACATGCGCAGCAATGCATATTAAATAAACCTGCGCACTGGTTCGCTTTGCAAACCGCACATCAACGCAAGCTAAATAAACATGCGCACTGGTCCGAAATGCGAACAGGGCATAACGGCAACCTGAATAAACATGCGTATTTTTCCAAAATGCGAACCGCACATCAACGCAAATTAAATAAACATGCGCACTGGTCAGAAATGCAAACCCCGCAAAATATTACATACCAAAACAAAGTAATGATGTTTTAGACGCGACGTTTTCTTCTTTTCAAAAGGCACATGTGTTTGGTCGTTTCTGGTCGTTTCTGCTGCTTGAACTAATCGTGTATGTCCGACAGTACATGTCAACAGTACACGTGTGTGGATACAATTTTGATAAGTTGTTTGAAGTTATTTTTCTGGGAAACAAATCTTTGTATGTATTTATCGATCTATGTTCGGGTCCGTTGCCAAAGTAATTATTTAGCTAGCTTATTGCCATCTCGTTTTTTGAAGCCCAATTTTTCAGGAAAATTCCCTTGTTCAAGCACGCTGGATTTGGTCATCGCTTTTCGTAAGCTGGGGCTTTGTCCTTGGACAAACTTGTACAATGTGACTACCACTTTTGGCAAGCTTATTCATAGATTCACTAAATCTCGGCTGGTCACAATGTCCCTGGACATTCTTGTTTTACGTTACATGTAAGCTGGGGGTGTATCTATCGGTGTCCATTGCTTATTTAGTAAACTTTTTTTCAAAATGCATCTCCTTCTACAATAATAAATGTCATTTATTTTTGGTATGAGGCATACGGCTTGTGCTTTTTTAGTCGATCCGGTGATTTGTGAATTTTTGGAAAATTTTGAAGAAAAAATTTTAAAATGTATCTCCTCCTACATTTTTTGATTCCGATATCATTTATTTTTGGTAAAGGCACCACTAAGAGGTCATGCATACGGCTTGTGCATTTTTAATCGATCGGACAATGTTTGTATTGTTTGGTAATTTTTGAAGAAAAAAATTCAAAAATAGTTCAAAATGTATTTTCTACGTTTTTGATCCGATGTCATTTTTTGTGGTGAGGCATCCCTAAGGGGTCTTGCATACGGCTTGTGCATTTTTAGTCGATCGGGTTATTTTTGTATTTTGGGGGAATTTTGAAGAAAAAACTTCAAAATTCACATTCCCCTACAGTTTGTATCCGATTTAATTTATTTTGGTATCAGGAACCCCTGAGCGGTTTTGCATGTGCCTTGTGGTTTTTTTAGTCGATCGGACAATTTTGTATTTTTTAAGGAATTTTAGAAGTTAAATTTCAAAATTGTTTCCTCCTACAATTTTTATCCGATTTCATTTATTTTTGGGTGGGTGGGTCGGGCGTACAGCTTGTGCCTTTTGACTTGATTCGGGAATTTTTTATTTCGGGAAATTTTTTTCGGTCTGTCATCAACAGCTTGTTTTTTACACGATAACTTAAAAATTTCTGCAAGGATTTTAATGAAACTTGGCATGTAGCTTCTATGGGAACAAACACAAATTGGTATTGTAAATGAGTCCAAGGAAAATGCACCAACTGGACTTAAAAATTTTCAGCTCTTGATTGACCATTGATGGCCGTGTTTAACTGATGGGGAGCCTGTGGGGAATATGTGGGCTATGCACACTGCTGTAGTTTATTTTGGATGTGAGGCATGCTTAGGGGTCGTGTATACGGCTTGCGCTTTTTGAGTCGATCGTGGGAAATTTGCAGAAAAAATTTCCTCCTACAGTTTTTATCAGATGTCATTTATTTTTGGTATGATCAGTCTCTAGGGGATCATGCAGTAGATAGGAAACGGGGATTCCAGCCCACTTTGTGACGTCATCATGTCTGGACCGGAAATGACGTCATAGCGTCTGGACCGGAAGTGACGTCATCGTGTCTGGAGCGGAAGTGACGTCATAGTGTCTGGAGCGGAAGTGCTGTCTGGAGCGGAAGTGACGTCATGGACCGGAAGTGCTGTCTGGAGCAGAAGTGACGTCATGGACCGGAAGTGCTGTCTGGAGCAGAAGTGACGTCATGGACCGGAAGTGACGTCATAGACGTATCCATAGGCATAGCCATGTAGGCGTAACCCTCATAACAAAGTGATGACCCCCCTAGGACATACTATGTACCGAACCCCCCCCCCCCCCCTAGGCGGCAGTCGGGACAGACCCTATGGTAAAAAGTGATGATCCCCCTAGGCGGCAGTCGGGACAGACCCTATGGTAAAAAGTGATGACCCCCCCTAGGACATACTATGTACCGATCCCCCCCCTAGGACATACTATGTACCGACCCCCCCCCCCCCCAGGCAAGCACCATTTTCTCAAGTCAGCATAAGTTACACACCATGATTTGATTCCATCCGAGTGGTATATAAGGGATGAGTGGTAAACCATGTGAAGGACGGTAACAAGACACATCATGGACAAAACACCAGCTACTACGACAAGTAAGAAAGTGATGCGAGACGGCAGGGTAGTGACACTAACGACAGAATGTTATAAGTGTTGGGTGTGGTTGGAGTACCCAGGTCAACCACACAACTGCCCAGTGCAGCACAACGCACCACGGCATTACTGCTGCAAAACCTGTGGTGGATTGCTCTGGTACAAGTTTACTGCATGATTGCCAGGACCGGAGCCATGCACGGACTGCTGGTGGTGCGGTGCGACGCTGAAAAACTTTGGCTATTACAACTTTCATCCGTTCAAATGCTCGAGAAGGCCTTTCTCCATGGAGCAGTTTTACAGATACCAGTGTGATTGTGGAAATCCTACTTGCTGGTGAAGAAGTACTAACATCTTTCGGCCCTTTTAAGGGCCATCCTATATTATGAAATGAAGCAAAACATGTCTGTGTGTGTGTATGTGTGTGTGTGTGTGTGTGTGTGTGTGTGAGAGAGAGAGAGAATACATTTTATCTCATTTCAGGTCTAGTTAGCGGATGAATACCATTTAGAAGACCATTTAACTTCACCGCTAGATGTCTCTGCTGTGTAGCTGTACAACTGTAAGTGAAACATTCATATCAAGCAACTATCTGCTGAGTCAACAATTTTTAAACACATTTGAAAAGTTGCACACCATATTTTGATTACATGTAAGTAGCATAAAAGCTACATGTCAACCAGTGATACATTCTGCTGAGTTAACACATCATCGAAGTGGTATAAAAGGAAGAGTGAAACGTATATTTCACCTCATTTCAGTTCTAGCAGTTGAAGAGACAACAACGATGGAACCAGGCTACTGTTATGATTGTGATGTCACATTTCCATCTCTGGAATTGTTCGTGGCACATACATGCAAACCAGCTAGGATGAAACGTGCTCATGAAGAGCTTTTTGAGCAGATTGAAGCCAAGAGACGAAAGACGACGCAAGATGGTATTGACAGACCTGATCCAGTCCTCTGCTGTAAATGCACCAAGATATTTTCATCTTTGGACGCGTTTGAGACGCATGCATGTGTACCGTTGGAAGAACAAAAGACGGTACAAGTAGGCAGAGGTAGAAGAGTGAGTCTTGGTGAAAACGCACAGGAAAGACGGTTTGAGCCTGAAGATGGATCGGATTTACTACTTGAAATGCGACAACAAGAGAATCGAATCAAGAGACATTTGCTAGAGACGTTAAACCGTGGCATGAAATGGTACATTGTGGTACATGCACGCTTCAAGAAAATGACACCAAATGTTGAAGGCGTGATGGTAGAACAGGTGGATAATGCCTTCATCAGTAGTCCGACATATGCAGCATACAATCCAGCAGATATTGAGCAGGACTTACCAGAAGCCTATAAAGAATTGTTTACCAGGTTTGATGAACATGAGCGACAAGGCTCTGGCTGGGTGTTGGACAATATATTATTCATTGAAGTACATACAGCTACGTCAGTGCCACTGGAAGCGAGCAGTTTTATTCCCCTACCGAAGAAAGTGAAGAATACAGGAGGTGTATTAAACATTCAGAATAAAGACAACAAATGTTTCTTATGGTCTGTATTGGCTCACCTTCACCCTTCAACAAACAAACCATACCGTGTGCATCAATACAAGGCATTTGAGAACGAATTGAAGGTGGAAGGCATGACATTTCCAACACCGATTACAGACATTCCAAAGTTTGAAAAGGAGAATGATGTGCCCATTAACGTGTTTGGATATGAACATGATGTAGTTGTTACAATACAACTGAGTCGAAACACCAGCGCGAGAGAAATTAACTTGCTTTTGATTAGCAATGACAAGACAAGACATTACTGCCTCATCAAGAATTTCAGCAGACTTATGGCTTATCGATCAAAGCATAAGGCTGCAGCATTTTATTGTTTCAACTGTCTTCACGGGTTTATGCGACAAGATCTTTTAGACAAGCATCGCGAAGTGTGTGGCAAGCATGGAGCACAACGTTTATCATTCCCCAAGGAACCTTGCATCAAGTTCAAGAATGTAGCCAAACAACAGCGAGCACCGTTTGTCATTTATGCAGACTTTGAATGTTTCACGAAAAAGCACGAAGAAGTTAGGTATCAGCATCATCGTCCAAACAGCTTTGCCTATGTGGTTGTCAGCCAGTATGATACACGTGCCCCAGTCGTGTATCGAGGAGATAATGCTGTGAAAGTCTTTTTAGACCATATGGTGAATGAGCGTGATCGTATTGTGCATGGCTTGCTACAGCCAAAGAAAATGGTCATGACTCATGAAGATGAAGAGCATTACAAGAACGCTACGGATTGCTACATTTGTCATGAGCCTCTAGGAGCAGATCGTGTGAGAGATCATGACCATATCAATGACAAATACCGTGGAGCTGCACATAATGAATGCAATTTACAATTTCGACTTAGAAAAGATCAGCAGGGAGATAAAGATTCTTTTATCATTCCTGTCTTTTTCCACAATTTGCGAGGCTATGACAGCCATTTGATCATGGAAGAAATTGGAAAGTTCAAAAATGAGACGATTACAGTCATCCCCAACACCGTTGAGAAATATATTGCATTCACCATAAGCAATCTGAAATTTACAGACAGTTATCAGTTCATGAGTACTTCTCTACAGAAGTTGGTATCCAACCTGGCAGCAGAAGGGAAAGATAACTTTTATAACGTGACGTCACACATTTACGATAGCGACCAACAAGATTTACTGTTGAGAAAGGGAGTGTACCCTTATGATTACGTGGATGAACCATCCAAGTTTGCTGAAACACAACTGCCGTCCAAGGACAAGTTTGCTCAGTGAATAAGACATTAGCGATGAGGATTATGCGCATGCGCAGAAGGTGTGGGAGACATTCCACTGTACTACATTTGGCGAATACCATGACTTGTACCTGAAATCAGATGTGTTGCTGCTGGCTGACGTGTTTGAAAACTTTCGTCACGTTTGTCTCAACACGTATGAATTGGATCCTGCTCACTACTATACAGCGCCAGGACTGTCCTGGGATGCCATGTTGAAAGCGACAAAGGTGAAATTGGAATTGATCAATGACACTGACATGTACCAAAATGTTGAACAAGGTCTACGTGGAGGAATATCTGTCATCACACACAAGTATGCGAAAGCAAATAACCCCTACGTAGCAGATTACGATCCCACGAAACCAACCAACTACTTGACGTACCTGGATGCAAACAACTTGTATGGCTGGGCCATGTCACAAAGCATGCCGGAAAGTGGATTTATGTGGGTGAGTGAGCCAGAATCCATTGACTTTATGGATGTGGATGAAGATGACGAGATTGGGTACATTTTAGAAGTGGATTTGGAATACCCATATTCAATCCATGATCGTCATAATCACTATCCAGTGGCTCCAGAACGGAAATGTGTGAAGGTGGGAGAATTGTCAAAACATAGTCAGAAGCTGCGGAAAGATCTAAACATGAAAGGTAAACCTAGTGAAAAGCTCATTCCCAACTTGTGTGACAAGAAGAAATATGTGCTTCATTATAGAAATTTACAGCAATATGTCTCACTGGGATTGAAAGTTACGAAGGTGCATCGTGCCATCATGTTTGCACAGAGCAAATGGTTGGCAAAATACATCTCCTTGAACACGGAAAAGAGAAAGTTGGCCAAGAACCCGTTTGAGAAAGACTTCTTCAAATTGATGAACAACTATGTGTTTGGCAAAACCATGGAAAATGTGAGAAAACGCATGAATGTGGAACTTGTTCACCAGGAAAAGCGGTTCAAGAAACTTGTGGCCAAACCTTCCTTCCACAAATTTAGAATTTTCAACGAAGATTTAACCGCGGTACATTTGCGCAAAGTGGATTTGCTTCTGGATAAACCCATTCAAGTCGGATTCACCATTCTCGACCTCAGCAAAGTGCTCATGTTCCACTTTCATTACAACTACATCAAGATGTTGTTCAGCGACACCGACAGTCTCTGTTACGATATAGAAACGGATGATATCTACAAGGATATGCAGGAAGATGCCGACTTGTTCGACACAAGTGACTATCCCCCAGATCATTTCCTACATTCCAACGTGAACAAGAAAGTGCTTGGGAAAATGAAAGATGAGACGGCAGGCATTCCCATAGAAGAGTTTGTTGGACTTCGACCGAAAATGTACAGTATGATATATGGTGGGAATGAAAAACGTACGGCTAAAGGTATCACTCGCGCGTGTCAAAGACGTATGAAACATCAGCAGTATAGAGACAGTTTGTTCAATCAAACGCAAACGATGACAACAGGACACATCATTCGCAGTCATGACCACCAGATTTTCTCGGAGAAGTTGAGGAAAGTGGCTCCTTTCCCCTTTGATGACAAGCGATATGTGATGAATGATGGCTATTCCACTTTAGCGCATGGGCATTACAGTATATAAGGGGGAGACACTTCAACTTGACAGTTAGTTGAGGTGTGAACACTGAAGCGTGAACATGAATCGGAAAAGATCTGCAATGGATATGGATACTCTTGCTGATACAGTCAAAGATTTGAACGTGAAAAATCCTGATACCACCATCAAGAAATTAAAAGTGGAGACGACACCTACACCACAGTCGTGGGAGGGAATGCTTTCTTTAGGCAATGGAAAAATATCAAGATTATGAAACAAAGTAATGAAGGAGTGGTGAACATCCGCAAATACCTCAGAGATGAGGGGACTGGAAGAAACCGTCCGACGAAAAAGGGAATTTTGCTGACAATACCTGAATGGAAAATGCTGAAAAAGCAGGTGAAAGAAGTAGATAAAAGGCTTCGCAGACAAGAAGACAGCGCATAACAAGGTAAAAACCATGAGCGCACTTGTGTTTAACGATGGTGTTTATTTCACCGTGAATGATATGGGTGAAGTGATGATAAATTCTGCTTATCGGTTTAAACCTGAAGTGTGGAAAGACTTTCAAAACATACCACTTGAACCTGGCTTTAAACGCAAACTTGGAGATAATGTTGAAGTGATGGTGATTGGACATGATTCTAACATGCGTGTTAGATTCTGGAAAAATCTTTTACAGGATTATCCAGAGGATTATGATGGAGATGTACCAGATACTCCATATACAGATTTGATTGACTTTAATATCAAGAAATGGCATGCAGTCATACAATTCCTAGAGATTATGCAACATCCACTCTTCGCCATCATATAAGCGCTGTCAGAGACGAGAACGATGAACGAGATGGAAGACTATTTGTTGGATTATGAACCTATTACATATGGATTCTCATATATGAGAAACTTATGTGATGACATTGTGCTACGACATTTTGGAAAGTATATCATACTATTGCTTGACGACCAATCTGTGTTGCAGGATCATCTAGACAAGTTGAGAATACCCGGCTTTCTGCTTCACCTTTCAAATGATATAGAAGTGCGTGTGACTGAGAACGGTCTAGACGTGTTTGTACAATTTCGCCAACATGACGAGTTTACAGAACACTACGACTACATCACCGTCAGCACAGTGGAATGGAACGTGCTGTTGCAAGCATTGGATTGGGAAGACCCTTGTGCTTGAATTCAAAGAGCATGGAATACAACTTATGCGGGGTACCAAATTCATTGAGCTGACACAGCCTATGCGGCTGATGCGGCTGATGGACTTAGAAGAAGGATATGAACTGAAACTGTCTGAAAATGTTACTGTGAAAGTGATAAAGTAATGTCTATGATACCTATATCAATTTAGATTCTGATGAATGGCATTCATTGATGAATGTATTGAAAAATGAATGTGATTGTTAATAGTGTAAATAGAAGTTTGTAAATAGACTTTGTAGTTAAGAGTTTGTAAATAGTGTAAATAGACTTTGTAAACAGTGTAAATAGAATTTGTAGTTAAGAATTTGTAATTAAGTGTTTGTAAATAGTGTAAATAGCGTTTGTAGTTAAGAATTTGTAATTAAGTGATTGTAAACTTTGTAAATAGTGTAAATAAAGTTTGTAAATAAAAGTTTGTAAATAAATGTATGTACAACACAATAAACAAGACAGTTGTTTGAAACTTGGGTTGTTTTATTTAACAAACTTGAACAACAACAACAACTTAACTAATATAACAACAACTTAACTAATATAACAACTTAACTACAACTTAACTACTACAATAACAACATTAATAAAACAACAACATTAATAAAACAACATTAATAAAACAATTGTTTATAATGTCTATATACAAAATCCTTTACAATAAAATCACCATCCTTTCTTTTTAATATATTCACAATATCAAACATACTCTGACCTCGAGCTCTATGCAATATATAATATACACAATAAAAACCACATGACGATGATATTGGCGTTTGTAATGATATGGAATTATACATATAATCATTTCTTAAAAACATGTCTAAACGATCATCGAGAGGTAACAGTCCATAAGAGTCAAAATATTCTGCAGGGTCTTTATTTTAATACACTGCCACCCAATGTTCTCCTGGTTCATCTTGATCGTCTGTGTTGATCACATAGGCGCCGCGTTGTAAAAATGGTAACTGGTCCATGGCAAACACGCCTTGAAACAAGTCTTTGGTCATGACATCATGACTCAGTATGGCATCAATCTGCTTCGTGTTCATGACTGGTAGTCAAATTGGATGCTGCGATTTGCACTTATTTCAATAATGTTGTCAAATTCAGCATAGACAATGACATTGATGGTATGTTGCAAAGCCCTAGCAAAGTTCATTTCTAGCCGCAAATTCCTATGCTTGATCAGGGGAAAATGATCATCGCCATCATAATCCGGTGTTAAGTCAAACGAAAATAAAGCATAACCTCTAGGCCAATCTTCCCGTTTTATAATGGAACTTTTCTCACCATTCAATCGATCAAACGATTTGTAAAGCGTTTCAAAAGCGTCCAGGTATTTGTTCTGTGGAATGTCAAGCTTGAGAGGTTTGGATAGAACTGGTTCACCATCCGTGTACAGTTGCATATAGTCCAGATCAAAATGTTTGAAATCATATGGATTCCTCAATACTGATCCACCAAAAGCTTCATTATGAACCAAACCAATGCAATATGATTTGGTAATTGAACCAAAAAGATGTTATCTTTCACAAAAGACTGAAATCCTGCTGGAATAGCTAAGACTTTACATTCTTTTCTAGTGATGATGATCTTGGCAGGACTTTTCATCAATGCATCTGTATGTCCTAACTGAATACCTGGACTCACCCTCACTTTGCGAATGGTTAAAAATGCCTCTTTCACTTCTACCTTATAGGTATTATCTGCAGCCATCAATACATAGTCATCTTTTTGTCTATGGAAACGCAATTTCAAACTGATGCCATTCGGAAGATAACGATCCTGCTCAAACAAAACTATCCTTAAACCACCTGTGAGCATAAAATTACGGCTAAGACGTGTATACAAATAACGATGATGTAAGCCATTGTTTCCTTGCTCAGCCAAGTCACCACCGTCAGCATTGACATGAAACCCGGATACATATTGTTCATGCTTAGGTCTTTTCACCTCATGGCTATTCATTGACCCAGCAGTATCCTTGTACATGAGACGCATAGAGCGCTCAGAATGCAGACTTTCTTCCGAATCATGGATGAGATGAGAGATAATGCTGGTATAACCATGAGTATTGTTGCTATGCGAAACCAAACGATCATTCAGAAACAATTCAATATTAGACCATAACCCATTAAACACATCATTGATGCAAGAGACATTATCATCTGCGCCACAATCTGTGCCATCGGCCTTCACAATGCGACATACAATATGAAGTTTGCTGTTCTTTAAATCCAGATATTCTTCTGTACTCGCAGGAATGTAGAATTCTATTGGAGCGCCTTCTCTAATGCTTGTAAGTGGTTGATAGTCAACATTATAACTTTTCTCTACAGCAGTTTGCGTTGGTGGTACGTGAAACCATTCCAATGGAGAAAGACTACCTTCACACGAATGATTATGAATGAGAGACATGATTTAAAAAATATCTTTTTTAATATGTTTTGATGTTATCCGTCTGGCTGTTTTTCGTCCTCTGGCAGGTTTCATCGGTTGCACGAGCTTTTGTTCACCAAACACACGTTCTGCTACTCGGCCCGTAACATCTTTCGCGACATTCTTTGCAGCCTTCTTAAGATGTGGCGCAACGATCTTAGCCCCAGCCTTAAGTAGTGGAATAGCTTTGCGAGCCAATGATCCCAGTATGGAACCAATGCCATCGCCATATTGGATTCGCGCTCCTTTGAATCCCGGTAATTCCCCGCCCACTTGACGAAGAAAATGGTTGCGATATGCAGACGGATTGTGTGTATGAGCTTTCATATTGCTTTTGGTCGAAAATGAAGTTCACAGATCACCTTTCCAGTTTGAAATGGAACATTATAGCCTGTGTCGTCCTTAATATTCATTTCTATCACGTCAAATTTGGACGTGTTTACAAGAACATAATGCAGTTCGCCGTAACTTTTCATAACAATGTCGCCATCATGACCTTGTATTCCAACAGAACGTAGTAAGGGAACATAATAATCACCAACAACTTGTGGTTCACAAATGCTACAATACACATAAAGTGTATAAAATCCCTGTTTCACATCCGCTTTATGTTCAGCTGTACATGTTTCAGTATACCATTGATCTGGGATAAATCCTAAAATCTCAGCTAATCCAGCGGAAAAGGACACTTCAAAGCCATCATTTAGAAATAGAAACACACGTCGTCTAATCTTATCATACTTTATCCGAATAGCTTCTTTAAGTTCATCTTTCATAGAATTAGTCGCTTCTTCATTCACTGCCTGGCATATCTCTGGTATGGATCTATAGTAGCCATAGGGAATATTGATAGTGTCAAGTGTCTCTGTCAGTGGTTGTTGTCGAAACTGAATAGAATAGTCCATGCCATGTCTCATCGTTGTCCATGTATGTGGATATTGAATTTCAGCTAAAGCCACTTCATATTTTCCATTCAGATTAATGGTTCGAGGCATGCGAATTTGGTAATTCGAAGCCTTGTTGTTGGGAGAATAGTTCATACTCGCATTGCTAGGCAAAGTAATGTAAAAACTATTCGACTCCATGATGGGGAACTAAATGGTATAGGTACGTTGACATTGTCTATATACCTCACGATAGCGCGCGCCATTCGACCAAGTATGCAAAGTCTCATCCTCTTTTACATGATCTATAACTTCTCCTTCACAACAAGCACTTGTACATCTTATTTTTACAGGAATAGTTGTGTCTTGGCAACACCATAGCTCTTTCAGCCATGTTAAAAATTTTCCCATCCTTCAGGAAACTGTCTTTGTTGACGTTGTTTCATTTCTGTTGTAATGTCGCCACGAGTGGTCTTTTTACTAAACATTGTTTTTGGAATATTAGCATCTACAATTTCCTGGATAAATGGACGCCAACCACGTGGTGGTATGGCTCGTTCTTTTCTTCTTGTCGCCACCAATGCTTCTTTCATCAAATCAACCATATTGGAATTTGTGATAATATCGCCCGTTTTCAACACAAGTTCATTCTTCTCTGTCCATTTTACACCATGTTTCTTCAGTTCGGCTAAAAGTTGTAGTACTTTTCCATGATAGATAGGTTGAAAATGACTTAACACTAGCTTTTCTGGCTTTTCAGGTGATGATGATGAGAGCTTTTGCCTAGACTGACTTGTTCGTAAATGACGACCAAGAAGTTGAGACATTTCTATAGCCTTTTCACGTGTTCGTTTCCCACGTAAAAGTGTTTTGACTTTTGTTTTAATATCATGTTTCTTTTCTAATAACAGTTTGTATTCATATTCAGGAATGAGGACCATTTTCATCGTATGTTTCATTTTAACAGCAGTTTGGCTAACAAGGGTAATGCCAATCTAGCAATAGCTCCAATGAATCCTCCTTTCTGATTAATCAATTTCTTTTTTCGTCGAAGAGATATCTTCTTATCTGTTAGAGTACGTAGCGTATGACGTTCACGTTTAAATTCCTTAAACCGTTTTGAGTTTAAGGGTAAATGTCCTTGCAATATATTCAAACAAATTTCAAACAAGCTTGTTAATTCCTCTTTTGTAGCTTGCTGTAGCAAATGTAGCAATGATTTACGTCGTTTAGGCCCACTGCGTGCAAGCAAGTGAAGAAAAGGCTGGTTCGCTCGAATACGTTTAGACATCTTGACTGCGAATGGTCAAATGAGTTGGTTCTTGTTAATACACCGCTTTATCAATATATACATAATGTGTATCTTTTGGTAAAATGCCTGTACGAATACGTAGTTGATCATTTGTCTTTGGTTTTAAATCAATGAATAAATAAACATGAGGTTTGCTGGTAGCTTCTTGATAGGCTTCTATGAAAAATTGAGATCTTCCAGGATACATATGTCGTGCTAATATACTAATTTGTTGACTATCTCTAGGATTTTTAAACAGAATGATATAATGTGTATTCAAACTAATATTTCGCATCTCTTTCCCATGATGGAATAAATTATGCATAATAAAGATAATGCTTAGATTTTGATGACTGCTGCTAACACTAAAGAGACGTGTCATTCGCTCATCACTATGACATTTCGTCATTAAGTCATCAATGATGAGTAAGTTTGGTTTTTTCGGGTTAAAGCGCTCTTCAATGTCATCTGGAATGCCTTGGTAAAATTCCACGCCTTTCATTCCCTTGTACAAAGGCTGATCTGCTGCATAAAGCCATAAAATGCTTTTTGGAGAGGGTTGAATCAACTTTTGTTCTAGAGTTTCCTTCACCACAGACGTTTTGCCACTGCCTGTAGGTCCAGAGACTAAACACGTAAATGGATGCTTCATTTTTGAATGTCTGTTTCTTTCACCAAACTGTTAAACTTGTTTGGCCAACCTAACCACTTGACAAATAATTTTTTCACACCTCGTCTTTTACGTGTTTCAAGACTTTTTCAATTCTATAAATAGATTCAATATCTTTGGTCACTTTCTGCAGTTCTTCTTCATAGAAATGTCCATCAATATCTTCGTCTAAAAAGTCTTTCACGCGATACAAATGTATTCCTTGCTTCTTACAGCGATGTGTGACAATGAAGACTTCTTGCGTCCATTTGATGTGATAATCGCGTTGAAACACGTATTTAATGTGGGAAATACGAACAGGATCGCCAATGTTAAATTTGTACTTCTTCTTCTTTGGTTTCAATTTCAGTTTGTCGACATACATATACTTCCACACTTTTGATTCGTTGTCTTTACATATCTCGGCTGGAGCATATTTATTAGGAAGAGAACCATGAGGTCTATGGTTGTAATTGTACACCAAGTCTGGAAGAATGTCTAAGTAACGGTAAGTTTCATTATGTAGAAAATACCGATACATCATTCCCTTCAGAGTACGAATGACTCTTTCAGCAAAGTTAGCTTTGGTTTAATTCTTTGTGGTATAAGCATGAATTCCCTCTTTCTTCAAAAATGCTTTTACCCATCTGTTTTTAAATTCTGTTCCTTTATTAGACCTTAAAGTTCGTGTGTCATGAAAAATCTTTTGGAAAGCTTGTATGACGCTGGTATGTGATTTATTAGGTGTTGGCTGTACCCATACATATATTTGAAAAACACATCAATGACAATGAGTAAAAAGCGTATGTCATCATTATAGGGAGCTATGTTTCCCATATCAGCCAAATCAATATCCCACATATCATCAATACCACGTGTAATGACACGTTGTCTTTTGAACCTGTATTTGACAGGTTGTAGTAAACTGAATGCATCTTGATCCTGCAGCCATTTCTTCACTTGTGAATGTGTGACTGGTTGATTATGTTGATTATGTAAATATTGGTCAAGTAGTCTTTCCACGTCGACATGATGAATGGAAAAAACACGTCTGAACAGAACAGCTTTTATTTTATAACTCAACCAACATAGTAACATGTATTTATAACTTAACTAACATCACGTAACTAACATATCTTACAAATCAAGTATAGATACAATGGTATGAATAACTGGAGACCATTGGTCTTCAATGAACACTAACCAATGACTGAGTTCATCCAATGTAATAGCATCTACACCATATTTCTCACAACGTTGATTTGCATTCTCTAACACTTTATCTAAATGAATGCAATATTTAGCTTCATTCCAATATGTATAAACACATGCAGCATGACAAGTATGTTCTTGACACTCTTCATGTTGACAAGCAGGACAGACTAAATATGCAAACTTTTTTTACAGCTAAAAATATTTCTTCACAATAAGCTATATTGTCTCAGTGTCATGTCCGCCATTATACTACAGTATACAGCGCTCTCTCACTTTATCAAACAGTCTTGAATCAAATCGAGCAAAGTGATATGCTGCTTCCTGCTTCCTCAGCTCCAGCAGTGTTTGACTCTTCACTCCTTACGCAAGTTTGTCAAGTTCAGCATGGAATGAGCACGTTCCCAATAGATGTCAAAGTGTTCCAGTTGTTGTTCAACAGTTCCAAAACGGGTCAGCTCACTTATCATATAGTCCACAAACTTGTTCTTGAAACATGTTTCTACATCCATCCTTTACATACTCATATATGTGTTAAAAACACGTCTGCATACCATGACGGTTGATAAGATAATGAAAAAGTCTCTAACCCTCACACCACAGTTTTAACAACTTTCCCATAATATTCTGACCAGGATATCCAGATGACACTTGTTTCACACCAGCTCCCCACCAATGATCATACGTTGCCTCCACTAAAGTTTTGTCTTTACATTCTTTTAACTTGTTGCGAAACAATACACACTGATTCCATTTGACTTGTAAAACATCTTGCATTTTACTTCTCTTCATTGTATGCCATAAAGGACATGGTTTTATCACTTTAGCAATACGTTTCGCTTCATATCCATTTCTACATGAAGCAATGGCTGAAGCAATATCTGGACGGTGATGAAAAACTGCTTTCTCATATTGATACAAAGCTTCACTTGAGTTGAACACATGTCCATACTTTTCAAGTCGTGTTGGAAACATGTTTGAAAGAACGTCCTTGTGACCGTTGAATAGCACCAGATTCTCCATGTTGACTTTGCTTCTGCTGTTTTATTCTGACATGTCGGTTTCTTCCTGTAATAAAATATCTTTTAATATATTTGCTGCCTCTCCTATCATGTTCTTTCTTTGTTTACATTGAAACCACTCATATAAAACTAAATTTGCTAGTAAGAAAAACTTTGTTATGTTATCAATTCACTATGTTGTTACAAAGATGTCTAAAAGGTTTTTATATCTTTAAAGTTACCTGATAAAGCTGCTCGGTTTCCTCTTCTTCTTCTTCTTGTAGTTCACAAGAATCTCTCAAATGATCAACTACGGTGAAATATACTTCTACATCAGTACGAGCAGAATAAAGGGCAGAATCAAAGTCAAAGTCAGGATCTTCTTCTATTCCAATTTTATGACATTCTCCAAGAAATCTTGAATGTAGTTCAATCACATCAAGACTGTGATGTACAACATCCCAAAAAGCGTCTAAATGATAAAGTTGATAGTATTGAGTGCCACAGCAAGCAAGTTTAGCAATCATCAAGTCAACATAAGCATTTTTAAAACATGCGTCTATCTTGTTTCAGTGTCACTTTTACTCTTCACTGACTTTAAGTACTCCACACTTGCCGCAGAAATTGTTTGGTTCACACAACTTGCAATTATACTTGTGGCAGTGGCAATGATAATCCTCCACATATCCACAAGCACCGCAATAGTCACAGGTAAGTTCAAGTTGATTTTACACGTTCATGTTCTCCAACTGAACTTCAGCCAGTCTTTTCTTAAATAGCTTTGACACCTTCATCCGACCATGCTTTTGCAGCTTGATGATCGTTTTCTTGTCTTGACATTCCTCACATGGTGATAGGACTGAGTTGATGTTGTCCATCTCCTGAAGCAGTGTCTCCCATTCACCATCATTCGTGTTGATGTGATGTGTGTATTCTTTCCCTTCAAACCGTGATGTGTGCACAAAACTCACATAGCGCATATCCAAGTATGAAATGACTTCAAGCCACTTCGTTTACGTTAAGTATAGTTTGAAGCCAATGTCGCGTAATCTTGCTAAGCTCTGGCACACAATCTTCCACAAAGATGGTGAATAAGCACACCATCTCTCTCCACGTGTGATGCGTAGAAATGGCCCATATTCTCCATGCTCCACAGTAATGGTTAAGTTGGCACTAATTTTAAAGCTGCTTGTCTTGTTCTCCATGGCTGCCACAATGTACTGATGACTTCACGTCCACTCCCTCCAACTGTCTGCTGAGAAATGACTTCACTCTGCTGAGTCCACTCCCTTTTTATACCCAACTGTCTGCTGAGTCAGCTCCCTATTCAAACCTCTTGCAAAGCTTTGAATTCACTTCAACTCGTCCATGGTTGAACCGAACAAGGTCTGATACATTCGTCGTCAATGGAACATCATCATCATAAAGTAAAATGATTCTTGCAGCTACAACTAACATGAGCTCCACTGCCCAAATTGTATTCGCGTTGCTAAATGCTGAATCAATGTCATAAGCTGATAGTATATGTAGATCTTCACAGTCACGTAGAAACGAGTCGATGAAACAATCACTTGGAATAGTCTTTCCAACAGCTTCCCAATGCAGATGTAAATTCTTCACTTGCTGCATCCAATCCCATTCAAAAGCAGGAAGCTTTGAAAATACATAGTTAGTATAATTCACTTTGAAGATGTCGTCCATAGTCATACATCTGTCAAGAAGTAATGCCGACATTGTGAAGTATTTTCTCGTCACACAATCTCCACTTGTTGACTTGTTGGCAGAATGTATTACTAGTTGACTAGTTTCACTCATGCTTTTATACTACTTCCATGTAATCAAAATATGGTGTATAACTTGTTCAAAAATTGTTAAAATTGCTGACTCAGCGGAATTTTACTTGTGTATATGAATGTCTCACTTACAGTTGTACTGCTGTAAAGCAGAGACATCTGACGGTGAAGTTAAATAGTCTGCCAAATGGTATTCATCCGCCAACTAGACCTGAAATGAGATAAAATGTATTCTCTCTCACACACACAGACAGACATGTTTTGCTTCATTTCATAATATAGGATGGCCCTTAAAAGGGCCGAAAGATCTTAGTACATCAGCAAGATGGATTCCTGCAGCGACATTTGTACTTGAAGTACTCCTGCATCGTAAATGGTCTTCCCGCGCACTTGAACGGATGGCTGTCGCAATAGCTCTTCAACTTCAGAGTCATACCACACCACCAGCAGTCATTACATATGGGTCCTGGCCCAGGAAGCGTCGCCGCAAACGTATACCAGAGCAGACCACCGCAGGTTTTACAGCAAAAGCGCTGAGGTGCATTGTGATGCACCGCGCAGTTGTGTGACTGTCCTTCATATTCCAACCTCACGCAGCACTTGTAGCATTGTATGGTCACTTTCTTAGTAGCTGATGTGTAGGTCATGATGTCTCTTGTTACCGTCCTTCACATGGTTTACCACCCATCCCTTATATACCACTCGGATGTAATCAAATCATGGTGTGTAACTTATGCTGACTTGACAAAATGGTGCTCGCCTAGGGGGGGGGGGGTCGGTACATAGTATGTCCTGGGGGGGGGGGGGTCGGTACATAGTATGTCCTAGGGGGGTCATCACTTTTTACCATAGGGTCTGTCCCGACTGCCGCCTAGGGGGGGGGGTCATCACTTTTTACCATAGGGTCTGTCCCGACTGCCGCCTAGCGGGGGGGGGGGGGTCGGTACATAGTATGTCCTAGGGGGGTCATCACTTTGTTATGAGGGTTACGCCTACATGGCTATGCCTATGGATACGTCTATCACGTCACTTCCGGTCCATGACGTCACTTCCGCTCAAGACAGCACTTCCGGTCCATGACGTCACTTCCGCTCCAGACAGCACTTCCGGTCCATGACGTCACTTCCGCTCCAGACAGCACTTCCGCTCCAGACACTATGACGTCACTTCCGCTCCAGACACGATGACGTCACTTCCGGTCTAGACGCTATGACGTCACTTCCGGTCCAGACATGATGACGTCACAAAGTGGGCTGGAATCCCCGTTTCCTATCTACTTCATGCGTACGGCTTGTGTTTTGTGAATGAATTGGAAAATTTATTTTTTTTCGGAATTTTTGAAAAAGAAATTTAAAATTAATCTCCAGTTTGATCCGGCTTGTGATATTTTAGTCGATCGGAAAATTTTTGAAATTTGGGGGAACTTTTGAAGAAAGCATCTCAGAATGCATTTCCTCCTACAGTTTTGATCCGATATCAGCCTTTCGTGGGCTGGGACTTTGTCCTTGGAAAACTTGTTTTGCTAATACTTTCGCTAAATTTTGGCCAATCCCGAAAAACAAGTAATATGAGTGAGTAGTAATGATAGCTGCCTTTACTTAGAAATTTTTCCTGGAGTTCGTTAAGATTTTACTATTCGTTTTTTTGTTTTGCGGAAATTTCAGACAATTTTGGGCGAATGGCCAAAACAAGTAATAGCTAGGCATCCTACCTTCCACCAAAATTGTTTCTATGAAAACCCTGGGAGGTACGCTTTAAAGAAAATTGGTTTTAGGCTAGTATTTGGGCCAAATTTTTGCAAATAGCCAGAAAAAAAGAGGAAATAGCCAGTTAAGTAGAAATGTGTTCTACTGTTGCTTAAAATTACGAGGCAATGTGGCAATTTTTCCGGAGCACGTTAAGATTTTACTGAAACTTTCTTGGTTGGGATTTCCGCCATATTTTTTGGTAATTTTCGGCCAATCATCAAAATAAAGTGACACCATATAGGTAATAATGGCTGCCACATTTACTTCAATTATCAAGAGAGTAAGGTTAATTTAGAAAATTTTAGAGCGTTTCAATGAAAACACTAGGAGATACGCTTTGAAGAAAATTGGTTTTTGGCTAGTATTTCCACCAATTTTTGGCGAATCTAAAAAAAAAAAGTTGAAATAACCAGTTAGGTAGTGATGTGTGCTCCTGATACTGAAGTAAAAGCCAAGTAGGTAGAAACGCCTGCTACCATCAACTAAAATTTCAAGACAGTAAGACCATTTTTCATTTTCTATCGCCACAACTTCAGCCAATCACCAAAAAAAAAAATAATAATAATAGCCAGGTAGATAGTAACGCCTGCTACTTTCAACTAAAATTTCTAGACAGTAAGACTAATTGCTAGCTCTCAGTTAAGATTTTACCGATTTTTTTTTGTTTTTCGCAAAAATTAACACCTTTTTTATCGATCACCGGAAACATAATAGTCAGGTAAGTAATACTGCCTGCTACCTTCACTTAAAATTAAAAAAAAAAAAGATCGGACTATATTCCTTGAGATTTTACGAAAAACAAATTGTTTTTTTTTCGCCAATATTTTTGCCAGTTTTGGCGAATGTCACACTACCTTCCACCAAAGTTTTAGAACGTTTCCACCAAATCACCTAGGACGAGATAAGCTTTAAAGAAATTTGATTTTTGGCCAATATTTCCGCAATTTTTTTGGGATTGAAAAAAAAAATAGTCAAGAAGGTGCTTATGTCCGCTAGCACCAAACAAAATGTCGAGAAATTCAGGCTAAAAGCAGAAGAGGAGATATGATTTCAATTTAAAAGCGAACAACCGCACACATTTTCAACTGCTATAACCCCTGCTTCTGTAACAAGCTGGGGCTAAAAAGCAGTAAAATCTTATCGAAAGCAGCTTCATTGTCTTGAAATTGAAAGTAAATGTAGGAATCATTACTTCTCCTGGGCATTACTTATTTTTTGTGTGACTGGTGCTTTGTAATATGCCCTTCACTGAGGTGGCAAGTGTATTGTTTACATTCGGCCCAAAATATAATAATTACCAATAAAAATGTATTCATTTTTCCGTGACGTCACTTTAGCATCGAACACCGTCACAGTTTGCCACGGCTCCCTATTGTGCACGAAACATATTGAAAGTTAACAAACATGTTCTTAGCTTTTACGAGCCTCCATTTCGCAAACTGTTTGCCGATTTCTCCGCAAAGAGGGCTTGTTAGAGTCAGGAGTAGGTTAGGATTTGCTCACCACAAGCCATTAAACTGAGCCATTTAATATGATCGACACTTAATCGATTCAAGTATTGCCCAGAACTTTGTAAACTGTATTGTTTAAAATCTATGTCAGTAATTTTTCTTTGGCCAAGCTTGGATTTATAGAAATAAAGCCTCAGTCGTTAATAACTTTAAAGTCCCATACAGTGTTTAATAGATAATGGAATTTTCCGGCATAATGTGCATAAATACCATCACGTTTCAAGGAAGTGCATCATTAGTAACCAGACGAAAATTGAAAATTCTAATCTGATATGTGAATGAAATGGCAAAATGTCTAAAAAGTGAAAATATCACAACTTGTATGTTATAGGTTTTATTAATGTACGTTGTAAAATACCCCAGTTTTTATTTGACACATGGACCCTGATTCTAAAGCAGTAAAACAGCCGAAGGTCCTCGAATTTAATCGTTTTAAAATTTTTGCTATGAGAGGTTCGGCCCTTCGTCTTGCTTTGTTGGTCTGAAAAGGAAACAAATATCCGATGTCATTCACTAGCACTTATCAGACTGGCGAATAGGAAAAAAGATGATTGTTTTTTTTTTAACAATCCACAAAACACCAACAAAGTGCCGACTCCACGCGAAGGGGATTTTAGTATAGCTTACCCAGGGTTGAGATTTCGCGGTCGCCCGTGGCGACCAACTTTTGGCTCGGGCGACCAACTTTTTTCTGAGTATTTTCAAGTAAATACTGTTGATTATTTTAAACACCATTTTACATGAAAATGACTTTTGTATAAATTTTGCTTCCAGGGCGATTTTCACATTGGAGAAAAATTTCAAATAACTACAAATTATGGATAATTAAAACACGTATTTCTTGTTGTTTTTTAGGTGAGGCGGGCTAGACAAATTTTGCAAAAATTGCGCTGGGCGACTAATTTTTGTGCCGAGCGACCAGAAAATTTTACGAACTCTCAACCCTGCTTACCTCTATAAATTTCAGATATAATTCTACTCTGGTTACTTGCCAGCTTCTTATCGGGATGTAATGGACTTTTCTTCTGCTTCTCATTTAGGGAAACTGTTTCTGTGGCAAAAAGAGAGTGGTGGCGTGTCCGTGTCCTGCTGGCTGCCGTGGTTCGGAAACAGCACCGTGGTGAAGACGTGCATTGACCCCACAGGCTGTTGGCTCTTAGCGTTATCATCAGACGCCAGACTACGGATTATACCAGCTCGCCGCATACTCGTGAGTATTCTGTAGCTAGGAATTATACCAGCTCGCCACATACTCGTGAGTATGCTGTGGCTAGGAATTATACCAGCTCGCCACATACTCGTGAGTATGCTGTGGCTAGGAATTATATCAGCTCGCCACATACTCGTGAGTATTCTGTGGCTGGGAATTATACCAGCTCGCCACATACTCGTGAGTATGCTGTGGCTAGGGATTATACCAGCTCGCCACATACTCGTGAGTATGCTGTGGCTAGGAATTATACCAGCTCGCCACATACTCGTTAGTATGCTGTGGCTAGGAATTATACCAGCTCGCCACATACTCGTTAGTATGCTGTGGCTAGGAATTATACCAGCTCGCCACATACTCGTGAGTATTCTGTGGCTAGGAATTATACCAACTCGTCACATACTCGTGAGTATGCTGTGGCTAGGGATTATACCAGCTCGCCACATACTCGTGAGTATGCTGTGGCTAGGAATTATACCAGCTCGCCACATACTCGTTAGTATGCTGTGGCTAGGAATTATACCAGCTCGCCACATACTCGTGAGTATGCTGTGGCTAGGAATTATACCAGCTCGCCACATACTCGTGAGTATGCTGTGGCTAGGAATTATACCAGCTCGCCACATACTCGTTAGTATGCTGTGGCTAGGAATTATACCAGCTCGCCACATACTCGTGAGTATGCTGTGGCTAGGAATTATACCAGCTCGCCACATACTCGTGAGTATGCTGTGGCTAGGAATTATACCAGCTAGCCACATACTCGTTAGTATGCTGTGGCTAGGAATTATACCAGCTCGCCACATACTCGTTAGTATGCTGTGGCTAGGAATTATATCAGCTCGCCATATACTTGTGAGTATGCTGTGGCTAGGAATTATACCAGCTCGCCACATACTCGTTAGTATGCTGTGGCTAGGAATTATACCAGCTCGCCACATACTCGTGAGTATGCTTTGGCTAGGAATTATCCCAGCTCGCCACATACTCGTTAGTATGCTGTGGCTAGGAATTATACCAGCTCGCCACATACTCGTGAGTATGCTGTGGCCTGGAATTATACCAGCTCGCCACATACTCGTGAGTATGCTGTGGCTACGGATTGTATAAGCTTGATGTATACTCCTGCGTGTGCTCTGCACAGGGCTGTCGCTGTCAGAACATCTAGCCTTATGTGGCATAATGCCGTAGCAGGGTGGCCACCGACCCTGGAAATCAGGGAATTCAGGGAAAAATGAGTCGACATTTGCCAGTCAGGGAAACTCGAGGAATTCGGTAATTCCGGCAAATGTCAGGGAAAACTCAGGGAATTTCATTTTTGGAAAATTCCAGGTTTTCCAGGATATTTCCACGTAAATTGTTCTTTTAAAAACTTGGATTGATTCAGTAAGAATTGGTTGAACGTTGTATTTTCTAAGGGTTTAAGAGAAATAGCGGGATACGTAGTCGATGATTATTGTTTTCAACCAAAACATGCAAGTGTTGGAATTCTGAAAACCCGCGCTGTCAAAATTCATTGTATGGAAAATGTCTTGAAAACTCAGGGAAAACACAGGGAATTTCATTTCGGATTCCAGGTGATCCTCCTGTGTAGGGTAACGGGCTCAATAAAGACAAACAATACTGGCGTTTTGTTGGGGTGTTTAATTTTTACGGGGACTGTTGTGATTCGAATTTACATTTCTACAGCCGTTCAATGTTTTGTTATTGTCGCAGGATCCCCAGGCAAAGGTGGACCAGATTTGGCGGTTAGATGGTGTTTCCGAGGTATCGCTACAGAAAAACTTTAAAGGTAAATACGCGAATAACAGCTTTCCTGGCGAACTCGCTCCTCCGGGCCAAGGTATCGGGTATTGCTACAAAACGATCGATGTCCCTTTAGGGTTTCTCTCGGTGAGTTGGGGTGGGGGGGGGGGTGGGAATCTTAATAATAAACCCTCTCCTTTCTTCCGTGCATGTCGTAGGAGGAGGATTCTTGATTATTTCTAACTCCTCTTTTGCTGTTTCTGCATTTTTCCTTCTTTCTCCAACATGTTCTTTTAGCATGTGCGTCGTGATATAGCCACCATAGTAGCTGAACGGGTCGTTAAGCACCAGTGGCCGTATTCGCAAAAGTTAACTGTACAGTTTAATGATTCACTTAACTGCCCCGTTGGCAACCAGAAAATCCGAAAGTAAGGTAATAAATTTACTTAGTTTGACAAACAAAAATCCACCTAAAATTGTTTGCGTGATACAGTTAGATCAACCGGTTTCCGGGAGCACAGTTAAGTGCAGAGTTAACTTTAGTGACTGTCGGATCAGACAACCAAACAAACCCTTTGCGCTAAGCGTTCTTCCGCAGCGGAAAAACCATTTGCTTTTCGGTTCGGTTTAAACTGCCCGGGAGAAATACTGCTATTTAGACATATAAGGCGCTCCACAATAAGGTACAAGTTGTTCAAAATCACTAATTTTGAAAGTAAAATGGGATTTTGTCAATTTTTTTTCAATTTTAAATGTTTTGTCGTTGCTTTTTACTCCCCCCGCCGCCGCGTAGAGCGAAGCGTGGGATTATAGGATTCGGGTTCGTCTGTCCGTCCGTCGACACTTTTGTGTCGGCGCTATATCTCCGTAACCACTGAAGCGATTCAATTGTTCTGTTGCACATGAAAAGACTATATAGTGGACCTGTACAACGAGGGGTTATTTTGAAAATTTCGCAAAAATTGGGAAAATGGGAAAACTTTGAAAATTCAACTCAGTTGACCTAATCAGTGGGTGTTCGTCGGCGCCATATCTCCGTAAAATGGGAAAATGGGAAAACTTTGAAAATACTGCACAGTTGACCTATTCAATGGGTGTTTGTCGTATTGAAATCCTGTGATTGCACGCCTGAGGGGGACAGTTTTACTGACATACTTGTTATATCTTCTAATCTGGTTTATTTCCCTGGGTTTACACTTCCAATGACTTTGTTAAAATTGTGAGCACTTTGAGTGCCTGTTCTCATACTCCAGACACCCACGTTCATTCCGTGGTCAGGAAAAGTCAGGAAAATTGCATGGTCAACCTGTTAATGTCTTCTTTATTTCAATCCCCCTGTGGGTTGGTAGGGGGGAGGGGGGTGGGAATCTTGAGAATCCGCCCACTGTTTTCTGTTCCCTGCATGGCGTAAGAGGTGATAATCGAGATTTTTTTTTTCTAACTCCTCTTTTACTATTTCTTTATTATCCGCCGGGGGACGGATATAGTTTTCACTCTGTCTGTCTGTCCGTCCGTGTGTCTGTCAGCCTGTCTGTGCACTTTCAGTCTGTCACGACAAGAGCATTTATTAGTAAATGGGTTTGTTTAAAATTTTACCCAGGGGTGGTTCCAACCCTTGTGCAGTGCAGTGACCAGACATTTTTGAAATACGATAGAAACTGAAAAAATGGTGAATTTTTAAACATTTGTAAAGTGTGTTTTTGGAGTTAGCATATAAACGAGTCAGTCTCACGCGCCTAGAGCATTTATCAGTGGATGGATTCGTTTGAAATTTTACCCAGGGGTAGTTCCAACCCTTGTGCAGTACAGTGCCTGCAAAGTATTCAACGTACGCCTTTATCCCTCTTTGCAACCATATCCCATGCACTTTTGTAGAACACTAAGGTAGCGGCAGTCCAAAGCAAGGGATTAAGGTACTGCCGTTTGTGGGTGTACCTTGCGAGATTGCAAAGGCAGGAACAAACTTGATATGCTTTAAGTTAGCCCAGTTCACTTTGTGGCTAGTTCAGTACGTTTATAGGTCTTGCTCAGGAGATTGACACCTTACCTTCTGACCGTATATTACAGCCTTCTATAGACTATAATTTCCCCACAAAATACAAGTGTACAAGTCGAACCACTGTATTAGATGAAGAAGGCAAACTTTAAATCAGTGTATGCGTCGTAAATTGTACTCCCGAAATTATGGTAGATGAACAGTAATTATATTTGGAATGTCGCGCCCGGTGACTCAGAGGTTTTAAGCCAGTGCTTGGGTAAATATTTCTATGTGGTAGGATACCGTTATCCAGACATCTCGCATCTGGACATCTCGCATCTGGACATCTCGCATCCAAATGAAAAAGTGGACATCTCGCATCCGAGATTTTGTGCTTGACGATATTAACAGTTCCAAAACGCAAGTTATTTGAGTAAATCAACTAAAAAACTCAGTTCAGTTTACGGAGTAATTCAAGAGTTAGACTTACATTTGTACTCAGTGAATGCCATAGTGAGTAGTTCAACGTTCGGTGCAGCGCGAATCCACATATGCTAATCCCTCGAAAGAGGCACTTAAAAGCATGAAGGATTTAATGAACGTGCGGCGGATCAGTATTATGAATGAATCCACATCCACTAATCCCGCTGATCTATTCAATTTTTAAAAATTTATCTTTGATGCACGGTTTGGAAGGGAAACGTGCACAGGTGCGAAAATGCGGCGGGTAAGATGTAGTCACGAATCCACATCCCTTAAGGTAGGGTATGTAAAGGGAAGACATTGAAGTCCAAAATCATGGGTTTTGCTATTGAATGGTAAAATTAGAATGGAATTCATCGAAAGTATTCGGGGCAAACCTAAGCTTTGTCTCGATGGTTTCATATACACGAACAACAAAACGAACAAGTCTGGGCGAATTCACTGGAGATGCGTTCGTCGCCAGACTGACTGTAAAGGCTCTCTGACAAGTACAGTGTCAAAATACACAAAATAAAATGATTACCACCATCCCCCACCCCCCTACCGCCAAAACACAATGATAAATCAAGCAAAAAATCACGGATGCGAGATGTCCACCTTTTAAATTTGGATGCGAGATGTCCAGATGCGAGATGTCCAGATGAAAGTTGTCGGATGCGAGATGTCCAGATGCGAGATGTCGCGGATTCATGATACCAAGCATGTGTCCAAAGTTTTATCTGTTATTGTTATTCTGCAAGCAGTAATTCGAAAATGTGGCAACTCTGTTTTTAACTTTTCCCGCAATACTAGTGCCTTTCTAAATTTCGCATTTATTTCCATCTACACAAAAATCCGCCATTTTGTTCGTATAAGCTATCTATATGCTAAGTCCCGTAACAAACATAGGGCACGTTTCCAAAAAGTCTGTGTACCTTCTAGCCTCTTCGTCTCGCTTTTGTGTTAGACTATTCGTTTCACCTGTTTGCGCTCCAACCAGTATGTAGAATCTTTACTGCACTGCCTTAAATCCGTAATCTTCTTTCGCAGCTGGATGTTGACAGCATTTCTTGCTGAAACATGTTCATTCTTTTCGGTTTTCTTTTTACCCGCAGTTTTGGTTTTGGCATAGAGCACTTCTTTGCATTTGCGTTGGAGTTTAATTTGTCAAAAAATCCCACGAAAAAGGTACACAACATCTTTCCGTCCTCTTCACAAGGCCAATGTGTAGCTTTGTCCAGTCGTCTCGAAACTGACATCGTGGTCACGCTGATTCATAATCTCGATTCACAAGCTCTTCTTGGACTGACATTTTTTATTCGTAAAACATGATCCAACAGTGGCGTGCAAAAATAGTTTCACATGCCGCTCATAAAAATGTTTAAGTAAAGACTATTGATGACAGTAGTTTATTGTGGATAGTTATGGATAATAATAAATAGAAAATATTGAAGTAATGGGAATTGCGATTTGTTTTTGTTTTGGTCGTCAATTGGATAATATATAGAATTATCCTTTGCAGTCCGTTGTAGCTAGGATTTTCTTACACTGAATTTTCAAAATCGTATATCCTATAAAAATAAAGTCATCATTAAAATCATTTTCAGTTGTGTTCTAACATTCTGTTTTAGCATTGTGGAAAAGCTTCTTAGAACCTTTTGTTAAACGATGTTTCCACAGGAAAAATTATGAATGGTGTAAACGCCTCTCGGCGTTTGGAAAAGTTTGAATTGTTGTGAACGTTACTGGTTTTTGGTTTGACGTTGTTGAAACGTATTTACCCGTTGGGCTAGATTAAAAACGTTGTTATAGAATTCCTGTGCTGTTTGGAAGAAATTCACGTAACATAAATCTTTTTTCTCGTTCAGAATAGTCGGCAGCAAAAAAATGAAAGTCACACTGCATTTCTTGTCATATTCACTTTGTTTCTTTAATCAAAGTCAACCTTTTATCGCGTGTATATGTTGAGGGCTTTGTGAGTATGTCGCACAGGTATTGCGATGGTTAAATCTTCAAATAACACTGAGTTCTATGTGTATGAAGTGTTCGCTTCTTTCTGGCGTTTCTGTGTCAGAAAAGGAGCGAAATTTTCCAAGGGAGCGAAAGTTGACCAATCACAGGTGCGCCTTTATTGTGGTCACGTGATTGGCAATGCAGTTCAAATATTCAAATATTTAAGCTGTATTTAACATAAATGTTATACAATTGTGTAAAACATAGTTTGTCTTAGGCCAGTGTTATGTTTAAACTGGTTTCAGCTTATTTACGTGTCTGTTAAGTAGTTTTTGACTTCGCCATCTTATGTTTTTCAATCGTGTCGTGTTTAATGTTAAAAACAAATGCATCGGTTTTATACATGTCATACGTTCAGTTTTATATTGCTCTAATGTCTTGCGGTGTTATTTAAGTATTCAGTATCAGTTGGTGCGTTTATACGACCCTTGTTATAAAGCAAGTAAAAAGTTTTAGAAATAAAGAAAACGGGGATAAATTCACTGACGCAGGGCGGCCCAGAATGGGTTGTTTGTTTGCCGAAAATGGGCTACATCGGTGACCATGTTTGTAAACAAGCTTTACGACGGTGTTACGTCACCCGGCCTTGCATATAAATGTAGTTTTGGGACAAAGAGGGTGCCGAAAATTGACCAATCAGAGTAGCCAGAAAAAGAAGTCACGTGATCTCTGACTCTGTACTATAAATACTCGCTGAAAAGTAAAAGGCAGCACACATCTCGTAAAGCCTAGAAGAGCGAAGAGTGATTGCAATAGCGCTTAAGCAGATTAGCAAAGAGAAGTCAGGAGAGCAGTGCGAGCATAGTTCGGTGCGTTTAGAAGATTAGCACGAGATCAGAATTATAAAACCGGAGTATTGCGTGATGTTAGGGATTAACGTCAGTAATTAGAAAGGGGGTTAGAGTAGTGTTATTTTTAGGGTGTTTCCAAGCAG
The DNA here is from genome assembly GCA_949752745.1 of Protula sp. h YS-2021. Classification (NCBI taxonomy): domain Eukaryota; kingdom Metazoa; phylum Annelida; class Polychaeta; order Sabellida; family Serpulidae; genus Protula; species Protula sp. h YS-2021. The sequence continues at coordinate 57,654,118 of OX457025.1, forward strand.
TCAGGAGTACCTTCATTTTGTAGATATATGGATATTGTTATAGCATTTATAAGTTCCAAGGAATAACTATTGTACGTGAAAAAATTGATATTGATATGTCGGTTTATCTGTTTCTCTGTTGGCAGAGAATCGCTACACTTGCATAGAGTTGAAGGTGCCAGATCTTCACCCGTGTCTTAGAGCCCTCTGTCGTTAGAACAGAAGGGCCACAGTAGCGCATTACTTGACGTGTTTTTTGTTATTGCTTTTCATGACGTTCTCGCTCGTATCTCCTCCCCTTTTTTTGGAGAGTCAGTCGTTCGGGTTATGAGTTGTCGCGTGTGTGAAGACGAATGCTGTTGCTAAATAAATAAAATGAACTAGAAGCTGTGTGCTTTCTTGTGTACAACAGGCAAAAAAAACGTTAAACGTCCTGCCACATTACTTGAAACCTAGCCGGGTTTCCCTTAACAATTCTCGAACTTCGTTTGGACGTTAGACGTTGTTTGCGCTTCTGTGGTTTAACTATCGGGTAATGGCAGCTCGGGCAAGGTCCAAGCAGCTCGACGCCGTGGCCAAATGGACACAGGAGCTAGAGGCGGTCATGCAGGGAGAGCCAGATGAGAGAGCAGTGGCCGTCCGCAAGAAGCTTCAGGACCATTTCCTGAAGGTCACCAAGGCACATGAAGAGTGCTTTGCAGCTACGCCCGAAGAGGAGCGACGGAAACTACAAGAGTCCTACGACATCGTCGCGACGTCAGTCCGGGACGTCGATGCCCGTTGTCAACAGTGGTTGGTAGCGGTGGACGAAGATGATGACGATGACTTGGAACAAGAAGTTCAACCGGTGATGACTGCGCCACGGTCAGCAACCAAGACAAGGCGGGCATCCGGTAGCAGCAAAGCCGGACTTCCTGTCCAACCAGTGACAGAAGAAGCCAGGATAGAAGACAAGGACCAGGATCCTCAGGCCCGCCTGAGAGAAGCACTTCTGCGCCGGCGGCAAGTGCAAAGAAAGCTGCAGCTGGAAGAAGAGGAGCTTCAGCTTCAACTCAAGCTAAAGCGCAAGCGTGAACTCTTCATAGCCCAGGAGGACTTCGAGCTAGCGTGCCTGGAAGCCGGGATGGATCCTAGCAACGACGAGGCGGGTCAGCAGCTGAACGAGCCAGTCGAGCCTAAATCTCCCGCTGCCGCAGCCCCGCAGATCATCATAACGGACAAAGAGGAGCAATTTGCATCCACAGGGGTGCGGAAGGAGGCAACCCAGACGCCATTTACTAAGCCTGGCTACGTCTCCCAGCCGCTGATACCGGCACCGTTGCTGGCTCCCATGGCCCACAGTATCCCAGGGCTGATGCAGTGGCCCCAGATGCCGAAGTTCGAGGGGTCGGCACTCGACTACGCCGAATTCATCCATGAGTTCGAGACGACAGTGCACCCCCGAGTGCCCGACAACAGGGCGAGACTAAGCTACCTGGTGGCTTGCTGCGAGGGAAGAGCGAGGAAGGCAATCAAGGCATGCCGTTTGCTGCCGGATGAAGAAGGCTACCTGCACGCTCGTAGCATCCTGCAGTCAAGGTTCGGGAGACAGCACGTCGTGACCCAAGCCAGTCTGGATGCCGTGCTGCAGGGACCCGCGATTGAACCTGGAGACGGAGAGGCCTTGATGACGTTAGCGTGTGACATGGAGGAATCCATCACTACGCTGGCGGCGATGAAATGCGAGTCCAGGGCCGACAACATCGACACCCTGTTAAAGGTTGTGCAGCGCCTTCCATCCCACATGCGCAACCAATGGACCGAGGTGGTTCAGAGGAGCTACGAGAAGAACAAGGAACCGACTTTCCGAGACCTGATGGCGTTCATCAGCGAAAAGGCAAGATCGGCATGCAACGTCTTCGGCCAGTGCGCGGTCAAGAAGGAAGAGAAGCCGAAGGTAAACAGTCATCAGGTCAACAGGACAAGCCGGATAACGACGTTGGCGACCGCAGCCGGAGGCCAGCAACCCCCTCGCCAGCAACAGAAGCCCAGGAACTGCGCGGCGTGCGACGGCAATTGAAAACAGGTGTCGGACTGCGGGCAGTTCCAGAAGATGACGCTCCAACAGAGGCTTGAGTGCTCTAGAAAGGGCCGACTATGCAACAACTGCCTAAAGCCAGGACACTTCGCGCGGGATTGTCGTCGGGAGAAGCAGTGTAAAGTTCCGGACTGCACCCGTAAGCATCACCCTTTGCTCCACGAGTGGGGTAATGCGGTAATCAACTGTACGGCGACAACCGAAACCAAGATGAGCTTCATTGGTGTGATCCCAGTACTGGTGGAGGCCGAAGGAAGGGTGTGTTTGACCTACGCCCTGCTCGATGACGGAAGTGAAAAGACGCTGTGTAGCGAGGCCTTGCTCCGAGAGCTGAAAATAAAAGGAAAAGCAGTAAACTTCACAGTCAGCTCCGTCACCTCCAGCCAAGAAACCTACAGCGGCAGAGAGGTTGATCTGATGATACGATCGCTGGAGGGTGGACCGGATCTGAGATTGGCCCGTGTATGGTCCGTCAAGAATCAGCCCGTGTGTACCGACAGTATGCCGAGCGAGGAAGATCTGCGGAAATGGGCCCACCTCCGAGACGTCAAGATTCCCCAGCTGCAGAAGGGTTGCGTCTATCTGCTGATCGGCACGGATGCACCACGAGCACACGTCCCCATAGAGGTCAGAAGTGGAGCCGATGACGAGCCATACGCCATCCGCAGCGAGTTGGGATGGGCAGTCCGAGGACCAAGGGGCCAGAACTCGGCAGTGTCTGAGCGGCGAATCCACGTCAACCTCACCCGAGTAGTCGACGTGCAGCTACAAAAGCAGCCGGAGAAAATGTGGCAAGCCGACTTCAGCGAGACCAGCAAACCCAGTTGCCCGGTCGCTGTGTCCGAAGAAGACAGGGCGACCTCCAGAGACTCGAGAGCAGGCGACGCCGCCGGTCGGGAAGCGTGGTCGGAGGGTCCGGCGTTTCTCTGCCAGGCGGAAAAGGAGCAGCCGCAGAATCCACCAGCAGGAAAACCACTGGTTGACGACCCAGAGCTACGCCTCCCGAGAGCTAATGCGCAGCCACTGCGATTCCAGAAGCTGCTGGACGATCGAGCCGGAGGAGAGGAACAGCCCAAACAGACGTTTCTGACCCTGAAAGACGTCCAGAATTCCGAGAAAGCGCTGGTCCGGGACGTGCAGCGAACGTTTTTTAAAGAAGAGGGGTGTAAAGTGACGCAAGGGGAGGCTGTTCCCGCTCAAAGTCACCTGCCTGCACTGGATCCTCGAGCACGAGACGGTGGGATGACGGTGGAAGGAAGTTTGCAGTATTCAGCCCTGCCAAGCCGAGCCAAGCATCCCCCAGTATTGCTGGATGAACATTGTCTAACTAAGCTGAAGATCCAAGACGTCAATGGAAGGAGTGGTCACGTGGGTGCAAATCAGGTCTTGTCCAAGCTGCGGGAGCCAGTGTGGATCGTCCGAGGTCGTGCAGCAATCAAGCAAGTGCTGAGCCAGTGTGTGGGATGCCGCCGGAGGAGGAGGAAGTGGAGGAAGTCGGAGTGAGACGTACGCGAGAATGACGTGGTTTTACCAATACAGGACGCCCCGAGAGGACAGTGGCCCCTTGCTCAAGTCACGGGTGTCGACCCAGGTCTAGACAGACCCGTGAGAACCGTCGAGGTGACGAGTAGGGGACGAACGTACCGACGTCCAATCGCCAAGCTATGTTTGCTGGAAGCAAGTGATTAACTGGTGTTCTGGCACTATCGTGGCCAGAGAGGGGGAGTGTAAACGCCTCTCGGCGTTTGGAAAAGTTTGAATTGTTGTGAACGTTACTGGTTTTTGGTTTGACGTTGTTGAAACGTATTTACCCGTTGGGCTAGATTAAAAACGTTGTTATAGAATTCCTGTGCTGTTTGGAAGAAATTCACGTGACATAAATCTTTTTTCTCGTTCAGAATAGTCGGCAGCAAAAAATGAAAGTCATACTGCATTTCTTGTCATATTCACTTTGTTTCTTTAATCAAAGTCAACCTTTTATCGCGTGTATATGTTGAGGGCTTTGTGAGTATGTCGCACAGGTATTGCGATGGTTAAATCTTCAAATAACACTGAGTTCTATGTGTATGAAGTGTTCGCTTCTTTCTGGCGTTTCTGTGTCAGAAAAGGAGCGAAATTTTCTAAGGGAGCGAAAGTTGACCAATCACAGGTGCGCCTTTATTGTGGTCACGTGATTGGCAATGCAGTTTCGCTCCATCCCAGTTTGGATGTTTTTCAACTTCAAATATTTAAGCTGTATTTAACATAAATGTTATACAATTGTGTAAAACATAGTTTGTCTTAGGCCAGTGTTATGTTTAAACTGGTTTCAGCTTATTTACGTGTCTGTTAAGTAGTTTTTGACTTCGCCATTTTATGTTTTTCAATCGTGTCGTGTTTAATGTTAAAAACAAATGCATCGGTTTTATACATGTCATACGTTCAGTTTTATATTGCTCTAATGTCTTGCGGTGTTATTTAAGTATTCAGTATCAGTTGGTGCGTTTATACGACCCTTGTTATAAAGCAAGTAAAAAGTTTTAGAAATAAAGAAAACGGGGATAAATTCACTGACGCAGGGTGGCCAGAATGGGTTGTTTGTTTGCCGAAAATGGGCTGCCTCGGTGACCATGTTTGTAAACAAGCTTTACGACGGTGTTACGTCACCCGGCCTTGCATATAAATGTAGTTTTGGGACAAAGAGGGTGCCGAAAATTGACCAATCAGAGTAGCCAGAAAAAGAAGTCACGTGATCTCTGACTCTGTACTATAAATACTCGCTGAAAAGTAAAAGGCTGCACACATCTCGTAAAGCCTAGAAGAGCGAAGAGTGATCAATAGCGCTTAAGTCAGGAGAGCAGTGCGAGCATAGTTCGGTGCGTTTAGAAGATTAGCACGAGATCAGAATTATAAAACCGGAGTATTGCGTGATGTTAGGGATTAACGTCAGTAATTAGAAAGGGGGTTAGAGTAGTGTTATTTTTAGGGTGTTTCCAAGCAGTCAGGAGTACCTTCATTTTGTAGATATATGGATATTGTTATAGCATTTGTAAGTTCCAAGGAATAACTATTGTACGTGAAAAAATTGATATTGATATGTCGGTTTATCTGTTTCTCTGTTGGCAGAGAATCGCTACACTTGCATAGAGTTGAAGGTGCCAGATCTTCACCCGTGTCTTAGAGCCCTCTGTCGTTAGAACAGAAGGGCCACAGTAGCGCATTACTTGACGTGTTTTTTGTTATTGCTTTTCATGACGTTCTCGCTCGTATCTCCTCCCCTTTTTTTGGAGAGTCAGTCGTTCGGGTTATGAGATGTCGCGTGTGTGAAGACGAATGCTGTTGCTAAATAAAGAAATGAACTAGAAGCTGTGTTCTTTCTTGTGTACAACAGGCAAAAAAAAAAAAACAAAAAAAAAAAAAAAAAGTTAAATGTCCTGCCACATTACTTGAAACCTAGCCGGGTTTCCCTTAACAAATGGGATTCTGTTGAAAAATCAATCTTTTCCTGGGAGCCCAAATTTTTAGTGCGTGATCCCAAAGTTATCCCGTTTTTTTTTCAGAAATGGTTCAAATCCCGGTATTTCAACATGATCTTGTTGCTACCCGTTAGTAGATACAAATTCTGGTACTTTATTCTGGTGACATCAAGATCGGGATCTCGGATATGTTGTCTCTAGGATTTGGCCAATTATCACATTTGTCTTTTATTTTTAATTTTAAAACTAAAAGTCTGTACAGCTATGTCCCTTAATACCATCAAAGCGGGTTTCTCATGTTGACACTTTTTATTAAATAATCAATATGCATGGGCTGTTGACCTAAGCTGTCACTGAAGCGCATCATTGCTCTTATTAAACACACATTTAATGTTATAGTGGAACTATTGTGTTAAACTGACAAACCTCTCTCTCGTGGTTTCTCATCCAAGAAACCGACTGTGCTTGAAGTTTCTCTGTTTTAATAAGCGCTGCGCATGTATCGTCTTGAACTAACCATGTGTGGACTGGTCTGGAATGAAGTCCGGAGTAGTAAATTCCAAGTGTTTGAAAATCTCAACAGATCTCTAAAAGATTATGTTACAGTGGGATTTATATGGGTTGAAATAAGTAAAATGAGATTTTATGTCAGTTACATTTTTGTTAATTAAAGTCGACAAATAATTATAAAAGAAAAAATAAATTGGAGAACATACAGCAGTTTCGTACCCTTCCCATTCAGATCAACTGTCGATATACCTTTTGTCTCTAGATCAATTGTCAGGATAATCCTGTTAGGAGCTTGGCTGCTCTTACTATCAGATTTGGGCTCATTTGTTAAAGTACTGCATAGTACTGATGTGCATAATTAATGTATTATTGACAGATGATTCCTGGATGCACCTTTGTAAGTTACTGTTATAACAAATAAATATCAGCAGTGTCACATGTGTATTTGGGTACATGGGTACCTTGAAAGTATCATGCATTGTGATGAAACAACAACATACTGTCTGCTGTTTCGTTCAACTGCAGGTTTGGTAACATGTATGAGCTGGTGGAAGACTATTGCTGGGAACAATGTGCTTCTCTTGGGAACCAAGGTAACGTATGATGATGTGAACATAACTGGTGTCAACGGGAACAAAAACCATGCGGCCTCCCGGTACCAATGTTGCACACCTATATACACTGCGTTCATAAATCTAGAATATTTTGGGTGAGGGGGGAATTTGGACAGGAAAAAATTCTGAATAGTGTTTTCCATTATAAGTGTTAAAGTTTCGTTTCTTTAGCTACAGTTTGATATCTTAAATAATGAATTCTACTGTGAACAAACTTGCGCCGCCTTTCTAAACATGAGGTGGGAGGGGGGAGGGGGTTGGAGTCAGAAACAAATCTCGCAAAATGAACAGTGGTTGTGCTGGTCAATAACACCTTAATTAATTTAACGGGCATTTTGGGGTATTTGAAAGTCCTTCTTCCTCCATGTAAACGCCCCGTGGACGTTTAGGTTTTGTTCCCATGCGTTTAGTGTTTTGGACGTGTAATGTACGTTTTCCGAAACGTCACAGGTTTTTAGGGAGTGTGTGACGTCATAATATTGAGTAGTTTTCAGTGCCTGGGTTGTAGAGCAAGTACGTAAAATGGGATGTAGAAACGTTTATTTTACGTGTTTTGAACGTTAATCGCATGTAGGGAGTGTTTATGTGTCGCCTTTATGTGTTTTGCACGGCATTCGCCCCATGTGTCACAGTTTTAATGTGTTCAGTCAGTGTTTTGTAAATGTCTGCTTTGAACGTGTATTTAACGTTGTTGAAACGTATTTCTACCTGTTGGGCGGATTGGAAACGTTTTTCTAAAAGTGTATTTAAAGTTTGAGAGGGTGCTCGCTTAGCAGGAGTATTTTCCTCTTAAAATAGTCAGCGGCAGCAAAGTAAAGTAGTACTTTGTTTTAGGTCAAAATTTAGTTCTTTTCGTGACTAAAGTCAGTTTTCTATTTATGTATGTGTTAAAGGGCTTCTCGGTGTGTCTCGTCGCTAGTTGAACTGTTCAAATCTCAAAATAAATTTAAGTTCTGCGTTTTTACAAGGGAGCGAAAATTCTAAGGGAGCGAAAGTTGACCAATCACAGGTGCGCCTTTATTGAAGTCACATGGTCAGCATGTAGTTTCGCTCCATTCCAGTTTGGGCGTTTTTCAACTTGAAATATTAAAGCCGCATTTAACATAAATGTTATACCATTGTGCAAAACATAGTTTGTCTTAGGCCAGTGTTATGTTCAAACTGGTTTCAGCTTATTTGCGTGTCTGTTAAGTAGTTTGACTTCATCTTTTTCTGTTTTTTTTTTCAATCGCGTCTTGTTTAATGTTAAAAACAAGTGCCTCGGTTTTATAGTGTCGTACGTTCAGTTTTTATATCGCTTTAATGTCTCGCGGTGTTATTTACATGTTCAGTATCAGTTGGTGCGTTTATACGACCCTTGTTATAAAGCAAGAAAAAAGTTTTAGAAATAAAAAAAACGGGGATAAATTCACTGACGCAGGGCGGCCCAGAATGGGTTGTTTGTTTGCCAAAAATGGGCTACCTCGGTGACCATGTTTGTAAACAAGTTTTGCGACAGTGTTACGTCACCCGGCTCTGCATAAATAAGGTTTTCGGGAGCAAATAGGGGAGCGAAAGTTTACCAATCACGTCGCAGTCTTTTTATGTCACGTGTTCTAAGCTAGTGTTGCTTTAAAAACCCACAGTAAATCGAGTAAAAGGTATATTGCAATCAAGCCTCAGAGAAGCAAGCAACAAACAAACAGCATTCAGAAGTAAAGAAGTTAAAAGAGCAGTGCGAGCATAGTTTGGTACGGATAAGGGTATTAAGAAGCCTGAGAGCATGTCAATTAGGATAGTGTCATATTTAATGTTAGGATTAGAGTAGTAACTTAGTGTTTCAGCGGCGTCGTTGTATTGTTTTTATAGTAAATCTAAATGAGTTTTGGTGAGAAATTTCCCAGTAAAAATAAAGGTTTCAGTGTTCAGTTTACGGATTTAAATGTTGAATTAATTGGATAACGTTCAATGTTTTCTGTTTCTCTGTTATTAGAGAATCGCTTAGCGCTTAACGCTAACCGCTTAACGCTTAACGCCTAAGAAGATCGCGTAACGGTGGAAGAGTTACACGAACCAAGTGTTAAGAGCCTCCTGCTATCAGTGCACGAGGCCACAGCAGCGCATCTCTCAACGTGTTTCTAAGCATTTGTTTCTGAATTTTAGCACGCTTATTTGAAGTTTATTATTGTTGTTTCAAATCTCTGAGTATTAGTTGTTGTTTTTATTTACCGAGCAAAGTACAGGCCGGTAAACAAGTAAGCAAAGCAGTAAAAAGAATAAAGCCAGTAAACTTTTCTCCTGTGTTTTACTTGTTTATAAATAAAAGCCCGTATAGAAAAAAGAAGTTTTAACGGGCGCAAATATTATTAAGGACAAGTAAACTTTCACTTAGCCCTCAAGCCCTAGTAAAACAACAACTTTTTTGCAATATCAGCGTCAAACGTTCCGCCACATTCACGGAAGCCCATGGGGTTTCTACAATTCTCAAACTTCGCTTAGACGTTTGGTGCTGTTTCTCTCTCCTTTCTCTCTCGCGCTGTTGTGATTCATTTGACAGACGATGGCAGCCAGGTCGAGGACCAAGCAGCTCGACGCCGTGACCAAATGGGCGCAAGAGTTAGAATTCACCATGGAGGAGGAGAAACCTGGTGATAGAGCCAAGGTGGTCCACAAGAAGCTTCAAGACCACTTCTTGAAGCTCACAAGGGTGCATGACGAGTGCCTTGCGACCGCCCAAGAGGAAGAAAAGAAGTCGCTTCAGGAGGCCTACGACGTCGCTGCTACGACAGTCCAGGACATAGACAGCCGGTACCAGCATTGGGTCGAGGCGGCGAGAGAGGACGAGGACGAGGAGGAGGAGGAACAGCAAGGAGAAATTCAACCCGTGGCTACTCCCCCGCGGCCAGCGTCCACACAGGGAGTCGTAAGTAAAGCTATAACAGGTAAACGAAGTGTTTCAGGTTCACCAAGAGTGGAAACGGACCCGGTTCAAGAGCCCCAAGGCAAGGCCCACGATTCTAAGTCCCGCATGCGCGCGGCGGCCCTACGCAGGAAGATGGTGGAGCGGAAGCTGCAGCTGGAGGAAGAAGAATTGAAGCTCAGGCGTAAGCGGGAGCTCCTCCAGGCAAGGGAAGAGTACGAGCTTGCTTGTCTAGAAGCAGGCGAGGAACCGGAAAGCGAAGAAGAGGCCGAGTCAGCTGAGCCAGCTGTGGCGAAGCCCCCTGCTGCACCCCGACCCGAGATGACGACAGTAGGGGAGGAAGGAAGGTTCTACGACACCCCGTGCCGGAAAAGTCCAACCACCCGGCGCCAGCTAAGCCGGACTACGCCTTCCGGACCTCACCACCCGCACCCCCAGTGGGGTGGGTACTCAGCCCTTACCTGCCAGGCATCATGCGCTGCCCGGAAATCCCGACATTCGACGGGTCGGCATTGGACTACGCCGAGTTCATACACGAATTTGAGACCTCGGTGCACCCCCACGTGCCAGACGATAGGACCCGCCTGACTTGCCTGGTGGCCAGCTGTGAGGGAGAAGCAAGAGAGGCGATCAAGTCCTGTCGCCTGCTGCCAGACGCCGAAGGATACACGCGCGCCCGCACCCTCTTACAGAACCAGTTCGGGCTGGACCACGTCGTGACTCAGGCAAGCCTAGACGCCGTGCTAAAGGGACCACCTATCAAGGCAGGAGATGGGAAGGCATTGATGGCCCTGGCCAGAAAGATGGAGAACGCGGTCACCGTCCTAGGAGCGATGAAGTGCGAGTCTCGGGCGAACAATGTCGACGCGCTCCTGAAAATAGTGAATCGTCTCCCAGTCGGCCTGCGTAGCCAGTGGACCAAGAAAGCCCACAAAAGCTACATGAAGAACCGGGAACCGACCTTCCGCGATCTCATAGAGTTCGTCAGCGACGAGGCGCGGATGGCGTGCAGCATCTTCGCGCAGACGGTCGTGCACGAAGAGCGGAAGCCCGCCAGTGTCAACCACCGGCCGAGTCAGCCAGGTCGCATTACCACCCTGGCCACAGCCGCTACCGGGAACCAGCAAACCAAGCAGCAGAAGTCTCATAAGTGCCCTGCGTGTAACGGGGAATGTAAATATGTGTATGACTGTTCTCTGTTTCAGAAGATGTCGCTACAGCAGAGGTTGGACTGCGCCAGAAGAGGCCGGTTGTGCAACAACTGCCTGATACCAGGACACTTCGCGCGCGACTGCAGGAGGGACAAACAGTGCCAGGTGCAGGAATGTCCCCGAAAGCACCACGCCCTGCTGCACGAGTGGACCAGCGCCGTGGTGAACTGCACAGCAGCTACCGGAAGTGGGACCAGCTACATGGGCGTGGTGCCGGTCGTCGTGGAGGCGGGGGGAGCCGTCTGCATGACCTACGCCTTACTGGACGACGGTAGCCAGAAGAGTCTGTGCAGTGAGGCCCTGCTCGAAGACCTCGGCATTAAAGGCAGACAAGTGGACTTTAGTGTAAGTTCTGTTACTTCTTGCAGGGAGCAGCGCAGGGGTAGCGAGGTCAATCTGGTGGTGCGTTCGCTGGAAGGTGGACCGGACATCACCCTGTCAAGAGTCTGGTCGGTGAAGAAACTACCGTTGTTCACCGACAGCATGGCCAAAGGAGCAGATCTCAAGAAGTGGGATCACCTCAAGGACCTCAAAGTGCCCCAGCTGAGCGGAGGTTGCGTGACCTTGCTGATCGGCACCGACAACCCCGAAGCCCACATTCCCCTTGAAGTGAGGAGGGGAGCCAAGGATGAGCCCTACGCCATCAGGAGCGAACTAGGTTGGGCCATCCGAGGGCCTAGGAGCAAGGAGTCGAACGCGGATACCTCGCAAGTGCACATCGGCTTCACTAAGGTAGCCGAACTGCGGCTGCTTGACCAGCCGCAGGATGACCAGAGAGCAGCGGCGGTAATTCCGATGCGACCACCAAAACGTAGGCGAACGACAGACAGCCTGCTACCCATAGACGACGCTTCAAGCAAATCCAGAGTAGACCTCCGCCCCCCTGGTAGAGGTTGCGAACCCCAAAGTAGTAGTTAGAACGGATTCCTGCCGCGTTTTTCCTATGTTTTTAGGTGATTGTAACGTCGAGACGAAAAGTTGGCGCAACGTCCAGCAGGTGACGAACGTTTTTCCGAAGCGAAGGGCCAGTAGATGCAGACCGAGCCAGCAGCAACGCCGCAGACGTAGACGGGAGGACCGCGACGTGAAAGGCGCAGTGCTGATGGAGACGGACCCTCGGGCAAGCCAAGGGCCCAGGGTGCGAGGAGGGAACGTCGACAAGAGAGATGGTCACCTGCAGCAACGTCAAAAGTGGGGGAATCCGGTCCGAGATGTTTGCCGTGGGAGACGTGGTACTGCTCGTAGAGGACTGCCCAAGAGCCAATGGCCCCTGGCGAGAGTGACGGACGTCAACCCCGGTCGTGATGGGCACGTGAGAAGCGTCGAGGTGACGTCTAGAGGACACACGTACCGCCGCCCCGTCACCAAGCTGTGTCTACTTGAAGTCAGCGACTGATCAAGAGCGTTCTGTCCCTTTGTGGCCAGAGGGGGGAGTGTAAACGCCCCGTGGACGTTTAGGTTTTGTTCCCATGCGTTTAGTGTTTTGGACGTGTAATGTACGTTTTCCGAAACGTCACAGGTTTTTAGGGAGTGTGTGACGTCATAATATTGAGTAGTTTTCAGTGCCTGGGTTGTAGAGCAAGTACGTAAAATGGGATGTAGAAACGTTTATTTTATGTGTTTTGAACGTTAATCGCATGTAGGGAGTGTTTATGTGTCGCCTTTATGTGTTTTGCACGGCATTCGCCCCATGTGTCACAGTTTTAATGTGTTCAGTCAGTGTTTTGTAAATGTCTGCTTTGAACGTGTATTTAACGTTGTTGAAACGTATTTCTACCTGTTGGGCGGATTGGAAACGTTTTTCTAAAAGTGTATTTAAAGTTTGAGAGGGTGCTCGCTTAGCAGGAGTATTTTCCTCTTAAAATAGTCAGCGGCAGCAAAGTAAAGTAGTACTTTGTTTTAGGTCAAAATTTAGTTCTTTTCGTGACTAAAGTCAGTTTTCTATTTATGTATGTGTTAAAGGACTTCTCGGTGTGTCTCGTCGCTAGTTGAACTGTTCAAATCTCAAAATAAATTTAAGTTCTGCGTTTTTACAAGGGAGCGAAAGTTGACCAATCACAGGTGCGCCTTTATTGAAGTCACGTGGTCAGCATGTAGTTTCGCTCCATTCCAGTTTGGGCGTTTTTCAACTTGAAATATTAAAGCCGCATTTAACATAAATGTTATACCATTGTGCAAAACATAGTTTGTCTTAGGCCAGTGTTATGTTCAAACTGGTTTCAGCTTAATTGCGTATCTGTTAAGTAGTTTGACTTCATCTTTTTCTGTTTTTTTTTTCAATCGCGTCTTGTTTAATGTTAAAAACAAGTGCCTCGGTTTTATAGTGTCGTACGTTCAGTTTTTATATCGCTTTAATGTCTCGCGGTGTTATTTACATGTTCAGTATCAGTTGGTGCGTTTATACGACCCTTGTTATAAAGCAAGTAAAAAGTTTTAGAAATAAAAAAAACGGGGATAAATTCACTGACGCAGGGCGGCCCAGAATGGGTTGTTTGTTTGCCAAAAATGGGCTACCTCGGTGACCATGTTTGTAAACAAGTTTTGCGACAGTGTTACGTCACCCGGCTCTGCATACATAAGGTTTTCGGGAGCAAATAGGGGAGCGAAAGTTTACCAATCACGTCGCAGTGTTTTTTATGTCACGTGTTCTAAGCTAGTGTTGCTTTAAAAACCCACAGTAAATCGAGTAAAAGGTATATTGCAATCAAGCCTCAGAGAAGCAAGCAACAAACAAACAGCATTCAGAAGTAAAGAAGTTAAAAGAGCAGTGCGAGCATAGTTTGGTACGGATAAGGGTATTAAGAAGCCTGAGAGCATGTCAATTAGGATTCTATTATGGAAGTTCCTATTTCGGGAGTATCGCCATGAGAGAGAGTGTTTAGTTTTCCGTAGTCATTGAGTGTTTACTTCCGGTTCAAAAAACGAGGAGAAAAGGAGATAAAACTTTAATCGCAAAGCATCCTTGTCCAGATTTACATATCTAAAAAACTAAGGAGGACGTTTTTAAAGAATTACTTTTAGTTTAATTACAAACTCTTATTATCGCTCTACGAGGGTGTCCCTTCATTGTGTTTTGACTTTTCGTCAGTGTCTGACTTTTTACATGCTTTCTTGGCTAGTGTCTAGCTAGTTTATTACTTTTGTGTTTTAACGAGCCAGTGTCTGGCAATTTTGACACTTACAAGCCAGTGTCTGGCTATATTGATTTTTCTAAGCCAGTGTCTGGCGTATATTACCATGGGTCGTGGAAGATCACGCGAAAGATCCCAGCACAAAAGTAAAAGAAAAAGGGATCGATCTCTTTCGAGAGATACCGGTAAAACAAAGCACAAGAAAAAGTCGAAACATCGCTCGCGAGCGCGATCGTTGGAAAAACGACATAGTTCTGTGATTCGTGAGAGTTCACGAACTCGTGATAATTTAAGAGACAAATCTGTCGAGAGTCACAAAGAATCAAATATTTCACGAGATGATCTTGAAAGATCTTTTGTTAAAAATTCAAATGATGTTATTGTCTCGGGAAATTTGAACAGAGTACCTCAGACTCTCTCAAAATCTTTCTCAGCTACTGCTGAAGATGGGGAAATCCTGGAATCCACGGGAGCAGACCGTGATAAAAATAATAACTCTAGAGATTGCTTTTCCTTCGGAAACATATCCTACATTGCAAGGGATACTCAGTTCCAAGAGCCTGAGAAAACGAATTACAATATTCATGATTTGTCATCTTGCTCCTTTTTACCGAATGCTGATAGAAAGCAAACAGAGCAACAATCCAACTTTGACTTGGATGCGATTTTAAACGAAGGTGTACAAAAGGACATGAAAGGTCCTCCGCTTGATTTAAAATCAAAAGAGTTAGTGGACAACTGGTTTAGCCAGGACTGTGACTCTGAATACATCAAAAAATTAAAAGAAAGATACGCCGAACCTGGTAATACAGACAAACTGTCTGGCAAGGACATGAACGCTGAAATTTATCGTAACCTTCCAGAATACATGAAACAGAGAGATTTTTGGCTTAAAGCCGTTCAGCAAAATATTTGTGCTAGCGCAGTTGCTAATTTTAGAACACTAGATGTTCTGTTGCAAAATCAAAAAGACATTAAGCCGGAAATATTATCCGTTCTCTGCAAACATCTATCTGCATCTACAAAATTTGCTGCAAAAGCGTCATCAGATATCACTGTTATAAGAAAACAGCAAATAAAGTATAATATACATCCCAAGTACAGGCCTTTTTGCTCAAAGCGCACTTATGACAAACAGCTTTTTGGTGACAATTTGGCTGCAGTCTTGAAAGACACAGATGAAGCACACAAAATAGTATCATCGATCAAAAAAGACCAGCGCTTTCAACCATTCCAAAACAACCAAAAGACAAGGTCTTTTTTGTACCAGAGGGGCAGGGGGTCGCACACAAATCGAGGCCGAGGATCCTACCGACCCAGCTACCAAAATCCAAACCAACAACAGAACTACCAAGGGCCGAAGAAGCCCAACAAAAACAAAAACATTCCACTAAGATAGACAGGTATGAAAATTCTTTCGCAACTCTTAAAACGCTTGAGGATATATGCAAAAGAAACCAGGAAAATTTCCAAGCGGGCCAATTGAAAAATCATGCACAATTTTGGAATACATTCACGAAAGATCCTTGGGTTTTAAACTCGGTGTTTGGTTTGAAAATAGTATTAAAGGATGAGGTTCATCAAAATTTCCTTCCAAGGGAAATAAGATTCAATACTACGGAAGAAAAACTGATAGAATTGGAATTACAAAAATTGATCAAAAAGGGTGTTATTATCCCTATTGATGATAACTCGGAAGAAGATGAGTTTATTTCTAATATTTTCATAAGACCCAAGAAAAATGGCGGCATTCGCCTCATTCTGAATCTGAAATCGTTTAACGAATACGTAGAAACAAAACATTTCAAGTTGCAAAGTCTGCAAACGGCTATAGATCTTATGGTTCACGGTGCTTTTATGGCTTCCGTAGATTTTTCGGATGCTTATTACTCCGTACCGATACGGGAATGTGACCATAAATTTCTTAGATTTTATTTCAAAGGCCAGAAATATCAATTCCGAGTTTTACCCAACGGTCTTTCGTCAGGGCCTCGCGATTTTACCAAAATTACCAAAACCTTATTTGGTTTTTTAAGAGAACGAGGTTTTCAGAATTCATACTATATAGATGATAGCTTCTTGACTGAAAGCACCTTTGATAAATGTTTTGAAAACGTGCTTATGACTGTGGAAAATAGTATGAATGCTGGGTTTGTGGTAAACTATGAAAAGTCAGTTCTCTGGCCCACTCAAATACTAACATATCTTGGCTTTATCTTAGATACTATAAACATGACAGTCAGGCCAACAAAGGAAAAAATCATAAAAATTAAGGCACTAATAACTGAATGTTTGGGAAAAGAAAACCACACTATTCAAAGCATAGCAGAGCTTATAGGGAAATTGGTTTCGCTTTTTCCTGGAGTACAGAATGCAAAACTCTTTTATAGACAGTTAGACATTGAAAAATCCCATGCCTTAAAGGTCAATCGGGGAAACTATGAAGCATATATGCAAATATCTCAGGTGGCCAGGGACGATTTGCAATGGTTTTTAAACAACCTTGATGACTCTTTTGTTGACGTAACGGTAAAAAATCCTGATTTTGTTTTGAAAACTGATGCGTCCAACTCTGGTTGGGGTGGTGTTCTAATGCTACCGGAGTCTAAAACTATTGTTTCACAAACCAGGGGCCAATGGAATTCCAATGAGACTGACTCTCATATTAACCTGAAGGAATTGTGGGCTGTGTATTACTCCTTATTGAGCTTGTGCTCGGACAGGAACAAAGTGGTCTTGAAAATTTGCTCCGACAATTCAACCACTGTTTCCTATTTGAAAAATCAAGGAGGAAGAATCCTAAAATGTCATCAAATTTCAAAAAGTATTTGGTTATGGGCAATTCAGAGAAAAATTTATCTAATTTCTTCCTTCATCCCAGGTGTGAAGAACATAGAAGCCGATAAATTGTCTCGCACACTAACTCCTAACACAGAATGGACGTTGATCGACTCCCAATTTTACAAAGTCAGGAAATTGTACCCTAATATCAATTTCGATCTTTTTGCTTCAAGACTCAACAATAAATTGGAAAAATATGCTTCATGGTACCCCGATCCTATGGCCTCTGTTTGTGACGCGTTCAGTCTTAACTGGAATAGCATAAACGCTTATGCATTTCCGCCTTTTTCCATTATTGGAAGAGTTTTGCAAAAGGTGCAACAGGATAGATGTGATTTGGTTTTGGTTGTTCCTTTCTGGTCCAGGGAATATTGGTTTTCTAAACTGATCAACATGCTTATAGCTTTTCCATATTCTTTCTCGAAAGGAAAGGCGGTACACAATCCAGTGGCGGCTCACACCGAGAATATCAGAGCAAGATTCCTCCTAACGCAGATATCAGGTTCAACTTACAAAACCCGTTCATTTCAAGTAAGACTCGGAAAATTATCATGCACTCTTGGAGGAAATCTACAAAAGAACAATACAGGACATATCTCTATAGATGGGAAAGTTATTGTGAGAGACGGCATAAAGATTCCCTTAATACCAATATAGGGACTGTTTTAGATTTCTTGTATTTATTACATAAGCAAGGGTTTAGTTATAGTTGTCTTAACACGGCAAGAAGTGCCATCAGCACTATTTTATCGATTGATGGGGTTGCCGCAGGCAATCACCCTCTTGTTTGTAGATTCATGAAAGGCATTTTCAATTTAAAACCATGTCTACCGAGATATACTTTTGTTTGGGACGTTAATAACGTGTTGAACAAATTGAGCAAATACCATCCTGCAGATGCTTTATCTTTAAAGCAACTTACTTTGAAAACAGTTTTATTAACCGCTATTCTGTCGGGTCAGAGGGTTCAAAGTTTACAAATGTTAAGATTAGACTTTATGTCCATGGATGAGGACTCTGTACAATTTTTGTTTACTGAGCTACTTAAAACTTCAAAACCTGGTAAACACCAGGAACCGATAATGTTTTTTGCGTTTCTAGATAAGTCAATTTGTGTTGTACATTATTTGGAGGAATATATACGCAGGACTAAGTTGTTAAGGGGAAATGAATCCAAATTATTTATTTCCTATAGAAAACCTCACAGGTCTGTTTCGAGAGCTACAATAGCTTCGTGGATTAAGACAGAGTTATGTATATGTGGTGTAGATATTAAACGTTTCAAAGCCCATAGTACGAGAGGTGCGTCTACATCTGCAGCATCTAGATGTGTAGATATCAAAACGATCATGAAATCAGCAGGCTGGAGAAATGCAACTACTTTTTCGAGGTTTCATAATAAGCCGGTTTTATCCGGAAACAACTTCGCAACCTGCTTGCAAACTGCGGCAAAACAAAAAGGGGGGGGGGGGTTGTAAGACATAGCTAGACACCGGGTATCCAAGAAATTGATCTCTTTGGTCTGTCAGTATTAGCTGTCATACAGTCAGTATTGTGGCTATATTTTACAGTGTGAACAATATGGAGTCCTTTTTTCTTGTATACACATTGACATCACTATTGTGTTCATACCAATAAAATTGGAAATGTTTATGCATGTTTCTATGGTGTTGATAATCTCGCATGCGTTAAAGTCTCATGGCGATACTCCCGAAATAGGAACTTCCATAATAGAATTAACGAATTAAACGAATACTTACTTAAGTATGAAGTTTGATTTGGATTCTGTTATGGAAGTTCCATGAGGGAGTGGGAGACATGCCCACCCTCTGTGAGGATGCAATCCCGTCCCTAATGGCGGATAATTATTATCATGATCGGTATGTCTCCCACTCCCTGGGCATTTGAGCTTATCAACGTTGAAGAATGACTACGGAAAACTAAACACTCTCTCTCATGTCTCCCACTCCCTCATGGAACTTCCATAACAGAATCCAAATCAAACTTCATACTTAAGTAAGTATTCGTTTAATTCGTTAATAATGTCATATTTAATGTTAGGATTAGAGTAGCAACTTAGTGTTTCAGCGGCGTCGTTGTATTGTTTTTATAGTAAATCTAAATGAGTTTTGGTGAGAAATTTCCCAGTAAAAATAAAGGTTTCAGTGTTCAGTTTACGGATTTAAATTTTGAATTAATTGGATAACGTTCAATGAACGAGTAAGTACTAAGATAATATTGAGTAAAATGCCAGTAATTAATGTGAATGTTTTCTGTTTCTCTGTTAATAGAGAATCGCTTAGCGCTTAACGCTTACCGCTTAACGCTTAACGCCTAAGAAGATCGCTTAACGGTGGAAGAGTTACGCGAACCAAGTGTTAAGAGCCTCCTGCTATCAGTGCACGAGGCCACAGCAGCGCATCTCTCAACGTGTTTCTAAGCATTTGTTTCTGAATTTTAGCACGCTTATTTGAAGTTTATTATTGTTGTTTCAAATACTCTGAGTAATAGTTGTTGTTTTTATTTACCGAACAAAGTACAGGCCGGTAAACAAGTAAGCAAAGCAGTAAAAAGAATAAAGCCAGTAAACTTTTCTCCTGTGTTTTACTTGTTTATAAATAAAAGCCCGTATAGAAAAAAGAAGTTTTAACGGGCGCAAATATTATTAAGGACAAGTAAACTTTCACTTAGCCCTCAAACCCTAGTAAAACAACAACTTTTTTGCAATATCAGCGTCAAACGTTCCGCCACATTCACGGAAGCCCATGGGGTTTCTACAATTCTCAAACTTCGCTTAGACGTTTGGTGCTGTTTCTCTCTCCTTTCTCTCTCGCGCTGTTGTGATTCATTTGACAGACGATGGCAGCCAGGTCGAGGACCAAGCAGCTCGACGCCGTGACCAAATGGGCGCAAGAGTTAGAATTCACCATGGAGGAGGAGAAACCTGGTGATAGAGCCAAGGCGGTCCACAAGAAGCTTCAAGATCACTTCTTGAAGCTCACAAGGGTGCATGACGAGTGGGGGGGGGGTCTGTTCCGGGGGGGGGGTCCGTTCCGGGGGGGGTCTGTTCCGTTTACCTTGTTGCCCAGATTGTTCTGTATTGAAAATTTACTTTTTTTGTCGATTCGCCGAAAATTGCCTAATTGGGGAGAGGGGGGGGGGGGGGTTGAAGGGTTGGCTTTATAGCTTTTTGGTTGGCAATTTTTAAAAATGTTTCTACTCCCAGAATTTGGATAAGATTACCCGGTATCTTTAAATTTTGTACGAGTGTTTACTTGGTAGGCTTTTCTTGAAAGTTTTTAGTCATCCACCAAAAATTTGCCAAATGGGAGGGGTGGGGAGGGGCATTTTATCATTTTATGTAGCGAGTTTTCCAGAGGTTTTTTTCTTCTACAATTTTGATCGCATTGCCTTCAAATTTTACTAGCTGATCACCAGGCTGTCATCTGTTAAAATTTACTTTTATTGGCGATCCACCAAAAAGTAGATAAATGGGGGACATTTGTTGGTTGTCAGTTTTCAAAATGCTTTTCTCCCACAATTTTGATGGGAATTGTCTTCATCCGTCACATAAATTAAATGTTCACTGGGCGATGTGCTCTTGAAAAGTTGCTTTATTGGCGATCCGATAAAAATAGGCGCAATGGGAGGTGTTTTAAAAAGAATGACAAACAGTTTTCAAAATGTTTCTTCTCCTACAATTATGATGAGATTACCTTTCAATTTTGTACGAGTGTGTACTGGGTAGGCCTGTTTTGAAATTTTTCCGCGATAATAATTTGGCCAAGAAAAAAATAGGGGAATTTTAACATTTTTTGGCGACCAGTTTTCGAAATGTTTTTTCTTCAACAATTTTGATCGGATTGCCTTCAAATTTTGCATAAATGTTCACTAGGCGGCTCACTCTTGAAAAGTTACTTTTTTGGCCGTTCGCCGGAAATTGGCAAATGGGGCAGTTAGAAAAAAATTTAGTAGCCAGTTTTTTTTTAATGTTTCTCTTCCCACAATTTGGACCGGATTCCTTTAAAATGTCCCCTAATTTGCAAAACCACATTGTTGTCACTAGACCACTTAGTGATCGACCAATTTCAACAGCAACGGTGGTACGTCGGCTTCACGAACACGGATTACGTTCACGCATGGCTCGAACGATTAGACTGGACAAGACATTTTCGTTGGAACTGTAATCAGTGGTGTCAGTGCCTGTTCACGGAGAGTCGTTATTTTGCCTCTCTACAAACGAACAAGGTGGGTTTGGCGGCGAAGAGGCAAGTTACGCAAAAGAAAACAGTTCGTGAATACTCGGGAGTCATTCGGAGTCGTTGTGTGGGGTGACATGAGTTACACGGCGAAGAGTAAGTTGTGATAATCGGCGGTAACATTAACGCTGTACGATATTGCGATGCAATTTTTGGACAGTCTGGTTCGCGGAGTCCTGGATCCTCTAAACTTCGGTTTAGTGGATGACAATGCTCGTCAACATTGCGCCCGCGTAGTGGATCGCTACCGTGACGACAATGCAGAAAGGCGCATGGATTGGCCGACGAAGTCACCTGACACGAATCCTTTGTGGGGAACAATGAAAAGGCGCGTAAGTCACAGGCTAATCAGGCAGTCCAATATCCGAGACCTCGAGCGAATTGTCACTGAAGAATCCGGGACAAAAGGGCCTTGGACAAAAGGGCTTTTCCCAAAACGGCCTTTTCCAAAAGGGCCTTTCCCAAAACGGCCCTATATGAAAAGTTGGACAAAAGGGCCTTGAGAATTTTTCTGTAATAAAATAAGAACTCCAAAAGCAAAGTTTATTGATTTTATTGCCTGATAGATCGAGACGAATTTTTGGCTGTCCTTTATTACTTTGTCTTATATCCATTGCTGTTGGTCACAGTTCAAATAAAGACCTCAAATTCAGAACTCATATATCGACAAGACACTGACACGCCAACATCATCCGGCTTAGCGCGTGTGTTTAAGCAGCACAGTGCAGAAGGACGAAACAAAGGGCAGAGATTATCTTTTGTGGCACAATGACTCCGAAACCCGGCATCCAAAGACAGTGATGGGAAGTAACTGAAAGAGTCTTTACAATGAGTAAAACATCAAGGCAGTGATGGGTATAAACGGGGATTAACCTGTGGCACAGTGCTTCGGAAATCTCAAGAGAGTGATGGGGAGACTGAAACAAAACATCAAGGCAGTTATCTTTAAAAACACAATGAAGTTTGTTTTTTACTTGTTATTTTATTACATATTTTATTAAATAATTAAAACTCAAAATCCTAGAAAAAAATTCCCAAGGCCCTTTTGTCCAACTTTTCATTTAGGGCCGTTTTGGGAAAGGCCCTTATGTCCAAGGCCCTTTTGTCCAAGGCCCTTCTGTCTGGATACCGTCACTGAAGAATGGAATGAAATTTCCATGAACATCATAACTGGTCACCTTATTGATGCCAGAGGTGGACACACCAAATACTGAAGTTTTTTTGGAGATTTCGGTGGTGCTTTAGCTGATGAAGAGTTTCTCCAATGCTTCCCTTAGTCGTTTCATTTACAGCAGTCAAGAGTCAATGTTGCTAAAACAAAATTGTTCAACAATACTATCATTTTGCGACATTTATTTCCGATCCTCCCCCCTCCCCCCATATCCCTCATGTTTGGAAAGGTGACACAAGTTTGTTTCGCCATGGAATTCATTATTTATGGTTTCAAACTATAGCTAAGAAACGAAACTTTGACACTTATAATGAAAAGCATTATCGATTTTTTTCCCTGCCCAAATCCCATCTCCCCCAAAACCCTCAAGATGTATGAAAAACATTCAGTTGCTCCAGAAATGCTAAAAATAACTGAAAACACAAAAACTAAGAAGTGCACGAAAGCGGAGTCGCTTGTTGATGGACCACTGTGTGTGTGCACAAGGTACTTTGCTATATGTACTGTTGATGTGCCTCTGTGTATCTATATAACGTAACCCGCTAAGGGTCGGCCGTGTTGTTAGACATATCATGTTTTCCCCGGTGGAACGGAGGGATATAGTTTTGAACTTTTCGGTCTGTCCGTCTGTCTGGCCGTCTGTCCCTCTGTCAGGCTTCAGTCTCACGCATCTACAGGCCACATTAATAGATGGATTCCTTTCATATTTTGTACACGGCTTCTCTGGATCCTTCCGCAATGCAGTGACCAAAACTTTTCCGGATCCGAAAAAAAATTGACATAATGGCGGACTTTGAAAATTGGCACTAGACTTATCGTATATGCGGCAGTCTCACGCGCCTACAGGCCACATTGATAGATAGATTTGTTTCTAATTTTGCGTAGTCAACACGCAACAGCCTTACACACACCATATCGCCACGGGGGATAGACGTACTCCTCGAGACGTAGTCAAGTAACTAACTGTGTGTGTGCAAAGTGTCGTGCTGTGTTTGCTGTTTATGGGCCTCTGAGTGTACAGCGCGTTTTTCTGTGTACTGTTAATGGGGTTCTGTTTCCACAGGTCGTCTCGCTGCATTTTCTGTTGATATATCATACCTCTGTTTGTGTGTTTTGTTGCAGAGTGGGCATTTGGTTTTCGTGGACCTATTGTCCGGAGAAGAAATGCTGGAGATTGCACTGGACAGAGAAGAAATCGTCGACATAAGGATTCTCTCCAACGACAGCATGACCGTAGTCTACACACTTGTATGTAGACAAATGTCTAAAACAACTGGAGTGAAAAGATTAGGGATTAACAATACACAGAAAATGAGTGATTTTGAGTGAAAACGAAGCAATGCTAACTATTTGAAAATGTTGACCTTAAGGTCAACATTTATTTTCGCTCTTTATATAACCCCGAGCAGAAATAAAACAAAGTCAGTACTTTCGGTTAACTCCTTTACGTGGCTCAGAAATATGAAAAGAAAACTCCACTTCATTTGTTCGAGCTTGAACTGACATTTAACTCCTTTGCTTTGTTTGATTTATTAAAAGTTCAAACTTGACCTTAAGATTTATTACCCTTGATTGCTTGCAGCTAAGGCGCAAAAATAAAATGACTATAAAACCGCGACTAGGAAATAACTTGAAAAGAACTGCAACTACTGTACAGTATTAACTGGTTCTGTACCCATTGTTGTATTTATCGAATGCTTTTCAAACGTGCAAATATTAACTTGCTCCGTTGAGAATCTTGAAAATCGCTTGTATCAACTTTTATTTCATGTTTGCACGCATACAAAAGAAACAGCGGTGTTTTGCCTGCTAAATACACCCAGCAGATGCACGCGGCCGTGCTCGCTGCTCTTCCAGTATCGAAAACGTCACGTATGGCGGTATATTTGTACAAAAATTCAAAACGCACATGTTGTATATTTTATTTTTTCTCGCGTTCATACCAATGGCCTCGCAGCAATTTACTTAGCCGCGCAACATTTACATTTCATGTATTATTTGACTATTTAAAATCGCGCTCTTTAATTTCGCCATAATTTTTTCGCGCGTCATAATAAAACGTCACACGTACTCTGCTGTCATCCAATCACATCATTCGTTACATACTCCATATGCGTCAACACAGCATGGAGGCAAATACTTCTGCTGGAAATAATTTAAACTTGTTTTTACAACAGATTGGAAATACTATCGACCACATTCACCGTCAAATACAACAAGGAATCAGTCCTGAAGAAATAGACCATGCTATTTATCAACTTGAAGTGTTATTAGTGACTTTAAATCGAGCGGAAGGCCTGGTTTTAACAGATCATGCACGTCAAAATTACAAAGATCACTGCAAGTCTTTGGAGGTATGTATATGAGAGAACGCATTAACTTCCATTCTGTAAAAATAAACACTCTTATATATGTGCATATCATAGAATTTTTGCGAAAAAAAACGTGCATTTCATCTTATTCGCCCTTTTCATTTCATGCTTCCAAACATGCTTCACGTCTTTTTTGTTTTGCATTTGTGAGAGGGTGGGGGTGGGGGAGGGAGCTGTCGGCAGCCTATGTGGGGTGCAGGGTATGTTTATATTGCAGTTCATGGTTCTTGTTTCTCGCGAAGTTAACATTATTTGAATGCTTGCACCATAAGGCAAAAAAAAAGTTCCAAACATGCTTCACGTCTTTTTTGTTTTGCATTTGTGAGAGGGTGGGGGTGAGGGGGGGGGCTGTCGGCAGCCTATGTGGGATGCAGGGTATGTTTATATAGCAGTTCATGGTTCTTGTTTCTCGCGAAGTTAACATTATTTGAATTATTGCACCATAAGGCAAAAAAAAAAAAATTTCCTCACCTTTTTCTTATAAAACGTGGGGGCATGCAACGGACGAATCTTGCATTAAATGCACTTTTAAAAATGCACTTTTTAGGGGAATGACTGTTTTATTGTGTAGCAACCGGGTATGGCGGTTTGTTTTATGACGGCTAAATTACACATAGCCATTTTCCCTAACTGTCTTTTGAAAGTTATTTGCACTGCACGCATTTACAGCATTATTTATTTTTCTTTCAGCAGTACATAGCAGTTCTTAAAGAAAGGGAGAATTCTATGCTGTCAAGCCATTATCAACTTCCATTTGAAGACACGGAATCGAGGGGTAGACCAAAATACCTAATTTCAAAGGACCAGCTAGAATACCTGCTTTCATCAAATTTTAAGGCAACCGATATCGCGCGAATGCTTGGCGTATCAAGAACAACTATTTACAACAGCCTCCGGTAAGTTTGTTGAAACACGCACGCAAAATATCTGTTTTGGAGGAACTGATTTTCAGCGTCTCTTTGTTCACACCTGTTTAAACTCGCCTACAGCATTTTTGCAACATTATGTCTAATTTGTCATGTTAAAAAGTAATTTCACCTATTTTCTTTCTTTCAGTCACTATGGCATATCAGTAAGAACAACCTACTCAGCTATTAATGACACTGATTTGGAATCAGAAATAAGACGCATAATTGCAAACAACAGTAATCTTGGTTACAGGTAAGAATGAATTATGGTTATGCGTTTTTGAGTAGACGAATGTTTCAGCATGGGAACAAGACAATTCCTCCCAGACAATTCCCCCAGTCAATCCCCCTCCCCGAAAATCCCCCCTCCGAACAATTCCCCCCGTAGGACAATTCGCCCTGAGGACTATTCCCCCATTCCTTTTTTATTTTTCTTATTTTTCCTTTTCTTTGTATTTCTCTCTCTCTCTCTCTCTCTCTCTTTTTTTTTTTTTTTTTTTACAAATTGTGGCCCTTTTATCTTCTAACTGGAAATGGTGTAAATGTCCTTTCATTTCAACATCGTGGCAATCGCAATTTACATGCCTTATCCATTTTTGATTTTAAGGTATTATAAAAATAAAGACTTTGGCATTCAAAGTAAAATAAAAATAAAAATTAAGTGGGAGGGGGGAATTATCCTCGGGGGGAATTGTCCTACGGGGGGAATTGTCAGGGGGGAGTTGTCTGGGGGGAGTTGTCTGGGGGGAATTGCCCTAGAATCTTTCAGCATATTGTGGTGCTTTGAAACCATTCCTTTCCATGTTTTGTATGTTACTACTTTTAGTTTAATGAAACTGAAAGCTTCAATAATAGAATACATGACACATGTGTAAACCATGTCAACTTTGCTATTTTAACACTTTTTCAGATCAGTGCGTTCTCGTCTTCAAATTCAGGGTATCAAGGTCCCGTACCATAGAGTCAGGGCCATAATGCTCCTCATAGACCCTTCAGGCGTCGCGCTTAGATTTGGGAATACCATAAAACGCCGAGTTTATAAAGTTGCTGGCTCTAATGCTCTTTGGCACCTGGATGGCAATCACAAGCTCATAAGGCATGTTTCTAAGAAAAGCAACATAACTTGTTCTCTTCACCGTTCTTCGTTAAAAAGACCCACCAGCTATCACTTTTATTCAGAAAGCACATAAGGCTAGCGCTGAACCGTTTCATGACCTTGACATTGTCTATTATTTCTTTTTTTTTTTTTTTTGCCAAAATTGGTTTGAATTGTTTCCAAAAGTTTGTATCACGTAGCATTTTTTTTATTTTACAATTTGTTACTTTGACGCATAAAAACATGCATGTCGTACATGTTTGCGCCATTTTCCAGCATTATACGAGACAATACGCTACATACGAGGCTTATCAATTTTGACACAGTTGAGACGGAGAGGGGGGGGGGGGGTGGCCGAGAACATGCATGAATTACGCATTTAAAGTCATTTCACAGACATATTACTCCCACCGGACCCCCTTCCCCCACCTTCCCACCACCAAGCAAAAAAGCTCTAGAAACTTTTTTTATCCATATTTTGTCTCTCCACCCACGCCCTGACAGGGGTGGGGTGGAGGGTTGGTGGTGGTCAATGGGCACAACCAATCCACACTTTTTACTATTATTATGAAATCATGTAAGATGCATAACACGCTTTTTGCTATCGAAGTCTGCCATGTTTACAGTATTTTAAATGAAAAAAAGTTTCATGTGACACATGTAAGTAACAGTAAAATTAGTATAATTATAAGATAATAATTATAATCTATACATATGTTCATTTGTTTTGCTTTCTAGGTGGAAGTTTGTTGTCCATGGTTGTGTCGACGGCTTTAGTCGTATGATTACATACTTGAACGTCGCTACAAATAACCGCAGCGATACAGTCTGCCATTCCTTTATGAATGCAGTGTCCAGTTATGGCTGGCCTTCTAGAATTAGATGTGACCAAGGAGTTGAAAACGTAAAGGTGCAATATGAAACTATATTTTCTCATACTTTTCGGTCACATTAGTGTTGCATTTGCTAATTTACTTTTTTCTCTCTATTAACTCTAAACCCAAGACTATCGTGTCAATGGAAAGATATATTTTTATACTCATTTTCTCCCTGTGTTATTTATTAATAATAATAATAATAATAATAATAATAATAATAATAATAATAATAATAATAATAATAATAATAATAAAAAAAAAAAATAATAATAATAAACATTCAGGTTGTCGAGAAAATGATACATCACAGAGGACCAAATCGGGGAAGTGCAATCATAGGTACAAGTGTCCATAACCAGCGCATAGAAAGACTGTGGGTTGACGTTTTCAAAGGCAGCTTATGCGTATATAACGACTTGTTTACACTGCTAGAGGCATGTGGAATACTTGATGTAGAAGATCCTATTCACATGTTTGCGCTTCATTTCACTTTTACCCCATTCATACAGAGGAGTCTTGATGAGTTCACCAGTGCTTTCAACATACATCCACTGTCCAGCGAAGGAAGTCGCAGCCCACTGCAGTTATGGATTGAAGACATATTAAGAGCCGGACATAATCTAGGTGCAAGTATTTCTACTGTTGTCGACTCTTCCGGCGAAGCAACGCATTCCACAAGCTCAATAGAAAATTATGGAATTGATACTGAGACACATCATTACGAAATGCCTGAAATTGAGCGCATGCAATCTCTTGTTGAATTAGAAGACATTCGCTGTCCAGTTCCCATACATATCTATGAGCAATTGAAACGCCAAATTAATCCACTTTCTGAATCAAGGCATTCAACCGGACTCGAAACGTTCAAAAAGGTCCTGCAGTTTTTGTTAAATGCTGTCTAACATCGAATGTGCAAATTATTCCAATGCGAAATCTAATGTTTTTCAGTATTTTCAAACGAACATTGCATAAAATTATTGCCCTTAAGTTTGAAATTTTTCATGTTTATTTTAAAGGAATGTGAATTCTTAAATAATAAAACATGTGTTATTGCCAAACCCGTTTTTTTTTCCTGTGCTGTTCCCATCACATAAATGCTATCCGTCGTCCGTGTATGTGTGTGTGTGTGTGTGTGTGTGTGTGTGTGTGTGTGTGTGTGTGTGTGTGTGTGTGTGTGTGTGTGTGTGTGTGTGTGTGTAAGCAATTTGATAAAACGGAACTCGGAATAACGTGTATTTTCTTGGCTATATGACCAAAATTAGCCAAAAATAATTACAAAAACGAAACATTTAAGAAAACAATTTTAATAGAATGTCACTTTCAGTAACAAGAAAGTTTCCAAATAGTTTCTCACCCAAACATTCGGACTCATTACTTTGAATTTGTAATAACAATATTTACTCACACCCAAACATTCGGACTCATTACTTTGAATTTGTAATAACAATATTTACTCAATATGTATATCGTCCGCATTTCCTTCCAACTATTACAAAACTCTTGGCTTTTATATAAACTCTTGACTTTTACATCAGTATCATAAAAAACTCACCACTTTCAGAAAAATGCAGAAAGCTCCTTGCTTTATAAATCCTTCCCGAGTACATTTTTCAATACCCGACTTCGTATGTACGTGTGTCCGTACACACATAATTTTGCCTCGTCACACTTGGACAGTAGTTTGTTAAGAACTTGTCAGCTTATTGTCAGTGTGGTTCTCAGGTGAATCTTTGTTTAAAAAAATACTTGTTGATAATTGTCGCAAAAAGTTGGCGCAATGGATCCTCAGTAAGAAGGATGCTTTTTTGTGCTTTTTCTGCTTTTTCTGCTGATGTAAGTATACAGTGAAAGAGGTAAAGGGGTTAGTGTTGTATTGAGCTCCGTGCCGACATTAGATGTAAGTTGGGGGGGGGGGGGGAGCACCTTCCATATCCGGATAAGAAAGACGCAGAGTATAAACTCAGTTTATAGTCGCACATTCCACATGGCTAAACATGCTCCCATACACATATCAACATATCCCATATATATATATATATATATATATATATATATATATATATATATATATATATATATATATATATATATATTCATTCATATTTATATGAGATAATAATCTTAATTTTGAAATAGTATGAAACTTTGTAAACAGGAGAGGCAGGCGGTGGAAAAGGATAGCAGGATCAGAAGAAAATGACAAGCCAGTGCCAAAGACAAATTTTTGACAAATTTACATTGTTGAGTTAGGCATCGTCAGGTTGACGAATTTAGGGTCGTCAATAATTTGACGAAGTTTTGACGAATTTTTGACAAATTGAAAAGTTCAAAATGACGAGTTTCTGACGAATTATTAACATGACGAATTAATGACAAGCTGTAAACTGACGAATTAATGACAAATTTATGACAAAGTGTTGACAAATTTTTTATTGGAATTTGTTGAATTGGGCATCGTCAAATGGACAAGGCAAATTAGTCAGTCTCTTTTCAGTTCGACAGCTTTTCGACAAATTCTTGACAAGGACATATGTGTGTTTGCACGTATGTAAACTTTTACTTAAAATTCTTCTCTTTATTTTGACTGGAATCCTTTTAATTTTTAAGAATGTTCTCTGCATATGCCTCTCTTGAAAAGGTACTTTCAAAAATCGGTCAAATGGGGGTCATGTCAAATTTTTATGTTGCTAATTTCCAAATTGCTTCTTCTCCCACTCATTTTTTTTCAAATTTCCTTCCAATTTTGCATAAATGTTTTCTAAAAAGGCTTCACTTGAAATATTACTTTTTTGAACATCCACCAAAAACTGACCAAAATCGGAGGCATTTTAAAATTTATAAGTAGCCAATGTTCAAAATTCTTCTTCTAATTTTTCCTTCTAATTTGTACATAACTCTTTCCTATTGTTTAAAATTGTTCTGCAGGCTGTTTTATATTGAAAAATATTTTTGGAATGCATTTTAATGGCATTACTTTTCAAGTTTGCATAAATGTTCACAATTATTTCTTATCTTTATCTTCTTTTACATTGCAAAAGAAAATTTTCTAAATATGAGGGGGGTGGGGGTGGGGGTATTTTGAAAATTTATGGGTTCCAGTTTTCTAAATGGTTCTACTCCAAAAATTTTGATTGCATTCCTTAAAAAATTTTGAATGACATATATACTGGACACACCTTCCTTGAAATTTTTTGCCTAATTTACCAAAATTGACCAAGTAGGAAGTATTTTTCTAAAATATGGGTATCCAATTTTGTTCATCAGGTAGTCCCCTCTTGAATAGTTACTTTACTGTACTTTTTTGTTCACCATGTAGTCCCTTCTTCAAAAGTTACTTTTAAGGCCATCCGCCATCATTGCCTAAAAGAAGGACATTTAAATAAAATTTCAAAAGCAATTATCAAATTTCTTCTTCTCCCACAATTTTAATTAATCATATTACCTTAAAATTTTGTGCGAATTTGTAATGGCTAGTTATCTGCTTAAATTGATTGCCCACTTGCGAGAATTTGGCAAAATATTTTTCTTCCACAATTTTTATAGCTTTGCCTTCAAATGTTGCATAACTGTTCACCAAGCTGTCGTCTCCACAAATTTCTTTTTGTTTTGGCTTTCACCAAACTTGTCTAAATATAGATCATTTATACTTTGTTGATTGTCAGTTTTCAACATCCAACAATTTACATCGGACTGTCTTGAAATTTTGCATATATGTTCATAATGAGGTCCTCTTTTAAAAGGTAACTTTTTTTGGCCGCCAAGAAAATGGCTTAATTATGGTCTAAAAAATTTTATACACATTTTTCAAAATGCTTGTTCTTTTACAATTGTAATCGAATTTCCTTACAATTTTCTACTTTTTATATCCATGTAGTTTATCTTAAAATTTTACTTTTTCTATCCATCAGCTGCAAATTGGCTAAATGAGTTTTAAAGCTTTGACAGGTAATTTTCCAAATTCTTCTAGTCCCAAATTTTGTAAAATGTATCTTTACATTTTTATCAATGTGTACTAGGTAGACTTTCCTTAAAAATTTTTGTATATTGACCTAAAATAGAAGGCATTTTAAAATTTTTTGGTAGCTGTTAAGCCACCAAGTTTCATATCACGAACTGTCGTTCCGCAAATTGGTTTTCAGACTGTTTAAATGTATGTATCGTAGTTTTATGGCATTCAACTTTGTTATCGAAATATGTCGAGTTTGGTATCGTCGTGTTCATCAGAGTATGCTCTTTACAATGCACTTTTTGAAATTGCTTTAAGATTTAATTTCGGGTTATAAATTAAGTTTTAAAAGGAAAATGCGGGTATGCCTGCGCCATATAGCCACCGAAATGCGCATTACATTGAATATCGCTGAGTTTGAATACATGTTTACACAGAATAAATAACAATTAAATCCTTCTAGATCGCAAAATTCTTTTCACAGACAAGTGAAATGGTCTGTATTGATATTTTGTTCCCAGAAGGGCCTGTGTTGATATATTGTCCGTTAAAATCATATTACACTGTCTTCAACTTTTATCCATTGAGTCAATGGGATTTTGTCAAAAAGATTGTATAATTCTCTTATTGATGCGATGACATATATTTTTCATTTGCTTAAAACATTTTTTGGTTTTCCCCATAGTTATATAAAAGTTGGAGACAGTAAGGACATAAATTTTCTCAGGTGTGACTTTGGATTTTTCTGTATGGGCTAATATTCCCGCAAAAAATGGCCATTCACCAAAAAAAAAAAAAAAAAATGTCCGGGTGAGTAGTAATGATGTTTTACTAAATTGAAAAGTTCAATACATTGAAGTTATTTTCCAACAACAATTTGCTGATTGTTTACCAACATTTTGTTCAATCTTTGGCGAATGGTCAAAAAAAGTAACAACCAAATGGACACTTATGCACCCTACCTTCCACCAGCATTTTAGAATGTTAGGGGATACTTATCAAGAAAGTTACTTTTACCAATACTTCCGCCAAATTTTGGGAACTGGGTTAAGATTTTGAAAAGTTTAACATATGCATCGGAGATGCAGAGCCCTAAGCCAATAGTGGTTACATCACTATCGTCCAGTTACTCTTTTGAAATACCGCCCGGAAAAAAACATATTTTGTTGAAAGTTGCATTTTGATCAGTATTTCTGCCAGTTTTTGGCGAATTGCCAAAAAAGTAAGAGCCAGGTAAGTACTGATATCCTCTACCATTCACCAAAATTTAAAGACATTCAGGCTAAAAACGTAGCAGAAAAAACTATTTTTCAACTCAAAAGCGTTCATACGCACACACTTTCAACTACAGCTATAGCCCATGCTTCTGTAAGAAACTGGTACCAAAAAGTGGTGATGTTAAAAAATGTTGAAAGAGCGGGAAGCATTGCATAGGCAACTCATAGGAATAATTATAATGAGGAAATGAACTTACAATATTTACTGCGATATTACGCATTATTTGTGCTCTTTCGCGATATCTCGCTGTTCTCGATTGCAAATTTATATGGGATATGACGCCTTGGTTAATATGTTCCTCATAAGCTGTAGATCCACATAATTGCACATTCACTGTATCTAAATTTTCCGCATTTGAATGTTGCAGACCACGTTCAGTGTTGTTCGGGTTCTCAACATCTTCTACCAGAGCCTCAAAAGTGGTAACAAATGCAGCATTTGCAACAGTTTCGCTTCGTAACTCATAGTTTCCCTGTGGCACTTCAGGCTCGGAAATTGTGTCAGTGCCATTTGTGTTTGTGTTTGCTTCCACTTCTGTGTTTGCCGTGTCAGAAACATCTGGCACACTGAAGATGCAGCTATTGGAAAGATCAGTAATGCCCTCATTGGAATTTTCCAGGAGATCGCAAGAGCTGGCCATGCATGGCGTTGGCGGACACGACATGCTTTCTACGCAAGTAGATGCCGCCTCCGAAATTGCATTTCTAGTTATTGTGCTGGACTGTTGAGAAGAAACAGGTCGATTTTCAGTGACGAGATTTCTGGTCAATTTTTCATTGATCGGGTTTATTACTTGGTCTTGTTGCCAGCACACAATTAATGTCGTGTTTCTTTGAATGACGTCTTTCAGCAAAACAGCTTCTGTGTGAAGTGTCGAATCAAAGACTAGCCCCGATCGTCTTTCCGCAAGGTTGAAGTGATACGATGATTCAGACTGAGAACGAATAAAATCGCACAAATCCTGCAAGGAAAATTAAATAGAAAATAGATTGACGCCTCAAAGTTACGAGCATTTTTCTTCCTAGCCTGGCCAAATGAAAAACTTTTAGACAGGATTATAAATTATTCGTAACTAATAAGGAAATATATGAGAATGTAAAAAATTATTCAATGTTTTGAGTATTGTCTCAAAGAAAAGTAAGGGCGTCTACAGAGGTTATATTTTGTTTTAAACTGCAACTGCGTTATGCCTGTGAACCTACTAAAGGTATAATTCTACTAAGCTAGAAGCTGTTCCGACATTTCGTTCTGCAGTTCCAGGAATGAAAGACTGTTTCATTTTTGACGTCCTCTGACGTCACGCGTTGCTCAATGTGGGGGGGGGGGCAAACACATTTCCAATGGCGGATTAAACTAGACTGCCGAGTGTTTTTGTAATAAAAACGGATGTATCTCCCTCGCCCCCCCCCAATCAGTCACGTGGAAAAACTTCCTTGCTTAAAACTACAACATTGGCCAGCCAACAAAAAAAAATCGTCAAAAATACATTTTTACAGAAAATCAAGACAAACTTCGCGGCAAATATTTGCACTATATGTGGGTTCTTCTTGTTACGTTTCAGCCTAATCCAAACAACCGTTTTGGAGATACTGTAACAATAAGGCAAAATAATTTAAAAATCAGAAATTAAAAAAATTGCCAAAAATAGATTTTCAACGAAAAAGAAGGAAAACTTTGCAGTATGCATTTGCGTTATATGTGTGTTCTTCTTGAGAAGTCTCAGTCTTATCCAAGTTCATAGAACTTTCCGTTATTCATGTATTGTGCACAAAAGATATTGTTCAAAATGTATTCATATTTTACGTGATGACGTAATGCGCTGCACTCGTTCGTTCTACTCGCAAAAAATTCTGCAGAGTCTTTCGGACCAACCAAGCAACAATTCCACCAAGTTTTATGTTTTTCCGATGTTGAGTGGCAGAGAAATTTTGCACACGAGATTTTTACGTGATGACGTCATACGCCTCCCCTAATCACGTGACATGCGTCAAAAGTTGGTAGAACCGTCTGACCTAATCAAGGACTAAATCGATCAAGTTTGAAGTTGATCAGGCGTTTTGTTCTCGAGATATCTTACACACAACACTTTGTTCACAACAGACGAGCACACACACGCACACACAGACGAGCACACACACACACACACACACAGAAAGTACAAACACTATATATCTCCCCTTGGTCGCGGAGACATAATTAACCTGACGTTGCAAAACTGCATTCAACGGTTACGGAGATATGGCCTGGACAAAAGTTATAACGGACAGACGGACGAACGGACGGACGGGCGGAAATGAAACGTTTCTATATCCCCCGTCCCCGCTATGACGGCGGGAGATAAAAATATGGAAGCCGGTGGACAGATAACCAGGTAATCGATTTGTTTTCATTGCTGTAAAACCTAAAACTGAAAGACCTGAAAAGACGAATAAGGATGAAATGTTCTGCGAATATTTCCGTGTGAAAATTGTAGTCCCACAACCAGGCCGTCACGTCCACGATATTCTTCACTTTGCATGCAACACAAGTTTGCCCGCAACTGAAATGAAAAATACCATTCAAAGCTGTAATTGCCTACATTCGAATAAGGTATGCGATTCATTAAAAATGATATGGTGCAAAAGGAACGAGAAGGAAGAGCATATAAAACGAGTTACCAACCGGATTATTAACAGTTACACGTATAAATTGAGCGCGGGAGTAACTGCTATTAACAAGCAAATGAACGCCCCGGTGGCCAGATGCAGTTATCCCACCATATTGCCTTTGTGCGGAATAGCCTCATGTCACATCTTATGGGCCAAGTTTCACGTCGAGAGGTTTCTACTAATGTGTACGTGTCGAAAGTGGGATTTGATCTGGTTTCAAGAAGTTCTATATAACCGTCTTTCGCGTGTACAAAGTTTGAAATTGAAGCGATTTATATTCTGGTGGAGTTTTCTTTAAAATACTTTAAGGAAAAAAAAGGTAAATGTGACCTTGGTAACAAAAATGCGGATGCTGCGAGAACTTGCAACTTTCTGCTTGTGCCCATATTTTATCTCTCTGTATGAAATGGTGCAGAAGTTTTCCAGAAACCACCCAATTGAACAAAAAGGAAAACGGGCAGAAACTTCAAGAATAACTACTTAATTGTAGAAAAATGGAGAGAATTAAGCAACTGAAATACTCGCCAAAGTGACCATTGAAGTCTCAAGACAAATTACTAGGAAATAAGTTGATCAAAGGGAATGAACATCTTACTTGTGTCATTTTGTCGTTTCCATCAGAGTTTACACAAACATCCTGTGCCAATACAAGAAAAAAACATGAAACAGTTAACAGTGCAAAAATAAGCTGTTATTCGCATTTTCTCTGTTTTTATAAGTTGCTTGTGCATACCAAAAGCACAAAATATACAGAAATAAGGCTTCTTGTCCAAAAATGTTTTTCAATTTATTTTTGAAAGATTTGCAGAATAACTGAAAGGTTACAAGGGTAACTCCACATAAGTAGACGTACAAAGTACAGAAACAATGTTATTTAGTGACCTTAAAATACTTTCCTTGCAATAGTCCACGTTTAACCTCCTATTAATAGTAAATAACATGCTTTTTAATGACATGTAACCGCCCTCTTTATAACGAAGTAAATTTATATGAAGATGTCAGAAACTGGCAAATAATTCACTTCTTAACTTTGAATTTTACCTTGTCGCCATCGCCTGTAAGAAATGGGGTGTCCATTGCGGCATCGATTTTTAATGAATGTTCCAGTTCGTCTTTCTGCTCACAAAGTATGCAGCTGCCATCAAAATTTAAGAATGTGTGAAGTCCTCGTGAACATTTTGGTAATTCTGAAGGCGTCTGAAAAGTAAGATCTGATATAATACATGTCAAATAAACGTCTTCCATAGGGGTGGTTGAAAAACTGAAGGGGACGTTGATTTTCGTAATTGCATAACAGGTGATATAACCTTCCGCTTTCACTTGGCTAAGGCATTATGGATTGGATGTCCACAAATGTCTGCTTCGATCATTCAAAATTTTAAGACGTTAAGAGTGTATGGCTAGTTATTTAAAATTTCAGTACGAAATGGTTTTTGGCCAATATTGCCGACAATTTTTTTCTGGATTTGAACCAGAATGTAAAGGGGCATTGGTAACAGCCGAGATATCGTTACTGAAGAACATCAGGCATGAATGGTCACCAAAAAGTGACCATATTTTAAAACCCGGCTGCCTAATCTCTGCCGGATCTCAGAACAGTAAATTTCAAAGAGCGAAAGGAATATGACCACAATGACTTGCAGAAGACCTATTCTGAAAAACGTTAACCCCAAAAAAGCATGTCCAAGGACATGACCCAGCCGACTTATCAAACAAGGAAAGAGAGAAAAATGAAGAACTTTGTTTCTGAAAGTTACTTTTTCATAATTTTAATACACAAAAACGAGCTTTCCTGGATGAAATCTACAAAAAATGAATAAAAACAAGCACAAAAGGTCCAGGAACATGGAGAGCAGCCCAAGAACGTTTACGTGTACTATTGAATGGATTCATTTTAAAAAAATACCATATCAAGAAAAAAAGCACATTGGGTTAAAAACCACTTCAAGAACTATGCAAGATGCACTTAATTCGAATTTGGAAGCTAC
Source organism: Protula sp. h YS-2021 (assembly GCA_949752745.1). Classification (NCBI taxonomy): domain Eukaryota; kingdom Metazoa; phylum Annelida; class Polychaeta; order Sabellida; family Serpulidae; genus Protula; species Protula sp. h YS-2021. Next base: position 57,691,379 of record OX457025.1, read on the forward strand.
CCGAAAAGGAATGATGGAGAAGTAGGGTTTTGACGATTCATCTATTTACCGACATTGACACAATTTTACAATTTTTTTTAAATTCTATCATTTCGGCATTTTATTGTCATTTGCGAAAAAAAAGTCCAGGTGGAGAAGCACCTAAGAAACTTTCGATTAAAATTTATAACTATTTGAAAAAGAGTGAGAGAAATGAACGGTTTGACAATTCAGTTATTTACTACGATTTATTCCACTTTTTGCCAAATTTCACAGTTCCGCCATTTCCGCAGTTTTTGGCGAACCGCAAAAAATAGCCTGGTAGGCCAATCCCTGGGGAACATGCCTGCCTTACATGCAAACGATTGAAGTAAAACTATAACCGGAGTAGCATTTTAAAAATGGGGGCGCCATTTTGTCAAATTTTCGTCAATGGTAAAAAAAAAAGTAATAGCCAGGTGGAGACCATCCAAGGAACATTCCTGCATAATATGAAAACGATAGGAGCGTAACTGTATACGAGGAGCATTTTAAAGAAAAACTTTAAAGAAAAAGCCCCCTATAGTGATATGACTAAGAGAGTCCGACAAAGTCGGCTGGGTAAATAAAATGGCGGAATGAGGCCAAGTACTAAAGTTGTGCAAAAAGGAATGTGTAAAGAAAATATGAGATGAAAAGTAATATTCACAAATTCGAATAAATGCAATAAGGCTGCAGCAGGAAACACATTTTGAAAAACAAAGATTTAAAAACTGACCAAGGAATACGATGAAAACTGTGGGAAAAGAAGTATCTTGGCTCACAAATGTTTTTAAACTGTCCCTATTTGGCGGGTATCCAAAACTTTTCAAAAGGTGCTATGAAACTGAAAGTAATACGCCTGGAACAGTACAAGAGTAAAGAAACTTCTGCCATTTTGAAATAAATACCTCGATGGAAGCTTCCTGATTGCACTGCTCATATTCCTGTATAGCATCCTCTGTACTTGAAGCGCTCAAAACACTGTTAAACAGTTGACCGCAAGTTGGAGTGTTTTGTTCATCTTCCATTTCACCACTTCGTTTTCTTTCTAACTGAAAAATGATTTAGGGAAACATTGAAGTATTCCAAGTCAAACTTTTGCAACATGTGTGGTATGAAATAGGCAAATGATAACAAGCTAACTTCTGTACGAGGTCGGGGGTAAGAACCTAATTCCTGAACTTTCATACGACTCCATGAGGCCAAATTTTTGAGGTGCATGAAAGAAGTAATTTTGTAAAGGGAAGATCATGTGCAGTGTATTATTCTAACATGGAAATAAATTCACTGTAACTGCAGCAGTCAGGGCATTTTGATGAAGAAACCGTTGAAGGGATGACCACTCAGGGAACATTCGTACAAAAAATTAAAAGGAATAAAATAACGGGTTGAGAGGAAACATTTAAAATAGGCTAACAAAAAAATGGCGCCATTGCGCAAATATTGACAAATAGCCACATATAAGTAATTTTTCAGGAAAATTCTTACAAAATTTGCAAGAAATTATATGAAAATTGTAAACAAAAGCATTTGAAAAATTGCCTTACAAAACATATGAACATGGATGAAGAGAAGAGAACCACCCAAAAAATTTTCATCCAAAACTTGAAAGGAATCAGTGAAAATTGCACAAAGCCAGCATTTTTAGAAAATTACAAGTCCTGTGATAAGACAACCCCGACGAAGTTGTCTGTTTTTACATTTTGGCTATTTTTCTTTTCAGTATCTTGATGTGACGACAATGACACTGAGGTCAACCATCAAAATATTGTAAACTGCATACCACTAATAAACTTACCTGAGAAACAATTGTGGGTAGCATGTAAAGAGTTCCGCGTTTGAACAGACTTCCCAAGTTTGCCCCAGTTACTTCGCCGTAAATTGTCGAGAATGCCGAACTATTTCCGTGCCCACGCACGTACTCAAAATCAGTAACTCTTGGGAACTTCTGAATTAAGAAGTTTTTCAGTTCAGCAGCGTTTAAGTGGACCGGTATTAACGATCCTTTTCTTTTACCAGCAGCATCTACTTCGCCAGGCGCAATACCTAAACGCACATAAAACAAGGAAAATCTTTCAAACTGTCATTGAGATATTTCGCTTAACAACAGATATTTTTTTTAATTATTTCCTTTATCCATTATCGAGTTATTTTGCACACAAGATCTTGTCCAAATTATATGCATCATTACATAATGACGTCATACGCCGCACTTATTCGTGCTACTCGCTACAAAATTTGACAGAATTTTTTGAAATAGCATGCAAAAACACACGAGATTTCAACTTTCTCCGATGTTCAACGCTTGAGAAATAGTGCATGCAAAATTTTAACGCAATGACGTCATACGCCTTCCCTGATACCTGAATGTACGTCAAAAGTTGAAAGAAGCGTTCGACCGACCCAAGGAATATACACATAAAATTTGAAGTCGACACGACTTTCCATTATAGAGATATATTGCACACAAGATCTTGTTCAAAAGATATACATATTTTACGTAATGACGTCACACGCCGCACTCGTTCGTTGTACTCGCGAAAAAACTTAAGATAATGTTGCGGACCTACCAAGCAACAATTCCACAAACTTTGAACTTTTCCAATATTTAGCGGATTTTTACGTAATGGCGTCATACTCCTTCCCTAATAATTGAACGTGCGTCGAAAACTCATGGAACTGTCCGACCTACCCAAGGAATAAATAGACAAAGTTTGAAATTGATGCGAATTTTTTTCTCGAGGTATCTGCCACACAACATTTTGTTCACAGCAGACTGACACACACCCACACACACACACACACACACACAACGGTCGGGGAGACATAATTATGCCAATGGGCGTACACGATTTTCATCAAAATACACAACAATATAATGGCGTTCCGTTAAGTTGTTTACGAGTTGTTGTGTTTCCAAGAAATTATGAAAAAAACTAAAGGGACCATTATCAATTGTTGTGGGCTCTAAGATAAACCTATATGAATTTTTTGTGAAAATTAACCCATGCATATTTTTTTTTACAGTACAAAAGGCATAATGCATACAACTATGAAGCTGACACGATATTTCGTTCGAGAGACATAAACTGTCTATAACAGACTACACACACATACACACACACACACACACACATATATACGTACTCACACGCACCGTACGCACACATACATATACACAAACAACGCATAAAAGTAAATGTTCCCCTCAAAAGAGAAACAAACCGTATCCCTCGCGTCTGAGAAGGTCGTAGTGTAGTGGTCTGTAAGCCATGGCCCCGGGTCGAAGACATGTTACGTTGATTCTTTTTGACTGCTTTCTTTTACGTCCCTGACCTTTGCGATTTTTCCTTTGGGCGAAACCGAATTGTGGTAATGTTGGAAAGGTGCTGCAAATGTGCGTTGCGATATTTTCAAGTGGTCGCTTTAACATGGCATTTCTATTTGCAACGATTGATGAATGCAGCGTTTCCAATGCTTGAAGGCGTACGTCTGAAAAAATACGGATTTAGTAGCACAGTTTTAAAGATATAGATTAATGATTACATTTAATGCAGCTTTTCAATATGGATATGCATAAATGAGAATTGATGCAACCTGGTTAAAAAAAAAATTCGACATTTCATTCCCATTATTACTTTCCAAATTTACAATTGTTATCAAATTGAAGCAGGTGTTAATAAATTATACTTTTTAAAACTAAATATTCGGCAGTAACATGCCTTGGATGTACGCTTTATATTGCAATGTGTAGTACATGCAGAAATAGGAACATTTTAACATGAGACACAGACATAGTCGGCACGGACCGGAATTCAATTAGACGTGACCTGAAGTATAGGAACAGCACAGGAAAAAAACGGGTTTGGCAATAACACATGTTTTATTTTTTAAGAATTCACATTCCTTTAAAATAAACATGAAAAATTTCAAACTTAAGGTCAATAAATATGGGAAGAAAACTTATGTGCTTGGAATAACCTGAACGCTTATTCTCCCCCCCCCCCCACCCAACAACAAGCTGTGGGTGCTGTCTAGAAAAGCCCTGCTGTTAGAAAGGCGAACCACTGACTGAAATATGCCTCCTTTTCGCTGCCCTGTTTTCAAACCTATCCTGGGATTCGGCTCGCTGGTTTTGAGCCACATGCAAAAAGTTCTTGAAGATGTGAATAGGTAGGAAAGAAGATTGACGCGTACTAATTGGGGCATACAGTATGAGAAATTTTAAAAAAAAGTGGAGAGTGTGCACTCAAACAAAAAATGAAGCTAAAAATAATTGAGATTATAAACGGCGGTTATAATTAAGCAGAAAATGTTATTTGATACGGCAGTGTGTGCATTCGGGAATTTCCGATGGCAGATCTGTTTCGATTGAAATTTCCCTTGGTTAAAACTGAATGAAAAGATAACGAAAAACCACAAAAACTCCACTTTTCTTTCATAAATGACTTTAATATACTTGTGTGAGTTTTTGTAAAGAATTTTTATACATTATTCTGTATGTGTGACGACTCATCTGTGGCTGTATTTCTGGAAAAGTGGAGCAAAAGTGGAGTTTTGTTAATTTTTCATTTTTCTATTTCTTCATCTGTTTAACCCAGTCTGTTGCAGTCAAAACATCAAACTTTTCGGAACTGGCTAAAAAGGCAAAAATGACACTTTGGGTGTTCGGAATAAAGTGCGCAAAAATTCTGCGTTTCGAATGCAAACTAACGATTTGAAAAATGAAAGAAATGAAAGAGAAGTTTAGCCTAAACGTCAAATTTCTCCTGCACAAAAGAGAAACAATGTTTTTAACAACGAATGTGTGCTATTTCAAAATAATTAAAAGTTTTAACAAATAGTTTTCATTTCGCACTTTTGGGTCTTTCCGGTGGAGGTGTTGCTTCGACTGCAAATATTTTGGGATAAATTATAAAGAAATGGAATTTTTGTTGAATTTTGCAGTTTTTCTATGATTTCTTTATATGCTTATGCCAACTGAATTCAACCGAAACGCAAAAACATTTCGGCAAAAGTCACAGCGCGAATTGGCTTATTTATTTTATACTCCGAGCTTGAGCTGTTTTTGCTATGGATATTTCTTTTATATTTCTATGCTGTCATTTCATTTTTTTTTTTGCCTTTTGCCTTATTTTTGTGCATTTTATTTGAAACACACAGAGTGTGGTTAGACTTATTAATATAGTAGGTCATTCGACTTATTTTATTGGCAAAGATGATTAAGTCGTGGTAAAAAAAAAAGATATTAAACGTTAATTACATAGCAAGTTAAACCACTCACCATTTATTGTACTGGTTCCTGGATCCATGATTTCAAAACAGGAATTTTATTTCAAAAGGATAACCCCAATTTTTCAACCTTGTGTTTTTAAAAGAACGTTTGTATGAACATGCGTTTTTCCACGAGATTGTAAAACCTCCTCTGATTGGTTCTTTTTATGTAAAATGCGTTCGAATATAATTTCTTAATTTCGGAACGCGAAAAGTTAATTATAGGGCGCGATAAATTTAATTCATTTTATAATTTATATTTTTGAACAATAAAAACCACGTGCAGAAATTAATAGTGACTTGGATAACATGAAAAGTGGTTCGCGAAAGAATTAAATATGTTTTCGCTTATTAATTGTACATAAATACCATAGCGATCAAAAATAAATGTTGGAGCGCGAACGTCGTGTAATTTTTGTACAAATATACCGCCATAGTCACGCTACGCGCAGCGGAAAGTGTGTACTTGACATGTCATAACCTAACTACGCGTGAGAAAGCATCGCAGAAGATTGTAAAAATTATCTAAATTATAAAACAATGCATTTGTACTAAACCACAGTCGCACTTGGGCTCATCCGGAAACCCTATCTTAGCCTCGACTCTCAAAAGCTTGTACTACCGTTGCTACAGGCTGCGGGAGATCTATCCACTGCTGTGGTCATTTTACGATACTTCATTCAGGTAATACTAGACCACACTTGTTGTTTTTATTAAGGCGTCGCGAAATTCGCGGCTTGTATCCAATCAAAATGCACAACCCCATTTTCAGGGGCAGACCGATCACCACCGAAAACTGTTGCTTATTACCTCGCAATTTTCATTTCATATTAGATTTGTTGGCCAGTTCTCCACCAATCAAATCTTCTGACTCAGAGTAGTTATATAATAATAGCAGGGAAAGAGCAATGATATAATTATGTTTGCCCCATATAGAGATAAATGCCAAACGAAACATCGCATCAGCTTCAAACTTGGTTGCATTATGCCTTGGGTTGGTACAGTGGCTGGCTTTGTATTTGAAGTGTATTGGACAAAACTTGAGAAAGTTTTCATCGCTTTCGAAATACAATGGGTACTGATATCCGGTTCCAACTTCGTTAAATGTACCCTGGATAGTGCACACTAATGTGCAATTGGAAGGGGGTACATTTTTTATCGAACGTGTAACGGAGGGATATAGTTATGAGCTTGTCCGTCTGTCCTCTGCGTTCATGTGAGTTCAGCCCATATCTCCGAACATTTAGATCAGTATTTTTTCAATTATTCAACTCAGCATGTTTTCGAAGTCGTATCCAATCTAGATCTCCAAAGCTATTAATTGGATTGTTTTTAATTTTGTACATTTTACCACATAATGGAACGCCCTGTCCAGGATATATCTCGGGAACTATAGATCGCATTCATGAAATAATTACAAAATTAATTATTCTTTCGATCATTGAAAAATCTCACACACGGAGAGCACACATATCGCAGGTATACTATGTCGTATTTTTGTTCGGATTCATGAAAAATTGCCAAAATGATAAAAAAATGGCAACGAAATCACCAAATTTGAAATTTTTTAAAACTTCGCATTTTGATATAAGTCTGTCTGAGTAAATTAACGTGTCGGCCACGTTTTGTCTTCAAAACTATCTTTTTGATATTTTTAAAATGCACACACGGCTAAAAAAGATTTTGAAAAATGTCAAAATAACTTTTTTTAAATATAAAAGTTAGCTTGTGTCGAAATTTAAAATTACCAAACTGTTTGAAGTGTGATAAACGCGATGAAAGTAGCAGTAGTATGGCACTTATCGACTTAAACTCATAGGTCGTCCGCATTACACATGGGGTCGTGTCTCTGAGGTCTAGTTAGTAACGATACAGGACCTTGAAACGCCTCAAAGTTCAAAGGTTGATTTTTACACACTGCGCTGTTACAAAAGATCACTTTCTGTTGCTTTGGTCGTCGGGATATTATAACGCCAAGGGATACATTGCCCGTATCTGCCCTTTGAGAAATTGGGTGAGAAATGCAGACCCCCATTGACTTTGAGTAAATGGTTTCTTTCTCTCAAATCGTTGGGGTAGGCATTCGTCGTATGTTGGTAAGTAAGTGTGTAGACTTCATGAACGGCCCGCCAGGGGAGACATTTGTTTTGTTTACGAAAACAAAAAGGCAACGGCTGGCTGATAAAAGTGCTTGACATGTTCGGGTACACTGCTGTTGTTGAGCACTGGCTCTCGAATTTTGTTTATTTTTTTAATTTCTGCCAATGAATTATGATCATGTTTTCAGAAATTAATCTTTTATTTCAGCAAAAGAAAAATAGAAAAAGGTTACTGGGGAATTACGGCTTTAGCCAGGGAGATATTTGTTTCTTTTTGCAAAAACAAGATACTAAAAGGTGTCGATTGAAAGTGCGTAATGTAAGCCTGCACTCTTGTTTTGCATAGACTGGCCGCTCTAGGTCTCTTCATGTGGTGTTTCCTTTGAAGGTACTTTTTTGGCGCACCTGAAAGAAAGTGGCCTTATGTTGGCGTTTGAAAGTTTTTCAAAGTAGTTTTTCTGTTAGTGATATTCACATTGCTTTCATTTTTAAAGTCCATCGTTATGGCTTCTTTGAAAGTAACTTTTGTGGGATCCGCAAATTAGTTAAATTAGGCGATTCTGAGATTAGGCAAATGCCGGGTTTCGAAAAATTTGCAGTAACCGGTTTTTAAAATCCAACCACGACATTTTGGCGACCCTACAATCTTATTGAAACTTGATTGACTGGATCTCGGCTGGGCGCAATGTCCATGGACATTGTTTTTTTTTTCAAAAGAGGTGTGACTGAAAGCCATAATGGGTTATACTTTTGAATTCCGTGATAAATAACCTAATCCTCTGCATTGTATTAGCTAAGGCAGTTGGAGCGAACGTCAATCCTCCGCTTACCAATCTGGGCAGGATTCGAACCAGGAACCTTCGGATTACCAGCCAACGATTTAACCAGCAGAACTAACCGTAACTCTCTTCTATAAAATGGTTGAATTTGCGTTCAGAGCTGTACGCAGATCGGCAAACAGGGGGAGGGAGTATTTTAGATTCCAAACATCCCTTCGAAAAACTCCGTCCCCTCTCCACTTACGTTTCAGTCAGGGGCGTGTAAAAATTTGGGGGACAAGGGGGGAGGGATAGAGTTCCCTTCCCCAAATTAGAAGTGAAACGACTAAGCACGGGGTATCAGAAATACGACCAAAGCCCCCAGACTAAAGCGCCCCGGACAAAGCACCCCTTAGGCTAAAGCGCCCCACCCCGCTCCCCCGGCTAATGTGCCCCTGTTTTTTTATTTTCAAAATTTTTCTTTTTTTAAAAACTTCTTTAGACATATCCGTTTTTTTTTTCTAGCGAGATAAGAGCATTTTTGTGATAAAAGAAACATTCAGCTTTTTCATTTTGATGTTATGAACTGTTCTTTTCGACCAAAAGCAGTAATAACAAATCGCATTTACAACAGGTTTAATGTAACTACAATTAATTGCTCGAAGTAATAACCTCTCCGGTCATTCATTGCAGAATAGTCAATTATAATTGCGAATGAGCTGTCAGTTGCAGTTGTTAATCAAAGGCATTTTAAAAAGCACTTAAAAGAGTAATGGATGTCTGTTGTTTCCAGCATTGAAAGAATTGACAAGTGTCTTTGAGGCCCAGCGGTATGTTAATTATTGAGATGATACCTGCTAATTGGAAGTTCAGAAACATTTAAAAGAGCACCAAAGATCCTTTAAAGCATACGTTATTGCTCCTTCTTGAATTAAGCAATTTTTATGAAGAACCAATTTCACATTTCCTATAAAAATATAGCAATATTTTCAGAAGAAACAAAAACGGGGGCACTTTAGCCGTGCCAAGATTGGAAGAGGGGAGAGACGGGGGTTTCAGACTTGTATTCCAAAAAACTCAGGAATAAAAGATAATCCCAAATAAAGGGATGGGGTTCGCGTTACGTTGCATTCCCGACTTTGTGAAGATTACGCGAAATGAATTTCTTGAGAGGGGGTATTCATAACCGTAAAAATCTCGACGACGGGGGAGTTTTGTTACCTGTGTCTGGACTAACCCGAGAGTAAGATACCCGTAATCACAGGCTGTGTGCGAGCATATCCAGTTATTCACCTGTTTCAAAGACGTTGAATGGTAGTTTCATAAACTGCATTAACTATGGTGAAAGTTCTCATTTACATGCATTTTTTCCAAATGACAGTATATGTATATACTGGGTACAGACTTCAATGGACTGAAACAGGCGGTTCAACGTTTCGACGGTAACTTTTTTATTCCATATGTTCTTATGGCATATTTAAATGACAGGCGGTTCAACAACCCGTCGCGTGCGGTTCGGTTGACCCCCCCGCCCCCAAATGGAAAACCCTGTACATTTCTTTTAAGAGCTTAAAAAAAGAATGAACTAGAGTTGTGTCCGTGTGTTTGGTCATCAGTGACATGGGTGGTATTTTAAGGTGACAAGCAGCGCGAAGACGCAGTGGAGGGTGCTGCTGGAGAAAAAGGTTGATGTCAATGTCAACTTTGCCCTCAACAGCGACACGAGTGGCTTCTTTGAGATTCATGGCCAGTACAAGACTATCTACAAGGTCTTCCACCACACAGGTAGGCCAGGTTACACTCTTGTTCTCAAACTGGTTCTGTGTAACGTCAGGCTACGCACTTGTCCTCACACGGTGTCTCTGTGACGTCAGGCTACGCTGTTATACTCACATGAGTTATGCATGTGATGTCATACTTCGTGCTTGTTCTCAGACGGTGTCTGTGACGTCAATCTACTCGCTTATACTCACACCGGAGTAGGTAATAAACGTTGGTTCTGGCTCACTTGATGACGTCATACTGTCTGGACCGGAAGTGACGTCATAGCGTCTGGACCGGAAGTGTTGTCTGGACCGGAAGTGAAGTGATAGGCGTCGTCATGGCAACGTGTTGTTGTGATGGCAACGAAGCATGGTAACGTGACGTCATAGGCGAAGCCATAGACGTAGCCATAACCCTGATAACAAAGTGAGGACCCCCCCCCCCCCAGGCGGCAGTCGGGACTGACCCCCCCCAGGATATACTATGTACCCCCCCCTTCCCTAGGATATACTATGTACCACCCCCCCTCCCAGGCGGCAGTCTGGACAGACCCTATGGTAAAAAGTGTGGACCCCTCCCCCTAGGACATACTATGTACCGACCCCCCCCCCCCCCTTCCCTGCGAGCAACATCCTGTCAAGTCAGCTTAAGTTGCAGCAGAGGGGTATATAAGGGATGAGCATCCAGCAGTGACAGTCATTTCGGTGAGTGGAGCAAGGAAGCAAAAGTTACAGACAGCAATTGGATCACATCACAGTGGTATATAAGGGATGAGCACCAGACAACAACAGTGACAACCATTTCGGTAAGTGTTTATTGAAACATTGTAAACAAAAAGTGAACTTTGTAAACAAACTTTAGTTATTTGCATAATTGAAACTTGGTAAACAAACTTTGTAAACAAGATTTGTAAACAAACTTTGTAAACAAACTTTTTAAACAAACTTTGTAAACAAACTTTAGTTATTTGTATAATTAAAACTTTGTAAACAAACTTTGTAAACAAACTTTAGTTATTAAAACTTTGTAAACAAAATTTGTAAACAAACTTTGTAAACAAACTTTGTAAACAAAAATTTGTAAGCAAACTTTGTAAACAAACTTTAGTTATTTGCATAATTGAAACTTTGTAAACAAACTTTGTAAACAAACTTTGTAAACAAGATTTGTAAACAAACTTTGTAAACAAACTTTAGTTATTTGCAAAATTGAAACTTTGTAAACAAACTTTGTAAACAAGATTTGTAAACAAACTTTGTAAACAAACTTTGTAAACAAAGTTTGTAAACAAGATTTGTAAACAAACTTTATAAACAAACTTTGTAAACAAACTTTAGTTATTTGTATAATTAAAACTTTGTAAACAAACTTTTTAAACAAACTTTGTAAACATTTTTGCATAATTAAACCTTTGTAAACTAGTTTGAGCAAGTTACACATCATCGGATTGGTATAAAAGGAAGAGTGAAACGTATATTTTACTTCATTTCAGTTCTAGCAACAGCAACAGCAACAACGATGGCAACAGTCTACTGTCATGATTGCGATGTGACATTGCCATCTCTGGAATTGTTCGTAGCACATACATGCAAACCAGCTAGGATGAAACGTGCTCGTGAAGAGCTTGTTGAGCAGATTGAAGTCAAGAGACGAAAGACCTTACAAGATGGTGTTGAAAGACCTGATCCAGTCCTCTGCTGTAAATGCATCAAAATATTTCCATCTTTGGATGCATTTGAGACACATGCATGTGTTGAGATGGAAAATGTGTCTCATGAAGAACAAAGAAAGAAAGAAGAGACAGGACAAGTAGGCAGAGGCAGAAGAGTGAGTCTTGGTGGAAACGCACAGGAAAGACGGTTTGAGCCTGAAGATGGATCGGATTTGCTACTTGAAATGCGACAACAAGAGAACCGGATTAAGAGACATTTGCTAGAGACGTTAAACCATGGCATGAAATGGTACATTGTCGTGCATGCACGCTTCAAGAAAATGACACCAAATGCTGAAGGCGTGATGGTAGAACACGTGGATAATGCATTCATCAGCAGTCCGACATATGCAGCATACAATCCAGCGGATATTGAGAAGGACTTGCCAGAAGCCTATAAAGAATTGTTTACCAGGTTTGATGAACATGAGCGACAAGGCTCTGGCTGGGTGTTGGATAACATATTATTCATTGAAGTACATACAGCGACGTCAGCGCCACTGGAAGCGAGCAGTTTTATCCCACTACCGAAGAAAGTGAAGAATACAAAGGCTGTGTTAAACATTCAGAATAAAGACAACAAGTGCTTCTTATGGTCTGTTTTGGCTCACCTTCACCCTTCAACAAACAACCCATACCGTGTGAATCAATACAAGTCATTTGAGAACGAATTGAAGGTAGAAGGCATGACATTTCCCACACCGATTACAGACATTCCAAAGTTTGAAAAGGAGAATGATGTGTCCATTAACGTGTTTGGATATGAACATGATGTCGTTGTTCCCATACAACTCAGTCGAAACACCTGTGCGAGAGAAATTAACTTGCTTTTGATTAGCAATGACAAGACAAGACATTACTGCCTCATCAAGAATTTCAGCATACTGATGGCTTATCGAACAAAGCGTCAGAATGCAATATTTTATTGTTTCAACTGTCTTCATGGGTTTATGCGACAAGATCTGTTAGACAAGCATCGTGAAGTGTGTGGCAAGCATGGAGCACAACGTTTATCATTCCCCAAGGAACCCTTCATCAAGTTCAAGAATGTAGCCAAACAACAGCGAGCACCGTTTGTGATTTATGCAGACTTTGAATGTTTCACGAAAAAACATGAAGGAGACATGTATCAGCATCATCGTCCAAACAGCTTTGCCTATGTGGTTGTCAGCCAGTATGATACACGCGCCCCAGTCGTGTATCGAGGAGATAATGCTGTGAAAGTCTTTTTAGACCATATGGTGAATGAACGTGATCGTATTGTGCATGGTTTACAACAGTCAAAGAAAATAGTCATGACTCATGAAGATGAAGAGCATTATAAGAACGCCACAGATTGCTACATTTGTCATGAGCCTCTAGGAGCAGATCATGTGAGAGATCATGACCATATCAATGGCAAATACCGTGGAGCTGCACATAGTCAATGCAATTTACAATTTCGACTTCGAAAGGATCAGCAGGGAGATAAAGATTTTTTCATCATTCCTGTCTTTTTCCAAATTTACGAGGCTATGACAGCCATTTGATCATGGAAGAAATTGGAAAGTTCAAAAATGAGACAATTACAGTCATTCCCAACACCGTTGAGAAATATATTGCATTCACCATGAGCAATCTGAAATTTACAGACAGTTATCAGTTCATGAGTACTTCTCTACAGAAGCTGGTATCCAACCTGGCAGCAGAAGGGAAAGATAACTTTTATAACATGACGTCACACATTCACGATAGTGACCAAGATTTACTGTTGAGAAAGGGAGTGTACCCTTATGATTACGTGGATGAACCATCCAAGTTTGCTGAAACACAACTACCGTCCAAAGACAAGTTTTACAGTCTACTCAGTGAAGAAGACATTAGCGATGAGGATTATGCGCATGCGCAGAAGGTGTGGGAGACATTCCACTGTACTACATTTGGTGAATACCATGACCTGTACCTGAAATCAGATGTGTTGCTGCTGGCTGACGTGTTTGAAAACTTTCGTCACGTATGTCTCAACACGTATGAATTGGATCCTGCTCACTACTATACAGCGCCAGGACTGTCGTGGGATGCCATGTTGAAAGCGACAAAGGTGAAATTGGAATTGATCAACGACATTGACATGTACCAAATGGTTGAACAAGGTCTACGGGGAAGAATATCTGTCATCACACACAAGTATGCGAAAGCAAATAACCCCTACGTAGCAGATTACGATCCCACGAAACCAACCAACTACTTGACGTACCTGGATGCAAACAACTTGTATGGCTGGGCCATGTCGCAAAGCATGCCGGAAAGTGGATTTATGTGGGTGAGCGAGCCAGAATCCATTGACTTTATGGATGTGGATGAAGATGATGAGATTGGATACATTTTAGAAGTGGATTTGGAATACCCATATTCAATCCATGATCATCATAATCACTATCCAGTGGCTCCAGAACGGAAATGTGTGAAAGTGGGAGAATTGTCAAAACATAGTCAGAAGCTACGGAAAGATCTAAACATGAAAGGCAAGCCTAGTGAAAAGCTCATTCCCAACTTGTGTGACAAGAAGAAATATGTACTTCATTATAGAAATTTACAGCAATATGTCTCACTGGGATTGAAAGTCACGAAGGTGCATCGTGCCATTATGTTTGCACAGAGCAAATGGTTGACAAAATACATCTCCTTAAACACGGAAAAGAGAAAGTTGGCCAAGAACCCGTTTGAGAAAGACTTCTTCAAATTGATGAACAACTCTGTGTTTGGCAAAACCATGGAAAATGTGAGAAAACGTATGAATGTGGAACTTGTTCACCAAGAAAAGCGGTTCAAGAAACTTGTGGCCAAACCTTCCTTCCACAAATTTAGAATTTTCAACGAAGATTTAACCGCGGTACATTTGCGCAAAGTGGATCTGCTTCTGGATAAACCCATTCAAGTTGGTTTCACTATTCTCGACCTCAGCAAGGTGCTCATGTTCCACTTTCATTACAACTACATCATGACCAAGTATCCCGACGCCAGCGACACCGACAGTCTATGTTATGACATAGAAACGGAAGATATCTACAAAGACATGCAGGAAGATGCTGACTTGTTCGACACAAGTGACTATCCGCCAGATCATTTCCTGCATTCCAACGTGAACAAGAAAGTGCTTGGGAAAATGAAAGATGAGACGGCGGGCATTCCCATAGAAGAGTTTGTTGGACTTCGACCGAAAATGTATAGTATGATGTATGGTGGGAAAGAAAAACGTACGGCCAAAGGCATCACTCGCGCGCGTCAAAGACGGATGAAACATCAGCAGTATAGAGACAGTTTGTTCAACCAAACGCAAACGATAACCACAGGACACATCATTCGAAGTCATGACCATCAGATCTTCTCGGAGAAGTTGAGGAAAGTGGCTCTCTCTCCCTTTGATGACAAGCGATATGTGATGAGTGATGGCTATTCCACTTTGGCGCATGGGCATTACAGTATATAAGGGGAGACACTTCAACTTTAGAGTTAGTTGAGGTGTGAACACTGAAGCGTCAACATGAATCGGAAAAGATCTGCAACAACGGATATGGATACTCTTGCTGATACAGTGAAAGACATGAATGTGAAACATCCTGACAATACCATCAAGAAATTAAAAGTGGAGACGGCGACGGCGACGGCACCAACACCACAGTCGTGGGTTGGAATGCTTTCTCTAGGCAATGGAAAGTATATCAAGATTATGAAACAAAGTAATGAAGGTGTGGTAAACATTCGCAAATACCTCAGAGATGAGGGGGCTGGAAAAAACCGTCCAACGAAAAAGGGAATTTTGCTGACAATACCTGAATGGAAAATGATGAAGAAGCAGGTGAAAGAAGTGGATAAAAGGCTTCGCAGACAAGACGACAAGTCATAACAAGGTAACAATCATGAATGCACTCATGTTGAATGATGGTGTTTACCTTACTGTAAATGAGAGGAATGAAGTGATGATGGGTTCTCGGACAAGTTATCATCGGTTTAAACCTGAAGTGTGGAAAGACTTTAAAAACATACCGCTTGAACCTGGGTTTAAACGCAGACTTGAAAATAAAGTGGAAGTGACGGTGGCTGAATATGATTCTAAGATACGTGTGACATTCTGTAGAAATCTTTTACAGGATTATCCAAAGGATAATAAGGGAGTTGTGCCAGATACACCATATACAGATTTGATCTTCTTTAATATCAAGAACTGGCGTGCAGTCTTACGATTCCTAGAAGCGATACAACATCCGCTGTTCAACATCATCGGAGTATAAAAGATGGAAGACTATTTGTTGGATTATGAACCCATAACATATGGATTCTCATACATGAGAAACTTATGTGATGACATTGTGCTACGACATTTTGGAAAGTTTATCATACTATCGCTTGACGAACAATCTGTGTTGAAGGATCATCTAGACAAGTTGAGAATACCCGGCTTTCTGCTTCACCTTTCAAATGATATAGAAGTGCGTGTGATTCAGAACTGTCTAGACGTGTTTGTACAATTTCGCCAACATGACGAGCTTACAGAACACTACGACATCATCACCCTCAGCACAGTGGAATGGAACGCGCTGTTGTAAGCATTGGATTGGGAAGAGTCTTATGCTTGAATTCAAAGAGGAAGGAATACAACTTATGCGGGGTACCAAATTCATTGAGCTGACACAGCCTATGCGGCTGATGCGGCTGATAGACTTGGAAGAAGGATATGAACTGAAACTGTCTGAACATGTTACTGTGAAAGTGATAAAGTTTTGTGATGTGTGTTATGTCAGCTTTCATAGCATTTACAAATACGGGTATAATGTCTATGATACCTATATCAATTTAGATTCTAATGAATGGTATTCATTGATGAATGTATTGAAAAATGAATGTGATTGTAAATAAAAGTTTGTAAATAGTGTAAATAGACTTTGTAGTTAAGAGTGTGTAGTTACGAGTTTGTAAATAGACTTTGTAAACTTTGTAAATAGAATTTGTAAATAAAAGTTTGTAAAACAAAGTTTGTAAATAGTGTAAATAGAATTTGTAGTTAAGAATTTGTAAATAGTGTAAATAGACTTTGTAAATAAAAGTTTGTAAATAGTGTAAATAGACTTTGTAAATAGTGTTTGTAGTTAAGAATTTGTAAATAGAACACAATAAACAAGACTGTTTGAAAACTTGGTTTGTTTTATTTAACAAGAACAACAACTTAACTAATATAACAACAACTTAACTAATATAACAACAACTTAACTAATATAACAACAACAACATTAATAAAACAGTGGTTTATAATGTCTATATACAAAATCCTTTACAATAAAATCACCATCCTTTCTTTTTAATATATTCACAATATCAAACATACTCTGACCTCGAGCTCTATGTAATATATAATATACACAATAAAAACCACATGACGATGATATTGGCGTTTGTAATGAGATAGAATTATACATATAGTCATTTCTTAAAAACATATCTAAACGATCATCGAGAGGGAACAGTCCATAAGAGTCAAAATATTCCACAGGGTCTTTATCATAATACACTGCCACCCAATGTTCTCCTGGTTCATCTTGATCGTCTGTGTTGATGACATAGGCGCCGCGTTGTAAAGATGGTAACTGGTCCATGGCAAACACGCCTTGAAACAAGTCTTTGGTCATGACATCACGACTCAATATGGCATCAATCTGCTTCGTGTTCATGACTGGTAGTCGAATTGGATGCTGCGATTTGCACTTATTTCAATAATGTTGTCAAATTCAGCATAGACAATGACATTGATGGTAGGTTGCAAAGCCGTAGCAAAGTTCATTTCTAGCCGCAAATTCCCATGCTTGATCAGGGGGAAATGATCATCGCCATCATAATCCGGTGTTAAGTCAAACGAAAATAAAGCATAACCTCTAGGCCAATCTTCCTGTTTTATAATGGAACTTTTCTCACCATTCAATCGATCAAACGATTTGTAAAGCGTTTCAAAAGCGTCCAGGTATTTGTTCTGTGTAATGTCAAGCTTGAGAGGTTTGGATAGAACTGGTTCACCATCCGTGTACAGTTGCATATAGTCCAGATCAAAATGTTTGAAATCATATGGATTCCTCAATACTGATCCACCAAAAGCTTCATTATGAACCAGACTAATGACAATACGATTTGGTAATTGACCCAAAAAGATGTTATCTTTCACAAAAGACTGAAATCCTGCTGGAATAGCCAAGACTTTACATTCTTTTCTAGTGATGATGATCTTGGCAGGACTTTTCATCAATGCATCTGTATGTCCTAACTGAATACCTGGACTCACCCTCACTTTGCGAATGGTTAAAAATGCCTCTTTCACTTCTACCTTATAGGTATTATCTGCAGCCATCAATACATAGTCATCTTTTTGTCTATGGAAACGCAATTTCAAACTGATGCCATTCGGAAGATAACGATCCTGCTCAAACAAATCTATCCTTAAACCACCTGCGAGCATAACATCACGGCTAAGACGAGTATGTAAATAACGATGATGTAAGCCATTATTGCCTTGCTCAGCCAAGTCACCACCGTCGGCATTGACATGAAACCCGGATACATATCGTTCATGATTAGGTCTTTTCACCTCATGGCTATTCATTGACCCAGCAGTATCCTTGTACATGAGACGCATAGAGCGCTCAGAATGCAGACTTTCTTCCGAATCATGGATGAGATGAGAGATAATGCTGGTATAACCATGAGTATTGTTGCTATGCGAAACCAAACGATCATTCAGAAACAATTCAATATTAGACCATAACCCATTAAACACATCATTGATGCAAGAGACATTATCATCTGCGCCACACTCTGTTCCATCGGCCTTGACAATGTGACATACAATATGAAGTTTACTGTTCTTTAAATCCAGATATTCTTCTGTACTCGCAGGAATGTAGAATTCTATTGGAGCGCCTTCTCTAATGGTCGTCAGTGGTTGATAGTCGACATTATAACTTTTCTCTACAGCAGTTTGCGTTGGTGGTACGTGAAACCATTCCAATGGAGAAAGACTACATTCACACGAATGATTATGAATGAGAGACATGATTTCAAAAGATATCTTTGCGATATTTTGATGTTATCCGTCTGGCTGTTTTTCGTCTTCTGGCACGTTTCGTCGGTTGCACACGCTTTTGTTCTCCAAACACACGTTCTGCTACTCGGCCCGTCACATCTTTCGCGACATTCTTTGCAGCCTTCTTAAGATGTGGCGCAACAATCTTAGCCCCAGCCTTAAGTAGTGGAATAGCTTTGCGAGCCAATGATCCCAGTATTGAACCAATACCATCGCCATATTGGATTCGCGCTCCTTTGAATCCTGGTAATTCCCCGCCCACTTGACGAAGAAAATGGTTGCGATATGCAGACGGATCGTGTGTATAAGCTTTCATATTGCTTTTGGTCGAAAATGAAGTTTACAGATCACCTTTCCAGTTTGAAATGGAACGTTATGGCCTGTGTCGTCCTTAATATTCATTTCTATCGTGTCAAATTTGGATGTGTTTACAGGAACATAATGCGGTTCGCCATACGTTTTCATGATAATATCTCCATCATGGCCTTGTATGCCAACAGAACGTAGTAACGGAACATAATAATCACCAACAACTTGTGGTTCACAAATGCTACAATACACATACAGTGTATAAAACCCCTGTTTCACATCCGCTTTATGGTCAGCTGTACATGTTTCAGTATACCAGTGATCTGGGATAAATCCTAAAATCTCAGCTAATCCAGTGGAAAAGGACACTTCATAACCATAATCGAGAAATAGAAACACACGTCGTCTAATCTTATCATACTTTATTCGAATAGCTTCTGTAAGTTTCAGAGTTAGTCGCTTCTTCATTGACTGCCTCACATAGTTCTTGTATGGTTCTATAGTACCCATAAGGAATATCGAGAGTGCTAAGAATAGGATCATCGAATAGTTCTTGTCGATACTGAATAGAGTAGTCCATGCCCTGTCTCATCGTTGTCCATGTATGTGGATATTGAATTTCAGCTAAAGCCACTTCATATTTTCCATTCAGATAAATAGTTCGAGGCATACGAATTTGATAATTTGAAGCCTTGTTGTTGGGATAATAGTTCATACTCGCATTGCTAGGCAAAGTAATGTAAAAGCTTGTCGACTCCATGATGGGAACTAAATGGTATAGGTGCGTTGACGTTGTCTATATACTTCACGATAGCGCGCGCCATTCGACCAAGTATGTAAATGATCTTTCACATCATGATGATGATCTACATGATCTATGACTTCTCCTTCACAACAAGCACTTGTACATCTTATTTTTACAGGAATAGTTGTGTCTTGGCAACAACATAGCTCTTTCAGCCATGTTAAAAATTTTTCCATCCTTCAGGAAACTGTCTTGGTTGACGTTGTTTCATTTCTGTTGTAATGTCGTCACGAGTGGTCTTTTTACTAAACATTGTTTTTGGAATATTAGCATCTACAATTTCCTGGATAAATGGACGCCAACCACGTGGTGGTATGGCTCGTTCTTTTCTTCTTGTCGCCACCAATGCTTCTTTCATCAAATCAACCATATTGGAATTTGTGATAATATCGCCCGTTTTCAACACAAGTTCATTCTTCTCTGTCCATTTTACACCATGTTTCTTCAGTTCGGCTAAAAGTTGTAGTACTTTTCCATGATAGATAGGTTGAAAATGACTTAACACTAGCTTTTCTGGCTTTTCAGGTGATGATGATGAGAGCTTTTGCCTAGACTGACTTGTTCGTAAATGACGACCAAGAAGTTGAGGCATTTCTATAGCCTTTTCACGTGTTCGTTTCCCACGTAAAAGTGTTTTGACTTTTGTTTTAATATCATGTTTCTTTTCTAATAACAGTTTGTATTCATATTTAGGAATGAGGACCATTTTCATCGTATGTTTCATTTTAACAGCAGTTTGGCTAACAAGGGTAATGCCAATCTAGCAATAGCTCCAATGAATCCTCCTTTCTGATTAATCAATTTCTTTTTTCGTCGAAGATAAATGGATGCCAACCATGTGGTGGTATGGCTCGTTCTTTTCTTCTTGTCGCCACCAATGCTTCTTTCATCAAATCAACCATGTTGGAATTTGCTATAATATCACCCGTTTTCAACACAAGTTCATTCTTCTCTGTCCATTTAACACCATATTTCTTCAGTTCTGCTAAAAGTTGTGTTATTTTTCCATGATAGATAGGTTGAAAATGACTTAAAAATAACTTTTCTGGCTTTTCAGGTGATGATGATGATGATGAGGGCTTTTGCTGCCTAGACTGACTTGTTCGTAAATGACGACCAAGAAGTTGAGACATTTCTAAAGCCTTTTCACGTGTTCGTTTCCCACGTAAAAGTTTATTCACTTTCGTTTTGATTTCACCATCTTTTCCCTTCTTTTCTAGCAACATTTTATATTCATATTCAGGAATGAGGACCATTTTCATCGTATGTTTCATTTTAGCAGTAGTTTGGCTAACAAGGGCAATGCCAATCTAGCAATAGCTCCAATGAATCCTCCTTTCTGATTAATCAACTTCTTTTTTCGTCGAAGGGATATCTTCTTATCTGCTAGAGTACGTAGCGTATGACGTTCACGTTTAAATTCCTTAAACCGTTTTGAGCTTAAGGGTAAATGTCCTTGCAATATATTCAAACAAATTTCAAACAAGCTTGTTAATTCCTCCTTTGTAGCTTGCTGTAGCAAGGATTTACGTCGTTTAGGCCCACTGCGTGCAAGCAAATGAAGAAACGGCTGGTTCGCTCGAATACGTTTAGACATCTTGACTGCGAATGGTTAAATGAGTTGGTTCTTGTTCATACACTGCCTTATCAATATATACATAATGTGTATCTTTTGGTAAAATGCCTGTACGAATACGTAGTTGATCATTTGTCTTTGGTTTTAAATCAATGAATAGATAACCATGGGGTTTGCTAGTAGCATCTTGATAGGCTTCTATGAGAAATTGAGATCTTCCAGGATACATTTGCCGCGCCAATGTACTAATTTGTTGACTGTCTCTCGGATTTTTAAACAGAATGATATAATGTGTATTCAAACTAATATTTCGCATCTCTTTCCCATGATGGAATAAATTATGCACAATAAAGATAATGCTTAGATTTTGATGACTGCTGCCAACACTAAAGAGACGTGTCATACGCTCATCACTATGGCATTTGGTCATTAAGTCATCAATGATAAGTAAGTTTGGTTTCTTCGGGTTAAAACGCTCTTCAATGTCATCTGGAATGCCTTGGTAAAATTCCACGCCTTTCATTCCCTTGTACAAAGGCTGATCTGCTGCATAAAGCCATAAAATGCTTTTTGGAGAGGGTTGAATCAACTTTTGTTCTAGAATTTCCTTCACCAGAGACGTTTTGCCACTGCCTGTAGGTCCAGAGACCAAACATGTAAATGGATGCTTCATTGTTGAATGTCTGTTTCTTTCACCCAACTGTTAAACTTGTTTGGCCAACCTAACCACTTGACAAATAATTCTTTCACACCTCCTCGTCTTTTACGTGTTTTCAAGACCTTTTCAGTTCTATAAATAGATTCAATATCTTTGGTCACTTTCTGCAGTTCTTCTTCATAGAAATGGCCATCAATATCTTCGTCTAAAAAAGTCTTTCACACGATATAAATGTATTCCTTGCTTCTTACAACGATGTGTGACAATGAAGACTTCTTGCGTCCATTTGATGTGATAATCGCGTTGAAACACATATTTAATGTGAGAAATGCGAACATGATCGCCAATGTTAAATTTATACTTCTTCTTCTTCGGTTTCAATTTCAGTTTGTCGACATACATATACTTCCACACTTTTGATTCGTTATCTTTACGAATCTCTGCTGGAGCATATTTATTAGGAAGAGAACCATGAGGTCTATGGTTGTAATTGTACACCAAGTCTGGAAGAATGTCTACGTAGCGGTAGGTTTGATTATGTAGAAAATACCGATACATCATTCCCTTCAGAGTACGAATGACTCTTTCAGCAAAGTTGGCTTTGGTTTCATTCTTTGTGGTATAAGCATGAATGCCTTCTTTCTTCAAAAATGCTTTTACCCATCTATTTTTAAATTCTGTTCCTTTATCAGACCTTAGAGTTCGCGGTCTTCGTCGTGTGTCATGAAAAATCTTTTGGAAAGCTTGTATGACGCTGGTATGTGATTTATTAGGTATTGGCTGTACCCAGACATATTTGGAAAACACATCAATGACAATGAGTAAAAAGCGTATGTCATCATTATAGGGAGCTATGTTTCCCATATCAGCCAAATCAATATCCCACATATCATCAATACCACGTGTAATGACACGTTGTCTTTTGAACCTGTATTTGACAGGTTGTAGTAAACTAAAAGCCTCTTGATCCTGTAGCCATTTCTTCACTTGTAAATGTGTGACTGGTTGATTATGTTTTCGTAAGATGTGATACAGTTTGTAAGGACCAGCAAATGCTCCAGGCTGTCCAGGTTTGAAGTAAATATTGGTCAAGTAGTCTTTCCACGTCGACATGGTCACACCGAATGAAAACCACCTTCTCAACAGAACAGCTTTTATTTTATAACTCAACCAACATCACTTAACTAACATGCATTTATAACTTAACTAACAAGTTTTTTACAAATCAAGTATGGATACAATGGTATGAATCACTGGAGACCATTGGTCTTCAATGAACACTAACCAATGACTGAGTTCATCCAATGTAATAGCATCTACACCATATTTCTCACAACGTTGATTTGCATTCTCTAACACTTTATCTAAATGAATGTAATATTTAGCTTCATTCCAATATGTATAAACACATGCAGTATGACAAGTATGTTCTTGACACTCTTCATGTTGACAAGCAGGACAGACTAAATATGCAAACTTTTTTACAGCTGATAACATTTCTTCACAATAAGCTTTTTGCACAATATATTGTCTCAGTGTCATGTCCGCCATTATGCAGTCTTGTGAGTCTTGCAATGCAGCACAAGTCTGTCAGGTTTAGCAAGTTATGCTGCTCCGGCAATGTAGCACAAGTCTGTCAGGTTTAGCAAGTTATGCTGCTCCGGCAATGTAGCATAAGTCTGTCAAATTCAGCAAGTTTTTTCCAGTTGCTGTTCACTTAACACACTTCTCCATGTTCACACGTCTGCACATCAAGTCTCACAGAACAGTTCTAACAACTTTCCCATAATATTCTGACCAGGATATCCAGATGACACTTGTTTCACACCAGCTCCCCACCAATGATCATACGTTGCTTCAACTAAAGTTTTGTCTTTACATTCTTTCAACTTGTTGCGAAACAATACACACTGATTCCATTTGACTTGTAAAACATCTTACATTTTACTTCTCTTTACTGTATGCCATAAAGGACATGGTTTTATCCCTTTAGCAATACGTTTCGCTTCATATCCATTTCTGGATGACACAATGGCTGAAGCAATATCTGGACGGTGATGAAAAACTGCTTTCTCATATTGATACAACGCTTCACTTGAGTTGAACACATGTCCATACTTTTCAAGTCGTGTTGGAAACATGTTTGAAAGAACGTCCTTATGACCACTGAATAGTACAAGATTCTCCATGTTGACTTTGTTTCTGTTGTTTTATTCTGACATGTCGGTTTCTTCGTGTAATAAAATATCTTTTAATATATTTGCTGCCTCTTCTATCATGTTCTTTCTTTGTTTACGTTGAAACCACTCACATAAAACTAAATTTGTTAGTAAGAAAAACATTGTTATGTTATCAATTCACTATGTTGTTACAAAGATGATTAAAAGGTTTTTATATCTTTAAAGTTACCTGATAAAGCTGCTCGGTTTCCTCTTCTTGTAGTTCACAACAATCTCTCAAATGATCAACTACGGTGAAATATACTTCAACATCAGTACGAGCAGAATAAAGTGCAGAATCAAAGTCAAAGTCAGGATCTTCTTCTATTTCAATTTTATGACATTCTCCAAGAAATCTTGAATGCAGTTCAATCACATCAAGACTATGATGTACAACATCCCTAAAAGCATCCAAATGATAAAGTTGATAGTCTGGAGTGCCACAGCAAGCAAGTTTAGCAATCATCAAGTCAATATAAGCATTTTTAAAACATGCGTCCATCTTGTTTCAGTGTCTTGTGGGCTTTTACTTTGCTTCACTGACTTTAAGTACTCCACACTTGCCGCAGAAGTTGTTTGGTTCACACAACTTGCAATTATACTTGTGGCAGTGGCAATGATAATCTTCCACATATCCACAAGCACCACAATACTCGCAGGTAAGTCCAAGTTGATTTTGTACGTTCATATTCTCCAACTGAACTTCAGCCAGTCTTTTCTTGGATAGCTTTGACACCTTCATCCGACCATCCTTTCGCAGCTTGATAGGATTTATGACATGACATTCCGTACATGGTAATAAGACTGAGTTAATGTTATCCATCTCCTGAAGCAATGTCTCCCATTCACCATCATCCATGTTGATGTACTTCGTATATCCTTGCCCGTGAAGTAGTGTTGTATGTGCAAAAGTTATATAGCGCTTACCCAAGATTGGAATGACTTCCAACCACTTCGTTTGTGTTAAGTATACTTTGAAGCCAATAGTGTATAAATTTCTAAATTTCTCACATATACACTTCCACGAACATGGTGATAAAGCAACCCAGCTCTCTCCACGTTTGATTCGTAGAAATTGTCCAAATTTTCCATGTTGTACAGTAACAGTTATGTTTGCACTAATTTTAAAGCTGCTTGTCTTCTTCTTCTTGTCCATGGTTATACAATGAAATAAAAACTTCACTCATTTTATGTCTAACTATCTACCCAAACATTTTGCAAAGTTTTGAATTCACTTCAACTCATCCATCGTGAAATCGAACAAGTTCTGACTTCTACTTTGCTTCACAGACTTTAAGTACTCCACACTTGCCGCAGAAGTTGTTTGGTTCACACAACTTGCAATTATACTTGTGGCAGTGGCAATGATAATCCTCCATATATCCACAAGCACCGCAATAGTCGCAGGTAAGTCCAAGTTGATTTTGCACGTTCATATTCTCCAACTGAACTTCAGCCAGCCTTTTCTTGGATAGCTTTGACACCTTCATCCGACCATCCTTTTGCAACTTGATGATCGTTTTCTTGTCATGGCAGTCCTCACATGGTGTTAGGGCTGAGTTGATGTTGTCCATCTCCTGAAGCAGTGTCTCCCATTCACCATCATTCATGTTGATGTGATGTGTGTATTCTTTCCCTTCAAACCGTGACGTGCGCACAAAACTCACATAGCGCATATCCAAGTATGAAATGACTTCAAGCCACTTCGTTTGCGTTAAGTATAGTTTGAAGCCAATGTCGCGTAAATTTTTCAAGCTCTGGCATACAATCTTCCACAAAGATGGTGAATAAGCACACCATCTCTCTCCACGTGTGATGCGTAGAAATGGCCCATATTATCCATGTTCCACAGTAATGGTTAAGTTAGCACTAATTTTAAAGCTGCTGCTGCTGCTGCTTGTCTTGTTCTCCATGGCTGCCACAATGTACTGATGATCCACTCCCTCCAACTGTCTGCTGAGAAATGACTTCACTCTGCTGAGTCCACTCCCTTTTATACCCAACTGTTTGCTGAATCAAGCTTTTCAAACCTCTTGCAAAGTTTTGAATTCACTTCAACTCGTCCATGGTTGAATCGAACAAGCTCTGATACATTATTTGGAATATCATCATCATAAAGTAAAATGATTCTTGCAGCTACAACTAACATGAGCTCCACTGCCCAAATTGTATTCACGTTGATAAATGCTGAATCAATGTCATAAGTTGATATGATAAATGTTAAATGAATGTCATAAGTTGATAGTATATGTAGATCTTCACAGTCACGTAGAAACGAGCGGATGAAACGATCTCTTGGAATAGTCTTTCCGACAGCTTCCCAATGCTGATGTAAGTTCTTCACTTGCAGCATCCAATCCGATTCAAAAGCAGGAAGCTTAGTTCATAGTCAGCATAATTCACTTTGAAGACGTCATCCATGGTCATACATCTGTGAAGAAGTAATGTTGACATTGTGAAGTTTTCTCGTCACTCTTCCTTTTATAAAACTTTGATGGTATATGGTGTGTAACTTGTTCAAACTTATTCAATACTCGTTCAAAATTGTTGACTCAGCAGAATGTGTCACTAGTTGACTAGTTGACATGTTTCACTCATGCTTTTATGCTACTTCCATGTAATCAAAACATGGTGTGTAACTTGTTCAAACTTGCTCAAAATTGTTAAAATTGCTGACTCAGCAGAATTTTACTTGTGTATATGGTCGACCAAAAAAAAAAAAATGTTCAGAATCGTCTGAAACGGATAAATATGCAAAAATTACAATTTCGAGGGGGGGGGGGGGGTCGGTCGACCCCAAAAAATGAAAAATGTTCAGAATCGTCTGAAACGGATAAATATGCAAAAATCACATTTTCGAGGGGGGGGGGGGGGGGGGTCGGTCGACCCAAAAAAAATGAAAAATGTTCAGAATCATCTGAAACGGATAAATATACAAAAATCACAATTTCGGGGGGGGGGGGGGGGGGGGGTCGGTCGACCCCAAAAAATGAAAAATGTTCAGAATCGTCTGAAACGGATAAATATGCAAAAATCACATTTTCGAGGGGGGGGGGGGTCGGTCGACCCAAAAAAAATGAAAAATGCTCAGAATCATCTGAAACGGATAAATATACAAAAATCACAATTTCGGGGGGGGGGGGGGGGGGGGTCGGTCGACCCAAAAAATGAAAAATGTTCAGAATCGTCTGAAACGGATAAATATGCAAAAATCACAATTTCGAGGAGGGGGGGGGGGGGGGTCCTCACTTTGTTATCAGGGTTATGGCTACGTCTATGGCTTCGCCTATGACGTCACGTTACCATGCTTCGTTGCCATCACAACAATACGTTGCCATGACGACGCCTATCACTTCACTTCCGGTCCAGACAACACTTCCGGTCCAGACAGTATGACGTCACTTCCGGTCCAGACAGTATGACGTCATCAAGTGAGCCAGAACCAACGTTTATTACCTACTCACCGGGTCTGTCTGACGTCCGGCTGCGCTCTTGTTCTTAAACAGTGTCTGTGACGTCAGTCTACACGCTTGTTCTGATACGGTGTCTGTGACGTCAGGTTACGCGCTTGTTCTCATACGGAGTCTGTGTGACGTCATGCTGTACGTGTTCTCACACGGAATCTCAGTGAAATCCGGCTTTGCTCTTGTTCTCATACGGTGTCTGTGTGACATCAGGCTAAACGTTTGTTCTCACACGGACTTAAGACGCCAGGGTACGCACCTGTTCTGTTACCCTGCTTCTGTAACGTGAGACTACGTGCTTGTTCTTTCACAGCTCTTAGGTGACGTCGGGCTACGCGCTTCTCTCCTACCTCTTCTCCCATCCTGCTTCTGTGACTACTCGCTTTGCCCTTTAACGCCTTGTCTGTGACGTCAGCTTATGCGCTTGTTCTCTCTAACCGTTTCTGTATCGTCAGGGTGCGCGCTTGTTCTCTACTACCTGTACTGTGACGTCAGGCCTCATGCTGCTCGTTCTCTCACACCGCTTATGTGACGTCAGGCTTCACGCTCGTTCTCTCACACCGCTTATGTGACGTCAGGCTTCACGCTTGTTCTCTCACACCGCTTACATGACGTCAGGCTTCACGCTTGTTCTCTCACACCGCTTAAATGACGTCAGGCTTTACGCTTGTTCTCTCACACCGCTTATGTGACGTCAGGCTTCGCGCTTGCTCTCTCACACCGCTTAAATGACGTCAGGCTTCACGCTTGTTCTCTCACACCGCTTAAATGACGTCAGGCTTCACGCTTGTTCTCTCACACCGCTTATGTGACGTCGGGTTTCACGCTCGTTCTCTCACACCGCTTATGTGACGTCACGCTACACGCTTGTTCTTTCACACCGCTTATGTGACGTCAGGCTTCACGCTAGTTTTATCTCATTCTTAGCTTTAGTCAGGTTCGCAAGTCTCGAAATGTTCAAGATGGCATAAATAATAAGAAGTTTACTGGGAATACAATGGTATGGTTTAAAATAACGGCAATGACTCTATTCAGTTTTACTCCAATCCAGTGAAACTGAAATTGTCACTTCTAAAACGTGCACACTCTGCAAAGATCGTGAAAAAACGTAAGCTGTTTTGCCTGACTTTTTCTGGATGGTAAATGTTATTATGCACAGACGAAGCGGCAGAAATGTTTCGGCCTGTGAAGATCTTCCAGTTCCCAGCATCAGTGCAGCTGTCCGCGCAGGAGGCCAAGGGTCACCATTTCGTTGCCGCGCACGATACCAAAACAAATGTCCTTAAGGTTTGACTTCAAAATTAATAGTATTGATATAATGGTAATTCAAATCTAAGGTGTTGCCTTTTATGGTCAGTATAAAGTGTAATCACAAAGAGAAAATGAAGTGACTGAGTATCTGTATTCTAGAATGCGTTTCTGTACTGTTGGTGATGAGGCTTCTTATAGGTGAACTTCAATTTTGATTCATCGTTTAACTGTTCCTAATGAAATTGTAAATTGAAGTGAAGGAGGTTTTAAACATTTTGCATACAAATCATTAATTTTCTGAATTATTATCAATCAAATACTATAAAGTACATATCTGAAATTTCAGCTTTTCCTTCGAAAAGAAAACTGGCTTATCCATATGCTTTTCTCCTTTCTGCGGATTCTCTTGGGATTTTATGAAATCCCTGAAGACACAGATTCCATGTACTTTGCAGCACATATTTGTCGTCAGTTTATTCGTTCGAAACTAATAATAGAAACGGAAATGTTAAATAAGTTACAGGTTTTTTTTCTTTAGATTAGGCTATGGCACAGTATCAATGCGCTGTAGTATAATATATACCTTGAAACGTATGGATCTGTCTGTTGCGCCATAGATTGTGATAACGTGTGACATTATAGACCGTACGGTGTTACGCTGACTCGATATGCAACGTGGGAAAAGACATTGTTATAAGACAGCGTGCGGTGCCATGTCACGTGAGCACTTCCGTTTTTCACTGTGACTCGTAACTTTTTTTCACTTGTATTTAGGTTTACAGCTGGGGCAAGTCACGCTTTGGACAGTTGGGTACTGGAGTGCAGTCTGGTGTCGTAAATACCCCGCTTCCTGTGACGTCACTGAAGGACGAGCGGATAGTGAAAGTGTGTTGTTGACAGCACCACAGTCTTGCCCTGACTGAACGTGGGAGGTTAGTCACAAACCACCACAACCTTTCCCTGACTGAACGTAGGAAGAGAGTCACAAATCACTAAAGGCTTGCCCTGACTGAAGGTGGGAGGTTTGTCACAAAACACCACAGGCTTGCCCTGACTGAAGGTGGGAGGTTTGTCACAAAACACCACAGGCTTACGCTGACTGAAGGTGAGAGGTTTGTCACAAAACACCACAGGCTTTCCCTGACTGGAGGTGGGAGGTTAGTCCCAAAACACTATAACCATGCCCTGACTAAAGTTAGTCCCAAAAACACTACAGGCTTTCCCTGACTGATCGTGGGAGGTTAGTCACGAGCTCAGCCCCAGCTGAGAATGAAAGGTTAACAAGGAAAGACCATACCGGTAGCTTTACGGTGGATGAACGCAGGTGGTAAGTCACAAAATAGCACAGCTTTGCTATGAACGTAGGAGGCAAGTCAAATATCAGTTTTGCTATTTATAAACGCAGGGGTAAGTCACAAAATATCACAGCTTTGCTATGGATAAACGCAGGTGGTAAGTCACAAAATATCACAGCTTTGCTATGGATAAACGCAGGTGGAAAGTCACAAAATATCACAGCTTTACTATGGATAAACGTAGGAGGCAAGTCAAAAATATCACAGCTTTGCTATGGATAAACGCAGGTGGTAAGTCACAAAATATCACAGCTTTGCCATGGATAAACTCAGGAGGTAAGTCATAAAATGTCACAGCTTTGCCATGGATAAACGCAGAAGTCACAAAATATCACAGCTTTGCCATGGATTAACGCAGAAGTTACAAAATATCACAGCTTTGCTATGGATAAACGCAGGAGATAAGTCACAAAAAATCACAGCTTTGCTATGGATAAACGCAGGTGGTAAGTCACAAAGTATCAAAGCTTTGTCATGGATAAACGCAGGAGGTAAGCCATAAAATACCACAGCTTTGCCACGGATAAATGCAGGAGGTAAGTCACAAAATACTACAGTTTTGTCATGGATAAACGCAGGAGGTAAGTCACATAGCAGTAGAAAGTTCGTGACAGTTTGTGGGTGATGATAAAGTGTTGGTGAAAAATGAAATGGGATAGAAAAATGCAACTCTAAAATCACAAGAATGGAAAGTTAGTCATAAATTAAACAATGCAAAAAAAAAAACAAAAAAAAAAAAACACACACACACACAAAAAAAAACATGCAAACAAAAAAGCTGGTCGTAAATACGTTAGGTTATAATAATGGCAAGTTACCAATCATGCAGAAGAGCAGAGGTCAGATATCGAATCAGCGTACCTGCTAAATTACTTCTCAACATTCATTCTGGATAGCGGCAGGTCGGTGACACGCCATGCGATATACAGTGGTGGAGGCCTTTTCATGTTGTTTACGACCACGGGCATTGGCGTGCTAATGTGGTCTCTGAGGTGTGTGACAAAGTGTGATAGTCACATATAACAAAGTGTGATAGTCACTTATAACAAAGTGTGATAGTCACTTATAACAAAGTGTGATAGTCACTTATAACAGACAAAGTGTGATAGTCACTTATGACAAAGTGTGATAGTCACTTATAACAGACAAAGTGTGATAGTCACATGTAACAGATAGAGTGTGATAGTCACATATAACAAGTGTGATAGTCACATATAACAGACAAAATATGATAGTCACAGGTAACAAAGTGTGATAGTCACATATAACAGAGAAAGTGTGATAGTCACATATAACAGACAAAGTGTGATAGTCACTTATAACAAAGTGTGATAGTCACTTATAACAGACAATGTGTGATAGTCACATATAACAGATAGAGGATGATAGTCACATATAAGAAGTGTGATAGTCACATATAACAGACAAAGTGTGATAGTCACAGGTAACAAAGTGCGATAGTCACATATAACAGAGAAAGTGTGATAGTCGCACACAACAGACAAAGTGTGATAGTCACTTATAACAGACAAAGTGTTATAGTCACATACAACAGACAAAGTGTGATAGTCACATATAACAAAGTGTGGTAGTCATTTTAAACATACAAAATGTGATAGTCACATAGAACAGACAGAGTGTGATAGTGACAAGTACTAAGACACTGATCGCGACTCACGTGGGGTTTCAGTTGTCGCCCATTTATTCCTGTTTTCTTTATGTGTGTTCTTGTTTTTTTTTCAGAGTATACACGTGGGGTTGGGGCGTGTTTGGACAACTTGGCCATGGCAGTGCTGAAGATGTTGATATACCACGCCTGGTAACAGCGCTCAGCAACCATACTATTGTTTCCATATCAGCCGGTCAGGCCCACTCCGTTTTCCTTACGGAGCAGGTAAAAATAGGATGCTAATCGTGTCGTAACAAATATTTGCGCAAAAAAATAGTTTAAAGCAACAGTTCTGATGCCGTTTGATGTAATATTCGTTTTTCAGAAATGTATTTTCTTAATAAATGACGTCATTGAGTGTTTTTTGAAGGGTGAGGTCTTCACGTGCGGTTGTAACACATACGGTCAGCTGGGTACTGGGCGCACGGACAAGCAATCGATGCCTGTTTTAGTGAGTTTGAGTCGGCCCGCGGTACTCATTGCCAGCAAATACTTCCACAACGTAAGTACAGCTCGTGGCTGAGTCAGCTGGGTACTGGGCGCACGGTCAAGCAATCGACGCCTGTTTTAGTGAGTTTGAGTCGGGCCGCGGTACTCATTGCCAGCAAATACTTCCACAGCGTAAGTACAGGTGGTTGCTGAGATACTATCATACAAGAAACCACATGGTACGTTATCTGCCGAGTGTGCTCGCAGAAAAGGAACAGAAAACCCATGCGCTGTTCTTATCCCTGGTGGCCATGAGCCAGATCGGCTGTACCCGTCGTGTGGAGCCTCTATCGTATGTTCGTCTATGAATTTTTGTTTTTTGCTATCTTCTTTCAGTTTTCATAAGACCGCAATAAAATTTTATGGAAATATGGCCCGCTCAGGGGGACAGATGCGCATTTTTTTATTTTCGCCATTTGCCAGTTTTCGTCAAGTTGGCGAACCGATCACTACCGTTGCGAAAAAAGCTTACTCCAGCAAATTTGGTTAACTTTGCTCGAAGTTTGTGAAGGTAGTCTGTGTCAGGTGTCAAAAAGTACTGGAGGTCATTTTTTATTTTCGCCAAATCGAATCGAATTCTGCCTTTTTTTCTTCTTTTGGTGGTTCGCAAAATTTGGCACTTTGGTGAACGAATTGTGGCGCATTTTTACGCTTTTTTAGGCTATACGCTTTTAATGGATTTGCTAGGTGTGGATCTAGTTGAGATTTGCACATGGAACAGTCACGTAGTAAATGGCTGCCAGAAGAACGTAGTGTACATAGCTTAAAGCTATAACACTCTACTACTTAAAATAAGAATATATAAAACAAATAAGAATTCCCATCTCTTTTTATCCCCCGCCGCCCTTGGAGGCGGGGAATATAGAAACGCCTCGTGTCCGTCTGTCCGTCAGTCCGTCTGTCTTGACGTCCGCAATCCTCTTTGTCCAGGCTGTATCTTTATTACTATTCCTCAGAGATCAATAAAACCCTACAGCAAGAAAGTATTTGTAGTTGTGCAACGACAGGTTATTTTTCGATTTCTTTAAAAAATATAATTTAACAATTTGGACTTTGTTGTTTACTATACCTTAAGGGAAGAAGATATATATAGTGTAGATTAGCGCGGCGGGGATGTGCGATCTACGATTGTCTTGTTATTAGCGAAAAAAGGCAATATAGTCAAAGCTAGTCTTTTCCGGAATAGACTCACTTAGATTGAGGACAATCTAACTTCTGTGATTCTCTCTACATTTCAGTTAGACTGAGCCAAAGGTGACGGTCTTGTTTTCAGGACAAGCCCTTGTTTCTTATCCGCAAACGTTAAATTCTCAAGTGAAAAATATCGGACTTGTGAGGCCTGGAATTGCGAGTGAAAAAAGAGCGAAAGGATATAAATTAGCCGATCAAGCGATTGGTAAACTATTGATTAGATAATGGGGAACCAGAAAGAGTTGAAATTACTGCTTACTTCCGAAAAATTAGCAGGAATACATCTCATTTATAATGCAGATGTTTAAATAGAACATAAGTGCGGATGTGTTATTGCTGAATATAACATTCTTTAGAAATACTGAAAAGTGGGAATGTTTTATTTACTGCATATAACATCCTGTAAAAATAATTATAAAAATTCGGGGGATTCTTAAAAAATAATAAAAAAGATTGTCCGCGGTTGGGTTTATTTTTTTCCGAGAGAAGCAGGCATTATCTGACCTGATAAATTTTCTCAAGCTTTTGAATGCAATTTTATGGTGGGACTAAACGAGGCCGGTTACAGGTGGCGCAGCTGGAGGACGGGAGCGTGTATCAGTGGGGGCTGAGCCCCATGGGTCTGCGTCACATGCTGGGCACCGTAAAGAAGAGCCGGGCCCTGGGGGCGACCGTGCCGGCGTACAGGCTGGAGCAGCACCTCACGCCCTCCGTGATCGACACGCGCCATATCGCCGGCAACGTTGTGCAGGTACCCTCGCTCCCCACCACTAGCATCGCTCATCGCCGGCAACGTCGTGCAGGTACCCCTCGCTCCCCGCCTCTAGCATCGCTCATCGCCGGCAACGTCGTGCAGGTACCCCTCGCTCCCCGCCACTAGCATCGCTCATCGCCCGCAACGTCGTGCAGGTACCCCTCGCTCCCCGCCTCTAGCATCGCTCATCGCCCGCAACGTCGTGCAGGTACCCCTCGCTCCCCGCCACTAGCATCGCTCATCGCCCGCAACGTCGTGCAGGTACCCCTCGCTCCCCACCACTAGCATCGCTCATCGCCGGCAACGTCGTGCAGGTACCCCTCGCTCCCCGCCTCTAGCATCGCTCATCGCCCGCAACGTCGTGCAGGTAACCCTCGCTGCCCGCCTCTAACATAGCTCATCGCCCGCAACGTCGCGCAGGTACCCCTCGCTGCCCGCCACTAGCATCGCTCATCGCCCGCAACGTCGTGCAGGTACCCCTCGCTCCCCGCCACTAGCATCGCTCATCGCCGGCAACGTCGTGCAGGTACCCCTCGCTCCCCGCCACTAGCATCGCTCATCGCCGGCAACGTCGTGCCGGTACCCCTCGCTCCCCGCCTCTAGCATCGCTCATCGCCCTCAACGTCGTGCAGGTACCCCTCGCTGCGCGCCACTAACATCGCTCATCGCCCGCAGCGTCGTGCAGGTACCCCTCGCTCCCCGCCACTAGCATCGCTCATCGCCCGCAACGTCGTGCAGGTACCCCTCGCTTCCCGCCACTAGCATCGCTCATCGCCCGCAACGTCGTGCAGGAACCCCTCGCTCCCCACCACTAGCATCGCTCATGGCCGGCAACGTCGTGCAGGTACCCCTCGCTGCCCGCCACTAGCATCGCTCATCGCCCGCAACGTCGTGCAGGTACCCCTCGCTCCCCGCCACTAGCATCGCTCATGGCCGGCAACGTCGTGCAGGTACCCCTCGCTCCCCGCCACTAGCATCGCTCATCGCCCGCAACGTCGTGCAGGTACCCCTCGCTCCCCGCCACTAGCATCGCTCATCGCCGGCAACGTCGTGCAGGTACCCCTCGCTCCCCGCCTCTAGCATCGCTCATCGCCGGCAACGTCGTGCAGGTACCCCTCGCTCCCCGCCACTAGCATCGCTCATCGCCCGCAACGTCGTGCAGGTACCCCTCGCTCCCCGCCTCTAGCATCGCTCATCGCCCGCAACGTCGTGCCGGTACCCCTCGCTCCCCGCCTCTAGCATCGCTCATCGCCCGCAACGTCGTGCAGGTACCCCTCGCTCCCCGCCACTAGCATCGCTCATCGCCGGCAACGTCGTGCCGGTACCCCTCGCTCCCCGCCACTAGCATCGCTCATCGCCCGCAACGTCGTGCAGGTACCCCTCGCTGCGCGCCACTAACATCGCTCATCGCCCGCAACGTCGTGCAGGTACCCCTCGCTCCCCGCCACTAGCATCGCTCATCGCCCGCAACGTCGTGCAGGTACCCCTCGCTCCTCGCCACTAGCATCGCTCATCGCCCGCAACGTCGTGCAGGTACCCCTCGCTCCCCGGCACTAGCATCGCTCATCGCCCGCAACGTCGTGCAGGTACCCCTCGCTGCCCGCCTCTAACATAGCTCATCCCGGGCAACGCCTTGTCGGTACCCCTGTCTCTCCGTCTCTGACATCGCTCTTCTCGCTCAACGTCGTGCAGGTACCCCTCGCTCCCCGCCACTAGCATCGCTCATCGCCGGCAACGTCGTGCAGGTACCCTTGGCTCGCCGTTTCTAACATCGCGCATTAACATTGTGCAGGCATGGCCCACAGCCTGCCAATGAAATCGTTCGGCTGCCGCCCCCTTCTCGCCAGTTGCATTGGCACCTTCATCACTTCATAGTTTTTTAGCTCCAGCTTCTGTAGTCTTTTAAGTTTAAAACCGCACCTCCTAGGTTTTAAACCTAAAGAAGGTAGGACATAAGTGCCTACCTGGCTATTACTTCTTTTTTTGCAATTCGCCAAAGATTAGTGGAAATATTGGTCAAAAAGTAATTTTCCTTAGGGTTTTAATGTAAACGTCCTAAAATTTTAATGAAATGGTAGGGGACAGAAATGCCCACCTGGCTATTACTTTTTCTGGCGATTCGTCAAAAATTGGCGGCTTCTGAATTTTTGACACTTAGTTATGATTTTATTTGCAGAATGACTATTTATTCAGTAATAAGGAAAAAAGGAAATTAAGGAATTATGGGTTCAGTCTGGGAGACATTTGTTTTTGTTTACAAAAACAAGAAACTAAATAGGTGTGGATTGAAGGCGTGTAATGTAAGCCTGTACTCTTATGTTTTGGCACTGGCCGCTCTAGTTGTTGTTTTAGTGGTTCTCCAAATTATCGATAATATTGATGAAAAGGCATTTTCCTATTGAAATCTTAGCTGGCGTCAGGCATATGGCCTTATTCTTTTTAAAATTGGATTTAAAGTAGCAAGCATTGATACCTACCCGGCTATAATGTTTTTATTATTATGTTTTATTTGTCAAAGTTTTATTTTTCAGTAAAATCTTAAATGACGCTAATAAAAAGCCTTACTATCTTGAAATGTTGGTGAAAGGTAGAAGACTTTAGCACCTCCCTGGCTTTTACTTTTGTTTAACGATCTGCCAAAAATGGCGGAAACATCTTGCTGTTAGTTTTTGGTGAATCGCCAAAAATAGACTAAAATCCAGTCCTTCAGGAAATTTATATATATATTCTCTTAAAATTTTGATTGAAGGCAGTTAGAAGAAATGTACAAATATTATTATTGTTATTACCGGAATTATTATTATTGTTATTGTTATTGTTAATATTATTTTTGTCGATTCGCCATATGTTAGCGAAAATATTTCGCTTAATAAATCGTGACATAGTATTCGTGTGCTGAAGCATTGTCCATGGACAATCTTGTTGTTTTGTTTTAGCTTGATTGCGGTTCCGATTTCAGTGCTTTACTTACGGATAACGGAGAAGTGTACACCTGGGGCAAAAACATGGATGGACAGCTGGGCTGCGGAAACAAGCAGCATCATGAGGTGTCTGGTTCTGTAGAAGAGTGTGATCATTAACGATACCGTTAAACATGCCCGTGTTTTTTCTGATTTTTCTGATTTTATTTCGTGACAGCAACCATAAATTGCGATTCGTTGTGTATTTGGGTATCTGGTCAAAATGGCCCGAATAAGTGCAAGGGGGTCAAAATGACACTGGTTAAAATGGCTAAAAAAAGTGTTAGAGGGGACAAAATAGCACCGCATAAAATGTTGACAAAATGAATGTTGAATAAATATTCTGTCCAAAAACTGTCGACGTCAATCAGTGCTACTCGATTTCCAATCACTGCTACTCGATTCCCAACCACTGCTACTCGATGTCCACGCACTGCTATTTTCTGTCCCACTTTATTGATTTCAAATATCTTTATATCCATCTTTGAACTGGGTTTGATTGGTCAAAAACACCGACCGTTATATATACTCGGACGTAATCCGGATTGTCCGACGAATGTGTTCGGGTGTGTACCGGTGTACATAGTTAATCACTACTTGGGGCATTAAAAAGTCTGAGGTCTTTTTGGGTATTCAGAAGTATAAATGGTACCCTAAGCCCGTGACAGATTTGACAGATTATGACCTAAAAAGGATGTCCGTTTGAGCACTTATTTAAAATCGAGTAGCAGTGATTGGAAATCGATTTTGGGCAGTGCCATTTTGACCCCCTTCCCCTTGTACTTTTTTCGGGCCATTTAGGACCGGGCCATTTTGACCCGGATTCGTGTACAAGATCTGTAAAGGAAGTTACGTGTGTTGGTGTATGGGTGGGGGGTTTGCAGGTGAGGGGTGGGGAGGGGGGCTTGGGGTAATAAACAGGCGTGAGTGTGTGATAAGCACCTGCTTGCGTGTGCATCCGCCAGGTGTCGCCGGTGCGCGTCGTCCGCCTGCAAGACGTGCGCGTAACGCAGCTGACGTGTGGTCCAGACTTCGTGCTTGCCCTGAACACTCAAGGTCACCTCATCGGGTGGGGTCGGAACGAACAGGGTCAGGTATGCTGCATGTGATTATATGTAATTTCAAGGTTGGAAAAAATAGTCGTTCTGTTAAGTGTAACAAGTATGCTTTTGTAATATAATATGCTCATTCGTTGGCGTGCCACTGAAAAATGATTTCGACATTTGCGATAAGAAAATAGGGAAAAGTGAAGGCACACACGGGAACAGACATAGATAAGTAGAGGGGCTGACGGACGCGGTGTTGCCCCTTGCTGTAGCTGCTGGTGAGGGTGCCCATGGAGGCGATACGCACGGCGTACCGGCATGGCAAGCAGGAGAAGACCAGGGGCGTTGTGGCTCCCACCCACCTCCCTCCTCTCCCAGGCACGCCCAGCCAGCGTGTTGGGGCAGACTGGGTCTGTACTCTCTGACGTTCTTTAAATAAATACGATCTTTGTTAATCTATTGCTGTCTTTGCATTTTTGCATTTTGATCTTTACTGTGCGTGTTTAACTTATGGTTGATAAAAAGTGACTTGTATTCAAAACTGGTGCCGTTCAACATTCTAAATACATAATTATAATCATCCAAACTGTTTTGAAAAATTTGTTGAATTATTACAGCAAATGGTAGAAGAAAGTGAGGAGAGGCGAACCTTACGCCAGTTCTATGAGGTTCAGCGGTCACGTGATTCGATAGGACCTCTACACGTACCGTCACACCTGGCCCGCTGCCTCCAGGTACCCACGCGCCTCCTCTCTAGTACATGTCGCCTCACTGGGCCCCACTATCTCCACCTACACGTCCTCTTTCTCGCACATGTTGTCACACCTGGGCCACTCGTATGCGTCGTCACAGTGGTCTGCTGCCCCCAACTACCTACACGTCATTTTTCTCGAACGTCTAAGTATAAAATGTGACCCAAATTTCAAGACAGAGAGGGTGGCGCCAGTCCAGCTTTTAATGAAAAAATGCTTTATCGCCAATATAGCGCCAATTTTGGCGAATCGCCAAAAATAGTAATCACGTGTTTCAGCCAGTTTTTTTTCGAATCGCCAAAAAAAGTAATAGTCAGTTGCATATATACCGCTACCTTAAATCAAAATTTTGGGACGTTTCCATTTAAATCGTTGGAGGTGATACGTTTTCATGAAAATTGTTTTGTCTAATATTTGCACCAATTTTATTCGAATCACGTAAAAAACGTAATAGTCAATTGGGTACCACAGCCTGAAACCTTTAATCAGAATTTCAACTGATTAAGGAAAATACTCAGAGCCAGCTGCTTTTCAATAATGTTTTTGGCGAGTCAACAAAAAGATAGGTACTGATTCAAAATTTTAAGAATGTAACATTATATTCCTAGCGTTAGTAGCGATTTTAGTAAGACCTGGTTTCTCGCCAATATTTCCGCCATTTTTTTTCAATTTACCCAAAACCGCAATAACCAGGTTAGTACTAATGACTACTATCGTTAATAAAAATTTCAAGATAGTAAGGCTATTTTTGTGGCGTGAGTTAAGATTTTACTGAATTTATTTCGATTTTGGCCAATATTTTGGCCAATATTTTGCCAAGCACCAAAAAATTAATGGACAGGTACCCAATAAATCCTGCTACCTTTACGTAAAGTTTCAAGACAATACGGCTATTTTTCTGGATTTGGTAGAGATTTTACGAAGGAAAAACGTTTTATCGGCAATATTTCGACTAATTTTTGGCAAACAGCGCAAAAGGAAATAATAGCCAGGTGGACACTTGTGTGCACGTTCCCATTGAAACCGTAGGAGGATTTGCATTTTAATTGCGTCTTGACCAATATATTTCCGCCAATTTTTTGCGAATTACCAAAAAAAAAGGTAATAGCCAGGTAGGAAGTGATATGTGCCACTATTACATAAAATTACAAGGCAACAAGGTTATTTTGCTGGCATTAGTTAACATTTCTCTAACATTAACAAAAATGCTTTTTGTTAATATTTCGGTCAATTTCTGAACGAATCACAAAGAAAAAAGAGAGAGAGAAAAACAATGGCAAAGTAGGTTTGAATATCTGCTTCCCTAATTCAAAATTTAAAAAAAGGTAAGATGATGTAACTAAGCATTAGTTAAGATTTTAGCAAGAAATTGGTTTTTCCCCAATATTTCCCGCCTTTTTTCTGAATTACGAGAAACAGTAATAGCCAGGTAAGTACCAATGATGGCTATCTTTATCTAAAATTTTAAGACAGCAATAGCCATTTAGGTAGTAATATCTGCTACTGTTACTTAAAAGTACAATGCAGTGATCTTATTTTCGCCAATTTTTGGCCAATCACCGAAAAAAAGTAATAGCCAGTAAGGTGATATTGCCTGCTATTTTTCCTTGGAATTTCAAGACTGTAAGACTATTTTCCTGGAGTTGACATTTTACTGATTTTTTAAAGCTTTTCGCCAAATTTTCGCCAATTTTTGATCACTCACAATATATTGTAACAGCCAGCTAGACAGGTAGTATCTGCTACTGTTACTTAAAATTACAAGGCAATGAGAATATTTTCCTGGAGTTCGCTAAGATGTTATTGAAAATTTGTTGGTTTTTTCGCCAAAATTTACGCCAATTTTTGGCCAGTCACCAAAGAAAGTAAAAGCTAGTAAGATAAGATTACCTGCTATCGCTAGTTAACATTTCAACACAGTAACACTATTTGCCTGGGGTTAGTTGTGATTTTAAGAATATTTTTTCAGTTTTTCGCCAAAATTCTCGCCAATTTTTGGCCAATCACCAAAACTTGTACCAGCCAGGTAGTTA
This sequence comes from Protula sp. h YS-2021, assembly GCA_949752745.1. NCBI lineage: Eukaryota > Metazoa > Annelida > Polychaeta > Sabellida > Serpulidae > Protula > Protula sp. h YS-2021. The sequence continues at coordinate 57,732,621 of OX457025.1, forward strand.
GGAAGATCTGCTACCTTTTCTTAAAATTTCAAGACTTTAAGGATACTTTCCTGGTGATCTTCAAGATTTTGCTGAAAATTATTAGGTTTTTCGACAAAATTTTCGCCAATAAGACAGTGAGACTATTTTCTGTGTCGCCAAATCAAATGTCGGGATACCATAGCGACCGTACCCCTCTCGCCTTTTGTCAAACACTGATTGAGTAGTAGCCCAAAGCAAGGGATTAAGCTGCTCTGTCGAACCACTGTATAAGTCGAGGGAAACAAAACAAAAAGTAAAATGAATGTATAAATGGCGACTTCTACACCCGAAATTGTCATCACAGTGGGCCCGTTACCCCCCCCCCCCCCCACACACACACACACGCGCGCGATCTCTTCTCTACATCTCGTCACACTCGGCCGGATGCCTCCTCGTACCCACGCGTCCTCGCTCTCGTACATTTCGCCACAGTGGGCCGGATGGTTCCACCTACCTACACGTCTCCTTACTCTTACACAACGTAATACTAGTCCCGCTGCCTCCACCAACGATTTCTCCCTCCCTCCCTCCCTCCCTTGTCTTTCTCTTTCTTTTCTGACATGTACTTGTGTGGCATCCTGCAGGTCATTGGTAAATTTGTGAACACGGAGATGCTTGTGAGGAGGAGCCAACAGCTAGGGAGCGAGGAGTGCGTGTCGACCATCTACACGTGCCTTGGCAGACACGCTGAGGCCTTCTCCTACGGCCTGGCCTCGGTGAAGGCCGCGTGGCGAGACGGGCAAGACTCGAAGGCAGCGAGCCCATTGCTTCACACTGTCTCCGATTTGTTTGATCATGCAATGAGGTGGGTGGCGTCAGTGCAACTCATGTTCCTTGATACAAACTAAATCATAGGGGGAGCCCAAGGGCCGGGTTCTTAGTGCATACTGTCTCAGGTCAACTGAGCTCTCATGGGTCTCAGGTCAACTGAGCTGTCATGGGTCTCAGGTCAACTGAGCTCTCATTGGTCTCAGGTCTGACATCTTAAATTCTCAAAGCAACAATATACAGAATTATAATGGTGGCAGCCTGTGACATGTAGACAAGAGCATGGACCTGAGAGCGCCACCTGCCGGTTTGCAGGTCGTTGGGAGCGGATTGCCGGGCGGAGAAGCTGAGCGCAACAAGCCGCGAGCAGAGCTGTGAGAGACTGGTGGAGGAGCTCGTGTCGTGGTGGAGCAGTGAGGGCCTGCCGCCCAGCCACTTGGAAGCCATTCTCGCGCGCCATATTAAAGATTTGGCTTCAACAGTATTTCTGTATTACAGCAGGTAATCGATGTTTGTACGGTAAACTATCAACTTTTGTACGCTAGAACATAACCTGTTGTACGGTGAACACACACACAGTTACACATATGAAAATGCACCATTTCACAAGTAAAATATGCACCCACTTATGTATAGCAATGCACTTTATTATTAATAAATGGAGAAGTAGTTACAGGATGAAAATATTAATGTAGTGTTAGCATTAATCCCAGAGCTTGATTGCTGTGTTCAGTACACACTCCACACTGTGAAATAAAGAAAGAGAGGACAAAAATTATAAACCAAAAGAAAATTGAACGCTGCACCCTATCAGGGAAATGGTGACTTGACTGGCAGAGCTGACAAGAATTTTCGTTGGGCTGACAGTTAACTCAATTACAGTGTTGGTCCGATATTCCAAAGGTCCTGGACTCGAAATCAGCCCCGTTCTTAACGGGAACTTACAGTTCGCCCAAATGCGACAGATAAATGAATGCAGTGAATTGAGTCATTGAATCACCTGAGACGAAATTCCAAATTTACACGGATCATTACTGTTGTCGGGGCAGAGATCGCTCCCCGGGCAGAATACGTGCATGCATTCTGGTCCTCTGAGGACTGGTTTGAGTTTGGGCTTAGAAGATGTCACTCGCTACAAAGCCTTCAGTATCCAGCTATTCAGCAGCGCCCCTGCTGGCTAATGTAAACTATCATCATTCAACAAAGTAATGCAAATCTACAAATGATTTTTTGATCTCAAAAATTAATCTTTGATATGAAAATATCAATGTCTTTTATATATATGAAATTCATAAGCATATAGCTGTGAATGAAATAATGACTAGCCCCTGTATACAGAATCTTCCTTTTTAACCCAGCCGACTTTGTCGGACTGGGTTAGTCGTATCACTGCAGGGGACTTGAATGTATCTGCGTATGTTAACTGTTTCTTTAAAATGCTACTCCTCCTACAGTTTTGCTCCAATCGTTTTGCTATTACGCAAGAATGTTCCCTTGGTGGTCCCCCACCTGGCGATTACTTTTTTTGACGATTGCCGAAAAACTGAAAAATTGGCGGCACTTTTTGTGCCGGTTTTGACCCATTTTAAAATGCTACTCTTCCTACAATTTTACTCCAATCGTTTAGATGTTACGCAGGGATGTTCCCCAGGGGTTCGCCTACCAGGCTATTATTTTTTTTTGCGGTTCGCCAAAACTGCCGAAATGGCGGAACTTTGAATAAATGGTAGTAAATAACTGAATTGTCAAACCATTCATTTCTCTTAGTCTTTTTCAAATAGTTATAAAATTTTAATCGAAAGTTTCTTAGGTGCTTCTCCACCTGGACTTTGCTTTTTTTCCAAATGACAAAAAAAAAAAAAAAAAAAAAAAAATGCCGAAATGGTGGAATTTAAAATTGTTTTTAAAATTGTGTAAATGTCGGTAAATACGTGAATCGTCAAAACCCAACCTCTCCAACATCCCTTTTCAGGGAGCTTCCACGCAGGAAAACTAGTTTTTGTGTATAAAAATTATGAAAAAGTTACGTTCAGAAACAAAGTTCTTAATTTTTTGGCCCAACAGTATTCGTTTGAGAGTTTTTCTCTCTTTCCTTGTTTGATAACTCGTATACGGAATCTTTCCTTTAATTTTTCATTTCCCCAAAAAGAAGCTCAAAAATTAATTTTTATTATTGATGTCAACAATTAAATTTTGCATCTCCAAAATTTAATTGACGATTCGTTAAACTTTAAATAAGTGTGTGTCTCCCTTAAGATTTTCAGGCCAGCTGACTTCTGCGGGCTGGTCTGATTACATCAATATGTATGTATGTGTGTACGTATGCATGTATGTAAACTTTCACTTAAATGCATCTTCTCCTTCGGTTTTTATCGGATTCTTTTCAAACTTTGTACGAATGTTCTGCAGTTAGACCTGTCTTGAAACGGTTCTTTTATTGCCCACAGGTAGAACCTGTGGGGAATATATGCGATCGACCGCGTGTCGGTCTGTCGGTCTGTAATCAAGAGCTTGTTAACACGATAACTTAAAAACTGCTGCACGGATTTTAATAAAAAAATTGGTATGTAGCTTCTATGGGAACAAACACATATGGGTATTGTAAATGGGCCAGGTTCGTCCAAGGAAAATGGGCCAGCTGGACTTTCAGCTCTTGATTGACTATTGTTAACACGATATCTCAAGAACAACTGCAAGGATTTTCGTGAAACTTGGTGTGTAGATTCTGTGGGCACTAACAAGGATCGGTATTGTAAATGGGTTACGTTGGTCCAAGGATAATGAACCAAATGGACTTTGAAATTTACCAAACCCTGGAAATTATTCAGTATCGGATTGAGTATGTTAACACGATATCTCATGAACAAATGCGGGGATTTTAATTTTAATGATGGTGAGTAGCTTCTATGGGAACAAACACAGATCAGTATGGTAAATGGACCAGGATCGTCAATGGAAAATGCACCAACTGGACTTGGAAAATTTCAGCTCTTGATTGACTATTGATGGCCGTGTTTAACTGATGGGGGTTGGGGGGGGGGGGGGGGGGGTCTGTGGGGAACATGTGGGCTATGCAAACTGCTCTAGTGTTTTTTTTGGGGCGATCCACCAAAAATTTGCCAAATCGTAGGAGGGGAGGGGGGATGGCATTTAAAATCTTTCGCTTGCCAATTTTCAAAATGCTTCTTCTCTCACAATTTCAATCAGATTTTCTTTAAATTTTGTGCGAATATTCTCTAGGAAGGCCTCTCTTGAAAAACTACTTTTTTGGTGATGCGCCAAAAATGTTTTGGTCCAATTTTCAAATTGCGTCTTTTGATTGGATTTTCAAATTGCGAATTTTGATTGGATTCCCTTCCAATTTTGTGCGATTGTTCTCTAGGTGGGTCTGCCTTGCAAATTTATTTATTCCCCACAGGTACAACCTGAGGGGAATATATGCGATCGACCGCGTGTCGGTCTGTTGATCGGTCGGTCTGTCGGTCTGTCATCAACAGCTTGTTAACATAGTAACTTAAAACCTCCTCCAAGGATTTTAATGAAACTTGGTATGTAGTTTCTATGGGAACAAACACAGATCGGTATTGTAAATGGGCCAGGTCCGTCCAAGGAAAATGGACCAGCTATACTTAGTAAATTTCAGCTCTTGATTGACTATTGATGGCCGTATTTAACTGATGGGGAGGGGGGGGGGGGGGGTTGGCTGCGGGGAATATGTGGGCTGTGCATACTGCTCTAGTTGGCTAAATAGGGATCATTTTGTAATTTATTGGTAGCCAATTTTCCAAATGCTTATTCTGCCCCCAATTTTGTTCGGATTTTTTTTCCAATCTTGCATGTTTCCTTCTTGTTAAGGTCCTTTTTGTCGATCCGCCAGAAATTGGCTAAATTGGGAGCGTTTTAAAATGTTTTCGTAACCAATTTTCCAAGAGTTTTTCTTCCATAATTTCAGTCGGATTCCCTTCAAGCTCCTGTTCTTCGTCTGTCGCTTTAAATGTACAGAAGTAAAAGAGAGTGTCTTTTGTTAATGTTTCAGTGTTTCTGCCAAGTCTAAGGAAGCGGTCGTACAGTTTTCAAAAGCCTTCAGCATTCAGATGGCAGCTGAATTAGTGGCTGCCATCGACGAAGACCCGGCACTTGCAAGTAAAGTTGAAAATAAACTAAAAAAAGTTTATTTTAACAGTATTGATGGGAACAAATTGATGCATTTCACTGAGCGCCGCGGTGGAATTTTCCACAAAGAGCAGGAGAATTCCGCTGACATTCTGTTGGGTAAAGTGATAGAAAATGTCACGCAGTACAAACCCCTCGGTGCTAAACCTGTGATGTTATCCAGCCAGCAATATGAGCATTTTTGCGCAGCGTCAGTGGCTCCAATTCCGGTGTCTGCAATCGGTGAAAGCGGCTCAGATTCATCTGACTTTCGAGCAGTTCTGTTCTCTTGTTGGCACCTTGTGTGGAAAGAAGACTTCCTTGACGCTCTGGAGGAATCTACCATGACGTCACACGCGAATAGTTATGATGTAGCAGTCACGAACATGCAAAGCATTGTGGGTAGATATTACGGGCGCGACGCTATGAGCAGAGATATGATGCTGGTGTGTCCCAGCTGCCTGGGCGCCGCGGTCAGAGACCTGAAGTGATTCCCATTGTCGCATGGACAGCGACCAGCCATTTTATAATATAACAATACTTCATGGCATGGGGGCAGGCCGTCTTAAGGCCTTTAGGTGGTGGAGGACCGTAAAACAGTTTGCGCCCCCAATCCATGTAATATTATTTTAATTAGTCCCCAGCCAGGGGACTATAGTTTTCGGGTTTGTCTGTCCGTCTGTCCGTCCGTCTGTCCGTCTGTCGACACTTTTTTTGTTAACACACTCAAGCCTACATTTTTCCACCGATTGTTAAGATATTGCATATATGGGTAGTACTGGAACGAACAAGGATTGGTCTTGTAAATGAGCCATGTCGGCCCAAGGACATTGGCCCAGCTGAACTTCACAAATTTTCCCAATCCTTACTCAGTCGAATGCGTTTGTTAACACACTCAAGCCTTCATTTTTTCTAAATTGGCTAAATTGGGAGCATTTTAAAATGTTTTCGTAACCAATTTTCCAAGAGTTTTTCTTCCATAATTCCAGTCGGATTCCCTTCAAGCTCCTGTTCTTCGTCTGTCGCTTTAAATGTACAGAAGTAAAAGAGAGTGTCTTTTGTTAATGTTTCAGTGTTTCTGCCAAGTCTAAGGAAGCGGTCGTACAGTTTTCAAAAGCCTTCAGCATTCAGATGGCAGCTGAATTAGTGGCTGCCATCGACGAAGACCCGGCACTTGCAAGTAAAGTTGAAAATAAGCCAAAAAAAGTTTATTTTAACAGTATTGATGGGAACAAATTGATGCATTTCACTGAGGGCCACGGTGGAATTTTCCACAAAGAGCAGGAGAATTCCGCTGACATTCTGTTGGGTAAAGTGATAGAAAATGTCACGCAGTACAAACCCCTCGGTGCTAAACCTGTGATGTTATCCAGCCAGCAATATGAGCATTTTTGCGCAGCGTCAGTGGCTCCAATTCCGGTGTCTGCAATCGGTGAAAGCGGCTCAGATTCATCTGACTTTCGAGCAGTTCTGTTCTCTTGTGGGCACCTTGTGTGGAAAGAAGACTTCCTTGACGCTCTGGAGGAATCTACCATGACGTCACACGCGAATAGTTATGATGTAGCAGTCACGAACATGCAAAGCATTGTGGGTAGATATTACGGGCGCGACGCTATGAGCAGAGATATGATGCTGGTGTGTCCCAGCTGCCTGGGCGCCGCGGTCAGAGACCTGAAGTGATTCCCATTGTCGCATGGACAGCGACCAGCCATTTTATAATATAACAATACTTCATGGCATGGGGGCAGGCCGTCTTACGGCCTTTAGGTGGTGGAGGACCGTAAAACAGTTTGCGCCCCCAATCCATGTAATATTATTTTAATTAGTCCCCAGCCAGGGGACTATAGTTTTCGGGTTTGTCTGTCCGTCTGTCCGTCCGTCTGTCCGTCTGTCGACACTTTTTTTGTTAACACACTCAAGCCTACATTTTTCCACCGATTGTTAAGATATTGCATATATGGGTAGTACTGGAACGAACAAGGATTGGTCTTGTAAATGAGCCATGTCGGCCCAAGGACATTGGCCCAGCTGAACTTCACAAATTTTCCCAATCCTTACTCAGTCGAATGCGTTTGTTAACACACTCAAGCCTACATTTTTTCACCGATTGTTAAGATATTGTATCTATGGGTAGTACTGGAACGAACAAGGATCGGTATTGTAAATGAGCCCTATCGGCCCAAGGATATTGGCCCAGCTGAACTTCACAAATTTTCCCAATCCCTACTCAGTTGAATGAGTTTGTTAACACACTCAAGCCCACAATTCTGGATCGATTGTTGAAATCTTTTAGATATAGGAAGTATTGGAACCAACAAAGGTTGGTATTGTAAATGAGCCCTGTCGGCCCAAGGATATTGGCCCAGCTGAACTTCAGAAATTTTCACAACCTTTACATACTGGAATGAGTTTGTTAACACACTCAAGCCTACACTTTTTTGAAACAATTGGCAAAATGTTATACACATAGGTAGTATGGGTGGTAACAAGAATAGGTATTGTAAATGAGCCATGCTGGCCCGAGGACATTGGCCCAGCTGGAATTTTAAAATTCACGAACATGATACTAAGGGTTGTTGTCCATCCTAATAAAATCAAACACTGGGATTGTACGCCGGCGGGGGACATAGTCAGTTTCACTGACCCACTTGTTTTTTTTTGTTTTCACTCGTTTTTTTTGTTAAATCCACAGCACTTTTTAATGTGAAATTAATGCTCAAATGGTGCTATATTTCTCCTGTTGCCTTTTTTCATCAAGTAACGTGCTCAAGGCATTGAATGATTAAAAACCGGAAGTGGGACATTCCTTCTAAGCATTAGATGTATTTCGCGACACATATGTCGTGAGCTTAAGTTTTAACATCTTAGGCATCGGAATATAGCACGAAAAAGATAGACATATATTTTAGAAACAAAACCTGATATGTAAGCTTCAAGTTCATGCACTGTTTGCTTCTTATGGTGACAATGTAGTGCCGAGTTTTTTTGTATTTTGTTTGTTTGTTTTTTTTTTTCACACCGGAAGTTATGTACTGTGCACAGAACCGACGTCCGAAGAGGAAAGATAATACAAAGCGTGTTTGCATGCATGAAACAGGACGATGACGTCATAGTTACGGAGGCCTATTTGACATTTAGCATGTGGTGCTTATTATATGACGTCATTGTCATTGAGTCAAACCAAGAGCCTTGCAAGACAGGGAAGATTTTTCGACCCGTGGGAGGGCGGTGAGATTAGTCGCACATTGACGATTTTCGTTGGGGCCTTGGTGGTTCTTCAGCAAACACATTTTTCCCCCGGAGATTGAGAATTAAAATGTCAGTTTTTTTCTTCGGATATTTCGTGTTTGTTTGTTAGGGAAGGGGGAGGAGGTTGAGAGGTAATGACTCTCCTCTGGATCCGCCACTGAAAGCATATTTTCACACATCTTTATACAATTTTGATGTAGTTAGGAGAGTAATATGCAGTTTTGTTTGGGGTGAAATGTTACACGAGTGTTTTTTTTTACCAGGAAATGCAACGAATAAAGAGGGCAGCAACATTTGTACAAACTCGCACATCTGTCAACAGCCACAGTGTGCATTTCATAAATGATGTGTGCTTTATTTGCATGAGCCAAATACGCTGAGCATGGCGAAATGCTTGTGTTGGTTTTATAAGAACGACAAAATGCAAAAATCTTACCGCGTCATTTTAAATACAATGAACGTTCGTGTAAATTATTTGCACTATTCTCGAAAATACGACTTGTCAAAAATGGCTGTTTTTCAGGTAATTTGTTAGCACGGAGATAGATTTTGTTCAGATTTTAGATTTTGTTGATAAATGCAAAGCACACGAAAATCAGGCTGAAATTTTTTCAAATTCGGCTCGAAATGAGAAAGTAACTTTAGAATATTATTTTTGACCAAATGTTTAATATTTCGCCTTTGAGAAATTGGTTTTAGTTTGCAAATGCAACAGTGTTCATTGTTATATATTGCTCATAAAAATGTTTATTGTTAAAAATACAGAGTTAGCGGGCGTTCAGTTTGATTGGGGGGGGGGGGGGGGGGTTTGTATAATGTTCTCATTTATTAGGGTCGGGAGGTAGGGATGGGTTGATACGTAAGCGCTGCCCCAGGGTTAGCAGTAAAAACTACTCGATAACACGTGGTGTTGGTAAAAAACTAAATACTGTATGAGTGAAGGGAAAGTAAATAATGGCGATTCTGTTAGAGGTCGGATTTTTTTTTTTTTTGGTATAATGGCGAATGAAATATTAGCTTTCAAAGACAATTGGTAAATAAAAAGTAACACCTTTTCGCCAGGCTTCTGAATTCGGGGATGGCGTACGTTCTTGTCTGGCCTACGGCTAGCAGTCGATGGAGGCTTCAAACACGTACTCTAAGAACAAACTCACAACCAAATCAAAACCAGCCCCGTGTCATATATCGTGGAACAAAGTTAGGGTGCTACTGGTATAAGCATGCCGCTGTATAAAATACTGCTCTCTGGTGTTGTCATACATACTGCTATACCATACATACTGTTATCTCGTGTTACCATACATACTGCTATACCATATATACTGTTAGCTCGTGTTACCATACATGCTGCTATTTTGTGTTACCATACATACTGCTATACCATACATACTATTATCTCGTGTTATCATACATACTGCTATCTCGTGTTATCATACATACTGCGGTCTCGTGTTGTCATACATACTGCGGTCTCGTGTTACCATACATACTGTTATCTCGTGTAACCGTACATACTGCTGTCTCGTGTCACCATACATGCTGGTCTGTCATGTTGTTTATCCATTCACTTGATGATTCTACCACGATGGAAAGCAGACATGTGGCCATGATCATCTGTTGGCATGAATGGCCCGTGCTTGTTGGCATGAATGGCCCTTGATTGTTGGCATGAATGGCCTGTGATTGTTGGTATGAATGGCCTGTGATTGTTGGCATGAATGGCCTGTGATTGTTGGCATTAATGGCCCGTGATTGTTGGCATGAATGGCCCGTGATTGTTGGTATGAATGGCCCTTGATTGTTGGCATGAATGGCCTGTGATTGTTGGTATGAATGGCCCTTGATTGTTGGCATGAATGGCCTGTGATTGTTGGTATGAATGGCCTGTGATTGTTGGCATGAATGGCCCGTGATTGTTGGCATGAATGGCCCGCGCTTGTTGGTATGAATGGCCCGTGCTCGTTGGCATGAATGGCCCGCGCTTGTTGGTATGAATTGCCCGTGCTGGTTGGCATGAATGGCCCGTGCTGGTTGGCATGAATGGCCCGTGATTGTTGGCATGAATGGCCCGTGCTTGTTGGCATGAATGGCCCGTGCTCGTTGGCATGAATGGCCCGTGCTCGTTGGCATGAATGGCCCGTGCTCGTTGGCATGAATGGCCCGTGCTCGTTGGCATGAATGGCCCGCGCTTGTTGGTATGAATGGCCCGTGCTCGTTGGCATGAATGGCCCGTGATTGTTGGCATGAATGACCCGTGATTGTTGGCATGAATGGCCCGTGATTGTTGGTATAAATGGCCCGTGATTGTTGGTATGAATGGCTTGTGTTTGTTGGCATGAATGACCCGTGATTGTTGCCATGAATGGCCCGTGATTGTTGGTATGAATGGCCCGTGATTGTTGGCATGAATGGCCCGTGCTTGTTGGCATGAATGACCCGTGCTTGTTGCCATGAATGGCCCGTGCTTGTTGCCATGAATGGCCCGTGCTCGTTGGCATGAATGGCCCATGATTGTTGGCATGAATGGCCCGTGCTTGTTGCCATGAATTGCCCGTGCTGGTTGGTATGAATGGCTTGTGATTGTTGGTATGAATGGCCTGTGATTGTTGGCATGAATGGCCTATGATCGTTGGCATGAATGACCCGTGATTGTTGGCATGAATGGCCCGTGCTTGTTGGTATGAATGGCTTGTGTTTGTTGGCATGAATGACCCGTGCTTGAATGGCCCGTGATTGTTGGCAAGACTTCAGCGGAATGTCGGGTTGGCTTCAAACTATAGGGTTACATATTGGGGCTGCTTGCGTAAATAATGTGGCCATATGGGAATCTTGGTTACGTCACAGCATGCTTCTCACCTCACAATAACTAGGAGTGTGGCAGCACACCTCCCCGGACCAAAACGGCACCCTTCAGTTACACGCAATTCTAAAACCAGGCTACATCGTAAATGATTATTATTATTACTGTTATTCTCGCAGAAATCATGACTTTAAAATGGTTTATGCTTTGGAAAGTGAGATTTAAGTTACACCCGGAGTAGATGGAGATTATGCACACGGTTTGACCTCCCACCCACCCCTCCAAGGAAACCCCTCTCCCACTCTCTCCCCCCCCCCAAAAAAAGAAAACATTTGTTTTACTGAATTGGTTAAAAAGAAACAGAAACAAATGGAACCAGAACGTTTTCGCTACCGAGTAACGAAAATTACACTTCGGGGTCACAAAAAATACGCTTTAACCTCTTACGTATCGTCTTTTAGGCCCAAAGGGTCGAAAATAAGTTCATAATCGTTCTATATCTAACCGTTTTCAAGATAAAGGTCAACTTCCGGTTTTTGATTTTGACCATGGCCGAGGAGGTGACGGTCACCGAGGTCTCTTACATATCATCTTTTAGGCCCAAAGGGTAGAAAATAAGCTCAAAAGCGCTCTATCTCTAATCGTTTTCGAGTAAATGGCCCACTTCCGAGTTTTCGACTTTGACCATGGCCGAGGAGGTCAAGGTTACTAAGGACCCCTTACATATCGTCTTTTAAGCCCAAAGGGTCGAAAATAAGCTCAAAATCGCTCATCTCTAACCGTTTTCGAGATAATGGTCAACTTCCGGTTTTTGACCATGGCCGAGGAGGTCAACGTTCTCTAAGGTCATGTTAAAAAAATGCGGATTTTGCGGTGTCTAATCACCCTCTATCAGCGAGCCAAATTTCATCATTCTTTGGCAATTTGGAAAAATCCAAACGCTGCAGCCAACTTAAGCTTGTACACGCAAGAAGCTGAGACAACAAAATGAATTTTCACTGACAAGAAAATAAGCACCAACGGCTGCCCGCACAAATTCACATAAGACTTGACCAAGTCAAACACTTGCCAAGTGTAAAAAACCCAAACGCTGCAGCCGACTTGCACGCGCAAACTGTGATGGCTTTCATTGTGATTTGGGCGATCAAACAGAGAGGCTGATATCATGCCAGTTTCAACTACATCTCTCGGCTTCTTGCCGCCTGTTTCGCAAATTTTTTTTTTTTTTTTCGTTTCTTAATTGAAAAATTAAGCGAATTTGAAAAAATACGGGAGGATCAACTAGACATGCTGAAGTTTATCATATTCAAATTTCATCTTTCTAGCCGTAACGGCCTCTGACTAGTTCCACGGACAAACTCGAAAAAAAAAACGAAAAAAAAAACATGCCACAACTGCGGCTAAAATTTTCGTACAAATTCAATACACTAGGGGATTTTGGCAAATCCCCAAGTGTAATAACTTATTGCAAATCCCACAGTTATGTAGCTGAAGTACAATGTCACTTCGGTGAAATGTCCCCAACAAGGTCCAACTGCTTCCACAGATTCTACTGCTCGTAACGGTCAAGCATACCTACAACCCACGACAGTTGATTTAGCGACAACTGGTCTGTCCACAACTGATCTAAACCAACAGGTCCTGACAACTGACCTGAATTCTCACAAACCTATTTTTGTGTAAGCTCAAACATAATGACCCAGTAACTGTGGCCAGTGAGAAATTTATAAATTTACATTCGTGCAGATCAGCATTTTCGAATGGGATCTTCAATGAATTGCGAAGTGGTAGTAAGTCCAGGTACTGTCACCCACCGTTAATAAATATGCATATACAGGGGCCCCTCGTTAATTCATCCTCGGTTAATTCGGCCCCTCGGCTAATTCGTACCAATTCCGTCGGTCCTGATTTTAGGACCCATTCACTTCTATGTAAAAGTACGAATTAACGAGGACTCGGATAATTCGTCCCAAAATTTACCCTCATTTTTTTTCTATTCTGGTCTTTTATTAATGCAGAGTCATACATATTAGGCATGCCACACGAATCCGGGACAAAATGACTCCGCCCAAAATGACTCCGCCCAAAATGCCTCCAAAAACTGCAAGGGGGGACAAAATGACTCCGCCCAAAATGCCCCGAAATATTATTTCGAATTTTTTTAAACTATTTCTGGCAAAGTGCCAGAAAATGTGTTTTGAGTAGACGGGCTTAATCCTGATCACGGGGAGTGTGAGAGGTGTGGCTTCGTTTCCGCAAAGCTGCCAGTAACGGTGTTTTGAGTAGACGCACTTAATCCCCCTGCAGTGCACTGCCGGCCTGAAACGCATGTTAATCCCACTCCGGAGGACTTTGATAAGCGTGGTTTTGTTTCCACAAAGCTGCCAGAAACTGTTTTGAGTAGACACACTTAATCCCGCAGCAGTGTAATGCCGGCTTGAAATAAAAAAAAAAAAAACGCTGGCGACATAGAGGCGCTTTTTTTTTGTTTTCATAAATCTGCCAGAATCTGTGCCTTGAGTAGACGCACGTTACCCCAACTCTGGTCAGGATGCATATATATATATGTGCACAGATCGCGCCGAAGGACGGAGAACTATGGCAGACTTCATCGACGGTATCGGTTACAACGTGCGTTGGATGCCAGTGAACTTGGAAAACCAAGAACTCCAGGGTTGATTTGCCAGCGAGTTAAGAGACACTGTGATTTTTAACTGAGTTGATGAGTAAAGTGAGCCACTGAGTGAGTGAGTTAGAGACACTGTGATTGCTAACTGAGTTGATTAGCTAAATGCGCCAGTGAACTTGGAGAAACAAGAACTCTGATTATCAGTTTTGATAAAATGTGAATTAACAAGAGTTGTCTTTTTCATTTATTAAAATAAACCATTCTTCCCTTCACTTTGAAAAAATAAGATTTCGAGGTATTTTGGGCGGAGTCATTTTGTCCCCCCTTGCAGTTTTTGGAGGCATTTTGGGCGGAGTCATTTTGGGCGGAGTCATTTTGGGCGGATACCATGCCACACAGTTAAAACAACACGTTACTCAGGCGTCATATGTAGCGAGATGAAGGGTTGCATAATGCCACGGGGTACGGGGTACCTAAAAATACACTTGCTTCATGGATAAAGAATAAGGCTAAAATAATCAATGGTGTTGAAACCAGCCAATTTGAGCCTGCTCGAAAGCGCGCAAGGCTTGAAGGTTCATTGTTGTTTTTTGTCCATTCGAAAATTTGACCCCCGCTTAATTGGTACCCTCGGTTAATTCGTACTTTTTCCCTTGGTCCCGAGGAGTACGAATTAACGAGGGCCCCCTGTATGTGTAAAATATTTATACACCATTTCACTGCTAAACCACATTGGCTGCCTTTGATTTCAAACTTTCTCGCAGTGACTTCAACCCTGGGTTAAAAATGACATCATGCACTTTTCCTTTTACAGCAGTGATGAGAACACCGCCAGATATTCTGCACAGCGGAAAAACTGCAACACAAAATCCTGATCCGGCTTCAGTGTCTTGAGTACAGTAGAAAAGATTTCTAGCCTTGCCGACTTTCGTTGATGGGCTATACTCACATTTGTAGGGTATCCGTCATCCGTTATGTATTTGTGTAAAAACATTGTCAAAATGCAACTCTTGCTGCATTCCTGGTCCGATTCTTTTGAGATTCGGCAGAATGTTCCCTTGGTGGTTCTTCCACATAGTTAACACTTGACAAGCCTTTGGCTTGCAAGGGTTATATGAATTTGTGCGAGCAAAATTCGTCCTTTTTTTTCTTCTTGACACTTTTTCCGATTTTTTCTGTCTTTTTCTTCTCTCACACTATAGGCCCTACGACCATGAAGCTTGGGACTTACGAAGAGCTTGATCTGAACATGTGCATGTCACTTTTTATTTTCGTCTTTGATTTCGTTTTCTTTGTTAAAACGCCATGTGGAAAGAGTGTATTTTTTGCAAGTAAATGCGTAGCATTTAACCCACATCACACACAGTTGCTCAGTGAGCTTTGTGCGAGCTCTCACTGCGTAAATAGATAACACGGCGTATGCTAGATCAGCCAATAAAACCTAAAGTCAACAGAAACCAAACACTACTCGGCTTATAAGACGCATTCAAGCTGTGTTGTTTGCAATATATTATTCAAGAAATAACCCATTGAAGGAAGTATTTTTGCGTTTTAATTTTTGTCAAGTGTTTAACATTTCGCTAGCGAAGTGAGGTTCTAGTTTGTATTTTTTTGACGATTTGCTACAATTGGCCACAATATTGTCCAAACTAAAAAAAAAAAAACACACATAATGCTACTGTTCCTATAAATCTAGCTCGATTGCATTGAAACACTCATTGAATATGTCAATTGTACTGTATTTTCACAGTTTTCGCCTTTTCCCAATCTTTGAGAAAATCTCAACCCTCGTCGCACAGCTCTACGTGCACAGCTCTACGTATATAGTACTATATAGTCTTTGCATGCGAAAGAGAACAATTTAATTGCTTCAATGGTTACGGAGATATGGCGCCGACAAACACCCATTGAAGAGGTCAGTTGTGTTGAATTTTCAGTTTTCCCATTTTTCCCAATTTTTGCGATTTACACCCGTATATCTAGTCATATATGGTACCAAAAGTCAACCCACGGTTAATTGGGACTATCAGTTAATTGAAACCATTTGCCCGGTCCCGACGAGTTCCAATTAACGAGCACCCGAAGGAACCTTATCTGGATTTCCCTCGGCCTTCACTTTGCGGTCGCCTCGTATATTGTTTGACTGCTGGTCAAACATTAATGCACATAGACATTGGCGATAGCGCAATTGCAATAAAGATATTTTAGTAAGACCTTAGACCTTGCCATATTCTTGTTTATGATTGGTTACCTGAGAAGTTCTTATCAAAATGAATGTAGCGTATCGCTAGAATTAATAAATTTACGTATAAATGAAAATTTGAAACTTGTAGTGCCTGTAGTGCGATTAATAAAAGGTTGGGTTGTATAGATCTATTTATCTAATTACTTTTTGATGCAATTAATAAATTTGTGTATAAATGAAACAACTGAAACATGTAGTCCTGGAAATTTGCAGTGTAAATAATAAAAATAAAGTTGGATTGAATCAGGTACTTTTATTTCATTATTGTTTTTGTAGAAAAAGCCGGAGTCGGGATTTGCTCCAGAGCAGAAAAAATATTCAAAGTTTATGCCGTGTTAATTTAAAAAGAGAAGCTTATATTTTCTTAATAATGAATTGCTATTAGATATTTTCAAAACGAGATAAAAGCTCACAGAAGCCACATGGGAGTTCCCTTAGCTTTCATGATTCATATATGGGCTGGATTCCTATATGGGCTCTAACATTGACGAAAATCTTAACTAACTCCATGAAAATAGTCCTACTGTCTTGAAATTTTAGGCGAAGGTAGCAAGCGGTGCTACCTATCTGGCTATCACTATTTTTTGTGATTGGCGAAAATCATAAATTTTTCAGTAAAATCTTAACATGCTGCTGGAAATTAGTATTGTCGTCTTGAAATTTTAAGTAAATGTAGCAATATTACTACATGCGTGGCTTTTACTTTTTATGATTGGCCAAAATTTCGCAAAAACTAAAAAAAATCAGTAAAAACTCCCAGCAAAACAGTCTTACTGTCTTGAAATTTTAAGGAAAGGTAGCAGTCCTTACTATCAAACTGATTGTTACAATACTTGGTGATTGGCCAAAAACTGGCAACAATTTTGATAAAACTATGTGGGCCTTACCCACTAAATATGGCTTAGTTTTAAGAACCATTAAGTCCCAGGAGCTATTTATTTTAAACACCTCATTCTCCATCTCTACTTTTGCCTGACTAGAGAGCCAGGGGAGAGGTACATCACAGTGAAGCGGACCTAGGAGAGAATGTTGCTTCTCCAAAAATATCCCTGTCAGACAGAAACCGAAGGATCAACCCCAAATCTCACTGTTCCGCGTTGGACCTGCTTGGGAGGAGGGGGTAGCTGATTTGAATTTCTGATTAGTTGAAAAATACAGTCTGCTCTTGGATCATAGTCCAAGATTGGTTTAAGCATTGCTGAGATAGCTAACCTATATCGCTCTATAAACGAAGGTGTGAGGTGCAACTCTACATGCAAATAATTTAAAATTCATAAACACCGGGAATACATTGAATGGGCCCAGATTTTGATTGTTACACCAGCCTGTAAAATTATTACACTGTGATTATAGATTTTTGTAGTGGCTGTCTCATGTACTTGAGTCATTTTCTTTGCACTCACGACTGAATACCCCTCCGTGTTTCAGAAAAGAAAGGATATGATCACAGTCTCAGGCCTAGTTGATGTGGCGCAAGGTGGAGGTGTTCCCAGTAGGGCTGGTATAGGAGCCCTGGATGGCAAGGGATTTGGAAACTTGTCAACCTTGTATTCTGAACCACGGTATCTGGCTGCCACGGTGCTATCAAAATGAGTTGGCTCTCTCGAAACACTGTGAATCTGAGAAATAACTGCTTCATAATTGTCTTCGGTGGGAAAGCATACAAATTCTGTTCCGGCTACTGGCACTTAAGAGTGTCGATCCCGGAAACTTTCTGGTCTGAGGAGGGGTGACCTGGGCAGTTGATGGGTCAGAAAATCAAAAAGATCTAGGTTTGGGGTCCCCATGGGGGCTGAGCCCACTGAAGAAAGTCTGTATTTAGGCTCCACTCCGTCTGGACCAATCTGCCTACTCTGGAATCAGGTCCACCAGTACATTAAAACTGTCAGTGATGTGGTCTGCTGCGAGCCAGATCCTGCGACTTTTTGCCTGGCATAGGATTTCCCCTGCGAAATGAATGATTCGGCTGAACAAGTGCCTCTTTGTTGGCGGAGATAAGTCGCAGGGGTCGAATTGTCTAACAGAACATTTACTGAACTGTTCTCCAGAGTGGGGAGTAATGGAGTGACCGCCAACCAGACTACCCTCAGGTCTAGCCAATTTATGTGCTTGGGCAGCACGCCTGAAGGATGGGGTGCAGGTACCCTTTCACTTTCCACTGAAGTAGAAGCCCCATCTCTTTGATCAACAGAGAGGGTTCGGGGAGTTTGAATAGGTAGACCACTGATAGACAGTCGGGATATTCACCACTGAAGTTCCTCGATCGCTTGTGATGGAATGGCAGCTACCCTGTTGCGACCTCTTCCCTGAGCCACAGCACCAACTCCATATCCGGCTTGTCTAATAGAAATATATTTTCTGCTTGGATTATTAATTGTGGTTTTGCCAAAATGGCCAAAATACCTAACCATAGCGCTGGTTTTACAAAGAGAAGGGTTCGAAGTCTGACCTGAGCCTTCTCCATGTGTGCCAGAAATCAGACTGCGAAGTACTGGAAAACAAACACACCCTGAAGTCTGACCCACGTTTTTAGCACTTTCGTTACTTTCGTGAACATGTACGGAGTGGTAGAAAGGCGAAACGAAAGCGCAAGAAACCAATATCTTTCCCCTACTTGGAAGCATAGATACTTTCGGGATTTCTTGCCATCTCGTGCACCAGGCTGGCTCTGGGAGAGTCACCAAACTGGTCTATATATGGCACTGGCTGAGAAGGAGCGCGATGCCTCCAGTTCCTGCGACAATGAAATGCCCACTGCCCTTGTGTCACCACCATCATTGGCGACTTACCCTGGTTTATGTTCAGGAAAATCACGATGTCACGTTTGGATGTGCTTCTCGTATAAAGGCGGATTAAGAATAGAGTCATGCATCTCTCAATGTCTCCCTGTCTAGTTCCGCTGCTGCTTCCGAAGACAATGAGCGATTTTCGTCTTCTTACCAGTTTTGCCCGACGTGACCCCAGCTTGTTGGGTACTTCTGAAGTCAGGACCAGCAATGACTAAGTGAGAGAGATATGAGCCAGGCGCTTGTTTCTGACAGCGGCTTCTGGCGAATGTATTATTCAAGCATCTTCTTCCGGTTCTTGTTGCGATTTGTCTCTATCGCCTTCCACTGTGCATGAGAGAGATGTTCGCACTCCATACAGGTGTCCGGCACTTGTGGCAGAGGGAATAGGGTTGTCCACAAGTGATGATCACAAGCCGCCTTGTGAAAAGAGCTTTACACGTCCGCCATACCTGTAACAAAGACGCCTGATAAATAAGTGAGCAACAACTTCTCGACTGCCCGAAGCCAGCAGCACCGCAGGCCACTCTATGTATACAAGCAATGGCAACTCTTTTTTTACCTTTCTCACTCCAAACACACACCATGACAGGCTGGTAACGGGTCAGTCGGACAAACGGACACCCGGACAGACGGACTACCCGGACAAACGGACAGTCGGACAAACGGACAGTCTTTTTTTTTAAAATTTTTGTATCTCTCTCTTTCCATCACACCTACGGCGTCTGAGGGCCAAACGTACAGTCTTTTTTCGGCTTTCTCGCCCCACACCTTCACTAATGGATTGCCGTAGCAGAAATTAGAAGTGACCTAAATAAGAGACGCTATTTTTAACCCAGAGCTCTCTCAATGCATATACAGGCAACAACAACTCTTTTTTTCGGTTTTCTCGCCCCACACCTTCACTAATGGATTGCCGTAGAAGCAATTAAATGTGAGCAACGCCGTCTTAAGAGACGTCATTTTTAACCCAGAGCTCTCTCCATCACGGTATATACAGGCAACAACAACTCTTTTTTTTAAGCTTTCTCACTGCATACACACACATAACACCTACGGCAACCGAACAAACGGACACCCAGACACACGAACACCCAGACACACGGACACCCAGGCGCACGGACACCCAGACAGTCATATTTTTTTTATTTTTGTATCTCTCTCTCTCTCTTCACACACATCACATCACGGCAACAACTGTTTTTCTGGGCTTTCTCACTCTCTAACCAAGCCATTGCAACAGCAATTAAAAAATGAGCACTCTTTTCCTTAAGGCAACCATTTTTAACCCAGAGCTCTGTCTCTCCATCACGGTATATACAGGCAACAATAGCTCTTTTTTTAACTTTCTCACTGCATACACATACATAACACCTACGACAACCGGATAAAAGTGCATCCGGATAAAAGGGCACCCGGATAAAAGGACATCCGGATAAAAGGGCAGTCTTTTTTTAAATTTTTGTATTTCTCTCTCCATCACACCTACGGCGTCTGAGGGGCAAACGAACAGTCTTTTTTCGGCTTTCTCGCCCCACACCTTCACTAATGGATTGCCGCAGCAGAAATTAGAAGTGACCTAAATAAGAGACGCTATTTTTAACCCAGAGCTCTCTCAATGCATATACAGGCAACAACAACTCTTTTTTCGGCTTTCTCGCCCCACACCTTCACTAATGGATTGCCGTAGAAGCAATTAAATGTGAGCAACGCCGTCTTAAGAGACGTCATTTTTAACCCAGAGCTCTCTCCATCACGGTATATACAGGCAACAACAACTCTTTTTTTTAAGCTTTCTCACTGCATACACACACATAACACCTACGGCAACCGAACAAACGGACACCCAGACACACGGACACCCAGACACACGGACATCCAGACGCACGGACACCCAGACAGTCATGTTTTTTTTTAATTTTTTAACTCTCTCTCTCCACACACATCACATCATGGCAGCAACTGTTTTTCTGGGCTTTCTCACTCTCTAACGAAGCCATTGCAACAGCAATTAAAAAATGAGCACTCTTTTCCTTAAGGAAGCCATTTTTAACTCAGAGAGCTCTGCCTCTCTCCATGCATACATAAGCAATTAAAACCGAACAAGCACTGAGATAAGAGCTCTCTCTCCATACACTCTTTTCTTTATTTACCTTTCTCACTCTCCAAACACACATCGGACAGACGGGCACTCTTTTTTATTTTTTCTCTCTCTCTCTTCACATATATAGCCACAACCGATTCAGTGTTTTATTTCTGAAGCCTGGGTATTTTTTAACCCAGCTAGTGGCTATTTTAAAAGTCTTTCTCTTCACACACACACACATAACACAGCAAACGGTCAGACGGACAGATTTGGCGTTTCATTTCTCATGCCAGAGTATTTTTAACCCAGGCAGCAATTTGTTTAGCTTTCTCAGACGGTCAGACGGGAAATCATTTTTTTATTTTTTTATCTCTCTCTCCACACGCACATAACACATCAGACGGTCAGACGGACAGATTTAGCGTTTCATTTCTCATGCCAGGGTATTTTTAACCCAGGCAGCAATTTGTTTAGCTTTTTCAGACGGCCAGACGGACAGATGGGGGGTATAAATCAATGATTTATAGACCCCTTTTTTTTTTAGCATTTCCCACACTCTCATGCATACACATACATACTAACACCATGACACGATTAGCGTTCATTTCGTAATAATGGGAGGCCGCTAAAAAGCAGCCGTGGAGGGATTTTCTTCAGCTTCGGCCAGCTGTCGCTTCCCCTGCCGTCATTTCACGTCTCGTCGCTTCCCCTGCCGCCGCTTCCCCTACCTCTACCACAAGCGCCAGCGCTACCTCCGCCTCTGCCGCTGCCGTCATCATCCCTGCAGCCGACCCTCCTTCTGTGCGCTGCTACCGCGGCCCTATGCGACTTAAAACCTCTGCCCATAACATTGCAATAATGATAGTCCGGCTTCAATGCTTGTGGGCATGTCTGTTCGTGGATTCTCATAGACTGTCCTGCCGGAATTCCATAATGGCAGAACTCGCAATACTCTACATTATCCGCCGTATCTAAGAAATCCACGATCTCCTGTAGGGTTGACTCTTTTCTAGAGCCATCCTCCTGTTTTACGTCGACTAGTTCCGCGGTGCGGTCAAAATCGGAGGGCGACTGCATCATGCTGAAATCAACCACTTGAATGTCTGGCGTAATACTAGCGACAGCGGCTGCAACCTCGTCCTCAGGAGCTGGTGGCGGACTGTCCGGCTTTGTAATGGTGGCACTGGGTAAGTGCCGCCTCTCCGTAAATGGTGCCGCCAACACCTTCCGGACAGTCACATCAGCTGCCTTTGGAGTTGGTTTCGGCGGAGTCGTTATCGTTGACGCCGTGGCCTTAGCAGGAGTCGCTTTGACAGGGGTCGCCTCTGTCATGGTTGCTGCTGTAGCCTTGGCAGGAGTCGTTCTGGCTGGCCTCTCTTCCTGGCAGGGCGACGGGTCACGAAACTGGTCCGGCGACACCTCCCTCCGTCGCTTGTATCCTTCCTCCGCCGCCCTGCCAAATCGGTTGTATTCTTGCTCTGGCTTGCTCCTAAAAAAATCCCTCCACTTTCTAAACTGGAAAGCCTGGTAATCCACGTATATCTCTTCGAAGAGATCTACATCCTTTTGGCTAAGGAAGTACTTCTTACTTCTTTCCTCAGAAAAGAATTCCGCCTTGTATTGCATTGTTATTCTTTTTTTGATGTTGCTTGTTCAGCGATCAAAAGCAGACTGACTGCACACAGTGCGAGGCTGCTATTATATAGGACCTCCCCCCTGGGTTCTCACTGAGGACCCCCCGGGTTCTCACTGAGGACCCCCCCCCTAGGGATAGAAGCAAACTGCTCGCATAAAGTAAGGACCCCCCCCTGGCCAGTGGATTACATGTGCTCTGTCAGGACCCCCCCCCCCCCCGTGGAGAGCATATAATGCGAGGATGCTGCTAGTAGTATATAAATGCAGGTTACAGGCTGCATTAGCCAACACAAGCAGCAAGATGTCTACAAGTCATGCAATCACAGTGATGCGAAACGGCAACGCAGTGACGCTAACGACCGAATGTTATAAGTGTTGGGTGTGGATAGAGTATCCAGGACAACCACACAACTGCCCGGTGCACCACAATGCACCACGACGGTACTGTTGTAAAACCTGCGGTGGTTTGCTATGGTACAAGTTTACTGCACGATTACCTGGACCGGAGCCATGCACAGACTGCTGGTGGTGCGGTGCGACGCTGAAAAACTTTGGATATTATAATTTTTATCCTTTCAAGTGTTCCAGGAGACCTTTCACGATGGAACAATTTTACAGATATCAGTGTGATTGCGGAAATCCGACTTGTTGGTGAAGAGCCAACATACTAGCATCTTTCGGCCCTTCTAAGGGCCATCCTCTGCTGTGAAATGAAAAAGCAAATTCTGTCTATGTATGAGTGTGTATAAAAGGGGTATGTCTGAGATTACATGTCAGCATTTCAGTTTCAGCAGTTGAAAAGAGACAAAAGATGGAAGAAGATGACATTTGGCCATACGGTCAAGTTCAGTGTATGGAATGCAATGTGAAATTTCCATCTATGGATACTTATGAGGCACATGCATGCATACCAGCTGAGATGGACAATGTACCTCATGAAGAACATGTTTCAAAGAAACAAAAGACAGGACAAGTAGGGAGAGGTAGAAGGGTTAGTCTTGGTGGAAACGCGCAGGAAAAACGGTTTGAATCTGAGGATGGATCAGATTTACTGCTTGAAATGCGACAGCAAGAGAACCGTATCAAGACACATTTGTTGGAGACCTCAAACCATGGAATGAAATGGTACATTGTCGTGCATGCACGTTTCAAGAAACTGACAGCAAATGATGAAGGTGTTATGGTAGAACAAGTGTGTAATGCATTTATCAGCAGTCCAACATATGTAGCATACAATCCAGCAGATATTGAGCAGGACCTACCAGAAGCCTATAAAGAATTATTTACCAAGTTTGACGAACATGAGCGACAAGGCTCTGGCTGGGTATTGGATAACATACTGTATATTGAAGTACATACAGCTACGCTGATGCCTCTAGAAGCGAGTAGTTATATTCCACTACCGAAGAAAGTGAAGAAAACAGAAGGTGTGATAAACATTAAGAATGATGATAACAAGTGTTTCTTATGGTCAGTATTGGCTTACCTTCACCCTCATGACAACAACCCAAATCGCGTGAATCATTACAAACCATTTGAGAAGGAACTAAAGGTAGAGGGTATGACATTTCCGACACCAATTACTGACATTCCAAAGTTTGAAAAGGAGAACGATGTAGCCATCAACGTGTTTTGATATGAACAAGATGTAGTTGTTCCAATACAACTTAGTCGAAACGTCAGTGTGAGAGAAATCAACTTACTTCTGATTAGCAATGACAAGACGAGGCATTACTGCCTCATCAAGAATTTTAGCAGACTTATGTCTTATCGATCAAAGCATAAGGCTACATATTTTTATTGTTTCAACTGTCTTCACGGGTTTGTACGACAAGATCTTTTAGATAAACATCGTGAAGTGTGTGACAAGAATGGAGCACAACGTTTATCATTTCCCAAGGAACCCTTCATCAAGTTCAAGAATGTGGCTAAACAACAGCGAGCACCTTTTGTGATTTATGCCGACTTTGAATGTTTCACGCAAAAGCATGAAGAAGGAGACAAGTATCAACATCATCGTCCAAACAGCTTTGCCTATGTGGTTGTGAGCCAGTACGACACACGTGCACCAGTTGTGTACCAAGGAGACAATGCTGTGAAAGTCTTTTAGACGTGGTTTAGAGCGGCCAAAGGAAATGGTGATGACTCGTGAAGACAAAGAGAATTTCAAGAACGCTGTTGATTGCTACATTTGTCATGAACCTCTAGGAGCAGATCGTGTGAGAGATCATGACCATATCAATGGCAAATATCGTGGAGCAGCACACAATGAATGCAACTTACAATTCCGACTTAGAAAGGATCAGCAAGGGGATAAGGATCCTTTAACATTCCCGTGTTTTTCCACAATTTGCGAGGCTATGACAGTCACCTGATCATGGAGGAAATTGGGAAATTCAAAGGTGAAACGATTACAGTCATTCCCAACACCATTGAGAAATATATTGCATTCACCATGAGCAATCTAAAATTTACAGACAGCTTTCAGTTCATGAGTACCTCTCTACAGAAGTTGGTATCCAACCTTGAAGCAGAAAGGAAAGATAACTTCTACAACATGACCTCTCACATTCACGATAGTGACCAACAAGATTTTTTGCTGAGAAAGGGAGTGTATCCCTACGATTACGTGGACGAACCATCCAAGTTTGCTGAAACACAGCTGCCATCAAAGGACAAGTTTTATAGTCAGCTTAGCGAACATTAGCGATGAGGATTATGCGCATGCGCAGAAGGTGTGGGATACATTCAACTCTACCACATTTGGTGAATACCACGACCTGTACCTGAAATCAGATGTGTTATTACTAGCTGACGTGTTTGAAAATTTTCGTCAAGTATGCCTCAACACGTACGAATTGGATCCTGCTCACTACTATACAGCACCAGGACTGTCGTGGGATGCAATGTTAAAAGCGACAAAGGTGAAGTTGGAATTGATCAATGACATTGACAGGTATCAAATGGTTGAGCAAGGCATACGCGGAGGAATATCTGTGATCACACACAAGTATGCGAAAGCGAATAATCCCTACGTAGCAGATTACAATTCTGAGATACCAAACAACTATCTGATGTATCTCGACGCAAACAACTTGTATGGCTTGGCCATGTCACAAAGCATGCCGCAAAGAGGATTTATGTGGGTGAGCGAGCCAGAATCCCTCGACTTCATGGATGTAGCTGAAGATGATGACATTGGATTCATTTTGGAAGTGGATTTAGAATATCCAAATTCAATCCATGATCGTCATAATCACTACCCAGTGGCTTCAGAACGGAAATGTGTCAAAGTTGGAAAATTGTCAGAGTACAGTCAGAAGCTACTGGAAGATCTACACATGAAAGGCAAACCCAGTGAAAAGCTCATTCCTAACTTGTCTGACAAGAAGAAATATGTACTTCACTACAGGAATTTACAACAGTACGTCTCACTGGGGTTGAAAGTCACTAAAGTTCATCGTGCCATCATGTTTGAACAGAGCAAATGGTTGGCAAAATACATTACCTTGAACACGGAAAAGAGAAAATTGGCTAAGAACCCATTTGAGAAAGACTTCTTCAAACTGATGAACAACTCTGTGTTTGGCAAAACCATGGAAAATGTGAGAAAGTGAATCAATGTTGAACTTGTTCACAAGGAAAAGCGGTTCAAGAAACTTGTAGCCAAACCTTTATTTCCACAAATTCAAAATTTTCAACGAAGATTTGACAGCGGTACATTTACGCAAAGTGGATTTGCTTCTGGATAAACCCATTCAAGTTGGCTTCACCATTCTCGACCTCAGCAAAGTGCTTATGTTCAACTTTTATTACAACTACATCATGGTCAAGTATCCCAATACCAAGTTGTTGTTCAGCGACACTGACAGTCTATGTTACGACATAGAAACGGAAGATATCTACAAGGATATGCAGCAAGATGCTTACCTGTTCGACACAAGTGACTATCCGCCAGATCATTTCCTACATTCCAACGTGAACAAAAAAGTGCTTGGGAAAATGAAGGATGAGACGGCAGGCGTCCCCATTGAAGAGTTTGTTGGACTCAGACCGAAAATGTACAGTTTATTGTGCGGTGGGAAAGAAAAATATACAGCTAAAGGCATCACTCGAGCTTGTCAAAGACGCATTAAACATGCGCAGTATAGAGACAGTTTGTTCAAGAAAACTCAAACGATGGCTACAGGACACATTATTCGAAGTCATAGTCACCAGCTTTTCTCGGAGAAGATTAGGAAAGTAGCCCTCTCCCCATATGACGACAAGCGATATGTATTGGATGATGGCTATTCCACCTTAGCTCATGGACATAGAAGGCTGTGGTATAAAAGAGGGGAGGTCCTCCAACGTAAGAGTTATTTGAGGTGGGAACATTGAAGCCTTAACATGGAACGTGAAAGTCGTAAGAGATCTACAACTGATATGGATACTCTTGCAGATACAGTTAAAGACTTAAAAGTTAAAAATCCTACCACTACCATCAAGAAATTGAAAGTGGAGACGGCACCAACACCACAGTCGTGGGATGGAATGCTTTCTCTAGGAAATGGAAAGTATATCAAGATTATGAAACAAAGCAATGAAGGAGTGGTAAACATTCGCAAGTACCTCAGAGATGAGGGGACTGGAAGAAACCGTCCAACGAAAAAGGGTATTTTGCTGACAATACCTGAATGGAAAATGTTGAAGAAGCAAGTGAAAGAAGTGGATAAAAGGCTTCGAAGACAAGAAGACAGCGCATAACAAGGTAAAAACATGAATGCACTCATGTTTAACAGCGGTGCTTACCTTACTCTAAATGATAGGAATGAAGTGATACTAGGTTCTCAGACAAGTTATCATCGGTTTAAACCTGAAGTGTGGAAAGACTTTAAAAACATACCAATTGAACCTGGGTTTAAACGTAGACTTGAAAATAAAGTTGAAGTGACGGTGGCTGAATATGATTCTAACATACGTGTAGAAATCTGTAGAAATCTTTTACAGGATTATCCAGAGGATTATAAGGGAGTTGTGCCAGATACTCCATATACATATTTGATCCTCTTTGATATCAAGAACTGGCGCGCAGTCTTACGATTCCTAGAAGCTATACAACATCCACTTTTCGCCATCTTGCGAGCATAAAAACGTCATTGCAGACAAAGAGACAGCTCATAGTTGATCTGACTGTTGAACGAGATGGAAGACTTTTTATCGGAATATGAACCAATTACGCATGGATTCTCATATCTGAGAAACTTATGTGATGACATTGTGCTAAGACATTTTGGACAGTATATCATTCTATCAACTGACGAACAATCTGTGTTGAAAGACCATCTAGAGAAGTTCAGGATACCTGGCTTTCTCCTAATACTCTCAGGGGATTTAGAAGTGCGTGTGACTGAAAACTGCCTAGACGTGTTTGTACAATTTCGCCAATATGACGAGCTTACAGAACGCTACGACTGCATCACCCTCAACACAGTGGAATGGTACGCTCTGTTGCAAGCATTGGATTGGAAAGAACCTAACGCTTGAATTCAAAGAGGAAGGAGTGCAACTCATGCGGGGCACCAAGTCCATTGAGCTAACACATCCCATGTGTGCTATGGTGATGGACATTGACATGAATGATCATGGATATGAACTGAAACTGTCTGAACACGAAGATGTTAAAATAATAAAATTTGGTAATGGACATTGTTATGCTAGTTTTCATAGCATTTACAAACGTGGGTGTAATGTCTATGATACATATATCAATTTAGATTGGTATGAATGGCATTTGTTTATCAATGTATTGAATGTATTTGTGAAATAAAAGTTTAATGTAAAATAATTGTTAAAATGTAAAAAATGTATAACACAATAAAAAAGAATGTTGTATAAAACTGTCTTGTTTATTTGCAATATTCATAATAAAATTAACAATTACCAACAACTTAACTAATACAATTTAACTAATACAACATCAATAAAATAATGGTTTATACTGTCTATAGACAAAATCCTTTACAACAAAATCACCATGACTTCTTCTTAATACATCAATGATTTCAAAAGGACTATGTCCTCGAGCTCTTTGAATTATATAATATACACAATAAAATCCACATGTAGAGGATATCGGTGTTTGTAATGGAACTGAATTATAAATGAACTTAAACTTTAAAAACTTATTCAAACGACTGTCTATAGGTAAAAGTCCATAAGAGTCAAAATATTCTGCAGGGTCTTCGTCATAATATACTGCCAACCAATGCTCTCCTGGCTCATCATGATCGTCTGTGTTGATGACATAGGCACCGCGTTGTAAAGATGGTAACTGGTCCATGGCAAACACACCTTGAAACAAGTCTTTTGTCGTGGCATCATGGGATAGGATGGCTTCTATCTGCTTCGTGTTCATGACTGGTGGTCGAATTGAATGCTGCGATTTGCACTTATTTCAACAATGTTATCAAATTCAGCATACACTACAACATTGACTGTATTTTGCAAGGCACCAGCAAAATTCATTTCTAGTCTCAAATTCCCATGTTTGATAAGGGCATAATGATCAGCACCATCATAATCAGGTGTTAAGTCAAAAGAAAACAAAGAATAACCTCTAGGCCAATCTTCCCGTTTTATAATGGAACTTTTCTCACCATCCAATCTATCAAAAGATTTGTAAAGAGTTTCAAAAGCATCAAGATATTTGCCTTCATTTATATCAAGCTTGAGAGGTTTGGATAGGACTGGTTCACCATCAGAGTAAAGCTGCATAAAGTTAAGATTAAAATGTTCAAAATTGTATGGATTTCTCAATACTGTTCCAGCAAAGGATTCATTATGAACCATTCCAATGACAATACGTTTTGGTAATTGGCCTAAAACATGCTATCTTTTACAAAAGATTGAAATCCAGTTGGAATAGCTAAAACTTTACATTCTTTTCTATTAATAATAAATTTAGCAGGACTTTTCATCAATGCATCTGCATGTCCCAACTGAATACCTGGACTAACCCTCACTTTCTCTCACTTCTACTTTAAAACCATTATTTGCAGCCATTAATACATATCCATCTTTTCGTCTATGTAAACGTAATTTCATACTAACACCATTGGGAAGATAACGATCCTGCTCAAACAAATCTACCCTTAAACCACCTGTAAGCATAAACTCACGGCTTAGACGTGTATACAAATAGCGATTATGTAAACCATTATTCCCTGTTTCAGCTATATCACCACCTTCAATATTTACATGAAAACCTGATACATATCTTTCATGATTAGGTCTTTTCACCTCATGAGTATTCATTGACCCGGCAGTATCTTTAAAGATGAGACGCATAGAGCGCTCAGAATGGAGACTTTCTTCCGAGTCATGAATGAGATGAGATATGATGCTGGTATAACCATGGGTATTGTTACCATGTGATATCAAACGATCATTTAGAAATAATTCAATATTGGACCATAACCCATTAAACAAATCATTGATACATGACACGTTATCATCTACACCACACAGTGTTCCATCAGCCTTGACAATGCGACATACAATATGGAGTTTACTGTTTTTTAAATCTAGATATTCTTCTGTACTCGCAGGAATGTAGAAATCTATTGGAGCACCCTCTCTAATGGTAGTCATTGGTTGATAGTCTACATTATAACTTTTTTTCTACAGCAGTTTGTGTTGGTGGTATGTGAAACCATTCTAATGGAGAAAGGCTACATTCACAAGAATGATTATGATTAAAAGACATGATTAAAAAATATCTTTCTTATGTTTTTTGATGTTATCCCTTTAGCTGCCTTTCGCCTTCTGACACGTTTTGCTCGTTTCGGTCTCTTTTGTCCTCGTAACCC
Source organism: Protula sp. h YS-2021 (assembly GCA_949752745.1). Lineage (NCBI taxonomy): Eukaryota > Metazoa > Annelida > Polychaeta > Sabellida > Serpulidae > Protula > Protula sp. h YS-2021. Next base: position 57,762,842 of record OX457025.1, read on the forward strand.
ACCACCAAACATACGTTGTGCTACTCGACCTGTAACATCTTTCGCGATATCTTTTGCAGCCCTTTTAAGATGTGGTGCAACGACTTTAGCCCCTGTCTTAAGCAGTGGAATAGCTTTTCGAGCCAATGATCCCAGTATTGAACCAATACCATCTCCATATTGTATTCGCGCTCCTTTAAATCCTGGTAATTCTCCACCCACTTGACGAAGAAAATGGTTGCGATATATAGATGGATTGTGTGTGTATGCTTTCATAATGCTTTTGGTCGAAAATGAAGTTTACAGATCACCTTTCCAGTTTGAAATGGAACATTATGGCCTCTGTCGTCCTTAATATTCATTTCTATCACGTCAACTTTGGATGTGTTTACAGGAACATAATGAGGTTCTCCATAACTTTTCATGATAATTTCTCCATCATGTCCTTGTATTCCAACAGAACGTAGCAAAGGAACATAATAATCACCAACAACTTGTGGCTCACAAATACTACAGTACACATAAAGTGTATAAAATCCCTGTTTCACATCAGCTTTATGTTCAGCTGTACACATTTCAGTATACCATTGATCTGGGATAAATCCTAAAATCTCAGCTAATCCAAAGGAGAATGACACTTCAAAGTCATGATTTAGAAATAGACAAACGCGTCGTCTAATTTTATCATACTTTATCTGAAAAGCTTCTTTAAGGTCATCTTTCATAGAATTAGTTGCTTCTTTATTGACTGCCTGACATATCTCTTGTATGGATCTGTAGTAACCATAAGGAATATTGATTGTGTCAAGAACAACATTATTCAGTGGTTGTTGTCAATACTGAATAGAATAGTCCATTCCATGTCTCATGGTTGTCCATGTATGTGGATATTGAATTTCAGCTAAAGCCACTTCATATTTTCCGTTCAGATAGATGGTTCGAGGCATACGAATTTGATAATTCGAAGTCTTGTTGTTGGGATAATAGTTCATACTAGCATTGCTGGGTAAAGTAATGTAAAAACTTGTTGACTCCATGACAGCTAAATCGTTTATGTGATGTAGATAGACTAGATGTGTATATACATTACTTCATGTTTGACACTCTTCATCCTCACTTTCTACATTGCTGTCTACATTATTGTCTAAATTGCTATCTACATGATCTAAATTGGTATCTACTACTTCTCCCTGACAACAAGCACTAACACACCTAATTTTTACAGGAATAGTATTTTTATTTCCATTTTCTTTACAACAACAACACCATAACTCTTTAATCCATGTTAAAAAGTTTCCCATCCTTCTGGAAACAATCTTTGTTGACGTTGTTGTTGCTCTTTTGTAATATCTTCACGAGTTGTCTTTTTGCCAAAAACAGTTTTTGGAATATTAGCGTCTACAATTTCCTCAATAAACTGCTTCCAACCACGTGGTGGTTCTCGTCGTTCTTTTCTTTTTGTAGCAACCAATGCTTCTTTCAACAAATCAATAATGTTAGAATTTGTAATGACAGTACCTGTTTTTAAAACAAGTTCATTTTTATCTGTCCATCTTGTACCATATTTCTTAAGTTCTGCCAGAAGTTGTGTTAGTTTTACATGATAAATTGGTTGAAAATGGTTTAGAAACTGTTGAGACTTTTCTGATTTTTCTGCATTAGATGCTGTAACAGACTTTTGTCGTTGTTGTTGTGATTGAATTGTTCGTAAATGACGTCCAAGCACTTGATACATTTCTATTGCTTTTTCGCGAGTTCGTTTCCCACGTAAAAGTTTATTCATTTTCGTTTTGATTTCAACATCTTTTCCCTTCTTTTCTAACAACATTTTATATTCATATTCAGGAATGAGAACCATTTTCAAAGTATGTTTCATTTTAACAGCAACTGAGCTAACAAGGGTAATGCAAATTTAGCAATAGCTCCAATAAATTCTCCTTTCTGATTAACCAACTTCTTTTTTCTTCGAAGTGATATCTCCTTATTTGCCAGTGTACGTAGGGTATGACGTTCACACTTGAATAACTTATACCTTTTTGAGCTTAAGGGAAAATGTCCTCGCAATATATTCAAACAAATTTCAAACAAGCTAGTTAATTCCTCCTTAGTAGCTTGTTGTAGTAAGGATTTACGTCGTTTAGGCCCGCTGCGTGCGAGCAAGTGAAGGAAAGGTTGATTCGCTTGAATACGTTTAGACATCTTGGCTGCGAATCGTTAAGTGACTTGGTTCTTGTTCATACGCTACCTTATCAACATATACGTAATGTGTATCGTTTGGTAAAATGCCTGTACGAATACGTAGTTGATCATTTGTCTTCGGCTTCAAATCAATGAATAAATAGCCATGAGGTTTGCTGGTAGCATCTTGATAGGCTTCTATGAGAAATTGAGATTTTCCAGGATACATTTGTCGCGCTAATGTACTTATTTGTTGACTGTCTCTAGAATTTTTAAACAGAAAGATGTAATGTGTATTCAAACTAATATTACGCATTTCTCTACCATGATGAAACAAATTATGCCCAATAAAAATAATGCTTAGATTTTGATGACTGCTGCCAACACTAAAGAGACGTGTCATGCGCTCATCACTATGACATTTGGTCATTAAGTCATCAATGATGAGTAAGTTTGCTTTTTTTCGGGTTAAAACGCTCTTTAATGTTATCTGGAATGCCTTGGTAAAATTCCACACCTTTCATTCCCTTATACAAAGGCTGATCTGCTGCATAGAGCCGTAAAATGGTTTTTGGAGAGGGTTTAATTAACTTTTGTTCTAGAATTTCTCTAACTAGAGAAGTTTTACCACTGCCTGTAGGCCCAGAGACCAAACACGTGAATGGATGCTTCATTTTCGAATATCTGTTTCTTTCACCCAACTGTTAAACTTCTTTGGCCAACCTAACCACTTCACAAATAATTCTTTAACACCTCGTCTTCTTCGTGTTTTCAAAACCTTTTCAATTCTGTAGACTGATTCTGTATCTTTTGTCACTTTCTGCAGTTCTTCTTCATAAAAATGTCCATCAATATCTTCATCCAAAAAGTCTTTCATACGATACAAGTGTATTCCTTGCTTCTTACAACGATGTGTGATAATGAACAATTCTTGCGTCCACTTTATATGATAATCCCGTTGAAATACATATTTCATGTGAGAAATGCGAACCTGATCACCAATTTTAAATTTGTAGGGTTTTTCTTCTGTTTTAATTTCAATTTGTCTACATACATATACTTCCACACTTTCGATTCTATGTCTTTACGAATATCTGCAGGAGCATACTTATTAGGGAGGGAGCCATGAGGTCTATGGTTGTAATTATACACTAAGTCTGGAAGGATGTCCATGTATCGATACGTTTGATTATGAAGGAAATATCGATACATCATTCCCTTTAGAGTACGAATGACTCTCTCAGCAAAGTTGGCTTTGGTTTCATTCTTTGTCGTATAGGCATGTATTCCCTCTTTCTTCAAAAATGCTTTTACCCATCTGTACTTAAATTCAGTGCCTTTATCTGACCTTAGAGTTCGTGGTCTTCGTTGTGTTTCATGAAAAATCTTTTGAAAGGCTTCTATGACGCTGGTATGTGATTTATTAGGTAATGGTTGCACCCATAAATATTTGGAAAACACATCAATGACAACCAATAAAAAGTGGGTGTCATCATTATAGGAAGCTATGTTTCCCATGTGTAATGACACGTTGCCTTTTAAACCTGTATTTTACAGGTTGTAGTAAACTGAAGGCATCTTGATCCTGTAACCATTTCTTCACTTGTGAATAAGTGACTGGTTGATCATGTTTTTTTAATATGTGATAAAGTTTGTAAGGACCAGCAAATGCCCGGGGTTGACCAGGTTTAAAGTAAATATTGGTTAAGTAGTCTTTCCACGTCGACATGTTAACACTAAATGATCAACACTTGTTAACATATCTTACATTTTATTTCATCAACACGTCTTGCATTTTATCAACACATGTAACATTTTATTTTATCAACATATCTTGCATTTTATCAACACATCTTAAATTTTATCAACATATCTTACAAATCAAGTATTGATACAATGGTGTGACTAATTGGAGTCCATTGATCTTCAATGTATATTAACCAGCTACTGTCAAATGTGATAGCATCTACACCATATTTTTCACAACGTTGATTTGCATTATCTAACAATTTATCTAAATGAATGTAATATTTAGCTTAATTCCAATATGTATAGACACATGTAGAATGACACATATGTTCTGAACACTCTTCATTTTGACAAGCAGGACATACTAAACATGCAAACTTTTTTACAGCTAATAACATTTCTTCACAATATGTTTTTTGCATAATATATTGTCTCAATGTAATGTCTGCCATTATACTGCAATGTAGATTAACCACTCTCTCACTTCATCAAACAGTCTTGGCTCAAATCGAGCGAAGTGATATGCTGCTTCCACATCAAACTCCTCAGCTCCACCAATGTTTGAAAACATACACTCTTTGATGAAATCCTCGCGTAAGTTTGGTACGTTCAGCGTGGAATGAGCAAGTTCCCAATAAATATCAAAGTGCTGCAGTTGTTGTTGAATAGATCCAAAACGTGTCAGTTCACTTATCATGTAGTCCACATACTTGTCCTTGAAACAAGTTTCTACATCCATCTTTCACATGTTCATATAACACGTCTGCACACTATGACGGCTGGTAAGCCAATGACTCTCAGTCTTACTCCGCAGAAACAGTTAGTGAGCCGCACTTGTTGCAGAAGTTATCTGGTTCACACAACTTGCAATTGTACTTGTGGCAGTGACAATCATAATCCTCAGCATATCCGTAAGCACCACAATATTCACAGGTAAGTCCAAGTTGATTTTGCACATCCATATTCTGCAATTGAACTTCAGCCAGTCTTTTCTTGGATAACTTTGACACTTTCATCCGTTTGTCCTTTTGCAGCTTGATAGGAGTTTTCTTGCCATGATATTCCGTACATGGCGATAAGGTTGAATTAATGCTATCCATCTCCTGAAGCAATGTCTCCCATTCACCATCATTCATGTTGATGTAAAACTTGTATTCTTTCCCTTCAAACAGTGATGCTTGCACAAAACTCACATAGCGCATATCCAAGTATGAAATGACTTCAAGCCACTTCGTTTGCGTTAAGTACAGTTTGAAGCCAATGTCGCGTAATCTTGCTAAGTTCAGGCACATAATCTTCCACAAGGATGGCGATAAAGCAAGCCATCTCTCTCCACGTTTGATTCGAATAAATAATCCAAATTGTCCATGCTCCACAGTAATGGTTAAGTTTGCACTAATTTTAAAGCTGCTTGTCTTCTCCATGGCTGCGCGTCGAATGATGACTGCACTTGACACCTCACTCCTTTTATATGGACATTACATGTATGTTTTCATGAGATGTTTGCAAAATCGCGGAGTGATCTCGTTGAAACCATCCAGAAAGGCTCTTGGTAAACCGTTCAGTTCAGGCACATAATCTTCCACAAGGATGGCGATAAAGCAAGCCATCTCTCTCCACGTTTGATTCGAATAAATAATCCAAATTGTCCATGCTCCACAGTAATGGTTAAGTTTGCACTAATTTTAAAGCTGCTTGTCTTCTCCATGGCTGCGCGTCGAATGATGACTGCACTTGACACCTCACTCCTTTTATATGGACATTACATGTATGTTTTCATGAGATGTTTGCAAAATCGCGGAGTGATCTCGTTGAAACCATCCAGAAAGGCTCTTGGTAAACCGTCTGTTAGAGATTGTCTCATGACAATCACTAAAAAGTCTCCTCGTTTGCGACTTCCAATTATCCATTGAAAGAGCATTGGCATGGTGAAATGTCCTTTTTCATAGAGGTAAGCCATCATATCGTACACCTTAATACGTTCTTCAAGGTACTTGAAGCCATGTAGCATGACCTTCGCACATTTGGAATCGCGATCCTCATCAACACACTTTGGTGCCGGTAGACATAAAGTCTTAAAAAGTTCCTCATGAAGACTTCGAATAAGTGGAACGAAACGTCGGGTCATGGATTCGAAGAATTGTGGCTCTGATGCGGGAAGATGCTCTATGTTTCCTTCTAGCATGTAGATAAGCTGAATGACAGTGTTCACTTCTTCCGTTAGGTACATGTATGTGTGCTGATCGAAAAAGCCTTCTTCACATAAGCGCCATAAAATGTTGCAATCGATCAGAGGAATCACTGCCTGAAAGTTTCGCTTCAACAGCGTGACGTCTTCCTCTGTAACAGGAATAGTTTTGCTCAATTCGAATTTAGATTTGAGCTGCTTTTCTTCGTCGTCGCTGTCATCATCGTCGTCATTGTCGTCATTGTCGTCATCACCGTCGTTGTCATCATTGTCGTCATCACCGTCGTTGTCATCGTCGTCGTTGTCATCGTCATCGCTTGACATGACGACTTCTTCCTCCTCAAGATGCTCTAGATGAGCCTGTAACTTTGTACTAAGTGGCTTGGCGCTACCATTTACAAGCGCATTGGCAACCAAGAACGGGTAGTCAGATCCCTCAGGACTGGGCATTGCTTGCTGTACTTCTTCAGGCCTAGTTTGCTGTACTGTAGACACGGCTGACGGAGCCCCTAATGCTTCCTCCAAGGCTTTTTCAGCTTCTGCTAGTGTACTTAGGAAGGCAGCAGTCTCCTCTGCAGTTAAAACTGCATCTGTAAAAGCCATTGTTTCATTGCTAAAAAGGCTATCAATTTCCATGTTGCCAGCCGTTGCTGCTTTTCGAGACGTCTCCATGATGGTTTGGTAATGCAATGGTCATAGCGGTGTCAACCCAACCTTTTTATACTAGTGGCGGTGAGCCAGCGCCTAATTGTTTGTGAGCCAGGGGGGGGGGGGGTCCTTGCTTCATATCCGCTGCCCAGGGGGGTCCTTACTTTATGTAGGCAGTTTGCTTCTATCCCTAGGGGGGGGGGGGGTCCTCACTTCAGGTCGCTTCTATTCCTAGGGGGGGGGGTTCTCGCTTGAAGTGGTATATAAGTGGTAGCCATTTCAGTTCAGGCTCACAACCGCTTTCAACTTTCACGACAATGGAGCTCTTCTTTGCGTTAAGCGATGCTCTCACGCTGAGGGAAGTCAGGGAGGTGCAAGTGCCGGTGGTGCCGCCAGTAAACCAGCCTGTGAGATATTTTTTCTACCAGATGCTGCCGGACCCTGCCAACGCCAAGGTCCTCTGTGTTCCGGTCTTTTTTAACCGGAGGGTGACGCTGGAAAAGCGGTTGGAAAATATCGAGCAGGGACATTACGTCGAGGCTTACTTCCGATGCACCATGCTGGGGGAATCGATACCATCAAGACTTGAGGAGGAAGAGTATCCAGCGTGGGGAAGATTCTTCCTCCAGCAAGACCTCGACATATGTATCGCATGCGGCTGCATACTCAGTCCTGATCGCGTTATTGCTGTGGATTGCGGCCATCAATCATGTATTTACTGCGCTGCAATTTGGACTCAGATGATGGCGCTTGCTGATCAATACACGACTGCATGCTTCATCTGTCGACTGAAAACGGATCATTTCGTTTTCAACAGTCAGCAATTAACACACTGCGCAAGGCCAGTCCAAGATATCCTAGAGATTTAGAGTCCGGCAGCAAAAACCTGCCGGCCCTTCTATGGGCCACCCACCAATACGAAATAAGCACTAATCGTGTCATGGTGTTGGTATGTATGTGTATGCATGAGAGTGTGGGAAATGCTAAATAAAAAAAATAAAAAAGGGGTGATTTTTTACCCCCTTTTTTATACCCCCTTTTGACTTTAAGAGGGGCTTTATAGGTGAGCTCTAACCATGTAGCTATGAGTTCTCTATTTATATAACGGAGAAATTGTACGTTTGGGGAGGTGTCTCATCTGTCCGTCTGCCGTTGGATGGTTGTTTGAATGGCCGCCCGTTTGAATGCCGTTTGAATGACCGCCCGTTTGAATGGCCGCCCAGTAGGTAGAAAAGGTTGGTTCCACCACACTTTGTGACGTCATACTGTCTGGAAGTGACGTCATCATGTCTGGAGCGGATTTCTGCGCCACTTTGTGACGTCATACTGTCTGGAAGTGACGTCATAGCGTCTGGAGCGGAAGTGTTGTCTGGACCGGAAGTCATGATAAGCGTTAGGATAGGCGCGGCCATCCATGAGGTCATAATGAGGTCATAATGAGGTCATAATGAGGTCATACTGTCTGGAGCGAAAGTCTGGAGCGAAAGTTGCTTGATAGTGTTGGCCCAGTCAATCATCATGAAGTCAACGAACTCCACCTGTCAATCAGTGTAACCATGGCAACAGACCCTAAAAAGCCATGACCTCCCCCCCCCCCTCGAAATTGTGATTTTTGCATATTTATCCGTTTCAGACGATTCTGAACATTTTTCATTTTTTGGGTCGACCACTCCCCCCCCCCCCCTCGAAATTGTGATTTTTGCATATTTATCCGTTTCAGACGATTCTGAACATTTTTCTTTTTTTTTTTGGGTCGATCACCCCCCCCCCACCCTCGAAATTGTGATTTTTGCATATTTATCCGTTTCAGACGATTCTGAACATTTTTCATTTTTTTTGGGACGACCACCCCCCCCCCCCCCCCTCGAAATTGTGATTTTTGCATATTTATCCGTTTCAGACGATTCTGAACATTTTTCATTTTTTTTTGGGTCGACCACCCCCCCCCCCCTCGAAATTGTGATTTTTGCATATTTATCCGTTTCAGACGATTCTGAACATTTTTCATTTTTTGGGTCGACCATCCCCCCCCACCCCCCCTCGAAATTGTGATTTTTGCATATTTATCCGTTTCAGACGATTCTGAACATTTTTCATTTTTTTTTGGGTCGACCACCCCCCCCCCCTCGAAATTGTGATTTTTGCATATTTATCCGTTTCAGACGATTCTGAACATTTTTCATTTTTTGGGTCGACCATCCCCCCCACCCCCCCTCGAAATTGTGATTTTTGCATATTTATCCGTTTCAGACGATTCTGAACATTTTTCATTTTTTTGGGTCGACCACCCCCTGGAGCAAGTGGAGCAAGAGTTACACACTACAATTGGATCACATCAGATCCAGGGATGGCATTCAGTGACAACTATTTCGGTAAGTGTTTATTGAAACTTTAGAAATAAAAAGTGAACTTTGCAAACAAACTTTGTAAACAAACTTTGTAAACAAACTTTAGTTATTTGCATGATTGAAACTTTGTAAACAAACTGTGTAAACAAACTTTTTAAACAAACTTTGTAAACAAACTTTGTTAACAAACTTTGTAAACAAACTGTGTAAACAAACTTTATAAACAAACTTTATAAACAAAATTTGTAAACAAACTTTGTAAACAAACTTTATAAACAAAATTTGTAAACAAACTTTATAAACAAAATTTGTAAGCAAACTTTGTAAACAAACTTGACTTATTAACATAATTGAAAATTTGTAAACAAACTTTGTAAACAAAATTTGTAAACAAACTTTGTAAACAAACTTTGGTTATTTGCTTAATTGAAACTTTGTAAAACAATACCTTTCATTATACTTGGTCGATTTATATGAAAATTTCACCATTTGATTCAGTTTTATGTAAAGTTTTAACATGATCATAGGCTATTTGCGCAGCTAGCTGTATGCATTTTTACCGCCATTTTAACTTAAAATTGTGATAACTTTCGTTATAACTTTCGTTATAGTTGACTGAAAATTTCACCATTACAGTGCTTCTTCGCGGATGAATACCATTTGGCAGACCATTTAACTTCACCGCTAGATGTCTCTGCTGTGCAGCAGTACAGCTGTACAACTGTAAGTGAGATATTCATATACACAAGTAAAATTCTGCTGAGTCAGCAATTTTTGAACAAAGTTACACACCATATTTTGATTACATGGAAGTAGTATAAAAGCATGAGTGAAACATGTCAACTAGTCAACTAGTGATACATTCTGCTGAGTTAACACACCATTGAAGTGGTATAAAAGGAAGAGTGAAACGTATATTTTACTTCATTTCAGTTCTAGCAGTTGAAGAAACAACAACGATGGCAACAGTCTACTGTCATGATTGTGATGTGACATTTCCATCTCTGGAAGTGTTCGTGGCACATACATGCAAACCAGCTAGGATGAAACGTGCTCGTAAAGAGCTTGTTGAGCAGATTGAAGCCAAGAGACGAAAGACCTTACAAGATGATGTTGAAAGACCTGATCCAGTCCTCTGCGGTGAATGTGTAAAGATATTTGCATCTATGGAAGCGTTTGACACACATGCATGTGTTGAGATGGAAAATGTGTCTCATGAAGAACAAAGAAAGAAAGAGACAGGACAAGTAGGCAGAGGCAGAAGAGTGAGTCTTGGTGAAAACGCACAGGAAAGACGGTTTGAGCCTGAAGATGGATCGGATTTGCTACTCGAAATGCGACAACAAGAGAATAGAATCAAGAGACATTTGTTCGAAACGTTAAACCGTGGCATGAAATGGTACATTGTGGTACATGCACGCTTCAAGAAAATGACACCAAATGTTGAAGGCGTGATGGTAGAACAGGTGGATAATGCCTTCATCAGTAGTCCAACGTATGCAGCATACAATCCAACAGATATTGAGAAGGACTTGCCAGAAGCCTATAAAGAATTGTTTACCAGGTTTGATGAACATGAGCGACAAGGTTCTGGTTGGGTGTTGGATAACATATTATTCATTGAAGTGCATACAGCTACGTCAGCGCCACTGGAAGCGAGCAGTTTTATCCCACTACCGAAGAAAGTAAAGAATACAGGAGGTGTGTTAAACATTCAGAATAAAGACAACAAATGTTTCTTATGGTCTGTATTGGCTCACCTTCACCCTTCAACAGATAGAAACCCACAGCGTGTGCATCAATACAAAGCATTTGAGAACGAATTGAAGGTGGAAGGCATGACATTTCCCACACCGATTACAGACATTCCAAAATTTGAAAAGGAGAATGATGTGTCCATTAACGTGTTTGGATATGAACATGATGAAGTTGTTCCCATACAACTGAGTCGAAACACCAGTGCGAGAGAAATCAACTTACTTTTGATTAGCAATGACAAGACAAGACATTACTGCCTCATCAAGAATTTCAGCAGACTGATGGCTTATCGAACAAAGCGTCAGAATGCAATATTTTATTGTTTCAACTGTCTTCACGGATTTAGGCGACAAGATCTGTTAGACAAGCATCGTGAAGTGTGTGGCAAGCATGGCGCACAACGTTTATCATTCCCCAAGGAACCCTTCATCAAGTTCAAGAATGTAGCCAAACAACAGCGAGCGCCGTTTGTCATTTATGCAGACTTTGAATGTTTCACGAAAAAACATGAAGGAGACAAGTATCAGCATCATCGTCCAAACAGCTTCGCCTATGTGGTTGTCAGCCAGTATGATACACGTGCTCCAGTCGTGTATCGAGGAGATAATGCTGTGAAAGTCTTTTTAGACCATATGGTGAATGAGCGTGATCGTATTGTGCATGGTTTACAACAGAAAAAGAAAATGGTCATGACTCATGAAGATGAAGAGCATTATAAGAACGCCACAGATTGTTACATTTGTCATGAGCCTCTAGGAGCAGATCATGTGAGAGATCATGACCATATCAATGGCAAATACCGTGGAGCTGCACATAGTCAATGCAATTTGCAATTTCGACTTAGAAAAGATCAGCAAGGAGATAAAGATTCTTTCATCATTCCTGTGTTTTTCCACAATTTACGAGGCTATGACAGTCATTTGATCATGGAAGAAATTGGAAAGTTCAAAAACGAAAGGATTACAGTCATTCCCAACACCGTTGAGAATTATATTGCATTCACCATGAGCAATCTGAAATTTACAGACAGTTATCAGTTCATGAGTACTTCTCTACAGAAGCTGGTCTCCAACCTGGCGGCAGAAGGGAAAGAGAACTTTTATCACATGACGTCACACATTCACGATAGTGACCAACAAGAGTTACTGTTGAGAAAGGGAGTGTGCCCTTATGATTACGTGGATGAGCCATCCAAGTTTGCTGAAACACAACTGCCGTCCAAGGACAAGTTTTACAGTCTGCTCAGTGAAGAAGACATTAGCGATGAGGATTATGCGCATGCGCAGAAGGTGTGGGAGACATTCCAGTGTACTACATTTGGTGAATACCATGACTTGTACCTGAAATCAGATGTGTTGCTGCTGGCTGACGTGTTTGAAAACTTTCGTCACGTATGTCTCAACACGTATGAATTGGATCCTGCTCACTACTATACAGCGCCAGGACTGTCCTGGGATGCCATGTTGAAAGCGACAAAGGTGAAATTGGAATTGATCAACGACATTGACATGTATCAAATGGTTGAACAAGGTCTACGTGGAGGAATATCTGTCATCACACACAAGTATGCGAAAGCAAATAACCCCTACGTAGCAGATTACGATCCCAGGAAACCGACCAACTACTTGACGTACCTGGATGCAAACAACTTGTATGGCTGGGCCATGTCGCAAAGCAAGCCGGAAAGTGGATTTATGTGGGTGAGCGAGCCAGAATCCATTGACTTTATGGATGTGGATGAAGATGACGAGATTGGATGCATTTTAGAAGTGGATTTGAAATACCCATATGCAATCCATGATCGTCATAATCACTACCCAGTGGCTCCAGAACGGAAATGTGTGAAAGTGGGAGAATTGTCAGAACATAGTCAGAAGCTACGGAAAGATCTAAACATGAAAGGCAAACCTAGTGAAAAGCTCATTCCCAACCTGTGTGACAAGAAGAAATATGTGCTTCATTATAGAAATTTACAGCAATATGTCTCACTGGGATTGAAAGTCACGAAGGTGCATCGTGCCATCATGTTTGCACAGAGCAAATGGTTGGCAAAATACATCTCCTTGAACACGGAAAAGAGAAAGTTGGCCAAGAACCCGTTTGAGAAAGACTTTTTCAAACTGATGAACAACTGTGTTTGGCAAAACTATGGAAAATGTAAGAAAACGCATCAATGTGGAACTTGTTCACCAGGAAAAGCGGTTCAAGAAACTTGTGGCCAAACCTTCCTTCCACAAATTTAGAATTTTCAACGAAGATTTGACCGCGGTACATTTGCGCAAAGTGGATCTGCTTCTGGATAAACCCATTCAAGTTGGTTTCACCATTCTCGACCTCAGCAAGGTGCTCATGTTCCACTTTCATTACAACTACATCATGACCAAGTATCCCAACGCCAAGCTGTTGTTCAGCGACACCGACAGTCTATGTTATGACATAGAAACGGACGATATCTACAAAGACATGCAGGAAGATGCCGACTTGTTCGACACAAGTGACTATCCCCCAGATCATTTCCTGCATTCCAACGTGAACAAGAAAGTGCTTGGGAAAATGAAAGATGAGACGGCGGGCATTCCCATTGAAGAGTTTGTTGGACTTCGACCGAAAATGTATAGTATGATATATGGTGGGAAAGAAAAACGTACGGCCAAAGGCATCACTCGCGCGTGTCAAAGACGGATGAAACATCAGCAGTATAGAGACAGTTTGTTCAACCAAACGCAAACGATGACTACAGGACACATCATACGAAGTCATGACCACCAGATTTTCTCGGAGAAGTTGAGGAAAGTGGCTCTCTCTCCCTTTGATGATAAGCGATATGTGATGAGTGATGGCTATTCCACTTTGGCGCATGGGCATTACAGTATATAAGGGGGAAACACTTCAACTTTAGAGTCAGTTGAGGTGTGAACACTGAAGCGTCAACATGAAAAGATCTGCAACAACGGATATGGATACTCTTGCTGATACAGTGAAAGACATGAATGTGAAACATCCTGATACTACCATCAAGAAATTAAAAGTGGAGATAGCACCAACACCACAGTCGTGGGATGGAATGCTTTCTCTAGGCAATGGAAAGTATATCAAGATTATGAAACAAAGTAATGAAGGTGTGATAAACATTCGCAAATACCTCAGAGATGAGGGGACTGGAAAAAACCGTCCAACGAAAAAGGGAATTTTGCTGACAATACCTGAATGGAAAATGCTGAAGAAGCAGGTGAAAGAAGTGGATAAAAGGCTTCGCAGACAAGACGACAAGTCATAACAAGGTAACAATCATGAATGCACTCATGTTGGACGATGGTGTTTACCTTAAAGTTAATGAGAGGAATGAAGTGATGATGGGTTCTCGGAGATGTTCTGCTTATCGGTTTAAACCTGAAGTGTGGGAACTTTAAAAACATACCGCTTGAAGCTGGGTTTAAACGCAGACTTGAAAATAAACTGGAAGTGACGGTGGCTGAATATGATTCTAACATACGTGTGACATTCTGTAGAAATCTTTTACAGGATTATCCAAAGGATTATAAGGGAGTTGTGCCAGACACACCCTATGCACAGTTGATCTTCTTTGATATCAAGAACTGGCGCGCAATCTTACGATTCCTAGAAGCGATACAACATCCGATGTTCGACATCATCCGAGTATAAAATACATGGACGAGATGGAAGACGACTATGTGTTGGATTATGAACCCATGACATATGGATTCTCATACATGAGAAACTTATTTGATGATATTGTGCTACGACATCTCGTCCTATCGCTTGATGACCAATCCGTGTTGAAGGATCATCTAGACAAGTTGAGAATACCCGGCTTTCTCCTAGCAGTCTCAAATGAATTAGAAGTGCGTGTGACTGAGAACGGTCTAGACGTGTTTGTACAATTTCGCCAATATGACGAGCTTACAGAAGACTGCGACATCATCACCCTCAGCACCGTGGAATGGAACGCGCTGTTGCAAGCATTGGATTGGAAAGAACCTGACGCTTGAATTCAAAGAGCATGGAATACAACTTATGCGGGGTACCAAATCCATTGAGCTGACACAACATATATGGACATGGATACGTGTGATGGACATAAATGAAGAAGGATATGAACTGAAACTGTCTGAACATGAAACTGCTAAAGTGATAAAGTTTGGTGATGTGCGTTATGTAAGCTTTCATAGCATTTACAAACACGGATGTAATGTCTATGATACCTATATCAATTTAGATTCTAATGAATGGCATGCATTGATGAATGTATTGAAAAATGAATGTGATTGTAAATAAAAAGTTTGTAAATAGTGTAAATAGACTTTGTAGTTAAGAATTTGTAAATAGTGTAAATAGACTTTGTAAATAAAAGTTTGTAAATAGTGTAAATAAAAGTTTGTAAATAAAAGTTTGTAAATAGTGTAAATAGAATTTGTAGTTAAGAATTTGTAAATAGTGTAAATAGCGTTTGTAGTTAAGAGTTTGTAAATAGTGTTTGTAAACTTTGTTAATAGAACACAATAAACAAGACAGTTGTTTGAAACTTGGGTTGTTTTATTTAACAACAACAACTTAACTAATATAACAACAACTTAACTACAACTTAACTAATATAACAACAACAACATTAATAAAACAATGGTTTATAATGTCTATATACAAAATCCTTTACAATAAAATCGCCATCCTTTCTTTTTAATATATTCACAATATCAAACATACTCTGACCTCGAGCTCTATGTAATATATAATATACACAATAAAAACCACATGACGATGATATTGGCGTTTGTAATGAGATAGAATTATACATATAGTCATTTCTTAAAAATATGTCTAAACGATCATCGAGAGGGAACAGTCCATAAGAGTCAAAATATTCTGCAGGGTCTTTATCATAATACACTGCCACCCAATGTTCTCCTGGTTCATCTTGATCGTCTGTGTTGATCACATAGGCGCCGCGTTGTAAAGATGGTAACTGGTCCATGGCAAACACGCCTTGAAACAAGTCTTTGGTCATGACATCATGACTCAATATGGCATCAATCTGCTTCGTGTTCATGACTGGTAGTCGAATTGAATGCTGCGATTTGCACTGATCTCAATAATGTTGTCAAATTCAGCATAGACAATGACATTGATGGTAGGTTGCAAAGCCGTAGCAAAGTTCATTTCTAGCCGCAAATTCCCATGCTTGATCAGGGGGAAATGATCATCGCCATCATAATCCGGTGTTAAGTCAAACGAAAATAAAGCATAACCTCTAGGCCAATCTTCCCGTTTTATAATGGAACTTTTCTCACCATTCAACCGATCAAACGATTTGTAAAGCGTTTCAAAAGCGTTCAGGTATTTGTTCTGTGTAATGTCAAGCTTGAGAGGTTTGGATAGAACTGGTTCACCATCCGTGTACAGTTGCATATAGTCCAGATCAAAATGTTTGAAATCATATGGATTCCTCAATACTGATCCACCAAAAGCTTCATTATGAACCAGACCAATAACAATACGATTTGGTAATTGACCCAAAAAGATGTTATCTTTCACAAAAGACTGAAATCCTGCTGGAATAGCCAAGACTTTACATTCTTTTCTAGTTATGATGATCTTGGCAGGACTTTTCATCAATGCATCTGTATGTCCTAACTGAATACCTGGACTCACCCTCACTTTGCGAATGGTTAAAAATGCCTCTTTCACTTCTACCTTATAGGTATTATTTGCAGCCATCAATACATAGTCATCTTTTTGTCTATGGAAACGCAATTTCAAACTGATGCCATTCGGAAGATAACGATCCTGCTCAAACAAATCTATCCTTAAACCACCTGCGAGCATAACATCACGGCTAAGACGAGTATGTAAATAACGATGATGTAAGCCATTGTTTCCTTGCTCAGCCAAGTCACCACCGTCAGCATTGACATGAAACCCGGATACATATTGTTCATGATTAGGTCTTTTCACCTCATGACTATTCATTGACCCAGCAGTATCCTTGTACATGAGACGCATAGAGCGCTCAGAATGCAGACTTTCTTCCGAGTCATGGATGAGATGAGAGATAATGCTGGTATAACCATGAGTATTGTTGCTATGCGAAACCAAACGATCATTCAGAAACAATTCAATATTAGACCATAACCCATTAAACACATCATTGATGCAAGAGACATTATCATCTGCGCCACACTCTGTTCCATCAGCCTTTAGAATGCGACATACAATATGGAGTTTGCTGTTCTTTAAATCCAGATATTCTTCTGTACTCGCAGGAATGTGGAATTCTATTGGAGCGCCTTCTCTAATGCTTGTAAGTGGTTGATAGTCAACATTATAACTTTTCTCTACAGCAGTTTGCGTCGGTGGTACGTGAAACCATTCCAATGGAGAAAGACTACATTCACACGAATGATTATGAATGAGAGACATGATTTCAAAAGATATCTTTGCGATATTTTGATGTTATCCGTCTGGCTGTTTTTCGTCTTCTGGCACGTTTCGTCGGTTGCACACGCTTTTGTTCTCCAAACACACGTTCACCAAACACACGTTCTGCTACTCGGCCCGTCACATCTTTCGCGACATTCTTTGCAGCCTTCTTAAGATGTGGCGCAACGATCTTAGCCCCAGCATTAAGTAATGGAATAGCTTTGCGAGCCAATGATCCCAGTATGGAACCAATACCATCGCCATATTGGATTCGCGCTCCTTTGAATCCTGGTAATTCCCCGCCCACTTGACGAAGAAAATGGTTGCGATATGCAGACGGATCGTGTGTATAAGCTTTCATATTGCTTTTGGTCGAAAATGAAGTTTACAGATCACCTTTCCAGTTTGAAATGGAACATTATGGCCTGTGTCGTCCTTAATATTCATTTCTATCACGTCAAATTTGGACGTGTTTACAGGAACATAATGCGGTTCACCATACGTTTTCATGATAATGTCTCCATCATGTCCTTGTATGCCAACAGAACGTAGTAAGGGAACATAATAATCACCAACAACTTGTGGTTCACAAATGCTACAATACACATACAGTGTATAAAACCCCTGTTTCACATCCGCTTTATGGTCAGCTGTACATGTTTCAGTATACCATTGATCTGGGATAAATCCTAAAATCTCAGCCAATCCAGCGGAGAAGGACACTTCAAAGCCATAATTTAAAAATAGAAAAACACGTCGTCTAATCTTATCATACTTTATCCGAATAGCTTCTTTAAGTTCATCTTTCATAGAATTAGTCGCTTCTTCATTCACTGCCTGACATATTTCTTGTATGGATCTATAGTAGCCATAAGGAATATTAATAGTCTCAAGTGTCTCTGTCAGTGGTTGTTGTCGATACTGAATAGAATAGTCCATGTCATGTCTCATCGTTGTCCATGTATGTGGATATTGAATTTCAGCTAAAGCCACTTCATATTTTCCATTCAGATAAATAGTTCGAGGCATACGAATTTGATAATTCGAAGCCTTGTTGTTGGGATAATAGGTCATACTCGCATTGCTAGGCAAAGTGATGTAAAAGCTTGTCGACTCCATGATGGGAACTAAATGGTATAGGTGCGTTGACGTTGTCTATATACTTCACGATAGCGCGCGCCATTCGACCAAGTATGCCAAATCTCATCCTCATTCACATGGTCTTTTATTTCTCCTTCACAACACGCGCTTGTACATCTTATTTTTACAGGAATAGTTGTGTCTTGGCAACAACATAGCTCTTTCAGCCATGTTAAAAATTTTCCCATCCTTCAGGAAACTGTCTTTGTTGACGTTGTTTCATTTCTGTTGTAATGTCGTCACGAGTAGTCTTTTTACTAAACATTGTTTTTGGAATATTCGCATCAACAATTTCCTGGATAAATGGATGCCAGCCATATGGTGGTATGGCTCGTTCTTTTCTTCTTGTTGCCACCAATGCTTCTTTCATCAAATCAACCATGTTGGAATTTGCTATAATATCGCCCGTTTTCAACACAAATTCATTCTTCTCTGACCATGTCGTACCATATTTCTTCAGTTCGGCTAAAAGTTGTGTTATTTTTCCATGATAGATAGGTTGAAAATGACTTAAAAATAACTTTTCTGGCTTTTCAGGTGATGATGATGAGGGCTTTTGCTGCCTAGACTGACTTGTTCGTAAATGACGGCCAAGAAGTTGAGACATTTCTATAGCCTTTTCACGTGTTCGTTTCCCACGTAAAAGTGTATTCACTTTCGTTTTAATATCATTTTTCTTTTCTAGCAACATTTTATATTCATATTCAGGAATAAGAACCATTTTCATCATATGTTTCATTTTAGCAGTAGTTTGGCTAACAAGGGCAATGCCAATCTAGCAATAACTCCAATGAATCCTCCTTTCTGGTTAATCAACTTCTTTTTTCGTCGAAGGGATATCTTCTTATCTGCTAGAGTACGTAGCGTATGACGTTCACGTTTAAATTCCTTAAACCGTTTTGAGCTTAAGGGTAAATGTCCTTGCAATATATTCAAACAAATTTCAAACAAGCTTGTTAATTCCTCCTTTGTAGCGTCATGTAGCAAGGATTTACGTCGTTTAGGCCCACTGCGTGCAAGCAAATGAAGAAACGGCTGGTTCGCTCGAATACGTTTAGACATCTTGACTGCGAATGGTCAAATGAGTTGGTTCTTGTTCATACACTGCTTTATCAATATAGACATAATGTGTATCTTTTGGTAAAATGCCTGTACGAATACGTAGTTGATCATTTGTCTTTGGTTTTAAATCAATGAATAAATAACCATGAGGTTTGCTAGTAGCATCTTGATAGGCTTATATGAGAAATTGAGATCTTCCAGGATACATTTGCCGCGCCAATGTACTAATTTGTTGACTGTCTCTCGGATTTTTAAACAGAATGATATAATGTGTATTCAAACTAATATTTCGCATCTCTTTCCCATGATGGAATAAATTATGCACAATAAAAATAATGCTTAGATTTTGATGACTGCTGCTAACACTAAAGAGACATGTCATACGCTCATCACTATGACATTTGGTCATTAAGTCATCAATGATAAGTAAGTTTGGTTTCTTCGGGTTAAAACGCTCTTCAATGTCATCTGGAATGCCTTGGTAAAATTCCACGCCTTTCATTCCCTTGTACAAAGGCTGATCGGCTGCATAGAGCCATAAAATGTTTTTCGGAGAGGGTTGAATCAATTTTTGTTCTAGAATTTCCTTCACCAGAGACGTTTTGCCACTGCCTGTAGGTCCAGAGACCAAACATGTAAATGGATGCTTCATTGTTGAATGTCTGTTTCTTTCACCCAACTGTTAAACTTGTTTGGCCAACCTAACCACTTGATAAATAATTCTTTCACACCTCCTCCTCGTCTTTTACGTGTTTTCAAGACCTTTTCAATTCTGTACACAGATTCAATATCTTTGGTCACTTTCTGCAGTTCTTCTTCATAGAAATGACCATCAATATCTTCGTCTAAAAAGTCTTTCACACGATATAAATGTATTCCTTGCTTCTTACAACGATGTGTGACAATGAAGACTTCTTGCGTCCATTTGATGTGATAATCGCGTTGAAACACATATTTAATGTGGGAAATGCGAACATGATCGCCAATGTTAAATTTGTACTTCTTCTTCTTTGGTTTCAATTTCAGTTTGTCGACATACATATACTTCCACACTTTTGATTCGTTGTCTTTACGAATCTCGGCTGGAGCATATTTATTAGGAAGAGAACCATGAGGTCTATGGTTGTAATTGTACACCAAGTCTGGAAGAATGTCTAAGTAACGGTAAGTTTGATTATGTAGAAAATACCGATACATCATTCCCTTCAGAGTACGAATGACTCTTTCAGCAAAGTTGGCTTTGGTTTCATTCTTTGTGGTATAAGCATGAATGCCTTCTTTCTTCAAAAATGCTTTAACCCATCTGTTTTTAAATTCTGTTCCTTTATCAGACCTTAGAGTTCGCGGTCTTCGTCGTGTGTCATGAAAAATCTTTTGGAAAGCTTGTATGACGCTGGTATGTGATTTATTAGGTATTGGCTGTACCCAGACATATTTGGAAAACACATCAATGACAATGAGTAAAAAGCGTATGTCATCCTTATAGGGAGCTATGTTTCCCATATCAGCCAAATCAATATCCCACATATCATCAATACCACGTGTAATGACACGTTGTCTTTTGAACCTGTATTTTACAGGTTGGAGTAAACTGAAAGCATCTTGATCCTGTAGCCATTTCTTCACTTGTGAATGTGTGACTGGTTGATTATGTTTTCGTAAGATGTGATACAGTTTGTAAGGACCAGCAAATGCTCCAGGCTGTCCAGGTTTGAAGTAAATATTGGTCAAGTAGTCTTTCCACGTCGACATAGTCACACCGAATGAAAACCACCTTCTCAACAGAACAGCTTTTATTTTATAACTCAACAGAACAGCTTTTATTTTATAACTCAACCAACATCACTTAACTAACATAGTAACTTAACTAACATGTATTTATAACTAACATGTATTTATAACTAACATATATTTACAGATCAAGTATGGATACAATGGTATGAATCACTGGAGACCATTGGTCTTCAATGAACATTAACCAATGACTGAGTTCATCCAATGTAATAGCATCTACACCATATTTCTCACAACGTTGATTTGCATTATCTAACACTTTATCTAAATGAATGTAATATTTAGCTTCATTCCAATATGTATAAACACATGCAGTATGATAAGTATGTTCTGAACACTCTTCATGTTGACAAGCAGGACAGACTAAATAGGCAAACTTTTTTACAGCGGATAACATTTCTTCACAATAAGCTTTTTGCACAATATATTGTCTCAGTGTCATGTCCGCCATTATGCAGTCTTGTGAGTCTTGCAGCACAAGTCTGTCAGGTTTAGCAAGTTATGCTGCTCCGGCAATGTAGCACAAGTCTGTCAGGTTATGCTGCTCCGGCAATGCAAGTCTGTCAAGTTCAGCAAGTTTTTTCCAGTTGCTGTTCACTTAACACACTTCTCCATGTTCACACGTCTGCACATCAAGTCTCACACAACAAGATTCTCCATGTTGACTTTGTTTCTGTTGTTTTATTCTGACATGTCGGTTTCTTCCTGTAATAATATATCTTTTAATATATTTGCTGCCTCTTCTATCATGTTCTTTCTTTGTTTACGTTGAAACCACTCACATAAAACTAAATTTGCTAGTAAGAAAAACATTGTTATCAATTCACTATGTTGTTACAAAGATGATTAAAAGGTTCTCTTACCTGATAAAGCTGCTCGGTTTCCTCTTCTTCTTTACAACAATCTCTCAAATGATCCACTACGGTGAAATATACTTCAACATCAGTACGAGCAGAATAAAGTGCAGAATCAAAGTCAAAGTCAGGATCTTCTTCTATTCCAATTTTATGACATTCTCCAAGAAATCTTGAATGCAGTTCAATCACATCAAGACTATGATGTACAACATCCCAAAAAGCATCCAAATGATAAAGTTGATAGTCTGGAGTGCAACAGCAAGTAAGTTTAGCAATCATCAAGTCAATATAAGCATTTTTAAAACATGCGTCCATCTTGATTCAGTGTGTCGTGTGAGCTTTTTACTTTGCTTCACTGACTTTAAGTACTCCACACTTGCCGCAGAAGTTGTTTGGTTCACACAACTTGCAATTATACTTGTGGCAGTGGCAATGATAATCTTCCACATATCCACAAGCACCGCAATAGTCACAGGTAAGTCCAAGTTGATTTTGCACGTTCATGTTCTCCAACTGAACTTCAGCCAGCCTTTTCTTGGATAGCTTTGACACCTTCATCCGACCATCCTTTTGCAGCTTGATGATTGTTTTCTTGTCATGACATTCCTCACATGGTGATAGGGCTGAGTTGATGTTGTCCATCTCCTGAAGCAGTGTCTCCCATTCACCATCATTCATGTTGATGTGATGTGTGTATTCTTTCCCTTCAAACCGTGACGTGCGCACAAAACTCACATAACGCATATCCAAGTATGAAATGACTTCAAGCCACTTCGTTTGCGTTAAGTACAGTTTGAAGCCAATGTCGCGTAAATTTTTCAAGCTCTGGCACACAATCTTCCACAAAGATGGTGAATAAGCACACCATCTCTCTCCACGTGTGATGCGTAGAAATGGCCCATATTCTCCATGCTCCACAGTAATGGTTAAGTTAGCACTAATTTTAAAGCTGCTGCTGCGCTGCGCTGCGTTGCTTGTCTTGTTCTCCATGGCTGCAACAATGTATTGATGATCCACTCCCTCCAACTGTCTGCTGAGAAATGACTCCACTCTGCTGAGTTCACTCCCTTTTATACCCAACTGGTTGCTGAGTCAAGCTTTTCAAACTTCTTGCAAACGTTTGAATTCACTTCAACTCGTCCATGGTTGAATCGAACAAGGTCTGATACATTCGTCGTCAATGGAACATCATCATCATAAAGTAAAATGATTCTTGCAGCTACAACTAACATGAGCTCAACTGCCCAAATTGTATTCGCGTTGATAAATGCTGAATCAATGTCATAAGTTGATATGATAAATGTTAAATCAATGTTATAAGTTGATAGTAAATGTAGATCTTCACAGTCACGTAGAAACGAGTCGATGAAATCACTTGGAATAGTCTTTCCGACAGCTTCCCAATGCAGATGTAAATTCTTCACTTGCTGCATCCAATCCCATTCAAAAGTAGGAAGCTTTGAAAACACATAGTTAGTATAATTCACTTTGAAGACGTCGTCCATAGTCATACATCTGTCAAGAAGTAATGCTGACATTGTGAAGTCTTTTCTCGTCACACAATGTTTTACTAGTTGACTAGTTGACATGTTTCACTCATGCTTTTATACTACTTCCATGTAATCAAAATATGGTGTGTAACTTTGTTCAAAAATTGCTGACTCAGCAGAATTTTACTTATGTATATGAATGTCTCACTTACAGTTGTACTGCTGAGTTCAGAATCGTCTGAAACGGATAAATATGCAAAAATCACAATTTCGAGGGGGGGGGGGGGGTTGGTCGACCCAAAAAATGAAAAATGTTCAGAATCGTCTGAAACGGATAAATATGCAAAAATCACAATTTCGAGGGGGGGGGGGGCGGTCGACGACACCCAAAAAAAATGCAAAATGTTCAGAATCGTCTGAAACGGATAAATATGCAAAAATCACAATTTCGAGGGGGGGGGGGGGTGGTCGACCCAAAAAAATGAAAAATGTTCAGAATCGTCTGAAACGGATAAATATGCAAAAATCACAATTTCGAAGGGGGGGGGGGGGTGGTCGACCCAAAAAAAATGAAAAATGTTCAGAATCGTCTGAAACGGATAAATATGGAAAAATCACAATTTCGAGGGGGGGGGGGGTGGTCGACCCAAAAAATGAAAAATGTTCAGAATCGTCTGAAACGGATAAATATGCAAAAATCACAATTTCGAGGGGGGGGGGGAGGTCATGGCTTTTTAGGGTCTGTTGCCATGGTTACACTGATTGACAGGTGGAGTTCGTTGACTTCATGATGATTGACTCGGCCAACACTATCAAGCAACTTTCGCTCCAGACTTTCGCTCCAGACAGTATGACCTCATTATGACCTCATTATGACCTCATTATGACCTCATGGATGGCCGCGCCTATCCTAACGCTTATCATGACTTCCGGTCCAGACAACACTTCCGCTCCAGACGCTATGACGTCACTTCCAGACAGTATGACGTCACAAAGTGTGGTGGAACCAACCTTTTCTACCTACTCCGCCCACTATCCCTTTCACGTCATTATGACGTTCATATGACCTCCATATGACCTCCATATGACCTCCATATCACGTCCATAACACGTCCATATGACGTCAATATGCCGTCAATATGACGTCATGGGGCTCCGAAAACACCTCCTGACGTCATTATGACGTCACTTCCTGTTTTCGGAGCCCCACTTTTACCCTACTGACACAGCAGCCCTGATAGGCTAACGAGAGAACTTTCCAACACCCATCTGAGACCAGAGCACACATCAGACGGTCACATTGACACTGCTCCTCCGTTTCTTCACGTAAAGATAAATCTGCTGACCGGTGGAGAAAAAACCCGGGAAACAATGTATGAGATAAATCAGACACTGCTTGGATCCGTTTTCATTGTATATACTGTATAATTGTAGCTGTGACAATTTCCTGGCTTCATATCTTTGCGTCTTTCCAAGGCACTGCTAGACAACAGTCTCCTGCGAAAGTTTCAAAATATGAACCTGATTTTTCTCATACCACTGAAGTGGTAAAAAGTTCCTTGCCTTTGTTCTAAGGTTAAATCAAAACCTACGTTATAACAAATGGAACCACACCGCTTTTCTGATTTAACACAATGTAAGTTTTAATTTTGAGCCTCAGGAAAAGAAATTTGAAAAAAATTGAAAATTTTGAAGAAAAAAAATTAAAAAAAACGTGTTCATAACTTTTGCGGTTATGAACACGTGTTCGTTTTGACAGATTTTCGAAAAGTTTCTTTTGAATAATTTATGCAATTTTAACATAAGTTTGGCGGCGTCAGTATATGTGTAATTTTGTTGCAAATATTCAAGGCTTTAAAGTTTTGAAAGATGTAAAATAATGCTGGTTAAATGCAGCATTATTTGAATGCCCATATTATGAGATCATTAGGAATTTTCAAAGGGTTGTCACAGTAGGATGGAAACGGCGATGTGCGGACTGTATGGGTTCTACAATTATTCTAGTGCTATGTAGAAGTAATAAGGACAGGGTAATCGGAGACAATATACTTTGGAATATAAAAATTACGATACTGTGAAGACTTAAAATTTAAATTTCCGCAGACTTTTGTTAAAAGCGATATCAAATGATGCAAGTATTTTCCCGCCTGCTTTTGAAATATATTGGTAATATTTGGCATGTTCACATTCTGTGTTGCCGCACGACCAGACGTTTGGAGGGGGGGGGGGGGGGGTGATAACCTCGACCCTTTATGAATATCAGTATCTGGATTAATTCTAGAGTAATTAATATTTCCGACGTATATGTAACGTCGCTCTCTCAACGTCTAAACAACGTCGGCAGGTAGGCGTTGCAGACTTTCATAATCAAGCAAAACTCGATGTTGAAGGGACGAATAAATTCTTGTGGCACAATAAGCACTCATGTGACGTCATAACACCACAACATTGTAACAGATTTTAGAGTATGCAAAGGTTTCCCTCGGGTTGTTTCGGGGAATTCAGAAAACCGAAAATAAATAAAAATAAATAAATTAGAACTGAAGAAAACTAGCACAGAACTTCGAATTCTGAAGTAAATTTGGAAAACGAGGGCAAGTATAAACAAATAACTGATAGACCAGTGTGCAGTGAGATTATTATTTTGATGTTGCTTTTGGTCACAACTGAAACTCTCCTTTCTTCGACACCTGATTAACTTTTTCGGTGCAACGTTCAATAAACCGGAAAATGACGTTATATAGCTCGATGTGGCAAACACGAAGGGTATGGCGGTATATTTGAACAAAAAATCAGAACGTACATGTTGTATATTATATTTTTTCTCGCGTTCATTTGAATGGCCTCGCGACAATTTTCTTACCCGCGCAACATTTACATTTCATGTGTTATTTGACTATTTATTTCGCGCTCTTTAATTTCGCCATAATTTTTTCGCGCACCATAATTAAACGTCTTGTGTTTTGAAAAACGTTTGTCTGACCATGCGTTTTATCACGTAATTTAATTTCATAATTTTGGAACGCGAAAAGTTAATTATGGGGCGCGATTTATCATTTATTTTTTAAATAATAAAAACCACGTGCAGAAATTAATAGTGACTTGAATAACATAAAAAGTGGTTCGCGAAAGAATTAAATATTTTCTCATCTATTAATTGCACATAAATGCCATTGCGATCAAAAATAAATGTTGGAGCGCGAACGCCGTGAAATTTTTGTACAAATATACCGCCACAGGAACTGTGAGGTGAGAAAGTACCTGAGAGCTGAAAGTCCTGACTACGTAATTCACACATTACAACCGGGCCGCAATTAATTTTCCCACATTTTGCATCTGATTTACAGGCATAAATACACTAAACATTTTCACGCGCTGTTATAATTTAAATATTTATAATATATTTCTGGGTGCGATTTGACCGTTGATGCGAACAATTTGAAAATAAAAATTTGAGTACATTTGGACAGACAAACCAGATTACAGTACAACACAACAAAAACTATTTTCAGCATATCCCAATTTTTTAAAAACATTTTTAATTGTATTGTAATCATATTTCACTTTGAAATGCAATTACTTGCATTGCACTTACATTGTGTTTAAATTCAGTTAAGTCGAAATAAATTGATAAAAGGGACTGAAACTGATTGCAGTCAATAGTTTCGCTGGTCACTCTCCTGATATCAGTGGTAACAAATAGACCATTTTTTTATTTCATCTCTTCATTTTTAACTACTACGGAGAGATCAGTCGAGAACAATCGGTGGGGGGGGGGGGGGGCGGGGGATGTTGGTCCCGACCACAATGGAGGGGGCCATCTGACAGAGATACAAATAAAGGAGGCTGCTTACAGGGGCTGACTCTGATAGTCTTTTGAGTTTCATGTTCGTTTCGGATTTGAACGATTTGATTCGTTTCGGCGCTGGCCAGTAGATTTATTTGTCAATTGCGACATGATATTCCTGTTCATTGACAATATTTGCTAAGTTTTCGGTATAACACAAATTTGGGGGTGAACCCCTTTGAATCCCATTGAAATATCACACACAACATAGCAAATTACGCTGATGGCCATTAACCTGTTGGCGTACCATTGCAACTGCCATGTCTGGGTAGCATACCGAATCTGTACTGATAAGAAACAAACCTATTATTCCCACTTGCAAACTTCGTTTGCAAATGGGAATAAGTTTGTAGTTTTTCTCGAAATTTTTCTGCCCTTTTTTTTCCCTTTTTTTCTTCTCTTTTTTTCCGTCACGGAGGTTTCCAGAAAACTCCTCCTACGCTATTTGACGTAGGACGATGAAATTTGGCACAGTGATAGAGGGTGACGAGATGTCGTCAAATCCGCAAAATTTTTTGACCTTGACCTTGAAGGTCAAGGTCAAATTGAGGTCAAAGTTTTTTTGACCTCAAAGTGGTTTCCAGAAAACTCCTCCTACAGGGTTTGTCGTAAAAAGACGGCATGTGGCAGAGACATAGAGGGTAATGAGTTGTCGTCAAATCCGTAAAATTTTTTGACCTTGCACCTCAGAGGTCAAGGTCAAATTGAGGTCAAAATATTTTTGGAAACACATATGAATCACGAAAAGTAGCCATAAAGGTGCTCAAACCCAACTGTGAATGCATAAAACGTACCCAGTAAAGGGTAAACTTTCATCACTAACCTTGACCTTGAGGGTCAAGGTCAAAGGTCACGTGATTTCACGCGTCCTTAACGACAGGCCGACTCATCTCGAAAACGGTGAGAGATAGAGCGATTTTGAGCTCATTTTCGACCCTTTGGGCCTAAACAACGTTACATAAGAGGAACCTCGGTGACCTTGACCTTCTGGGTCACGGTCAAGGCCAAAAACCGGAAGTTGACTATTATCTCGAAAACGGTTAGAGTTAGAGCGATTTTGAGCTCATTTTCGACCCTTTGGGCCTGAACAACGATACATAAGAGGTACCTCGGTGACCTTGACCTTCTGGGTCACGGTCAAGGTCAAAAATCGGAAGTTGACTATTATCTCGAAAACGGTTAGAGATAGAGCGACTTTGAGCTCATTTTCGACCCTTTGGGCCTAAGCAACGTTACATAAGAGGTACCTCGGTGACCTTGACCTTCTGGGTCACGGTCAAGGTCAAAAACCGGAAGTTGACTATTATCTCGAAAAAGGTTAGAGATAGAGCGATTTTGAGCTCATTTTCGACAATTGGGCCTATACAACATTACATAAGAGGTACCTCGGTGACCTTGACCTTCTGGGTCACGGTCAAGGTCAAAAACCGGAAGTTGACTATTATCTCGAAAACGGTTAAAGATAGAGCGATTTTGAGCTCATTTTCGACCCTTTGGGCCTGAACAACCATACATAAAAGGTACCTCGGTGACCTTGACCTTCTGGGTCACGGTCAAGGTCAAAAACCGGAAGTTGACTATTATCTCGAAAACGGTTACAGATAGAGCGATTTTGAGCTCATTTTCGACCCTTTGGGCCTGAACAACGTTATATAAGAGGTACCTCGGTGACCTTGACCTTCTGGGTCACGGTCAAGGTCAAAAACCGGAATTTGACTATTATCTCGAAAACGGTTAGAGATAGAGCGACTTTGAGCTCATTTTCGACCCTTTGGGCCTAAGCAACGTTACATAAGAGGTACCTCGGTGACCTTGACCTTCTGGGTCACGGTCAAGGTCAAAAACCGGAAGTTGACTATTATCTCGAAAACGGTTAGAGATAGAGCGATTTTGAGCTCATTTTCGACTCTTTGGACCTATACAACATTACATAAAAGGTACCTCGGTGACCTTGACCTTCTGGGTCACGGTCAAGGTCAAAAACCGAAAGTTGACTATTATCTCAAAAACGGTTAAAGATAGAGCGACTTTGAGCTCATTTTCGACCCTTTGGGCCTAAACAACGTTACATAAGAGGTACCTCGGTGACCTTGACCTTCTGGGTCACGGTCAAGGTCAAAAACCGGAAGTTGACTCTTATCTCAAAAACGGTTAGAGATAGAGCGATTTTGAGCTCATTTTCGACCCTTCGGGCCTAAACAACGTTACATAAGAGGTACCTCGGTGACCTTGAGCTTCTGGGTCACGGTCAAGGTCAAAAACCGGAAGTTGACTATTATCTCGAAAACGGTTAGAGATAGAGCGATTTTGAGCTCATTTCGACCCTTTAGGCCTAAACAACGTTACATAAGAGGTACCTCGGTGATCTTGACCTCCTCCATCATGGTCAAGGCCAAAAACTGCAAGTTGACCAGTATCTCAAAAACGGTTAGAAAACTGAATTTGATTTTTTGTGCCCAAATGAGGTTACATTATATTCCCTTCGATGGCTTCGTTCAAGATAATAATCCGGAAGCTGACAATTATGTTGAAACACTGAAAAATGTGTCTTTGACCAAATATGTTGTGTCTCTGCCCTTGCAAGTGGGTACTATTTCGCTACGTGTAGCGAAATTCGGTCTAGTTTGTTGTCGTATTAGGTGGAGGGGGCATTTTAGGAGTTTACCAGTGTAAATAATAACAATAAAATGACGTCACAATGAAAAAACAGCTGAAAATGTACGTCAGCAATTAATTATTTGCATAGAGTAGTATATAACGTATTCTATTCGAAAGCTTAAGTGCAACCGTTTTCGAGACATTTAGCCGTGAAATTTTCATGACGTCATAGGACAGTGATAATGTGGTCACTGGTAAACAACTTGTCAGTAAGATCACGATCCGAAATGCAGCTGTAAGTGCACCAAGTTTCATTTTCTAGAAGTTTCTTTTCTTCTACAGCACCAAGTTTCATTTTGCTAGTTGCAGTTGTTTCGTCGGAGATCTTTGGGCACCATCGGAAATGGGAATGAAAAAAGAAAAGAAACTTTTAGAATTCCTTTCGACTGTGTTCCAAATGTAAATTAAATAAAAGTGTTATTTATCTCTCAATTTTTCGCTTAATTTTTAATCTGCTGAATTTGAGATTATTAGACGAAACATTAGAATCTTTATCAAACAAATGTTTATGAACTGGCAAAAGTACGGCTTACGTCTTTTGAACAATCGCCATTTTTGTTCAAATGTTAAAAAATTTCAATCTCGAGTTTTTAGATATATAGAGAATCTTTTACTAATTATTTAAAAAAAAACCACAGGTATAATGTGTTATAATGTGATTTCTGTCTCACGAAGCAGGTGCATAATCTGGAGAATTTTTCCTCAAACAAAAGACAGCGTCAATCCACAGCCTTTGGTTCATTTCATCCATCACACTAAGGTCTTTTTAAGGTCGGAAACGCGATGCTCTATATAAGGAAAAATGACATGATGTGGACGTCATAAAAAATGAAGAAAAAAAGACACCATCACGTTATCGCTTCTTTGAAATGAAATTAGCAAATGTGAAATGCCAACTGTTACTATTTAAGTTGTTCCCGCCTACTCTTGGTACAAACCCAGTAAACATTGCGACATTGAACAACGTTGGATAGACGTCGCAGCGGGCGTCGAATCATTGCTCAGTGTATCCAACGTTGCACCAAAGACGTTGATTATTCGTGAGACAAAGTTGCCTTTTTAGTGACCAAAAAGCAATGTCTCAATAGCGTTGTTTATCTTACGTCTATATAACGTTGGTAAGACGTTGCTGTATGGTTGAGACCAATAACAACCAAATTACAACACAGTTAATTTATGGTTTGGTCTGGTCGACGTCGCAACCTCAAATCACCGTTGAATCGAGGCTGGAATGTTTACTGGGTATATTCTACATAGAAATTGGCTTCACACATACAAGAGTGGTCCATGGGTAGGGTATACTTTGACGGAACACCACAGACAGGTTAAAAAAGTCATTGTGGGCGTCGATATCGTGTTGTTTTCTTAATGCCTGTGTAATATTTCACGTCAGACGCCTATGCAGCATCGTTTTTTTTTTTCTGTGAGCTTAAGCATCTCGCAGCGTCTATACAACGTCGCTCTCATATGGCATCTGTTAATCGCTGTGGGTATAAACGTTTATTGACTTCCATGAACAATCAAACACCACATTAGTCGGACATCATATACGAATCCTGGCCAATATCTATACAATATCGTATGTTTGCTGAGTCGTGAAAAAACGCTTGTTTATGTGAATACTTTTTTTCCTATTTCAAAAAGTTGTTTGAATCTGTCCATATTCTGTATTAAACTCATTTATACCAATTAAAAAATCAAGCTATATAGACTATATTTCATTCTCCGAACACTCCACGCTCCTCCAGAACTTAATATTGTAAGGAATAGCATCACCAGGTTACAGCGCCAAATTTATTTATAGCAACCCCACTTGAGGCCCTTGGTGTTCCCAAGCAGGCCTCTGATTTTCCCATGCAGGCCTCTGATGTTCTGGTGCAGGCCTCTGATGTTTCCGTGCAGGCCTCTTATGTTCCCGTGCAGGCCTCTGATGTTCCCGTGCAGGCCTGTGATGTTTCCGTGCAGGCCTCTGATGTTTCCGTGCAGGCCTCTGATGTTCTCGTGCAGGTCTCTGATGTTCCCGAGCAGGCCGCTGATTTTCCCATGCAGGTCTCTGATGTTCCCATGCAGGCCTCTGATGTTCCCGAGCAGGCCTCTGATGTTTGCGTGCAGGCCTCTGATGTTCCCGAGCAGGCCTCTGATGTTCCCGTGCAGGCCTCTGATGTTCCCGAGCAGGCCTCTGATGTTCTCGTACAGAAGTGCATTCGGCCACACTGACAAACAAAAAACCTTTTGGCGATTTCCTGTTTAATTATTTGTATTGTCGCACCTTTTCAATATTTTACTATATGAATTTGTTAATGTGTTAAAATGGTTGAGACAAATAACCTTGGACGCGTTTAGAACACTAGGGCCCGTATTCTTGAAATCGTAATATACTTTTTCTTAGCTCCTCCGCATCCTCGAAAGAATTTTGGGTAGGGGCGTGTGTGTTGAGAAGATTGTATGCACTTTTTAGCTCACGTTGAAACTAGAATCCATTTACAGAAGCAGAGCTATGGCTTGATGTGAAGATTTCGAGAATACGTGCCCAAGTCTTTGAACGCGTTGCTGCGGTCCTCACAACACCGGTCACTGAATTGCCTGGCACTTTGGCCCTTTTCTAACTTCTGAAAAAAAAAACAAACAAAAGAAAAAGAAAAAAATAGCCGGTGAACAGCTACACCAAACCATACATTCGTCGAAAAAACTTTTGTGGATGCAGGTGTATGTCAGCGGTTAAGAATTTAGAAATTTAGCATGTCGCTTTGGATCCTATAGCATTTTGGTCAACAGAACATTATAGCCTGCGAATGCCAAGGCAAGGATGGTGAGTTGTTTATGAGATTCAAAAAGTTTATCGGGATGTTTTTTTATGATTATAATATCACGAAATGGATGCTCGTTGAAACTAAGGCCAAAATCGAGAGCGTGGCTATGCCATTCACATTTATCTACCGAATTCGAGTTCTCGATCGAACGTTGCATCAAATTTCCGATATTTTCTCGACCTGTAATCACTTATCAGCGTCTATGACACAACGCGGGGCGAGGGAGGAGGGAGGGGGTGGGGCGGGGGAGGGTGTGCGGAGGGGATGGGGGAAGGGGAGGGGGAGTCTCTGGCTCAGTGCGTACGCCCATTGTCATTAACTAGCCCTTAAAATTAAACCAAGCGTGAAATGTGTATCTGACTTTTGGAATTTATGCATACAGATTGACCTCATGCATATGGAAATGATCCTCTAATTTTGTGTATCCAGGCGTTTAATAGTGACACCAGCCGACTACATCGATTCCCACGTCTAGCAGCGTCACGGGAGAATACCTTCCCTTCCCCTCAATAATCATCCATATACCGAGTCTACTGGACGCCGCGTAGGGGTGTATCATCGCGTGTAGTACACGGCGTATGCTGATATAAATTGTGTGGCCACCGTCTTACACATCAAATCACGCCAGTGACCCTTTCTTTCCTGGAAACTTGCTGATATAAACTGTACGGAAATTTTCCCACTTCCGCCTTTCATCCCCACCCCACCCTAACCCCCTCCCTCCCCTCACTCAAACTATGGGATTTCCTCATCAGCCGACATCAAGGCAACATCGATTCCCGCGTCTATGCAGCGTCACGGAAGAATACCTTCCCTTCCCCTCAACAATCAACCATATACCGAGTCTACTGGACGCCACGTAGGGGTGTCTCATCGACCTGCAGTACACGGCGCATGCTGATATAAATTGTGTGGCCACCGTCTTACACATCAAATCACGCCAGTGACCCTTTCTTTCCTGGAAACTTGCGCAAAAAATTCAATTCTTTAAAAATTTTCCCACGTCCGCTCTCCATCCCCACCCCACACCTAACACCCTCCCTCCCCTCTTTTGAACTATGGAATTTCCCTCACTGACTGCAGTAGTTCCGTTCAGCATGACCACACAACCAGAATATCACCGGGTGCTCCCGCGTTTGGGAAATAAGTGAACACCTCTGATTGGCCCTTAAACATCACGTGTGCTGACAAGACTTCTCAACTGAATTCAAATTTCGTCAAACAGACCAGGCACAAGCAAGAGGGAAGGAGTAAAAAAATGGAAGTGGATAAAAAAATGCCAAAAAAAGATGGATAATTCCTCAATTATTTAAGGTATGTGAATTATTTTGTTTTGTTTTGAATGTATTAAAAGCATGGAGTTGTGCTGGTATTGTGAAATTTCGGTAGCCGAAGGAAAATAACCAAAAAAACTTCTCGGAAAGTGGCTGGTCGTTTTTCAGACTGAATAAATTTTTTCGGTTTGCAAGAAATGTTCTTGTAGACAGTTTTTGGCGGAGTAGAAGTTGTAAGCTGGAAAGAGGGCTTATTCGTGGCATGTAGTTATTATTTTTTCGAAGTCGAGATGAAAATTCCTTCCGCGAAAGAGAGGAGGGTTGCAGGGTAAAGTTTGGTCCAAAATATTCAGTTTACAGGTAATTTAAAAAAAACAAACTTCGGTTTCGATGGGGGCAAAATAGGATTTAGAGGGGACTGAGCAAACTTGCAACCCAATAGATCCGTAAACAATCCCAGTGTTTTGAAAACCAGTGGTCACTAACCCCAGTAGAACATACTTTCGAACTGCGAAAAGCTGGAGAAAAGAGGGGAAAATTGAATATTGGCGAGATATTAACTGCATGAATTTGTGTAGATTTGATTAATTTATAGATGCATGGTGTTATCCATTCCATTTTCATGTTGTCAGAAAAACGAACAACTTATACATAGACAAAAAAAGTGGTAGTGAAGTGCAACATGAACCGTTCGAAATGTAAAAAAAAAGGCTGCGGACTTATTATTATTATTATTATATTATTATTATTTGCGAAAACGGTTGTTTATGACCAAAGGATGAAAGACTGGCAAAAATAATTTATGTGGCATCCACTGACCGACTCTAAGTACAGTTCTGAAACAAGCTCACTTTTTGTGCGTGGAATTAACTGAATTAACACTCTTAAGCCAGCTGGGGTCCTATTTTTTTGGATTTGGGGGTTGCAATCCCTAAACCCTCCTTGGATCCGCCACTGCGGTGATGGGGGGAGGGTTTCCGGGTCATAAAGTAGTGCTGAACGTGTAATTCATGGAAGACCCATTTATGTCGTTGTGAAGTTTGAGCGGGAGGGGGTTACGTATCTAGCATTCTCTGAGCGAGGCTTTAAAGGCTGTTTTCTAAAAGAAATTCGATTATCGCTCATGTGACGTCGCATTTTTCGGCATAAAATAATGAAAAAAGCTGTTCACCCCTATTTTAAAGCAGATAGAAATGGTTTCGCCCA
Source organism: Protula sp. h YS-2021 (assembly GCA_949752745.1). Lineage (NCBI taxonomy): Eukaryota > Metazoa > Annelida > Polychaeta > Sabellida > Serpulidae > Protula > Protula sp. h YS-2021. Next base: position 57,798,263 of record OX457025.1, read on the forward strand.
CTTTATCTGAGTTACTAGCACGCCATCTGTCAGCAAAGAAGGGAGTATGAGAGGAGGTCAGATTCGTGCGTTTCAGCTTCTAAAAACACCGAAAACAGCGCTCTTCTATACTCTCCTCTCCTCCGCTAGACGGCGCTTCAGTCGGGCAAGTCTATTTTTGTTGACTGGTAAAACAGCTTTTATTACGCTGTGTTGTTTCGTTAAATGGCGATCTGTGGTATCTTATTTATTTAAATACTGTGTCATCGATCTTTTTATTTTTTTTATTTTTTTTTATTTTTATTTATTTATTTATTTATTTTTTTTTTGCAAATTTGTGCGTTGATGAGACTTAAGTATTAAATTCATACCTCCACCCCCCCCCCCACTCCCCTCCCCGACACCGATTTTTTTTTTTTTTTTTTTTTTTGTTTTTGTTTTGCAGATCTGTGCGCTGGTGAGACTTAAGTATCCATACCTCCACTCCCCACCCCCACCCCCCCCCCCCCGACACCGATTTTTTTTTTTTTTTTTTTTTTTTTTTTGCAAATTTGTGCGCTGGTGAGACTTAAGTATTGAATCCATACCTCCACTCCCCACCCCCCCCCTCCACGACACCGATTTTTTTTTTTTTTTTTGCAAATTTGTGCGTTGATGAGACTTAAGTATTGAATCCATACCTCCACTCCCCACCCCACCCCCCTCCCCGACACCGTTTTTTTTTTTTTTTTTTGCAAATTTGTGCGCTGGTTAGACTTAGTATTGAATCCATACCTCCACTCCCCCACCACCGGCACCGAGTGTTGTTGATTTCTTGTTACTTGAATAATATTGTGGTGCGAAGCTGTGCGTTGATGCGACTTAAGTGTTGAATCTAAATCTCTACTCCCCACCTCCCTCCTCCCCGACACCGATTTTTTCTTTTTTCTTTTTTTTTCTTTCTTTTTTTTTTTTTTTGTTTTGCAAATTTTTGCGCTGGTGAGACTTTAGTATTGAATCCACACCGCCACTCCCCCACCACCGACACCGAGTGTTGTTGATTTTTATAGACCGCCCGACGACAGTAGCGAGGGCTATTATGTTTTTGACTTGTACGTGCGTGTGCGTTCGTGCGTGCGTGACTAAGACAAAAATTTCATATTAGGCCAAGAAACGTGTTTCTATGCTAAAATAGGCCTAATTTGGTGAAAAAGAATTTTTTGGTTCCGTTGTTGACTTCGTAGATGCGTGGACTTAGGCACGGAACGGCTATTAGCCCAGTTTTTAAGGTTTGTGGACCGAAGTTGTCCTTGGGTTTTGCTTCAATCAACCTGAAACTTATATGGATTGAAAGCGTATGGGTTGTAGTTGTGCACCTGCCCTTTGGGCCGGCGTCGGTTTTTCCGTCGGTCCGTGAGTGACCTCTGAACTTGTGCGCAGAACGGCTTTTAGTACAATTTTTAAGTTTATGGACCGAGCTTGTCCTACGGTTTTGCTTTAATCCACTTGAATTCTTTATGGATTGAAGGCTTATGGGTTGTAGTTGTCACCTCACCCTGGGGTCGGCGTCGGTCCGTACGTCGTTCCGTGAGTGTCCTCTGAACTTAGGCTCAGGACGGTTATCAGCGCAGAATTTAAGTTTTGTGGACTGAACTTCTCATAGTTTCGCTTAATCCCTCCTCCCCCGTCCCTCCTTCCCTTTCCCTCCCCTCCCCGTCCCTCCCCTCTCCCCTGTCATTCCTCTCCTCCGTCCTTCCTCCCCTCTCCCCCGTCCCTCCTCCACTGTCCCTCCCTCCCCCCTCCAAAATTGTTGCTCTCCCTTCCAACCAATGTTCGAGATACGGGTATGCGATTCTGACAAATGTATTGATTCAATGATAAATGTCAAATGCAAATGCAAAATAGTATTTGATTTGTCGACCGAACTTGTCCTAGGTTTTTGTTTTAATCAACCTGAAACCTATATGGATTGAAAGTTCATTGGTTGTAGTTGTGCACCTCTCCTTTGAGTCAGCGTCGGTCCGTCCGTCAGTCCAGGTGTAGAGTCAGTCCGTCAGTCCACGTACATACGTGTAGAGCTTTATGCCATTAACTTCTGTCAAGAATGTGCCTAAAAAACTTCTCTCAAAGGCTGTGACAAATGGGGGCAGGCGGGCTGTGCGTGCTCCAACGGACACATTTTTAGTTTTTTGTTACTTAAATAATAACGTGGTGCGATGGAATGAATGAACCCATTAAAACACCACAAAAAGTCTGCATTTTCACGACTCTCAAGGGAGAGAACTGTTAAGCTTAAAACCAATGAAATGCCACTTATGCACTTCTTTCGTACGACCCCTCAAAATCTCACGGACGCGACTCGATTTCCCATTTTTTGATTATCTTTTGCAACAGAAGTTTCTTTTTTTTAAATAATTTCAATAACAGGTTGCTTTCCAGCCCCGGTATTGATAAATGTTAACTGCGCAGTTAACTATTCCTAGAAGCGAAAATCGTTAGATCTAGCTATATCACGCAGTTTATGTTATTTTTATTTGTTAAACAGGTTAAATTTAGTTATTTACTATTGAGTATTCTGGCTGCAAACAGAGCGGTTAACGGAATAAGCTAAATGTACTTTCGTGAATACGGCCAGAGGTGATTAGAATTCTCGGTGGGTGTGGATTGGGGTAGGAAGAGCACTTGAAATAGTCAGAGGGTTTGGTTGTCGGGCCTGGTAAAGACTGGCTCTGGCCTGATCAGCTTTATCTGCCTGTCCAGGAGGAGTTTACCAACGAACAAATATTTTGACAACTGCATTCTCGCCGAAATCCAAAAAGAAAAAAAAGAAAGAAAACAAAACCAAGCATTTGTCGAGAAAAAATATATGGCTGGCAGGTTAATTATTTTTAGCCCTCAGCCATAAAATGGCTAAGGGCTATTGGTAAGGCCTCCATCCATCTGTCCGTCTGTTAACATTTGACTTGTGAACACTCTCTAGCCTACAGTTATTTTACAGTTAAGATATTTGAGATATAGCTAGTGTATGGACTAAAAGATCGGTATTGTACATGAGCCATGTTCGTCCAAGGACAGTGGGTCAGCTGGACTTTGAATTTTTTATTTGTACCATTATCAAGTGTCGTTAACATTTGGCTCGTGTTACCATTTGGCTTGTAAACACTCTCTAACATAGTTATTTTACTATTAAGATATTTGAGATATAGCTGGTATATGGACTAATAAAGATCGGTATCATATATGAGCCATATTCGCTCAAGGACAGTGGCTCAGCTGGATTTTGGAAAGGGCAGTGTCTCATGATATTTTTTTCATCTCAAAGCACGGTCATCCTATTATTGCAAGTACTTGATACATTTTTATCATAGGTTTCATTGCACTGACTGGTCACTTCCAGTTTTGCTGTTTCTTTTTTCAAGTATGTTTCCCATGGCTGAGGGCTTTGCATCTCTGGTGGTTATGTTGTTTTTAAATGGGGTGAGAAACAAGACTACTTTCCTCTACAGACACACTTATCCAGCTTTGATCCAGTACTAAAACGGGGTCACGGCTATCATTACTGCTACTGTATAACTTCTTAATATACGCCAGTAACTTGATAATGGACAGTTTTTGGCTTGACAAAAAGACTCTTTTGCAGGTCAAGGACATCCATCCAGCGAAAAACCAAGTGCAGAACAGCCAAGAGGTGGACAGCCAAGTGGAGGATATTCAAGCGCCGGACAGCCAAGTAGAGAGCAGCCAAGCAGAGAACAGCCAAGCGGTGGACAGCCAAGTGGAGGATAGTCAAGCGCTGGACAGCCAAGCAGAGAGCAGCCAAGCGGAGGACAGCCAAGCGGAGGACAGCCAAGCGGAGGGACAGCCAAGCAGTGGACAGCGATAAGTCGAATTTTTATTGTTCTTTTTTTTTTAATCGTGAATATTGACGTATTCCATTTTGGGATGGGGGCTTTTTTCTTTTTCGGTTCGGGTTTCATTCACGTTATCACTATATTAATTACGTTCTTCGTTTTAGCAGTGTTTCAGGAAGACAGCCAAGCAGCGGACAGCCAAGCAGCGGACAGCCAGGCGGCGGACAGCCAAGCAGCGGACAGCCAGGCGGCGGACAGCCAAGCAGCGGACAGCCAGGTGGCGGACAGCCAAGCAGCGGGCAGCGAAGCGGCCAACAGCCAAGCAGCGGACAGCCAAGCAGCAGACAGCCGCACAGCCAAGCAGCGGAGAGAAGACCAGAAGGGCATCTCGACGGGAAATCAACGTGTAAGTCCATTGTTGACAAAAGATGATCTACATTTCCCACAGACACTACTGCTACGAAAATTGAAATCCTGGAAATGCACGCCTGCGGGGGACTTGCATACTTGTTTATATTTGTTTTTCCTTCAGTTAGGAATATATTACAGTTGTGTATTTAAGTGAATATGCTTATGAATTTAATGAAACTTGGTAACAAATAACACATTTTTTCACAGAGTTTTATCCGGATATATGTTATTTTTTTAAACTTTTCTGTTAAAATCCTGGCATTGCACGGATTCGGCGGACTTGCTCAGTTTCACTGACATTCTTGTTTTGATTGGTTGCCACCAGAGAGTAACGTCTTTGATATAACGTTGAATAGACGTTGGATAAGCAACGATGTGTAGATGATTTTGCCGCAAAAAGCCAATTCCGCGACATTGACTCCAGTTGTAATTTGGTTGCGATCACGTGTGACCATATACAAACGTCTATTCAACGTTTTTAACATCCAAATGGACAACAAACTATGGGGATTGAAAATCTTCAAAGTGTAAAAAAGAAAACTCAAGAATAGATGGCTTTGTTATTATCACAAAAAGCATTTACGTATTTGTCTGTGTTTTAGCTCGCGAGAAGATGCGTACAGCCGAGAAAGGTGGCATCGTGTCAAACAGGTGGAGCGCAGCAACACGTAAGAATCTGTTTTAATGTGTTTAGAACAAATTTAGCACAGCTATCCCGTTTTTCGCGATCGCCGACGCCAAAAAGTAAATTATCTTTCTAGCTTTTACCCGAATTTTGAAACAATTATCCGTCTTTAAAAGCAGATAAAAAATAAAAATAAATAAAAAAATAAACAAAACTATTTAATGTAATTTGTCAGGATTATAACGCTGGATATATTTCATTTGTGTGATAGCTAGCGCGAAGACGCCGGACAACCGCCAAAGATGAGAGCGTCGAGTTATCAGGATGAGCCAATCAAAACGTACGAATTCCATTGTAACGTTTCTTTACCAAATATTGACTTAAGAGGCCATGAAAAATGGGACAAATTGACCTTGTTTTACAGTTGAGGTTGTCCAGCTCTGCCCCCTAAACTTGGCATTAATAAGACTGATAAAAGATTCGAATAACCTTTGTAAATACTTTTTCTTATGCTTATAACAAGAACTTTTCCGTACCTCCTTAAGCTACGTGAAGAAATGAACTAATTAATATTCTTCTACTGAACAAATAATAACACGGTAATATTTTTCTTTGCTTTTTGACAGCTGGCAAGAAGACGCCGGACAACCGCCAAAGATGAGAGCATCGGGTCACCAGGAAGAGCCAATCAACGCGTACGGATCTATTTTTCACATTTCTTCACCAAATAGAGACTTGCGCAGTCATAACAAATAGGACAAATTGACCTTGTTTTGAATACGGCATCGCGCAATTTGCACGCCCTTGTCTCGAGTGATAATTTGCCTAGATATGCCCCCATACTCGGCATTGGTAAGAATGAAAAAAAATTAGAAAAACTTTTGAAAATGCTTTCCTACATTTATGACGAACTTTTCCCCACCTCCTTAACCTACATGAAGAAATGAACTAATTAATATTCCTTATTGAACAAATGAGAACACGGTCATATTTTTGTTTGCTTTTTGACAGCTGGCTAGAAGATGCCGGACAACCGACAAAGATGGCATCGGATCATTGGACAGGGTCCATCAACACGTAACTTTTTTTTTTAAATCGCTAAAAATCAACATTCTGAAGCAAGAAAAGAAAGTAGAATTGGCATTGTTTTGCCTCCCATCACACAACTGTTCTTGGCTTTCAAATCCCCCCCCCCCACTCCCCGCGATATATTTTTGACCAATTTTGCCTCCGTTGCTGAAACTTATACTCACGATAAACGAATCAAGAGCTTTTTAAAGTTACGTCAGAAACTTGGTTTAAATTGATCAAATTAGAAAGCAAACACAGAATTTTCTCATTTAACAAAGGATCGTTTTATTGTTTGACAGCTTGGAGGCGGAAAGCGGGCAAAGATGAAAGCATCGGATCAACAAGACGAGCCCATCAGCAGGTAAGAATCGTTTTCGTTTGTTTAATTTACAAATATTACATTACGAATGAAAAAATCGGATGAATCAATTTTAACGCCGGTAACCCTTCAACTTCAAACTTCAACTGTTGTAAGAACTTATTAATTGTGTAAGAAACTGGAACATAGGAAAACTTTAATAATGAATAATTCTTGGCTTACATAAATATCAAATTTGACTTGTTTGAAGAGGACAGCCAAGCGGGGGACAGCCGGGCGGAGGACAGCCAAGCAGTGGATAGCCAAGTGGAGGACAGCCAAGCAGTGGATAGCCAAGTGGAGGACAGCCAAGCAGTAGATAGCCAAGTGGAGGACAGCCAAGCAGTGGACAGCCAAGTGGAGGACAGCCAAGCAGTGGACAGCCAAGCGGAGGACAGCCAAGCGGAGGACAGCCAAGCGGAGTACAGCGATAAGTCAAATTTTATTGTCCTTTTTTTAAATCGTGAATATTGACGTATTCCATTCCGGGTTTGGGGTTTTTTCCTGGTTCGGTTCGGGCTTTGCTTACGTTATCATCATATTAATTACGTTGTTCTTTCTAGTAGTGTTTCAGAAAGACAGGACTGCAGCGGACAGCCAAGCAGCGGACAGCCAAGAAGCGAGCAGCCAGGCAGCGGACAGCCAAGCAGCGGACAGCCAGGCAGCGGACAGCCAGGCAGCGGACAGCCAAGCAGCGGACAGCCAGGCAGCGGACAGCCAAGCAGCGGACAGCCAAGCAGCGGACAGCCAGGCAGCGGACAGCCAAGCAGCGGACAGCCAAGCAGTGGACAGCCAAGCAGCGGACAGTGATAAGTCAAATTTTTCTGTTTTTTTTTTTAAATCGTGAATATTGACGTATTCCATTCCGGGTTTCGGGCTTTTCTGGGTTCGGTTCGGGTTTCTTTTGCATTATCAAAATATTACTTTTTACGTTTCTCAAAGTGTTTCAGAAGATAACCAGGACAGCCCAGCGGAGGACAGCCTAGCAGAGGACAGCCTAGCGGAGGACAGCGCAGCGGAGGAGATCAACACCAGCAACGGAGACAGCACCACTACCCTCGGCGAAAAGGCAGACAGTCTTGGGCTAGGGACAGTGATATAAACGTCCAAGACAAGGAACAGTTAGTCCCACCTTGGGCTAGGGACAGTGTTAGTACCGCCCAGGGCAAGGGACAATAAGTCCTACTCTGGACTAGGGACAATGTTAGAACCATCCAGGGCAAGGGATAGTGACAGTCCTACTCTGGGCTAGGGACAATATTAGCACCGCCCAGGGCAAGAACTGACGGTACCAGCCTGGGCTAGGGACAATGTTAGCACCGCCCAGGTCATGGCACCGGGATAGCCGCCACCAGACAGAGAGGGACAACACCGCAATCGACGCAGAGGAACAGCAGTGCCAGCCACAGAGAGGGACAACACCGCCAGCCACAGAGAGGGACAACACCGCCAGCCACAGAGAGGGACAACACCGCCTGCACCAGCTACAGAGGACTGCATCAATAAAGCTAAGTTATTTCTTTTACGTTTTGCTCCGTGCGAAATATCACGAGTGCCATGTGTTTGCCGGTAGCACTATGGTTAACACGTGTGTTTTGCACGATTTATTTTTTTATTTTTTTATTTTTTTTTGCAAATTGAAAGATTTTTTCGTTAGTTCTACATGCCTTTTCTACACGACTTTCTTCTTTATGTTTCAGATGCGGCACCTCCAGCCAGGAATACTGACAACGCCAACGACAGGAACGGAGAGGATCAACACCAGCAGCGTAGAGGATCAACACCAGCAGCGTAGAGGATCAACACCAGCAACGGAGAGGATCAACACCAGCAACGGAGACAGCACCACTACCCTCGGCGAAAAGGCAGACAGTCTTGGGCTAGGGACAGTGATATAAACGTCCAAGACAAGGAACAGTTAGTCCCACCTTGGGCTAGGGACAATGTTAGTACCGCCCAGGGCAAGGGACAATAAGTCCTACTCTGGACTAGGGACAATGTTAGAACCATCCAGGGAAAGGGATAGTGACAGTCCTACTCTGGGCTAGGGACAATATTAGCACCGCCCAGGGCAAGAACTGACGGTACCAGCCTGGGCTAGGGACAATGTTAGCACCGCCCAGGTCATGGCACCGGGATAGCCGCCACCAGCCACAGAGAGGGACAACACCGCAATCGACGCAGAGGAACAGCAGTGCCAGCCACAGAGAGGGACAACAGCGCCAGCCACAGAGAGGGACAACACCGCCTGCACCAGCTACAGAGGACTGCATCAATAAAGCTAAGTTATTTCTTTTACGTTTTGCTCCGTGCGAAATATCACGAGTGCCATGTGTTTGCCGGTAGCACTATGGTTAACACGTGTGTTTTGTACGATTTATTTTTTTATTTTTTATTTTTTTTTTGCAAATTGAAAGATTTTTTCGTTAGTTCTACATGCCTTTTCTACACGACTTTCTTCTTTTTTATGTTTCAGATGCGGCGCCTCCAGCCAGGAATAGGGACAACGCCAACACCAGCAGCGTAGAGGATCAACACCAGCAGCGTAGAGGATCAACACCAGCAGCGTAGAGGATCAACACCAGCAGCGTAGAGGATCAACACCAGCAACAGAGACAGCACCACTACCCTCGGCGAAAAGGCAGACAGTCTTGGGCTAGGGACAGTGATATAAACGTCCAAGACAAGGAAGAGTTAGTCCCACCTTGGGCTAGGGACAATGTTAGTACCGCCCAGGGCAAGGGACAATAAGTCCTACTCTGGACTAGGGACAATGTTAGAACCATCCAGGGCAAGGGATAGTGACAGTCCTACTCTGGGCTAGGGACAATATTAGCACCGCCCAGGGCAAGAACTGACGGTACCAGCCTGGGCTAGGGACAATGTTAGCACCGCCCAGGTCATGGCACCGGGATAGCCGCCACCAGACAGAGAGGGACAACACCGCAATCGACGCAGAGGAACAGCAGTGCCAGCCACAGAGAGGGACAACAGCGCCAGCCACAGAGAGGGACAACACCGCCAGCCACAGAGAGGGACAACACCGCCTGCACCAGCTACAGAGGACTGCATCAATAAAGCTAAGTTATTTCTTTTACGTTTTGCTCCGTGCGAAATATCACGAGTGCCATGTGTTTGCCGGTAGCACTATGGTTAACACGTGTGTTTTGTACGATTTATTTTTTAATTTTTTATTTTGTTTTGCAAATTGAAAGATTTTTTCGTTAGTTCTACATGCCTTTTCTACACGACTTTCTTCTTTATGTTTCAGATGCGGCGCCTCCAGCCAGGAATACTGACAACGCCAACGACAAGAACGGAGAGGATCAACACCAGCAGCGTAGAGGATCAACACCAGCAGCACAGAGGATCAACACCAGCAACGGAGAGGATCAACACCAGCAACGGAGACAGCACCACTACCCTCGGCGAAAAGGCAGACAGTCTTGGGCTAGGGACAGCTATATAAACGTCCAAGACAAGGAACAGTTAGTCCCACCTTGGGCTAGGGACAATGTTAGTACCGCCCAGGGCAAGGGACAATAAGTCCTACTCTGGACTAGGGACAATGTTAGAACCATCCAGGGCAAGGGATAGTGACAGTCCTACTCTGGGCTAGGGACAATATTAGCACCGCCCAGGGCAAGAACTGACGGTACCAGCCTGGGCTAGGGACAATGTTAGCACCGCCCAGGTCATGGCACCGGGATAGCCGCCACCAGACAGAGAGGGACAACACCGCAATCGACGCAGAGGAACAGCAGTGCCAGCCACAGAGAGGGACAACACCGCCAGCCACAGAGAGGGACAACACCGCCAGCCACAGAGAGGGACAACACCGCCTGCACCAGCTACAGAGGACTGCATCAATAAAGCTAAGTTATTTCTTTTACGTTTTGCTCCGTGCGAAATATCACGAGTGCCATGTGTTTGCCGGTAGCACTATGGTTAACACGTGTGTTTTGTACGATTTATTTTTTTATTTTTTTATTTTTTTTGCAAATTGAAAATTTTTTTCGTTAGTTCTACATGCCTTTTCTACACGACTTTCTTCTTTATGTTTCAGATGCGGCACCTCCAGCCAGGAATACTGACAACGCCAACGACAGGAACGGAGAGGATCAACACCAGCAGCGTAGAGGATCAACACCAGCAGCGTAGAGGATCAACACCAGCAACGGAGAGGATCAACACCAGCAACGGAGACAGCACCACTACCCTCGGCGAAAAGGCAGACAGTCTTGGGCTAGGGACAGTGATATAAACGTCCAAGACAAGGAACAGTTAGTCCCACCTTGGGCTAGGGACAATGTTAGTACCGCCCAGGGCAAGGGACAATAAGTCCTACTCTGGACTAGGGACAATGTTAGAACCATCCAGGGAAAGGGATAGTGACAGTCCTACTCTGGGCTAGGGACAATATTAGCACCGCCCAGGGCAAGAACTGACGGTACCAGCCTGGGCTAGGGACAATGTTAGCACCGCCCAGGTCATGGCACCGGGATAGCCGCCACCAGCCACAGAGAGGGACAACACCGCAATCGACGCAGAGGAACAGCAGTGCCAGCCACAGAGAGGGACAACACCGCCAGCCACAGAGAGGGACAACACCGCCTGCACCAGCTACAGAGGACTGCATCAATAAAGCTAAGTTATTTCTTTTACGTTTTGCTCCGTGCGAAATATCACGAGTGCCATGTGTTTGCCGGTAGCACTATGGTTAACACGTGTGTTTTGTACGATTTATTTTTTTATTTTTTTTTATTTTTTGCAAATTGAAAGATTTTTTCGTTAGTTCTACATGCCTTTTCTACACGACTTTCTTCTTTATGTTTCAGATGCGGCGCCTCCAGCCAGGAATGCTGACAACGCCAACGACAGGAACGGAGAGGATCAACACCAGCAGCGTAGAGGATCAACACCGGCAGCGTAGAGGATCAACACCAGCAACGGAGAGGATCAACACCAGCAACGGAGACAGCACCACTACCCTCGGAGAAAAGGCAGACAGTCTTGGGCTAGGGACAGTGATATAAACGTCCAAGACAAGGAACAGTTAGTCCCACCTTGGGCTAGGGACAATGTTAGTACCGCCCAGGGCAAGGGACAATAAGTCCTACTCTGGACTAGGGACAATGTTAGAACCATCCAGGGAAAGGGATAGTGACAGTCCTACTCTGGGCTAGGGACAATATTAGCACCGCCCAGGGCAAGAACTGACGGTACCAGCCTGGGCTAGGGACAATGTTAGCACCGCCCAGGTCATGGCACCGGGATAGCCGCCACCAGACACAGAGAGGGACAACAACGCAATCGACGCAGAGTAACAGCAGTGCCAGCCACAGAGAGGGACAACAGCGCCAGCCACAGAGAGGGACAACAGCGCCAGCCACAGAGAGGGACAACACCGCCTGGACCAGCTACGGAGGACTGCATCAATAAAGCTAAGTTATTTCTTTTACGTTTTGCTCCGTGCGAAATATCACGAGTGCCATGTGTTTGCCGGTAGCACTATGGTTAACACGTGTGTTTTGTACGATTTATTTTTTTATTTTTTATTTTTTTTTTTTGCAAATTGAAAGATTTTTTCGTCAGTTCTACATGCCTTTTCTACACGACTTTCTTCTTTTTTATGTTTCAGATGCGGCGCCTCCAGCCAGGAATAGGGACAACGCCAACGACAGGAACGGAGAGGATCAACACCAGCAGCGTAGAGGATCAACACCAGCAACGGAGAGGATCAACACCAGCAACGGAGAGGATCAACACCAGCAACGGAGAGGATCAACACCAGCAACGGAGACAGCACCACTACCCTCGGCGAAAAGGCAGACAGTCTTGGGCTAGGGACAGTGATATAAACGTCCAAGACAAGGAACAGTTAGTCCCACCTTGGGCTAGGGACAGTGCTAGTACCGCCCAGGGCAAGGGACAATAAGTCCTACTCTGGACTAGGGACAATGTTAGAACCATCCAGGGAAAGGGATAGTGACAGTCCTACTCTGGGCTAGGGACAATATTAGCACCGCCCAGGGCAAGAACTGACGGTACCAGCCTGGGCTAGGGACAATGTTAGCACCGCCCAGGTCATGGCACCGGGATAGTCGCCACCAGCCACAGAGAGGGACAACACCGCAATCGACGCAGAGCAACAGCAGTGCCAGCCACAGAGAGGGACAACAGCGCCAGCCACAGAGAGGGACCACACCGCCTGCACCAGCTACAGAGGACTGCATCAATAAAGCTAAGTTATTTCTTTTACGTTTTGCTCCGTGCGAAATATCACGAGTGCCATGTGTTTGCCGGTAGCACTATGGTTAACACGTGTGTTTTGTACGATTTATTTTTCTATTTTTTATTTTTTTTTTTTGCAAATTGAAAGATTTTTTCGCTAGTTCTACATGCCTTTTCTACACGACTTTCTTCTTTTTTATGTTTCAGATGCGGCGCCTCCAGCCAGGAATAGGGACAACGCCAACGACAGGAACGGAGAGGATCAACACCAGCAGCGTAGAGGATCAACACCAGCAGCGTAGAGGATCAACACCAGCAACGGAGACAGCACCACTACCCTCGGCGAAAAGGCAGACAGTCTTGGGCTAGGGACAGTGATATAAACGTCCAAGACAAGGAACAGTTAGTCCCACCTTGGGCTAGGGACAATGTTAGTACCGCCCAGGGCAAGGGACAATAAGTCCTACTCTGGACTAGGGACAATGTTAGAACCATCCAGGGAAAGGGATAGTGACAGTCCTACTCTGGGCTAGGGACAATATTAGCACCGCCCAGGGCAAGAACTGACGGTACAAGCCTGGGCTAGGGACAATGTTAGCACCGCCCAGGTCATGGCACCGGGATAGTCGCCACCAGCCACAGAGAGGGACAACACCGCAATCGACGCAGAGGAACAGCAGTGCCAGCCACAGAGGGACAACAGCGCCAGCCACAGAGAGGGACCACACCGCCTGCACCAGCTACAGAGGACTGCATCAATAAAGCTAAGTTATTTCTTTTACGTTTTGCTCCGTGCGAAATATCACGAGTGCCATGTGTTTGCCGGTAGCACTATGGTTAACACGTGTGTTTTGTACGATTTATTTTTTTATTTTTTTATTATTTTTTTTTTTTTGCAAATTGAAAGATTTTTTCGTTAGTTCTACATGCCTTTTCTACACGACTTTCTTCTTTTTTATGTTTCAGATGCGGCGCCTCCAGCCAGGAATAGGGACAACGCCAACGACAGGAACGGAGAGGATCAACACCAGCAGCGTAGAGGATCAACACCAGCAGCGTAGAGGATCAACACCAGCAACGGAGAGGATCAACACCAGCAACAGAGACAGCACCACTACCCTCGGCGAAAAGGCAGACAGTCTTGGGCTAGGGACAGTGATATAAACGTCCAAGACAAGGAACAGTTAGTCCCACCTTGGGCTAGGGACAATGTTAGTACCGCCCGGGGCAAGGGACAATAAGTCCTACTCTGGGCTAGGGACAATATTAGCACCGCCCAGGGCAAGAACTGACGGTACCAGCCTGGGCTAGGGACAATGTTAGCACCGCCCAGGTCATGGCACCGGGATAGCCGCCACCAGCCACAGAGAGGGACAACAACGCAATCGACGCAGAGGAACAGCAGTGCCAACCACAGAGAGGGACAACAGCGCCAGCCACAGAGAGGGACAACACCGCCTGGACCAGCTACAGAGGACCGCATCAATAAAGCTAAGTTATTTCTTTTACGTTTTGCTCCGTGCGAAATATCACGAGTGCCATGTGTTTGCCGGTAGCACTATGGTTAACACGTGTGTTTTGTACGATTTATTTATTTTTTTTTGCAAATATAAAGATTTTTTCGTTAGTTGTACATGCCTTTTCTACACGACTTTCTTCTTTTTTTATGTTTCAGATGCGGCGCCTCCAGCCAGGATTAGGGACAACGCCAACGACAGGAACGGAGAGGATCAACACCAGCAGCGTAGAGGATCAACACCAGCAGCGTAGAGGATCAACACCAGCAACGGAGACAGCACCACTACCCTCGGCGAAAAGGCAGACAGTCTTGGGCTAGGGACAGTGATATAAACGTCCAAGACAAGGAACAGTTAGTCCCACCTTGGGCTAGGGACAATGTTAGTACCGCCCAGGGCAAGGGACAATAAGTCCTACTCTGGACTAGGGACAATGTTAGAACCATCCAGGGCAAGGGACAGTGACAGTCCTACTCTGGGCTAGGGACAATGTTAGAACCGCCCGGGTCATGGACCGCGACAGCTGCTGCCAGCCACGGAGAGGGAAAACACGGGACAGCAATGAGACGTCGTCACCAGTCTCGGAGAGAGAATTCACCATCGCCATCCACCGAGATTGACATCGCCACAACCAAGCACCGAGAGGATCAGCGCTGCAACCAAGCACCGAGAGGGACATCGCCGCAACCAACCACCGAGAGGATCAACGCTGCAACCAAGCACCGAGTGACCACGAGGTAGGACTAATCAAATGACACAATACAGTATTGAAAGTACTAGGACGCTGATTCACTGTGCTAAGTATCAATACAAATGACAGTAGATTTTTTTCTTGGTTTTGCACTTGAATAAAAAATTACTTATTTCACAATTTCCTAAGAACTGTTGCTGTGAACTGTTGCAAGTAAGCTTCGCGCTTTCGCCTTAAACTACCTTTTGAGAAAACTGGAATAAATATGAAAATTAAGTAAGGTTCTGTCATTACTTATAGCTACCTAAACAATAATCTCATTTGCAGCTCCCGATAAGATTGCGGGCAGTTGAGGAGAGCTGTATGCAGATCATCTGGATGAGCCCATCCACACGTGAGAACAAACCCCAGCACTTACATATATTTCACTAGTTTTTGCAAATAGAGTAAATGTAATTGATTTAATAGCGTTTTGTGTGCCTGCTGTGTGATCAGCCTGATTACCGGGAGTTTCCAAAAAGAAGCCCGCTCCCGGCGTGATGGATGTGGAATTCGGACCGGATGATGACCTTGATTACCAGTGATTAGTGTAGAAAACACCCTGTTTAGGTTGTACACTTTCAGTGGCATTCGTGTTTTACACAGGACCAGACTTTTTTTAGTTGCTGTTGCTTTTGTGTATTTTGTTATTTTTTGTGCGAATATCCGCAGCATGTAGCGCTTTAAAAGATTGCTGGTAAATTTTCTTTTTTTTTTCAAATAAAAACTTATCGAGAACCCCCCCCCCCCCCCCCCATCTAAAAAAAAGAAGCTTGTGTAGAAAAACTTTGCTTGAATGTCGCAGTTGACGTGGTCAAAATGTCGCAGTCGTAAATGTCGGCGGTCAAAATGTCGTGTCGTATTTGTTGCTGGCCTATTTGTCGGACATTCATTTATTCCCGACAGTGGGAGTATATGCGATCGACCGCGTGTCGGTCTATCGGTCGGTCTGTCGGTCTGTCGGTCTGTCATCAAGAGCTTGTTAACACGCTAACTTGAAAACTGCTCCAAGGATTTTAATGAAACATTGTATGTGGCTTCTATGGGAGCAAACACAGATCAGTATTGTAAATGGGCCAGGTTCGTCCAAGGAAAATGGACCAGCTGGACTTAGAAAATTTCAGCCCTGGACTATTGATGGCCGTGTTTAACTGATGGCGGGCCTTTGGGGAATATGTGGGCTATGCATGATATAAAATTTGAATAGTAGACATTGTCTAGAAACAAATAGCGGAAACACTTGCGAAGGAAGTCAAGCTCCACAAATATTCATGTGCTTATTGCAAACTCTCGAATTAACTGGCTTATAACGCGACCCTGTGGAGTCTGTGCTCACAAAAATTCCGTCACCCCTAATTTCTACAGCAGGAGTCATTTTCAAAAACTGCACTTTAGAAATCCCTGTTCAGTTATGGGTGTGCAGTTCTCAAGGGCCACACCCTGTTCAGTAATGGGTGTGGCCCCACTTTGGAAAAAATGCGAATGAAACAATATTTAGGTAAGAGACTGGGATTTTTTGGCCAGCCACTAAAACAAAATATCTTTTATTCTATAAATCTGTAAAACGGTTCTATCAAGGCTGAGATGCTCACTTTTGGTAGCCTTAGTTGAAGGCAACTGATCAAGATTCGTTTCTTGCTCTTCTTTTACTAGTTCTTCATTCTTTTATCAACTTGTTCATTTTTCTTTTAACAACTTGTTCATTTTATCTTTCATCAACTTGTTCTTTTAGCAAGATGTCAAGAAAAACGTCACAGCCCCGGTGGGGATTCGGAACATTAGGAAACCTGGCCTTACAAAGAGTTAGTTTTCTTCAATTTGAGACAACAAATTTAAGACTGTCTAAAAAAACTAAAGCTACGGAACAGTCTTTGGCATCAGAATATGTATTTAAGCATTGTTTATTTTTGTTGCTTCGCGGAATTAGGGAAACACCATAACCCAACTTTAATGACTTGAAATAATTAAATCGAATTCTATTTTTCTACTTGAAACATTACAGAGAAAGGAAGATGACGTCAATGAAGACGTGGGCTGTGGTGGGCGGGCGTTCCGGTCACGCGGACAGCCAGCAACACGTAAGCATTTAGCTTTGACATAATCGATTTAAAAAAAAACGCAAATGAAATGACATCAAGTAAGACAGTCGCATCTTTTGAATCAGACATTGAAACAGAATATATTTTCTATCAACACTGAGACGCTCCAAGACCTTGCTTTCGCATTAGGGGAATAATCTTGCTTTGCTTCTTTCCAATTCTTTAACTACTTCATTTTATTTTCCACTTGTTCCTTCAGCAAGACATCCAGGCGGGAGACGCTACAGCTGATAAGGATGAGGAAGAAACGGAATGTCGCCTTTCAAAGAGTAAGAGTTATCTTTCACAAAAAAGAATTTGAGACTCCGTTTAAACAACTTATGGCTACGAAGTGATCTTGAGCAACAAAGAGTATTTGAATATGGTTTCTATTTGTTGCTACTTGGATTTAGAGATCAAAATTGAATAATTAAATTGAATTAAATAATTAAATTGAAGTCCATTCTTCTATTTGAAACCGTCAAACACACCTTGATCGATTTCCGGCTTCTGTTGTAGAGAAAGGAAGATGGGGTCAATGATGAAGTGGGCTGTGGTGGGCGGGCGTTCTGGACATGCAGGCAGGCGGCAACACGTAAGCTTTCAGTTTTGATACTGTCGCTTTAGACAAATGGCCAATTTAACAAAATTTAACGGCCTTAAATAGTTCAACCGAATTCCAGTAAGATGACGTCAATGGGCTTTGGTGGACGGTCGTGCCAGGCATGCGAACAGGCGACCACATGCAAGCTTTTGGATTTAAATGTCGCCATTTTATTATTTTTTCGGTTTTTTTTTTACTTCGCGAAATAAGAGAATACGATAACGTAATATGCAACGTCTTGAAATGATTAATTTGAAGTCTATTTCTTCTTTCTGTAGGGACAGGAAGATGACGTCAGTGGAGACGCGGGCTGTGGTGGGCGGGCGCAACGGGCATGCGGATAGGCGGCAACACGTAAGTTATTAGATTGAATAAAAAAAAAAAGAAATCGTTTTTAGAAAGGTATTGGGTATATATTCTCGCCTTAAAAATACAAAGGGAATTATTTAAAGAAAAATACTTGAATTTTTCCCCAAACCATGAAAACAAATTTTCTTTTATAAACCTGTAAAAGAGCTGAATTAAGACCGAGATACTGTCTGTTGAGTGTTTTTAGCAGGCAACCAATCGGAATTTGTTTCTTTCCAGCCGTTCTTTTACTATTTCTTGTTTCTTATTTGCTTGTTTCTTTAGCAAGCTGGAAAGAAGAGAGACGTCACAGCGCCCTTGGGAATGCAGAAAATAAAGAAAAGTCCCCTTTCAAAGAGTAAGAAGTTTCTTCCGTTTCAGACAACCAGTTTGACACCCAATTCAAGAAACTTACAAAAAGCTGTAGGAGATTCTTAAGCAACAAAATGGGTGTTTAAGAAATGTTATATTTGTAGCTTCGTGCAATTAAAAAAAGACAACGCAGCATTTAACGCCTTGAAATAGTTCAAATGAATTCGATTTGCAGAGGAGGAAGATGACGTCAATGAAGACGAAGGCTGTGGTTGGCGGGCGTACCTGGCCTGCGGATAGCCGACATCACGTAAGATTCTAAATTTAACTACCGCTTTTTGATACATTTTTTTGCTTCGTGAAATAAGAGACAAAAGGACAACGCAACATGCAAGGTGTTGAAATAATAAAATCGAAATGGATTCTATTTCAAACGTGCGTAAAATGCATTTTGTCATATATCCTGCTAATGTTTTAGAGAAACGAAGATGACGGCAAAGACGCGGATTGTGGTGGGCGGGCGTACCTCGCATGCGGACAGGCGGCAGCACGTAAGCTTTTACATATGAAACTGACGTTTTGAGAGAATACTAATGTAAATATTTTAAGTAAGATATTGGGATCTTTTGTACCAGATTGTTAAACAGAATCTATGAACTATTCTATAAGCCTGTAAAAGTGGTTTGAGCATACAAGCTGAATAGTGTAAACTGGCTTGAAGATTCGCCTGAAAAGTTGTCTGAAAATGTTTCACATCAAAACACAGAGGTCTGCAGTGTTACGTTCGTCAAACACTTTATGATAAACGCAGAACGTTGTTAAGGAATATTGGGAACTCTGACCTCTCGTAACCGGCAGGCTTTGTTAAAAGATTACGGATAGAAAGTACAGCAGAATGCCTCTACTGTTCTAGTAACCCTTCGCTCCCTTGCTCTCCTCCTTAGTCGAGTCTCTTCTAAGAAAATTTTGAACGAATAATTATGTTAAACACTACTTAACCGAAACGTGTTTTAAGCAAGTAAAGTTTGTCTTCACAGTTCCCTTCTAGACTGTCGAGGAAGTAGATGGGAAGAGTCTCCAGGACGAGCCAGCCAACCAAGTAAGTACTCAACAGATGGAATTCAAAGCATACCAGTGGAATAAGAACATACAGATAAAAAACCGAAACGAACATTTCGAAAGAATTTCTTGTGGAGGTTTAAATATCATGGTTAAACTATAAACTATTTTCGGATTTAAGGACAGTTGTACATTGAGAAATCAGCCGGGCGTTTTACCTGTAGATTACAACTGCAAGTATTTGAATCCTCACAGGAGCCAGATAGACCCTCCCATGAGGACAGCAGCCAAGCGGATGCCAGCCATGCGGACCCCGGCCATGAGGACAGCAGCCAAGTGGATGCCAGCCAAACGGACCCCGGCCATGAGGACAGCAGCCAAGTGGATGCCAGCCAAACGGATCCCGGCCATGAGGACAGCAGCCAAGTCGACGCCAGCCCAGCGGACCCCGGCCATGAGGACAGCAGCCAAGTGGACGCCAGCCAAGCGGACCCCGGCCATGAGGACAGCAGCCAAGTGGACGCCAGCCCAGCGGACCCCGGCCATGAGGACAGCAGCCAAGTGGATGCCAGCAAGAGGACGCCAAAACTGCTAAGTCTCTTTTGTTATTTCCGGAATACGTCAATATTCACGTGTTTTTTTTTTCATTGTATCTTAATGTATATCAATATGCTTGTCATTCAATTATTAATTGCAACTTTTATTTAAGTCTTTTTTAGATGACAGGGGGCCAAGCAGTCAACAGAGGCATCGGACCACAGCTGCCGGACTACAGCACACAGCAGGGAGCTAGTGGACACGGAATGCAGAAGGTGAGATATTTGTCAAGAACTCAAGGCATTTAAGATACTGAAAGAAAATATAAAAATAAATTGAACAGATTTTTCTTGCACTGCTGCAGTTTTGACAAGGGTGGGACGACAATCGCTGGATAAATAGATCCTAATCCGAAGTTCATTTGTACTATCGCTTCAACAAACTACAAATGCGATCAGTTTAAGATGCTGGATTTTTGTACCAAACATTAAAAGATAAGCTCAAAAGATAAGCTTAACATTCCTCCTTTTCTGACTTTTTCTTTTCGTTCAACAGCCATCGACAGGATGCAGCAGAACTACCGTGAAAATCGCAGTCTTCACTTCACGGACGTCGACCGAGGGTGAGAACGCTCTTCAGATTTTTTCACTACCACTTTAATACTTAGAAAGAATTTCTCGAATTTCTCTTTAATTTTCAACAGCACGACAATACTGGCAAAATAACTTTAGTTCGAGAACGTTCTAAGCAACAAAGTAGATATTTAAACATGCGGATACGCGACAACACGTAATTGAGTTTTAATTCATACTTGAAACCGATCCTTTAAAACACCGTGTAAAACTCCGATTTGAAAATAACTTGAGTTGTGGAACGTTCTAGCCAACGAATTAGATATTATTCAATTAGTGTTGACTTGAGTGTTGCCTTGAAAAATTAAATTGTAAAATTATTCTTCTGTTTTAAAACATGTAAAATATATGAGACTTATTATAGAGAAAGGAAGATGACGTCAGTGGAGACGCGGGCTGTGGTGGGCGGGCGCAACGGGTCTGCGGATAGGCGCCAACAAGTAAGCTTTTACTTTTGAAACTAAAGTTTTGAGAAAAATACAAATGTAAATGTTTTAAGATATTAGAATTTTTGTAAAGGATATGAGCTGAATATTGTAAAGCTCTTATGCAAGATTGAATGAAAAATTGTCTGTAAAACTATTAAACACCCAGGTATTCAAATTACAAAACCATTCTTCTACTTTAAATGTGTGTGAAATGCGTGTGAATATATTTCCTGGGAATGTTGTACAGGAAAGAAGAGGGCGTCATTGAAGATGTGGGCTGTGGTGACGGGTGTTGCAGGTATGCGAATAGCAGCAACAAATAAGCTTTTACATTTTAGACTCGTTTTGAGGCAAAATTATATCAAAAGGGATAGTTATATGAAGATTTTGGAATTTTTGTAAAAAAATATACACGTTGAATATTGTTAACTGGCTGAACAGAATTACTGAAAATTATCTGAAAAGCTTTATTAGTGGGACTATAGTTTTCGGGTTTGTCTGTCCGTCTGTCCTTCCGTCTGTCCGTCTGTCGACACCTTTTTTGTTAACACACTCAAGCCTACATTTTTTCCACCGATTGTTAAGATATTGTATATATGGGTAGTACTGGAACGAACAAGGATCGGTATTGTAAATGAGCCATGTCGGCCCAAGGACATTGGCCCAGCTGAACTTCACAAATTTTCCCAATCCTTACTCAGTTGAATGAGTTTGTTAACACACTCAAGCCTACATTTTTCCACCGATTGTTAAGATATTCTATCTAGGGGTAGTACTGGAACGAACAAGGATTGGTATTGTAAATGAGCCATGTCGGCCCATGGACATTGGCCCAGCTGAACTTCACAAATTTTCCCAATCCTTACTCAGTCGAATGAGTTTAACACACTCAAGCCTACATTTTTCCACCGATTGTTAAGATATTGTATATATGGGTAGTACTGGAACGAACAAGGATCGGTATTGTAAATGAGCCATGTCGGCCAATGGACATTGGCCCAGCTGAACTTCACAAATTTTCCCAATCCTTGCTCAGTCGAATGAGTTTGTTAACACACTCAAGCCTACATTTTTCCACCGATTGTTAAGATATTGTATCTATGGGTAGTACTGGAACGAACAAGGATTGGTATTGTAAGTGAGCCCTATCGGCCCAAGGACATTGGCCCAGCTGAACTTTACAAATTTTCCCAATCCTTACTCAGTCGAATGAGTTTAACACACTCAAGCCTACAATTCTGGATCGATTGTTGAAATATTTTAGATATAGTAAGTATTGGAACCAACAAAGGTCGGTATTGTAAATGAGCCCTGTCGGCCTAAGGATATTGGCCAAGCTGAACTTCAGAAATTTTCACAACCTTTACATACTGGAATGAGTTTGTTAACACACTCAAGCCTACATTTCTGCATCGATTGACCAGATATCGTAACTATGAGTAGTATTTGAATCAACAAGGTTTGGTGTTGTAAATGAGCCATGTCGGCCCAAGGACATTGACCCAGCTGAACTTCACAAATTTTCCCCAATCCTTACTCAGTTGAATGAGTTTGCTAACACACTCGAGCCTACAATTCTGGATCGATTGTTGAAATCTTTTAGATATAGGAAGTATTGGAACCAACAAAGGTCAGTGTTGTAAATGAGCCCTGTCGGCACAAGGACATTGGCCCAGCTGAGCTTCAGAAATTTTCCCAATCCTTACTCATTTGAATGAGTTTGTTAACACACTCAAGCCTATATTTCTGGATCGATTGTTGAAATCTTTTAGATATAGGAAGTATTGGAACCAACAAAGGTCGGTATTGTAAATGAGCCCTGTCGGCCCAAGGACATTGGCCCAGCTGAACTTAAGAAATTTTCACAACCCTTACATACTGGAATGAGCTTGTTAACACACTCAAGCCTACATTTTTTTAAACAATTGGCAAAATGTTATACACGTAGGTAGTATGGGTGGTAACAAGAATTGGTATTGTAAATGAGCCATGTTGGCCCAAGGACATTGGCCCAGCTGGAATTTTAAAATTCACGAATATGATACGAAGGGTTGTAGTCCAACCTAACAAAATCAAATACTGGGATTGTACGGCGGGGGACATAGTCAGTTTCACTGACCCACTTGTTGAACACAGAGTTCTCCAATGGTACGTCCCTCAGACATTATGTAAACCGCAGATTATTGTCAAGGAATATTAGGAACTGTGACCGCCACAGAATACGGTTTAATTAACACCATGATGTATTTGTGATGTCCTATTAATCCTCCGTCCCCTTACTCTCCTCGTTAGTCCAGTGTCTATTAAGAAAATTTTTGAACAAATATTAGGTAAAAAACACTTACCAGACGGTGTTTAAGAAAGCAAAAACGTTTTTGACAGCTCCCTACCAGACTACCGACGAGGAAGATGAGAAGGATGAGCAGAAGGAGCCAACCAACAAGTGAGAATTTATTTCAATACTAGCAGCTGAAACTCGAAGCAAACCAGTGGAATAAGAAAATACATAAAATTAACGAGGCAATCAGTCTTTTATTGGATAAAAGAACCGAAAGGAACACCCGTGGAGGTTTAAATATGATGGTTAAACAATAAACCGTTTTCACATGACAGTTGTACATTGAGAAATCAGCCGGTTGTTTTGCCTGTAGGTAACAATTGCAAGTATTTGAATCCTCACAGCCGCCAGGTGGACTCAGCCAAGCAGCCCCTTCCCACGAGGACAGCAGCCATGTGTACGCCAGCCAAGCGGACCTACCACTGGGACAGCAGCCACGTGGATGCCAGCCAAGCGGACCCCGGCCATGAGGACAGCAGCCAAGTGGACGCCAGCCCAGCGGACCCCGGCTATGAGGACAGCAGCCAAGTGGATGCCAGCCAAACGGACCCCGGCCATGAGGACAGCAGCCAAGTGGACGCCAGCCCAGCGGACCCCGGCCATGAGGACAGCAGCCAAGTGGACGCCAGCCAAGCGGACCCCGGCCATGAGGACAGCAGCCAAGTGGACGCCAGCCAAGCGGACCCCGGCCATGAGGACAGCAGCCAAGTGGATGCCAGCAAGAGGACGCCAAAACTGCTAAGTCACTTTCGTTATTTTGGGAATACGTCAATATTCACGTGTTTTTTTTTCATTGTATCTTAATGTATATCAATATACATGTCATTCATCTATTAATTGCATTTTTTTATTGAAGTCTGTTTAGATGACAGGGGGCCAAGCAGTCAACAGAGGACAGCAGCCAAGTGGATGCCAGCCAAGTGGATGCCAGCCAAGCGGACCCCGGCCATGAGGACAGCAGCCAAGTGGATGCCAGCAAGAGGACGCCAAAACTGCTAAGTCTCTTTCGTTATTTCGGGAATACGTCAATATTCACGTGTTTTTTTTTTCATTGTATCTTAATGTATATCAATATACATGTCATTCATCTATTAATTGCAATTTTTATTTAAGTCTGTTTAGATGACAGGGGCCAAGCAGTCAACAGAGGCATCGGAATAAGGTGCGGGACTACAGCACACAGCAGGGAGCCAGTGGACACCAGAATGCAGCAGGTGAGACATTTGTCAAGAACTCAAGGCA
This sequence comes from Protula sp. h YS-2021, assembly GCA_949752745.1. Classification (NCBI taxonomy): domain Eukaryota; kingdom Metazoa; phylum Annelida; class Polychaeta; order Sabellida; family Serpulidae; genus Protula; species Protula sp. h YS-2021. Next base: position 57,822,596 of record OX457025.1, read on the forward strand.
TTTAAGATACTGGTGCAATTTTTAAAATGGTTGGACGAAAGTCATTGGCTTAATATATTCCAATCCAAAGTTCATTTGTACTATCGCTTCAACACATGCGATTAGTTTAAGATACTGGATTTTTGTACCAAACATTAAAATGTGTATATTGAATTGTATACATTTAAAAAGGTAGTCCTGATATAATATACTTCAAGATACAAGCTTAACATTCCTCCTTTTCTGACATTGTCTTCTCGTTCAACAGCCATCGACAGGATGCAGCAGAACTACCGTGAAAATCGCAGTCTTCACATCGCGGACGTCGACCGAGGGTGAGCACGCTTTCAGATTTTTATCACTACTACTTTAATACTGAGCAAGAATTTCGAGAGCTTGTTAAATTTTCAACAACAAGACTTCACTGGCAAAATAACTTTAGTTCGAGAACATTCTAAGCAACAAAATAGATGTTTAGCTAGTGTTAAGTGTTGACTTGAAATAATTAATTGGAAACTGATCTTTTCAAATAAACGTGTGTTAACTAAGTGTGAATATATTTCATGTGAATATTGTAGAGAGGAAGATTGCGTGAATGAAGAAGCGGGCTGTGGTGGGCGGAGAATCCAAACATGCGGATAGACGGCAACATGTAATTAAACTTTAAGATTTCAAACGTTGCTTTAAGAAAGCGCAAGTGAAAGATTGCGATTGGAAAATCACTTCAGCAGTGGAACGTTGTGACCAACGAAATAGATATTTCAATTAATCTTGACTTGAGTATTGACTTAAAATAATTGGAAAATTATTCTCCTGTTTTAATGGAGAATTAATTGGGAAATTATTCTTTTTTAATGGAGAATTATTCTTCTGTTTTAAAGCATGTGAAATATACAAGACTATTTCATGTCCACCTTGTAGGGAAAGGAAGATGACGTTAGCGTAGACGTGGGCTGTGGTGGGCGGGCCTTCCTGGCGTGCGGATAGCGGCAGCAAGTAAGCTTTTACGTCTGAAACTCGTTTTGAGAAAATACAAATGTAACGATTGTCAGTAAAGATATTAGAATTTTTGTAAAAGCACACGAGTTGAATCTTGTAAATCGGCTGAGTAGAATTGCCTGAAAAATTGCTTGGAAAAGTTTATAACACCGAGATCTTCAAATTACAAAACCAGTCTTCTACTTCAAACGTGTGTAAAATACGTGTGAATATATTTCGTGGGAATGTTATAAAGGAAGGAAGATGGCGTCAATGAAGATGCGGTCTGTGGTGGGCAGGCGTTCCAAGCGACCAGACAATCGACAACACGTAATATTAAGCTTGAATTTACATTTCAAACGTTGGTTTAAAAAAACTCAAGTCGAAGATTGCAATCTGGAAATAACTTCAGTAGTAGAACGTTCTAACCAACGAAATAGATATTCAATTAGTTTGACTTAAGTTTTGGCTTAATATTTTAAACTGAAATTTATTCTTCTGTTTTAATGGAAAATTATTCTTCTGTTTAAATGGAAAATTATTCTTCTGTTTTAAAACCTGTAAAATAGAGGAGTTTATTTCCTGTTCATCTTGTAGAGAAAGGAAGATGACGTCAGTGGAGACGAGGGCAGTGGTGGGCGGGCCTTCCAGGCATGCGGATAGCAGCAACAAGTAAGCTTTTACATTTGAAACTCATTTTGAAAAAATGCACATGGGGTTATTTTCAGTAACTAAACTATTAGAATTATTATAAATGAACATTGGCTGAATATTGTAAACCGATTGAGCTGAATTGCCTGCAAAATTGTCTGGAAATGTTTATTAAACACCGAGGTCTTCAAATCACAAAATCATTCTTTTTCTAAGGTGTGTAAAATGCAGCCATCTGAACTCACCCATGAGGACCCGCCAGTGAGCGCAGCATTCAATTGGAAGAAAGCTGAGCGGACTCGCCCGTTAGGACAGCACCCAAGTGAACCCCTGGCTGAGGACAGCGGCCAAGTGGTTGAAACCTCAGCGGGACCCGCCCTTAATAGCAGCCAAGTGGACGAATGAATCTTGGCCTTCACAGAGTAAGTTTCCTTCAGTTTAAGACTTGACGAACGCTCAAAGCGGCCACATTTAATTCTTATATTTGTTACTTTTGTGAAATTAGGGGAAAATACAACCAAGTATATAACAATGGGAAAGTATTAAGTATATTCATCTACTTTAAATGTGTGTAAAATACATTTTGATATATATCCTGCCAGATTTGCAGAGAAATAAATGCGGTGTCAATGAAACTGCGGGATGTTTTATGTGGCAGTTCAAGTCATGCAGAAAGCAATACATTAAAATAGATACATTATAATTTCTATAACCCTGTAAAAGTGGTTTTACTGTAATTTACTTTATCAACTTATTATGTCAACTGAATATTCCTACTTCTGACATTTATTCTTTCAACAGCCTTCTACAAGATGAAGCGAAAGCATGAGAAAAGAAAACGTCACCACCTCCTGGTTTCAAGGGTGAGAACGCTCTACAGATCTTTTCACTAGCAAGCTGAAAGTTCGTAAAGGCGTGACCTAGAGCGAGGCACTTTTCTTGCATTTTACACCATATAAAGAGTTGTCTTGTTTATTTATTATAAATTCTAAATGCTATACGTTTTATGGCACTTTGCTATTTTATCTTTCGTTCGGGTATTGACAAGGTTTTGACAAGGTGTGTTGTGTCGTTGTTTTCAGATCAAGCAGACTCGAAGAGAAATTTCGACTCTGTCTGGCGCAAAAAGAGTACATCATCACAACAACGGTCTTCGGCAGACAACATGTATTTTAGCCTTGACGCCACTTTCACGAACTGGACAACTGAGAAATAAAAAAACAGGAACTTAAAGCCTGTAACTATTATAAACTTTGTTGCATAAACTGAATTAGTGTAAGTGAAGGGTGATAGGAAAGAAGTACACAAAGGACATTTCCGTGGTTTTGAGCTTGTGTAGTTCTTTCCTTTGAAAAATGGCAAAAAAATGCAGAACACAAGTCTTTTGTTGTGCTATAATGGACTCATTCATTACGCCGAGAAAACTGCTTTGGAAATGGTAGAAGAGATCTTGAAGGATTCATTGTTTGGTTCAGCTTAAAATTTACACAAACGTGGCTTGTGCTCTGCTTGAGGAAAACTACATCCAATTACATTTCGAGTGTATATACCCAAATGAAAAAGAAAGCCTAATTCATACCTATAATTTGTGACAAATTTATAGTTACAAACTATACCGTTTTCGCTACCGAGTAGCGAAAATTACACTTGGGGGGGGGGGGGGGGGTGGGTAACAAAAAAATGAACTCTTTTAAATTGAGAACTGACCATGAACGAGGAGTTGAAGGCCACCAAGATACCTCTTCCCTCATCTTCTCCTTTAGGCCCAAACGGTCGAAGATAAGCTTAAATTCGCACTACCTCTAATCGCTTTTGGAATTTCTGGTTTTTGACATTGACCATATGACCGAATGATCAAGATCACCGAGGTACCTCTTACATAACGCTTTTTAGGCTGAAAGGGTCGAAATGAGCTCAAAATCGCTCCATCTCTAACCGTTTTCCAGACAATGGTTAACTTCCGGTTTTTTATATTGACCATGACCTACGAGGTCATGGTCACCGAAGTGTGTTACATATAGTCTTGTAAGCCCAAAGGGTCCAAAATAAGCTCAAAATCACTCCATCTCTAATCGTTTTCCAGATAATGGTCAACTTACGGTTTTTGACCTTGACCATGACCGAGGAAGTCAAGGTCCCAGATAAACCTCTGACATGTAGTCTTTTAGGCCGAAAGGGTGAAAAATGAGCTCAAAATCGCTCCGTCTCTAACCGTTTTCGAGATAATGGTCAACTTCCGGTTTTTACCTTGACCATGACAGAGGAGGTTCAGGTCACTGAGATACCTCTTACATGTAGACTTCAGGTCCAAAGAAAATTGCGGATTTCACGACGTCTCATCACCCTCTATCAGTGAGCCAAATTTCACCACTCGTTAGCAATTAGGAAAAATCCAAACGCTGCAGCCAACTTCAACTTACAAACATACTGTAATCGCTCTCATTGCAGAGAGTCGGGCGATCAATACGTCTATGCTGATGTCTTAAAAATTCCTTTAACTGCAAAATCAAAGCGTTTGCCTACCTGTTAATGGGCGTCAGTGGCATAATTTTAGTGTCCATTTTTACATATTAAATGTTCATGAATTTCTTAAAAAATTGTGCTAAACCAACTACACATCCTACATTGTCTCTGCCAAATTTGGTCGCCCTAGCTCTTAGCATTCTCGGAGGAGTTTGTATGACAAGATTTTCAAATTTTAAATTTCAATGTCCATTTTTGCATATAAAATGTTAATGAATTTCTAAAAAAAAATTGAGCTGGGCCAACTACACATCCCACTTTGTCTGCCAAATTTAGTCTTCCAGCCCTAGCCGTCTCAGAGGTTTTGGCAAAAAAAAAAACACTTTATCGAGTCGTACGAAAATAATAAAATAAGGGATTGAAAATCCCCAAGTGTAATAAGTCATGGAATTCGTACCTAATTTATAGCCTTTTTGTTAAAAAAATTCTGACAGTTTATAGCTTTAATTTGTACCAAATTTACACTTATTAATAAGGTTAAATTATCTCGTGTATCAGAATCGCGTATCGTCGCATTTTCCAAATCAAGATTTTGATAAGTTAGCGCGTTAAAAGTTTATAAAATAGCGCTTGAATGTCCATTGTCAGTTGCCTTGACTTGATATTCACTATAAATATGGCAGTTCAACTCAATTTGTTACCAGTAAAAATCTTAAATGCTGTTTTTAACGATCTCAAACCGGAAAGGTCCAAATTTAGGGGTGTCAGGATGACATACTGAAAGATCAGTGCAGAACTTGAAGCAACATAAAGCAAGCAAGGTTCAGCTTGGAGCTTATATATATTTCGTATGTCTGTATATAACTGTGTCTGTGTGTACATACCGGGGCCACTCACTGTGGCAACAGGATGAATGAAAATTTCACCTCGCCTCTTTTTTAACGTAATTGGCACTCCGCATGGGACACGTATCGTACTAACTGCCCCCGGGATATATATATATATATATATATATGTATATATGTATATATATATATATGTATATATGTATGTATATATATATATATATATATATATATATATATATGTGTATATGTATATGTATATGTATATATATATGTATACATATGTATATATGTATATATGTATATATATATGTATATGTATATATATATGTATGTGTTTCTATATATATATATATGTGTGTATATATAGATATGTAAGTATGTAATATATATATATATATATATATATATATATATATATATATATATATATATATATATATATATATATATATATATATATATATATGCACACGCACCTCGTCAAAGTGGGGGTGAAACTTTGGTTTGGAGCTCAGGTTTAGATTAGTTTCATGGTTTTGAGCTCAGGTTTAGATTAGTTTCACTAGTCTTAATTTGTAACCAATTAATACTTGAACGCAATTCTTATGGAATGCCGTTATAACATTTAATGCTTATTTTTGATATCAAAATGTAATTTAAGATATCAAGAAATCAATGTAGATCTCAAACATTTATATTCTGCTATCAACAATCGAATTTTAGATAACAAAAATTTATTTTTCAGATAAAAAAATCAATTGTAAAAACCTAAAAAAACTTAAAGGCGATACACATTTACATAAAATTTACCGAATCGTCAATTAAATTTTGGAGATGAAAACTTGAATTATTGAGATCAATAATAACAACACAATTTTTGATCTCAAGAATTGCTTCTTTTTTGTTTAGTAAAACATTAGATTCTGTATATAAGGACCAGTCATTATTTATTTACAGATGTGATGTGTGTTTCTGAATTTTTATTTCAAAATGCACTGATATTTTGATGTCAAAAATAATTTTTGAGATAAAAAATCGTTTGCAGATTAAAAAATACAAATTATAAAACATCAGTCTGAAATAATGATATCTGAAATAAATTGTTGATATCAATAAAAAGAAAATTAATTATTGAGCTCAAAATTGATATATTTCATTTTTCCTATCAAGAATTGAATTTTTGATCTCAAAAAATCCATTTTAGATATCATTGAATCATTTTTGATATCAATAAATATTTCTTGATATCTCTAAATATTTATTGATATCAAAAATTATTTTTTGAGGACAGAATACATTTTAAGATGTCAAAAATACAATTGTAGATAGCAAAAATTAATTCTTGATATCAAAATATGGATTTTTTGAGATCAAAAATTTATTGATGTCAAAAAATCAATTTGTGAGCTCAAAAATTAATTATGGATATCAATAATTCCCTAATAAATGTGAAAACGGCATTCCATGATTTCTTGTCTAATGTGTACTCAATTTAAAGTCAACATCCTTAGCAGAAGGTTTCAGTGTTTCTTTTTTTTTCAATTTACACGTAAATATGCATTAAAACGAGTGTAAATTAGCCAGAAATTTATTCCAAATTATGAATAAATTAGCAAGCTTTCTCGTATGGGTACAGAATAACCGTGATGTAGCGACATCGCCCGTAACGACACAACCCTGGTAACCTAATTTCTGTTACAAGTCATAAAATCTGTTACAAGTCATAATTTATGTTACAAGTCATAATTTATGTTACAAGTCCTAATTTGTTACAAGTCATAATTTCTGTTACAAGTCATCTTTTCATTGTTTAAAGGAATGAATTTAGAGTTGAAAATGGTTCCAGCGTATTTTAAAAGCGTTTGAAGTCTGCATTTTGTGCGTGTTCGGCGCAACCATGCAAGTTCGTTGAAGTCTGCATTTTGTGCGTGTTCGGCGTAACCACGCAAGTTGTTCGCCATCAATTCGAGGCTTGTTTAAGCCGCAGCTTTCGTACAGAAGCAGGAGTATAGCAGTCGTTGAAAGTATGTATGTATGGAATACTGTTTTCACACGTATTGGGTAATTGTTATCGGGAATTAATTCTGATCTCTAAAATTAGATGTTTGATAGCAAGAATTAATTCTTGCTATTTGTAGTTGTATTTTTGATAACTCTAAATGTAGTCTTGATCTCAAAAAATTCTTTATATAAAGATATATTTCGAGATGTAAAAAATGGTTGTTAAAATGATCTCTTAAGATTGATTTTTTTGAGATCAAAAGGTTAATTCTTGATAGCAAAAATGAAATGTTTGACAGCAAAATCTGTTTTGAGCTCAGTTTATTTGCTTTTTGTGTCATAACATTATTTCAGAATGACACGCATGTACGCTTTTAAGTTGAAAAATCGTATCTCCTAGGTTTTTAGACCGAAATTCTTGAAATTTTGATTGTAGTAACTACATGTACAGATCTGGCTATTACTTTTTCCGCAATTCGCCAAAAATTGGTGGAAATAGTGGCCAAAACCCAAATTTCTTTAAACGACTCTCCTACAATTTTTTGTGGAAACGTTCTAAAATTTTGATGGAAGGTAGGGTGCGTAAGTTCCACCTGGCTATTTCTTTTTTTTTTTTTTTTTGGCGATTGGCAAAAATATTGGTGAAAAACCAATTTTTCGTAAAATTTTAACTGCTGGAAAATAGTCTTGTCTTGAAATTTTATGTAAAGGAAGCATCCGTAATTACCTACCTGACCTGACCAAAAAACTGGCTAAAATTTTGGCGGAAAAAACCCATCGTTTTCAGTAAAATCTTAGCAAACTCTAGGAAACTAGTTTTACCGTCTTGAAATTTCAAGGAAAGGTAGCAAGCCTTACTAGGATGTTAGAATTACCCCAAACCAAACTATTTTAAAACATATCTTCTCGTAGGATCTTTGTGAAAACGTCATTTTGGTTGAACGTGTGTATACGCGAGGGAGGGGGATATAAGGGTTAAAAGTAAAACAAAAATATTTTTATCAAAATCTTAAAATTTACGCCAGAAAAAGCCTTACTGTCATTAAAATGTTGTTTAACCTTGCTGTTACTATTTGGTGAATCTCCAAAAATTAGAAATATATGTTGACTAAAATCCTATTTCTCTTGACTGTTTCTCCTCCAGGGAATATGTTGAAAAGTCTTAAAAATTTTGATCGAAGGCACATAGTACGAATATACAACTGGCTATTGTTTGTCCAATCGCTAAATATTTATCGAAGTGTTGATTGAAAGTACTTTGAACAAGTGTGTACATGGCTATTATTATTTTTCGCACTTTGCCAAAAAGTAATGGAAATACTGGCAAAAAACCACTTAAGATCTTAACTGACACAAGGATATGGTCTTATTGCCTTGCCGTTTTTGTAGTTTTGCTTAAGTTGATGGACATTTAATACTTACGTGGCTGTTACTTTTTAGGCGATTCGCCAAAAGTCAATGGGCATTTATACCTGCAAGGGTGTTACTTTTTTTGCGATTCGCCAGAAATGGCGGATATATTGGCGGTTTTGTATTAAAATCTTACTGAAGCCATGTACATAGCCTTACTGTCTTGAAATAATTGTCCTTACAAATTACATGTCATAAATTTTGTCAGCATTCGTGAGCTGGTGCATTGTCCATGCAAAATGTTGTTTAATGTATATTTTGAAATCGGAAAAGATTACGTAATCTCAAAAATGAATGATATCAAAGCATAAGTTTATTTTTATATACAAAATTCAGAAGCAAACATCTCAGTGAAATAATGACTGGCTTCTGTATAGAGAATCTGTTTTTTTTTGCTGCAGAAAAAAACCAATTCTTGACTTCAAAAATTGTGTTATTATTATTGATATCAGTAGTTGTTTTTCATACCTAAAATTTAGTTAACGATTCGTTACGTTTTATACAAAAGTATGCCTCAGTTTGTGATTTTTAAGTTTGTAAAATTGATTTTTTGATATCAAAAATCAATTTTTGACATCTGCAATGCAATTATTGACATCAAAATATAAATTAATGAATGCACAGTGATCTATTGATATCTGCAATTATATTTGGATGTCATAAATTAGCATTAAATGTTAACATGGTATTCCATGCGAGTGTACGCGTGCTCGCTATTGAGTTGGCGCATATCACTTTCTAAGTTATAAGCCTAAAAAAACCTTACATCTTGATTGCAGGCAGGGAGCATAAGTGTACAACTGGCTATTACTATTATTGTTATTATTATTGCTATTATTTTTATTATTATTATTATTATAGTTTGAGAAAATGTTTGATTTTAAAGTGAGAAAATTTTTTATTTCTAAGTATCAATTTATTTTGCGTATAAAATTCAGAAGCAAACATGTGAATGAATTTATGGCTGAGTTCTGGATAATGAATGCTTCCTCTATTTTTTGCTGCACAAAAAAGAAGCAATTCTTTTGAGCTCAAAATTTTTTATCAGTCATTGTTTTTCATCTCCAAATTTTAATTAACGATTGAGTTTTATATCAAGGTGTGCCCCCGTAAGATTTTTTAAGTTAGTAAAATTGATTTTTTATGTAAAAATTATTTTTGACATCGGAAATGAAGTTATTGAGAGCAAAATATAAACTAATGAATTCCACATTTAATCTATTGATATCTCCAGTTATACTTTGATAGCATAAATTAGCGTAAGAATTAAAATGGTATTCCATACAAAATGGCCTTACTGTCCTACAAAGATAGTCATCATTGTTGCTTGTCTTTCTATTACTGTTTTTCGTAATTATTGGTGGAAATATTTGCGAAAATATTGGAAAGTAACCTTTTTTTACTAAAATCATCTGTACCACTGGTTACATAATCTTAAAATGTTAAAATTTTGAAATGGGGAAGCGGGCCTTTGGTAAATACTTGGCTAATTTTTCAGTGATTTGAGGAAATATTGGCAAAAAACATTTTTCAGTAAAATCATTTTTAGTCCAAGAAAATAGCCTCACTGTCTTGAAAATTTAGATAATGGCAGCAGGCATTACTACCTACCTGACTACTTTTTCTTCGGTTGGTCAAAAAATGGAAAATTTGTCCGTCTGTCTGTCATTCTGTGCTGCACGCTACGATTGTGAACACCATATGTTTCACTGGTTGAATATCAATCAGATCTGGTATGTGGCTTTTATATGTAATGTTCTGGAGCTGATTAGGTTTTGGTGACGTTGCGCCATTGCTCAAGGTCACATTCCAAGTGGTTGATGGACATCATATCTTAAGATTCACTGGTCGGAACTGTAAAATTTCCTTTCAGTTTTAATAAACCACTCTGTCTGATGCCTAATAGTTAATTGTCATATTTGGAGTTGAAAAATATGTTCAGAAAATTGCTCTACTAGAAGTTCGATCCCGGCATGCGTGTTCGAGTTCCAACGGACACATTTCTAGTTTTTTAAAAAAATTGAGGGAATCGGGGGGGGGGGGGGAGGGAGGGAAACGAACATTTTATCAAGTAAAATTCAAATAACGCCAGAGATCTGGCCTTGCTCTTGCGAACTTAGTAAAAGATTGCGGTCATTGGTACTTGACTGTTATGTTTTTGGTGATTAGGCAAAAAGTGGCGGAAATGTGAATGAAAAACCTATTTTTTTGTAAAACTTAAACAGACGCAAGAAAAATAGCTTGATTTTTTTTATCTCAAAAGTGATTTTTTGTATATAAAAGTCAGAAGCAAACATATGTGAATGAAATAATGACTGGCTTCTTCATATATATATATATATATATATATATATATATATATATATATATATATATATATATATTCAGGGTTCGCGTTGGCGGGGTTTTTGCCCACTTTTTGGGCATTTTTTACGAAATGACTCACTTTTTCGGAACCCACCGAGTCACTGTGACTCACATTTTTAAAACCCATCGAGTCGCACCTTGACAAGAAAACAAACTGTAATATTTAAATTAATTATATTTTTTGCAGTGAAAAAGTCAGCTCAATGTCAAAATTAAACACACCGCTTTTTCGTTAGATTAGCTAGATTAGCTATGGACCCGTTTTAAACGAATTATTTGTCAATGAAATCGTAATCTGTTTTATCATTCTAGTATTATTCATAATTCAGGGTTGAGATTTCGCGGTCGCCCGGTCGCCCGTGGCGACCAATTTTTGGCTCGGGCGACCAACTTTTTTGAGTTGGCCGTCCGAGTGTCGACTAACTTTTTTCTATGTATTTTCAGGTAAATTTTGCAAAAATTGCGCCGGGCGACTAACTTTTGTGCTCCGGCGAGTAACTTTTTAAAGCTGGTCGCCCGGAGGGCGACTAGAAAATTTTACGAAGTTTCAACCCTGTAATTGGAATCCCATTTTTTCTGCAGTGCAGTATTTAATTTCGGATTTTTTTCCGTCAAATTATAGCACAGCCATTGCATAATTGTGTTCAGAGTAGGCATAACAATTACTTTTGTTTTAAAGCGTTCAAATGTTTCAACGTTAAATAAATAATGAAGTATAAGGTGTGTTCTTATAAGAAAGAGCACCGTTGGGGGGAGGGGGTATGCGATGGGTGGGGATCCGGGGGAGAGGGGGTATGGGATGTGTGGGATCGGAGGAGGGGGTATGGGGTGGGTGGGATCGGAAGAGGGGGTATGGGATGGGTGGGATCGTCGGAGGGGGTATGGGATGGGTGGGATCGGAGGAGGTGGTATGGGATGGGTGGGGATTGGGGGGGGGAGTGTTTAGAGGTGTCGTTGCAGGATGTTGTGACTCAGTTTTCTGGAGCCAACTGAGTTACACTTTCCTTTTTGACTCACTTTCCTGTGAACCCAGCGCGAACCCTGATATATATATACAGTCCATAATTCAGGGGTGTCCATATCCGGGGTTTTACTGTATATATATATATATATATATATATATATATATATATATATATATATATATATATATATATAGTAAAACCCCGGATATGGACAGCATTTTTTCAGTCTGTTTTAAAAGGCAATAGAGTTCTGTTATATCTAGACCGCTCTATTGTGGACACCCCTCTATTCAGAATTAGGGACACTCTTTTTACCCCGTAAGTACAGTTACACATTTAAAACAACCCCTCTATTGTGGACAGTCAAAATTCTGTCCATATGTTGTACGTTGTGTAAACAACCCCTATCAGCTTCATACTCGGTAGTGTTTGTTTTTTCGCTATTGTTATCTGTGGGTTTTGAGTACATTATATTGAACACAGTGAATGTAAAGACAATAGGGCTTATTACAAAAGATGTGTGCTTCAGCGAGAAGCTTTATACTACTAAACCCTACTGACTTGTGCTCCGTCTGTTAAAATTCGTATACAAGAACAAGTAAATCATTGTCTTTAGTTAAATTCAGTTAAATTGTTATACAAGGTGTTAAGTATGAATATCGGTGATGTGAAAAGAAAACGGAACGAACTTTCGCTATCTGATAAAGTTAAAATAATCAAAGCTAGTGATGGAAAAAGTGTAAAAAATAGCCAAAGATTTTAGTTGTAGTTGTCAGATTGAACAGGACCTCGAAATTAGGGACACTCCGCCATTAGGGACAAAGTTCTTCAGTCACTTTTTGTCCCTAATAGCGGGGTTTCAATGTATATATATTATATATATAATATATATATTATATATATATATAATATATATTATATATATAATATATATATATGTAGTATATATATATGTAATATATATATATATATTATATGTATATCTAATATATATATTATATTATATATAATACATATATATATTATATATAATACATATATATCTAATATATATCTAATATATAATATCTTTCTTGTAATTTTTGCTGCCCAAGAAATAATTCTTAAAAAATGTGTCGTTATTGTTTTTCATCTACAAAATTTATTCGATGTTCGTTAAACTGTATAGGAATGTGTGCCCACATTAAGATTTGTAAGTGTGTAAAATAGGTTTTTTTTTATATTAAAAATGAACATCAACATGCGTAAGCTTGGGCATTGTCAATGGGCAGTCTTGTTAAATTGAATTAAATCTCTTATAAACAGATTTACTTGTTTTTACTTTTGAAATAAAAATTAGAATAAAAATTATTCACAGATCTTAAATGTGTTTAAAATTTACTTCACAGTTCTTCCGAGTGTTTATTTCGTTTTACGCACTGACTAGTCATTTCAACAACAATAAAGAGCCCATCACTTCATTTGGAATCCAATGAGGTATTTTTGACCAGAAAGAAAATGTGGGCCCTCAGGTCATCAATATCATTATATTGGCTCAAATTAGGCAATAGGTGCTTAGTGACATGATTTAATTGTAGCGAGAGCATGCTGGATAGCAAATCCAGTAAGGTATAGGGCAATGACATCAATATTTAAATAGGAACTTCCGCCTATAAATAAATATTAAAATGGCTAGAAATAGATCAAAATATTTATAAAGCACGGTTTTGCAGATGCTATTTATTGTTATGCTTCCTATAAAAGCACATACCGACTCGTACTACGTTAATCTATGTTAATGCTTCAGAACTGAAAGGTTTGTACGCTAAATTAGTCATTCCGGATTTGAAAGATATAGTGTCTATATATGGGTTCTTAGTCAACTTGTACCTTTGTCAAGTCGTACCCTGCTGAAAGTCGAGTCATACCATATTTATACCAACTCGTACCCTCGTGAAAGTCACCCTGGTCACCAATTTACCCCACGTTACCCCATTTATTTTATTTATGGTTAATATTGTTGCGTGACTTAATAATTATTTATATTAACAAGTATATGAAGAATACCAAAAGAAACCAGGAGAAACCATTTAAAATTTTATTGTACCTTCCTTCAACTCCAAACAAATTATCTTTTAATTATTGTTCTGTTTCTCATTAAACCTTTCGGATGTGTTATGTAGCAACAACATCAAAACACTTAATACAAATGACTGTTCCTGTTTCAGCCCCCCCCCCCAAATTCCACCCGACAAACTGCCACCCGTGCCAACTCCAACCCGTGCCAATTCCCACCTGTAAAATATTCGAAATGCTTCAGTTCTGTCACCCCACACTACCGTAACTATCGTACAAATTAACTTCTAATACACGCTCTACTAATCCAATATATTAGGTAATCCACCACACACACACTTAAGTCGACAGTCCATTGCAATTCGTGTGATCTTTCTGTAATCCATCACACCCGGAGTTGACAGCCAATAGCAATTTACACGTTCCTAGTATAATCCATCATGCACCAAAGTCGAAAACTAATTATATTACTATATTACGATATATTACTAATTGTTTGAAGTAATATAACAGATATCTGGTATTTGAAGCGTGGTTGCAATTGAAAAGGACCCAGTATAACAGATAAAACTGAATGCTTGAAGTACGTGATTGATCATTGTGCCTCAAAAGAAACAAATTATATCCAATGCAAGTTCACACGACTTCAATCGAAAATTGAAAATTCAAAGCTGTAACAATTTCGTGCATATTTACATTTCAAAACGGGTGGTAATTGGCTCGGGTGGCAGTTGGCGGGTGGGAGCTGCCCTGTTCCCCATTAAATGGCGTGTTAAATTGATTCGCGCTTCTATCCTGAATTGCATTTGCAGCTTTCACGGCAGCAGTTTCGACCTTATTACCATTATGGTTGTGAGCATTTTTCGGGAGTGTTTTTGCATACCAACAGATGTTTGCACAGTTCCTTTATAATGCGAGTTACGTTCTGTGCACGTGATAAGAATGTGCGTGTATCTATTTTCTAATAGACTACTTTTCAACATATATATTTATGGACGACTATCCATCAAATAACCACTTTGGTTTTCCTCGGTTCGTTGTTGAAATGGTAGAGTTGTTTCGGCTAAATGACGGGATATTGAATTGCAAACGTAATGGATGTCGCTTGAAGTAGCTCTTAGAATTATGTCCTATAGATACATACTTGCATTTTTGCATAAAAGATGTGCCTTTAATCAACTAACCTGTGTATCAGTGAACCGATTTGCAGTTATTAGCATTTATTTACTAATGCGAAAAAGACTTGGCTTAGGCTTTCAAAATTGTATCCAATAAACTGAGTCGAGTGCTTAAAGGTATGCATTGCATGTGTACACTGATTCAGAACTTGAGTTCAAAATGTATAACCAATTTTCAGTGTCATTTGATAATTTATTAGAATGTGTCTTCCTTGAAACAGATGTAAATAACACAAAAATGTTATTAGCTGTTTATTTAGATGATGGTTTAGGTACACACAAGTCAAACAAAAACAACAGCTTTGAGAACAATTTATTTGCATGCAACTAGAAAAAAAATTTGATATAGTTGTGATGTTACCCCGATTACAATGTGTTTATTGAAAAATGTCCAACCATCTATGATAACACTGGTCCAAGTAAAATGATCTAGCTCTTCATTAAACGCCCAACCAGCGAAAAGGAAACGGGAAAAAGACGTACTGAAATCAGCTTTTCAATAAACAGTTTTAACTACTTGTAAGAGTAATTATTTTTTAAACAGAAAACTCTCGCAACAAAAAAAAATCAAATGTTCTTATATAATGCAATCGGCAAACTAGAAGTTATCCGAGCTTTTCAGACATCATTAGGTAAAACAGCAAACAAAACTAATTTAGGTGTGATTATAATGTCAATTCAATTATTACCATCCGGTGTTTCCTTTACGCAAATTTTCAAAAGTTCTTGAGAAGATTTTCGCAATGCGTTATATAAATTTATACAAAACATGATATTTCACTGCAAATTAATATGGATTTTGGTGAAATTGATAAACGTTGTCGGCTAGCTTTGTCAAAAGCTTTAGACAAATTATCCTGTCGACATTGAGATATTTACCTAGTATTATTTTTTTCATAGATTTAAACAGCTGTTTGGCACTGTTTTAAATATTATATTGTGCACTCTGTTCTTGATGCCTCTGCTGTTAGAAATTATGCTATTGCATGAAGTAGTGTCGTGAGGGCTAAGTCTCTCCAGCTTCAAATCTGTAGGACCATCGAGAGCAGTGACGCTATGCGACGCTACACGCTTCCGTGATTGTGCACAGGCCAGTTAGGTTAAGGGAAGTTCTCTAAATAAATACGTGTTACTTTTTTAAGTTTCTGCAATCTTAATGACGAAAGAGCATCAAAATACGCGGTGAAATCAACTTCACATGAACGGCTTTATATCAGTTCTGATGAATTACATGCATTGATTACACATTTGCGCAGGAAGTATTTTTCTGTTGCAAGTGTGTTACAGTCGTGTCTCTCTTCTCTTTGTAAAATTATACCTTCCAGACCTTGTATATGCAATATACGGATGTTTTAAAAGGGGAAAAGAAGCTACTGAAAAAAATATACAATCTTAAACAAAAGTTCTTGCTGGAATTGAATCACGTGAGCACAGCTGCAGTTGAATAACAGTAGAAGCTTAATTGGGCATTTCTTCAGAGACTTGGTTGTGCCGTTTGAAGTATTTCCACTTGAGAAGAAACAACACAGCTATATATGGCTGCGGCTATGGCCAGTGTTAGAATGGTGATAACGGCAATTTCACCACCCGATAAAGCTGAAGGATCTGAAGGGTCTGAAAGTAGAAGAAGCCATTGTACAGAGCACAACATACAACCGAAATTGGATGTTAAACGGTATCCGTCAGTGAAACAACTGTTAGTATTAGAAAAATGGGAGAAAACCGTGTTTTACGGCCCTGTGCAACCGGAAGTGTACGGAGAGGGGCGCGTTAGAGCAGTCCGAGCGTGCATTTTTGTTCTGCAAAACCCTGTCGAAAATTTGGTGATTGTCTGTCAAGTAGTTTTTGTGTTATTGTGTTATCAAGAAACCGCGTATGAAATCCGAAATGGCCCATTCCTCCTAAGATCAATTCCGAGCGTAATTGTTATATAGTTAAGCTATGTCTAAACTTGGAGACGATGCTTCAAGTTATTTATGAGTTCTTAAGATTTCAAAAAATTGTGGCAGAAACTGAAAGATGGTGGCTGGGAACCATTTTGAATCTTTTTATTGATTCCAAAATCAACTCCGATGGCGTTTTCTAACTGGTTTTGGCTTGTCAAATTTTTGGTGATGATCAGTCATGTATTTATTTGCCCAGGCAACTTTCGTGACCTACTTACATTTTTTGTGGGCTATCCGTCATCAGTTATGCGTATGTGTGTTCAAAATACTCTCCCCCTAAATTCTAGTGCTATTGTTTTTAACTTTGACCGGAATGTTTCCTGTATAGTCCCCCCATCAACTTGTGTTTTGAGTCGATTTGACCAAATTGGCCAAAATATTGGCTGAAAAAGATCAAATTTCATAATCACAAAAATGCTACTCTTCTAGGAATTTTGCCCAATTGCTTCGAAATTTGATGGGAATATTTCCCACACAGTTCTTCACCAGGCTTGTATTACTGTTGGCTATTTTGGTCAAAACTGGTCAAGATGTTTTAAAAACGCCCAAACATCAGAAAAACCGCAAAATGCTACTGTCAGAAGCTTCTTCACTGAGTGTTAGTTGAATGAAGGTGTTTAGCGTGGAGTTTAGCGTCTTCACGCAGGCAACGAAGGTCGTGGGTTCAGGTCCCACTAGAGACCCATTTTTCAGTGTCTTGCTTTCCAGGATTTGCAAGCTATTTTCATAGTTCTGCCTCCCCTAAAGACATCTACTGGATTCCTTATCTGCGAGTGACTCAGAATTGTAAGGTCTATATTATTATTATTATTATTATTATTATTATTATTATTATTATTATTATTATTATTATTATTATTATTATTATTATTATTATTATTATTATTATGTTGTTGTTGTTGTTGTTGTTTAAGAAAAGTAACAAAATGCCAATAACAATTTAACAATTTAACAAATTTAATAAAATGCAGCTCGACACACAGATCCAATCCGATTGTTTTCAATCGTGACTGCAACGTTCCCCAATGATTTCTTCTACCAGGTCGATATTATGTCTAAATTGATAATTTTCTCCTTTCACCTTTGTAATGTTTTCTCTTTTACGACTTGTTCATTGACATTATGTTGTGGAAGAAAATTGAGTAAAAATTCTTATCGGCTGTTATTGTGACATTGAATTTGGACCATGGTCAAAATAAAAACGACTTGCATCTACCCACTGTTATAGGTTATCTGTTAACCAAATATCACATTAACGTATTATAAGGGTGGTAGTGACAGTAAACGATGGGCGGACGGACAGACGGACAACACCCAAACCAAAATCTAACGCCTGATTGAGGGCTTAGAGAGGAGCAAATAAAAAGTTAATAAAAATAACTCAAAATCGTTTCGAAATTAAAGTAGCTTGTACACTGGGTATTTTTTTTTTAGAACCGGCATCGTAACGACTTTCATTTTCTGTCAGAAACGACTTAAAAACGATTCAGTTACAACCTTGAGCCCTCCCCCCCCCCCCTCGACTAAGCTACAGCGTCAGAACGACTGATAAGAGCGATCAATTGTATACACGTATTTGTATTTGTCAAATCAGCGGCTGTACAAAGTCGCTTAAAATTCTCAGCGGATCTGGCAAATTGATACCCTCTTAGCTTGCGAAGTGAAAACGGTCTTGTTCGTCATTTCTTTTTTTTTTTTTAATTGACCCGGTCAGCGATCTCTTAGTATTTTTTACCGAAAAAAATTAGACCAAGCAGGGACCGAGCTTTTTTTATTTTTGAAAATTTTGATGACATTTATTTAACCAACATTCTTGCTTCGTTTTTTTTTTACCAAATTATGTTTAATGGTGTATGTAAAGCGTTTATGACATAACACTTGCAGTATCAATTTATAAATTGATTTTTTTTAACTCGTAATTTTGTACAGTTAGGAGGTTATTGAGATATAAACAATGATTTTTTTAAAATTGTGGTCATTTTATAATGTTACGCCTACAGACGTAGCATATACAGGAAATTCATGGATTTCACATCGCCGACAGGGTCACTAAAGTCACAAAAAAGTGACCTGGTCGGGTCTAAATAATTTCGAGTAAATATAGATAACTGGGCAAGCCTGGTGTATAAAATTTTGGAAGTTAAAATAGATTTACGAGGAAGGCAAAAAAAAATACTGGTAATGGTCGGCCTTTCTAAAAAAAAAATTATATTAAAATTTTGCGCTCGTGCCCGCGGCGCTTGTAGTTTCACAGAATAAACGCTTCCAACAACAGGTCTAATTTATCCGAGGTTAAAGGTCTCGGGCGGATAAGGTTCATTTATTAATAAGGATGGAAAACAATGCGATTTTTCTTCCTGGCCCGTGTTTTTAAAGACGCGTTTTGAGTACTTTTGCTAGCAAGCATCGCGAGGAACCTGACCGTCCGTGCAGATTAAATAAAACAAATGATGTGTGGACATTGGAAAAGACAATCAACAAATTAAGTAAGGACAGGAATGTCCAGTTAACATCAAACAGCTTAAAACAAAATTGCAAAATAATACTAAAATTGCCATACATTTAATTAAGAATCAAAACAAATTTTAGAACTTGATTTTAACTTGCTTTTTGACCCATTAGACATGAATACCTTGATCGGTGTCATCCGGGGCACTTGCCTTTGACAAGGAGCTGGATGTCTCTTCACGCGAGTTTTCAGGGGTTTGGCCTTGTTCTGTAATGCCGCCAGTGGCTCCATATGAAGGTGGTGTGGCTCGTTCTGTGCCCTGTGGTGTGGCACCGACCGTAGAAACTGCTGGATGACTCGACACAATATCTGCCATCGTTGTCGGACGTCGGCATCGTTCTTCACAGCTGAAATCCTGGCTCACGTTGTATAAATCTACACAGCGATGTCAAAAACGCACGGCCCTCCCTGGCACACACAGGAATTCTGGCGACAGGCCTACTCCGCATGGTTTGTGCACTACAGTTAGGCTAACACATTCAAAGTAGAACTCGCAGCTAGAAGCGTCAGGGTATCTCCTTCCTTCCTCGCAGGGATCTGGCAATTCTTGACAAGGGTCTGCAACAGAGGACGCGATCATAAATAAGCAAAAAAAGCCAAACAGTAGTGGCCACAATCACTACTCTCTTGGTCACATTCACCACTGTCTGGACCACATTCACTGCTGTTTGGACCACATTCACTACTGTTTGGCCACAATCACTACTATTTGGGCCATATTTACTACTTTTTGGCCACAATCACTACTGTTTTGGCCACATTCACCACTGTTTGGCCACAATCACTACTGTTCGGCCACATTCACTACTGTTTGGCCACAATCACTGCTGTTTGGGCCACAGTCACTACTGTTTGGCCACACTCACTATTATCTGACCACACTCACTACTCTTGTGCCTACACTCACTACTGTTTGAGCACACTCACAACTCTTTGACAGCATTCACTGCCGCCTGGTCACAACCACTACTCTTCGACCATATTTATTACTCTGTGACGACACTTACTACCCTTTGACTACACTCACTACTGTTTGGCCATACGCTCTACTCACACTGTTTGATTACAGTGACATCTGTTTGGCCACACTCACTACACGCACTGTCTGACCACAGTGACTTCTGGCCACACTCAGTACTCACACTGTCTGACCACAGTGACTTCTGGCCACACTCAGTACTCACACTGTCTGACCACAATTACTTCTGGCCACTCTCACTACGCCTTTACACAATCACCACTGTTTTACCTCACTCGAAACTCTTTGACCAGTCTCACTGCTGTTTAGTCTCACTCACTGCCCTTTGACCACACTCACTACTGAATGGTCAAATCACCATTGTTGTTTGCACACACTTACTCTTGTTTGACTAAAATCGCAGCTGTTTTGGCCATACTTACGACTGTTTGACCGGTTAATTACAATTTGCGGTACTATACGTTAAAAGACCTTATCGATATGTCACTGCAATTAAATCTCAGAATAATTCTCGTTTTGTTTTGGAATGTCGAGGTGGAAGAATGAGTACATGGGACCACAAAAAGTTTTAAGAATGTAGGAACAGCCCCCCAGGAACAGACCCCCCTTTCTTTGGTAGGAACAGACCCCCCTATTTAAAATATATTATGTCCTGATATATATATTTTTGAAATGTTTTTTATATTGCTGTATTTAACAATTTTAAATTGCGTGTTTATTATTAATATAACACGTTTTCATCACGATGAAAATATGTGCCAATGCACCAGGATGAAAGGGAAGAAAGGACGTATTGATGTTGTTTCGTCTGGATTTAAATTGCAGCTAGATTTTATTAAGGTCTTAAATATTTGAAATTTAATTTTTATGTGGGGAGTCACCTCCATGCTACGCCGCAAATCCATTTCGCTCGGCAAATTATAAATAGCTATTTGATCAGTCCCATTCACTAATGTTTAGCTGTACTGACTCTGCTCTGAGAACCTCCATTACTGTTTCCGCCATCCTTACTCCACACTCTCTACTGATTTCGCCACAATGGTTACTTCTTGTCCGCTCTTAGTATTGTATGAAAACATTGTTTGTGACAATCATATGCTTTGCAGTTAACGACACCCACTACTGTCTGGCCACGCTCACTACTGATTGACTACACTCAGTGTTGCCACGCTCACTACTGATTGACTACACTCAGTGTTGCCACGCTCACTACTGATTGACTACACTCAGTGTTGCCACGCTCACTACTGATTGACTACACTAAGTACTGTTTGCCCACATTCACTACTGTCTGGCCACGCTCACTACTGATTGACTACACTCAGTGTTGCCACGCTCACTACTGATTGACTACACTAAGTACTGTTTGCCCACATTCACTACTGTCTGGCCACGCTCACTACTGATTGACTACACTCAGTGTTGCCACGCTCACTACTGATTGACTACACTAAGTACTGTTTGCCCACATTCACTACTGTCTGGCCACGCTCACTGCCGTTTGCCCACATTCACTACTCTTTGACTATACTCACTGCTGTTTGGGCATGTTAACTACTTTTCGCCATACTCGCTACTGTTTACGACGCTCATTTTTATTTTTCCCTGACCTTTGCTACTTTGTTCACGCCCCCTCCCTCGCCCACCACCCTGCACTGTTTGTCGAGCCTTTCCCAAATTTGGTAAGAATGTTCTCTGGGTGACCTGTTCTGTTATCGATGTTTGACAATCACCCAGAAATGGCCTTATTTGGCAGATTTTTTTATTGTGCCGAAATATGCAAATGCTGAACAAGTCAGCAATATATCATATTGTAGGACTGTTCTTTGTAACTGTCTCCGAATTCTGAACCTTTTGAGTGAATGGGATATTTTTTGCTATTCGTTTTTGATCAGATTTGGTCTTGGATCATCACACGAAATTGCTATTTTTGGTACGACTTGGAAATAAAACTGATTTTGTTAAGAAAAATGCGTGACAAGCTAATCACCTGCACGGAATGAACATGTAACATGCCCTGAAATATTTTTGAGGGGAGAGGGAAGGTCTCACCTGGTTGTATTGTTGGTGGTGGTGGAGTGGTTGGGCATGGCGCTAAGCATTGTACTGATCCACGGTCCAAGCAGAAACACGTGTCAGGATCGTAGAGCTGAGTTCCGGGGCATGGGCCCTGTAATCGCCACATTCCATGGACACACATGTAATACATCGAGCAACTCGACTCGTGTGGAGTATAGTCCCCATCAGTGCAGTATGTTGTCCGTATGCAGGGGTCAGAAATGCAAGCCAGATAAACTGCCGAAATAATATCGTTAAGCAATGGTTATGCTATTAACAATCCTAAAGCACTAGCAAAAATAACAATAATACCAAATATATAATAACAATAATTGTTACAGTAGACACTTCTATTAGTTCTACTACTGCCACTACTACGACTGCTGCTGCTACTACTAATCTAACAACAACAACAACAACAACAACAACAACAATAACAACAACAATAATAATAATAATAATAATAATAATAATAATAATAATAATAATAATAATAATAATAATAATAATAATAATAATAATAATAATAATAATAATAATAATAAAGTAAAAAAAGAAGAATAAGAATAGGAAGAAGAAGAAGAATTTTGATCCTGCCCGCCAATTTTACCTTTTTACATGACTTTCGAGTAACAACTTCTGCTTTTCATTTTACATCCAACCCGCCGATTCTTTTTGTCGTCTCTTTTTTTTCCCTTCTATCTTTGCGTATGTTTTCATCCTCACAAATATAGAGTTTAAATTTGAGAAAAAACATTTATGCCTCCAGGCTACACCCGAGCTATAATACATTTAGTCGCCTTACCTTCTTGAAACAAAACACAGAGCAGCAATGCTGAGGGCACTTTTTGCCTTAACCTTAATGTCATTCTTATTTCTTTTTGAGTTACTTTGACAAAATTATTCGAACATTTAAAAATTCAGCGTTGAATATTTTTTCAGAGACCCCATAAATAACCATTATTATTTAATGAGCCGATACTTAATAGACCAATAGCTTTTCAGTTAATCGAATCAGATATATATTTAGTTTTATTATCTCCTCGTGGTGATTTACTTCATCTTCAAATGCTTCATTTGAAGTCGAATGCTGTCTTATTAATGCATATTAATTTTTTTCATCCCATTGAACTTAATTATTAAGGTTTAATAAATCTCACTTGGCTTAATACAAGATAATAATAAGGCAAAACCTACACCCGAAGTAATTTGCAACCGGCAAGTATGTCCATGCGTGTGACATTGAACTCTGCAGTGCTGAGATAAATCTAGAACTATTTCCCTGAGAGCAAACAACATATTGCAAATCTGGCATTTCACACGGTTGAAAATGTATTCCAGTTAAACTATGTTGTAGATTGCTACAGAAAGTTTTTTCACGTCTCAAGACAAATCTATTAAAATTTCTCGTGAAAAATTGCAATGTACTGGATAAGCGGAATTGAGAAACCCCTATATTGCATTGTAGGGTCTCGTACGAAACACATCAGTAAAATGTTTAAAATATCAAACTAATTACTGAACATTTATAAATTATTTTTGATATGTTCTAACAAGTTTAGATATCTTCTAAACAACAGGGTTTAAGCAATCGTTAAAAGTATATGCATATGTTCCTATTTAAATTCCTAACTGTTATGGTTTTACCCCGACTATCCTGAAATATTGGTTGAAGCTGGCGAAGCTATGTCCCTATTTGACTATTACTTTTTTGGCGGTTGCCAAAAATTGGCGTAAATATTTGCCAAAAACCAATTACCTTTAACATTTATCACGCAGGATTTTAGTGAACTTTCTAAAATTATGTTGAAGGTAGGGAGCAGAAGTGTCCACCTGGCTATTATTCATTTATTACTGTTATTATTATCATTATTTATAATAAAATATTGGCGAAAACCCCTTTTTATTAGATTTTAGCTGATGTCAGAGATGAATCCTAACTGTCTTGAAATTTTGGCTCAAGGTTTTACAGACATTAATACCCACCTGACTATTACTTTTTTGGCGATTCGAGCAAGTGTTGACCGAAACCAATTTTCTTAAAAACATTTCTCCTCCTAGAAGTATATTGAAAACGTCTTAAAATTTTGATTAAAGGTAGGGTACGGGAGTATCCACGTGTTATCCCCTTTTTCGAGAGTCATTAGAAACCGGGGGAATATTGACTAATACAAAATTCTTATAAGCGTATCAACTTGTAGTACTTCAATTAAAACGTCTTTAAATTCTGAATGGAGAAGGAGAGCATAACTGTTCATCGCTATGTTACTTTTCTGGCGATTTGACCAAACAAAACATTTGTTCATTGAAATTGAACCTTAAGCCAAGTCTACAGTCAGCATGTTTTGGTATTTTGGATGAACGCAGGGAACAGAAATTTCTGCCGATCTGTTGCTACTTGTTTCTTGTGGTTCTTCAAACCCTGGGTAAAATATCGGCCACAGACCTTTTTATTAAAACTGTATTTGTTTTAGGGTAGTAGTCGCAATGTCTTAAAACTTTGGATGAAAGCAGGGGATACTACGTGTGCTGCCTTTCTTGGGTAATTCCCGAGAAAGTGGTGGGAATATTGGAGAAAAATAGCTTTCTTATAATCGAATCTACTTCTGCAGTTCTTGATGATGTGTAAAATATAAAGGTTGGCGAAAAGCCAGTTTTCGTTGTTGTCCAACAGCCAACCTCTGGATAGTGGCGGCAGCGGACTTCAGGAGCTCTTTGCCGTTATTATGGCTTTATCTTGATCGTTACTGTACTTAGGATAATCTGAGTGGCAGTAGTATACTTAAAAGAAGTTCTTCAACATTTTTAGGATGAACAATAGTACAAGAATTTAATAAATTTGTATGTTCGCTTATCATAATTGCACTTAGGAGACTTGGAGTGGAAGTTCTTCATATATGTGATGGTCAGCCATATAACAAGAGTTTATCTAATATGCATTGGTACTACTGCACTTGCTATTGCACTTTTAAAGCTCAGATTGCCAATAGCAGACTTTAAGCATTTTTTTTTATATTTTAGGGTGAACGGCACTTCTAGATATTTAACACTTGACAAGCCTTTGGTTGCAAGGGGTTTATGAATTGGTGCGAGCAGTCGTTGGTATTTTTTTTTCTTGACAGTGATCGGATTTCTTGTTTCATCTTCTCCACTGGCACTACGGGCCCTGGGGTCACGAAACTTGGGACTTAGGTAGAACCTGATATGAACGTGTGCATGACACTTTTCATTTTCGCCTTCGATTTCGTTTTCTTGTTTAAAACACCATGTGAAATGAGTGTATTTTTTACAAGTGAATACGGAGCATATCACACACAGCACAGAATACTCGGTTGTTCTACTTTGTGCGAGGTCTCACTGCGTAAATAGATACACGGCGTATGCCTGATCAGTTAATAAAGCTTCAAGTCAACAAAAACCAAACACTACTCAGCTTATAAGACATATTCAAGCTATGTTGTTTGTAATATATTACTCAAGAAATAACCCATTGAAGGAAGTATTTTTTGCGTTTTAATTATTGCCAAGTGTTTAACATTTCGCTAGCGAAATCAGGTTCTAGTTTCAGATATGCCTTAATCTAGATTTTGATTGTACGTAGAATCATGGGAGTAGCAAAAGCAGACTTCCTAGAAAGATCTGTCACATTGTGGGAAGCAGTATTGAAGTCTTTATATGTAATATTGTCGCAATCGGAGACTCGGAGTGGAAGTAACAAACTTCAGAGGGAGTTTTTCGGTCATTTTTAGGTTAGGCGATGCTAAGGGTTATCAAATGTGCATTTATCTTCATGATTACTGCCATTAGGCTCTGAGTGATAATTGCAGGCATCAGAGAAAGTTGTTTAACATTTGTTTTGACTTGAAGCTATCTGTGCTTTCTGGGTCCGCACTTACGACCAGTTTAGCATAGTTTGCGCACTCTGAAAGGGCAGCGGTCTTCATTTCCGACACTGCCTCGTTATGTTGGGTTCCCCTGATCGAAGAGAGACGCTGTAAAGTATTTCTCAGGGCTGTGATCTGCATGGCTACAGTCCTATCCACAGGCTGTACAGTCTGTGTACCATCTTCGAATGGCACACGCACACGCTAGTCATAGTCCATAGGCTGTGGTTGTCATGGTAATGGGCCGGATATCCGAGGTTGCTATGGCATATCCCGCACTGTGGAATAACCCATCCCGTCTCCCTTATAGGAGGGGAGGGAGGTCTGTTCCATACCATCCCCTCTTCCTCCCTCTGCCTCAGCCCGGTACGGACACGGCAGAGGATAGTAGTACATTGCCATACAGTCTCTCTTCATCGATAGATGACAAGACACAAAAATTTATAGTCAGCGAAGCTTACGTCAGGAAAAGTTAAATTAATTGATGTAGCTGTATGTTTGTTGTGATCACAAAAAGTTTATTTTAATTCTGGTCTTCTCTGTTTCCATTTCAGATATATCGGAAGATGGCCTACGGCCACTACCCTAGGTGGCGTTCATATCTGCCTGTCCTTCTGCAGCCGTTGTTCCACACTCGGTTTGTGACGGCTGTAAGAGGGACCATGAGCACCCTGTTTGTTGCGAGACATGGGCTTGTGTTTGGTGTGTACATCTGTCACTCAAGGACTGGGCGCTTGTCACTGAAGAACAGACTGAGAAACGATAGGAGACGGGATAAATGCAAGGCACTATTAACTCGGATATCGTTGAAGATAGCATGCGAAAGCCAGGTCGCTGTCTCAGATTTAGCGACCTCTCCAATTCAATTAGATGTGGGCCTCCCAAGAGAAAGACCAAGGAACCGAAGGCAAAAGCTTTCTCGGAAACAATTGCAGAATCGTACTGTGAATATCACCGAGGGCGAGGAACACTCCAACTTGAAGCCGGTTTTGCAATAACGAATCTACGACAGGGCACAGACCAGCTCCGAGTCGGGCACCCAGTTACATTGTCCTAGCGAAGAGGTCATTAACACCCACGCAAGACCTTGCCGACGCTAGCGGAACAGATGGATATCCCCAAGCAGTTGGAACAAATCCTTATGTTGCCACTGGAGGCAATTGCAGTGACAGATAAGGCAGTAGCTGCAGGACTTACAGAACGAAGCGCGAGCTAACGGCACTGTGACCAAACCCAAGAGGAAGCTGGAACCTCAGCTATATTTACTCGCCATCCGGTCACCCAGACATTGCTCATGCAAATGTCAGTCTCACTACTGACAGTGATATCAACTCCCAGATCAATTCACACCTAGGTCCCGCGGTGGCGTTGAGTGACGACGAGTCCACGGGCACCCCCCATCCGGTCGGCACGGCAATGGAGCAGCCCAAGGAAGAGGAACTCTTAACAGCTCGTCGATCATGGGCACCCAAACGATACTCATTGACACGGGTCGTCCCCAGGAGGAACAGAAGTCGTCAGAGGATTGCGAATCAGAAGTGTAGAAATTAGCGGACTTGGAATAAGAAGAGTCCTCCGTCTCTTCAGGCTCGACAGATTCTGGCTCGATTGGGAGAAAATGGGGTGTTACGGAGAGCAAGGGACGGCTGTATAAGGGATGGCTGCTCACATTTCCGACGACGGTCGCGGGGTCAAAAGTCTTCCATTCACCTTCACTCCCAGGCGCCAAACAGCTACCCAGAAAGGACTATATGTTCTGGATACGTATCCAGAACAGATTGTATGTTCTGGATATAGGGGGACAAATCGTGACGTCACTTCCGCTGGGCAATTACAGGAGTTGTTCTATCATTATGACGTAAGGTATCCAGACCATATGTATGTTCTAGATACGTATCCAGAACAGACTGTATGTTCTAGATCCTGGAGGGGGGAGGGGAGTTATATACAGTTACTACCTCCTGTGGGTACTTATATATTTCGCAATTTATCGATATTTGAAATCTAAGTAAAGTCACATGTTATCGAATTAAAATATGTCTAAGTGTTGTGACAAATAAGCACGCAACGCCCACTATTTTTGGACGATAATGTCAATGACTATTCATCGCAAATTACTCATAAACAAGTATGTCTTGATAGTTCGTTGCTACTTATCCACTTAATGTGACTTTTGTTATGACAACATCATGAATTTTTGCCAGTCTTCGCTCTTGCAAAATGCCCCTTTGTTTGGGCCGTTTTTTATCTGTTTGTTTTATGAAAAAAAAACGTTCACGATAAAATTATAACAATACTTGGAAAATATTGCTAATTTTACTGACATGCATGCAGAAAGATTTTGGAACATTTTGTAGAACTGATGTGTTTCAGAAAATAAAGTGATTTGAGGTGAAATCTTTTATTACCTGAAAATCATAAAAGGCAATTTACGATATCATAGTGCTGCAAGAAATCCACTCTGAAAAAAAACGAAAAAAGTAAAAAACATTGCGGAAAAAGATCCTATTCTTTAAATTATTACATTAATTACTAATCCATGGTATTTTGTCAGACAAATTTTGCGTTATATGTGTAACCATTATCAAAAAACTTATTTTTAAACATACCATAAACATAACGGTAGAGATGTTACAGGGAATCTGTGTAATTAGGGATTTCATGAAATCCCTAGGGAAGTCGTGTAATGAATAAGCTCAGATTGATTATAAAACTATTTTGAAAAATTATCGATTCAGGAAGGCTGTTTAGTGGTTCTTCAAAACTGTGTATCCCTTTTCACATCGAAAGGAATTGGAATTTATAACATTACCATCCAAAATTACAGAATTTGGCGTGAAATGTGACATAAGTTACATAGGATAAAAAATATTGCTAAATTCAGGTACTGAAGTATCTCATGAATGATCGAGGGCTATGAGTATATTAGTTCAACACCTACTATTAATTTCGGTAAAATACTACATTGCAAACATGAAAATTTTCATTAAAAACATCGAAATTGATTGAGCAAGTTATTACATGAATCCACTAGGGATTTCATGAAATCCCTAATTACACGGATTCCCTGTAACAGATATACCAATGTTGGTCTTAAGAAACTGTTACTTCAAGTGAAAAAACTGTTGGAAATGAATCAGAAAAGGAAACAATATGTTTGTGCATAATACTTGTTAAATTAATAATAAGTTTGTGAAGAGTGTTACAAGCTCGCCATCAATTCATCAAAAACCAGTCACATCCCTCAAAAGTATATTTACATGGCAAACCAACGTTGTAATTTTTATATTGAATTTTTGACGGACCAATATGGCCATTGACCACAATTAATTTTACATACACTTTCTGTGTAACATTTTGACATCTGGCACTCTCCAGAACATTGCACGATCAGGTGTACTTGATCAGGTGTACCTGTAGAAGAACAGAAATAACTGGAAAAAATGGAATATGGTCTTTGGAAATAGCAACCGGGGGATTTCCACGTTTTGGTCGATTTCTTCTTGAATATTACATTTATATTTATATATAATTTGCTATCAGTGAATCATGGGTACATGATGGGGATTGTCTTAATGACTTTGAAATTGATAATTATACTATGGTTTATAAAAATCGAGTTGGTAGAAAAGGAGGTGGGGTCACATTATATGTGTCAAATGCTTTTAAATTTAAGATTGTTGATTCATTTTCTTTAGCCGTTGATGGACTCTTTGAAAGTATAAGAGTCTAGGCCCCCCCCCGACCGAAACCCCCCCCCCAGGCCCTAACCACCCCGTCAACCCCCCCCCCGACTAAAACCCTAGGCGGCCTAAACCTCCGGACCCAAAACCCCCCGTTCTCAAAGAAAATGTGTAATGACAATTTGTTCTGGCGCCTCTTTTCGCACTCGTACGAAACATAGGCATTTGCTAGATTTTTTGCTTTACGTAAAAATGCCCTTGGTGCAATATCTTTGGATTCACTTTAGCAGATGTGATGTATTCCATGATGGTAGCAATCTGGGTCACTAAATTACTCATTCAAGTGAATCACAATGGATATAAGTCACATCTACCGCAACAGAAATTTTAATTTGTAAACTCGACTGATCTCGCAACCGGCATGTGAATTGCAATTTTAATGTGTACACACTCATCAATCGTAAGAGCAATTGCAATTTCAAAAACTGAGTGCTATCATCAATGGATGTATGAAGTTTCTTTTATAGTGATGGTCAATTCCTTCAGTGGTTCCGAAATTGCAATTTTAAACGCCGTGTGGTCTCTTCAGTGGGCATTTGAAGTGTAATTAACAACGCGGATGTATCGCAATTACAAAATATAAAATAGACCTGAGAACCGGGGGGTTTTGGGTCGGCGGGGGGGGGGGTTAGGCCGCCGGGGGGTTTTGATCGGGGGGGTTTGACGGAGGGGTTAGGGCCGGGGGGGGTTCGGTCGGGGGGGGGGGGTTAGGTCTGTTCCCAAAGTATAACTATCGAACTACTGGTCCAAAATCAAAGAAATATAATGGTTAGCTGTGTTTATATAACCCCTGGAAGTTGCATTGAAACTTCCAGTGGACATATTGAACGATTCCTAGATCAGTTTAAAAATGAAAAGTCCGTACTCTTATGTGGTGACTGTAATATTAATTTGCTGAGCTATGAATCACATGTTGGTAGAACAGCATTTGTTGACTTATTATATAGCTTCGGAATGTATCCATTAATAAATAAGCCCACACGTGTAACGCTCGACAGTGCTACAGTAATAGATAATATCTTTTCAAATATGTTAATTAAAAGTCTCAATGGTATCATAACTGAAGACTCAGTTAGCTACCATTTACCTGTTTTTACTTTTCTTGATTATGGCGAATCAGTCCGAGTAAATAAAAAACCTATACATATACCAGAAAAGTTAATGAGGAGAGTATTAGAGGTTTAAACAGTGAATTGCTTAACCATGATTGGTGTAATATTTACAACTGTAATGATGTTAATGTTGCTTACAATAATTTTATTGATGTATTTAAATTGCTGTATGACAAGTATTGTCCACGGAAAAAAGTACAAGTATATAGTAATCGTTTAACAAATCATGGCTAACAAAAGGTGTTATGAAATGTATTAAACGTAAAAATAACCTGCACAGAAAATTTATTAAAAACAGAAACCCAAGTTCTGAAACCAAGTATAAATCATATCGTAATCGCTTAAAAACTCTCATGCGATATTGTAAAAAAAGTGTTACAGCGATCTAATCCAAAAGCTTCAAAACAATGCCAAAGCAACTTGGCGAGTTCTTAATGCTGTGATTACAAAGAAATGTACGACTCCAGTGACTCCTGAATATTTTATAAATGAAAAAAGTGAACATATTACAAACAGAAATGATATTGCTAATGGCTTCAATAGATTTCTCGTTAATGTTGGACTAAAACTGGCGGAAAAAATTCAGTCGCCGAAATGTAGCAGCAGTGTATTAGATTATCTTAAACCTGGACCAAACAATTCATTATTTTTATCTCCTGTATTGGAGGAGGAAGCTGTTAGTTTGGTCAGTAAATTTCGAAGTAAGAAATCCTTGGATTGTGATAATGTTGATATGTGTATCGTTAAAAAAATCACACAAGGTATTGTTAAACCCCTCACGCACCTTTGTAGTGTATCCTTTCAAACGGGCACTTTCCCGGACAGAATGAAGATTGCAAAAATTGTTCCTTTGTTTAAATCTGGCAACTGTTCATTGTTCACAAATTATAGGCCCGTTTTACTGCTACCTCAAATCTCCAAAATACTTGAGAAATTGTTTCACTTGCGTCTTATGAAATATATTGAGCCCGATAACTTATTCTCTGCTAGTCCATATGGGTTTAGAAATAAAAGGTCAACGTCATTAGCATTAGTCGATTTAACTGAGGAAATTACTAAAGCTATTGATAATAAGAAAGTTACTATTGGTGTTTTTATTGATCTGAAAAAAGCTTTCGACACAATTAATCATGAATTACTATTGAAAAAGCTTCATTGTTATGGTGTTAGAGGGCTATCCAATAAGTGGATTTCTAGTTACCTGACAGGCAGGAAACAATTTGTAAAATTTAATGATTCTGATTCTTATATGTTACTAATCACTTGTGATGTACCTCAAGGATCTAGTTTAGGCCCACTCCCATTTGTTTTATACATCAATGACTTAGGAAATGTCTCAAATATTCTGGAGTTTGTGCTTTTTGCTGATGACACGAACTTGTTCCTATCAGGTAATAATATTGTGGAAATCTGTGAATCTATGAATGTAGAACTAGATAAAATAAATATGTGGTTTAAACTCAACAAACTGTCGCTCAACGTGTTAAGGAAAATTATATGGTTTTTCCAAATAAGGTTTCTTTTGAAAACTTTACCCTAAAATTGATGAATATGAAATAGACAGTGTATGTATCCAAGTTCTTATGTGTTCTGGTTGACAGTAGGCTGACTTGGTCCAGTCATATTTTGAATATCAAACAAAAACTGTCGAAATGTACTGGTGTTATATATAAATGTAAAGACATTTTAGATGTTGGTGCGCACATTATAATGTTCTCTCTTCCTACCGTATATATCTTACTGTGTTGAACTGTGGGGTACTGCTTATAAATGTGCAACCAAATGTATCTCTCTACTCCAGAAAAAGTAGTTACAATTATTTGCAAAGTTACAAATACGATCACACAAATTCTCTGTTTCTTTATTTAAAGTTATTAAAGTTTTATGATTTGGTTGATTTTAGAGTGTCTACTGTAATGTATAAAGCTTATTTGGGTGACCTGCCCGAAAATATTAAATGTAAAGTAGCAATTAAAGACGCTAACTCGAAGTACTCGTTAAGAAGCATTGGGAGGTATGCAAGAACGTCCTTAAAAGGTCGTTGTGTAAGTATTTATGGTATCGCTCTTTTTAATACTTTACCGGATGATGTCAAAATGCAAAAAACTTCTGCATGTTCAAAAAATTGTACAAGAAAAATGTTTTTCTTCAGTATGAAAACAGTCTTTAATAACGATTCTTAAAGGTACCTGTTTCAGTTCCAAGACGGTTTTTGTTTAACTAGAATGGGTAAGGTTTGTTCTAGTTGTGTAGTTCCAGTGTTTTTTTTGATACTATCATGAGGTAAATTTGGGTTCAGCCTAATGGCGATTTCGTTCTATAAGCATTTGTTTACTGAAATCGCCATTTCCTCTGTTCAGAAATTTCTATGTAATATTATGATATATATATATATATATATATATATATATATATATATATATATATATATATATATATATATATATATATATATATATATATATATATATAATATGCTCAGCTCTGTGTTCAGATGAAAAAATCAAATATAATCAAATATTACTGATTTTTGAAAACTCGTTACGCGTACATTAATACATATTTCACAGCAATTTCTTCGAACACTTCAACATATTGTGATTATTTTAAAATAACTTTATTTATTGGCTGCGTGTTTGTTACATAGTACAATATTTACCGCGGTACTGCTTTTAGTTTTACTCATTGAATGTTTATGAACTACCAGGAAATGTAACTGTGGGCCAAGATCATATTATATATGTACATACATAATTTCTCCGCCTCACTTTTTGTCAGTAGTTTGTAAAAACACGTCGATCTATTGTCTGTTTGATAAGTTTAAGCGTGTCAGGGCTCTTGATAAATTTTTGAATGCCCCGTCACACAATGCAAACATTTATCCCTTACTTGTCAGAAGCTTATTCGAGTAGACTG
Organism: Protula sp. h YS-2021; assembly: GCA_949752745.1. NCBI lineage: Eukaryota > Metazoa > Annelida > Polychaeta > Sabellida > Serpulidae > Protula > Protula sp. h YS-2021. The sequence continues at coordinate 57,856,638 of OX457025.1, forward strand.
ACTATCTCTGGAATGCACGATGGAGGCTCCTGGCGAGATGCTGTTGTGCAAATCATATTCGGCTTGATTTTATCGATTTATTCGCTATAACAGTATCAAAACCGATTAACATGACCGGATGTATCACGTCTCTCGACGCTTTGGAGCGAAAGCTGTGTGTTTACCTCTGCCTATCCCTTTGCCAGGCTCTAATGCATTAGCACCACCTTTGGCTCTCGTCCTACCCATGTCCCATTTGGCCGGAGAAACAATCCACGGAAAAAATCCGTTGTTCTGGGGCATCTTTTCTATCATTTGCTTCTCTAGCAGTGCCTTCTCCATATCTGCTGCCTTTGCCTGTATGAAGCTATCAGGCTGATGTTTTATCAACACCATAACCGGTACTTTCCCGTTTATTCCACAAACGGAGGTAGGTACCCGTATAGCGCGACTTTGTCGGTGATCCAGTCTTCTTCCAAAAGCTTTGGAGCCTGCCTTCTGGATTTATAGAGTTGGAGAACTGTATCTTTGAACTGATGCGTTCAAAAGTCATGCCAAAATCGCGCGAAGCGCAGACTTCGGGAGAATTCTGTGGCAAAGTTTTGGATAGGTATCTGAGCTGACTATTATTTTCTCGCTGTTTGCCCGGTCCGTGAAAAACACTGATTCGCTGCCCAATATGTAGGTGCAGACGATTCTACCGTGATTTCTTTTTCTGGATTGTCAATGCAATCGCAGTGGCCTTTTGTTATAGTGCTTTAGCTTCCAACTCTTCCACCGTGTTTACAGTCTGATACAAGAATTCCACAATAGAAGAGTTGGGCTCATTCTTTCCGATTCTTCCAAATACACTGCATACCTATCTCTCAAGATGACCTGGTCATCTTTTTTTAACTGCAGGAGACATGCCGATGCGCGTTTCAGAAAAGAGAGTGGTGCGAATAGTATCTCATCGTTGCACGACCTGTAAGCCGTTTTTGCAACCCACATATTCTATGAAATGTGTAATTCGCCACTTAACCACTCGTACATAATTCGAGTCCCTGGTTTGGAATTCTGCTTCTATTATATGTACTGCAGCCATACCTCCACACATCCTGTGCTGAAGGCTAAGAATTCAGACCCCTGGTCATGCGGCGCCTGAGATTCTAGTCGAAATCCCATCTTGCGGGCTTGTGTGGGGATGCTGACACATGCGGAGAAACATTTCTGTATTACTTCCACATCTCGGAATGGGATTTCATGTGAATCCGGGTCCGACAGTGAGGCTGTGACTCCGTCACTTTCTATCCCTTCACTGCTGCCGTCATAATTGGACAGGTGGAAGTGGAGTCTGCTTAAATGACGAATCATGAAATCCGTAGCTATTTGATGGTCGTTGCCGGCGTTCTTCTGCCGATCTCCTTGTCCGAAGACGCGGTTACGAGTACGTCGGCCGTGATCCAAAGCGTGATCACATGGGCTTATTCTTCCTCCAGATCTGCCCCGCTCTCTGGGCCTTGAGCGATTCCAGCTGCTTGACAGTGACCTAGATCTGTTGATATCCTGCTTGCTGGCATGTTCTTGCTCATGGTGAGCGGTAGATAGTGGAGAATGGCGACGATGGGCTGCTAGTACGCCTGTCAGCTATAATATGGTTTTACTACTGTGCTGTCGTCTCCTGCATGAGTGATGCTGTGGGCTCCCTGACCACGAGTGCTGTGTGCTCCATTCTTCCACTTAACTGTGGGCTGCTTCGTGTGATTCGAAGATGGTCCGATAATTCCAGACGTTTTACATTTGTGCACAGGTGGGACCTATTTCAAAGAAGCGTGAGAAACTGTACGTGGGATTCTTATTTGCATAAGGCTTAGTTGCGTACTGCATGGCGAGTTTCATCGATGAACGCTAAGAGGCTGCTGATTTGCCTCCATATGCAGGCTTTCCTCTGGTGATGTGCTAAACGCATTTAGACACAGTCGCAAACATGATTAACGAGTTTAGGTATGCCGATCTTGCTGATCCATACACATTGCTGCCATAGTCTAATCTATATCGTATCAAGGCTCTGTAAAGCATAAATTTATGTTGTTTCGTTCTATAAATGCCTTATGCCGTCTGAAGTCTTCGCTATATTGTTGAGACTATGAGTTATGTTAAATATTTCTCCTAGGACGTCAGATATTTCTTGTTTCTGTTAGTGGTATTGTTAGTTTGTAAATGAATCACTTGACCTAGACAGCCTTTGCCGGATATTTTCCTAACCATTTTAATGAGGTTTTTCCGTTTAACTTCGAAAAAACTCCCATGAGCGTGTTTTACTTTGTTTTGGTTTTGCGAGCGATCGCATTTTTATATTCCATTCTTCCAACGGTGTCCGGCAGACTGATGAACTGTTTTAATGCTTGTTTTCGAAAAGCCATTGGCCGTTTACATTCATCGTTGAACCATCGTTTTTTTGTGTGTGTATGTGTATTGTTTGCGAAATCTGGATATTTTGGGGATAGTCTTTTCCGTTATTGAATGAATCAGAGCAGTGAATAGTAAAAGGGGGTCATCGTTTTCAAGGTGTTCTCGTGTAATTGACCTATAGCAAAATTCTTGGAATTGTAGCCTGCTGAGTTAAAATTCCACTTGTCTACTCTCTCTTGTCGTGGTGGAATAGAGTGTTTAATTAAAATTTGAGAGTGATCGCTTCCATGCAGATCTGGATCTGGATACATCTGGATACATGTTAGCAGAGCCTATAGAAAGGTCGACAGGTTTTTGAACCAGTGCACATATGAAATGCGTTGATGTTTTGTTATTGAACACAGCCACGATGTGAAAGCTTTTTAGGTTTTCTATCATCTTTCCATTTTTATCTGTTATATGGTTGCCCCAGATTGCACAATGGGCGTTGAAATCACCGGCAAATTGTATGCGTTGTGGCTTCAGATCTGAAAATTTATGTGGTTGTGATTTTGTTAGGTAGTGGCACGTAGATGTTGCACACAGTGATGGTTTTGTTTGGGTCTAGGAGAATCCCCTGGGATGAGTCCCCCTGTAGGACTATCCCCCCCCCCCCCGAGATTATTGTCCCGGGTTTGTTTGAAAATAGTCATATTTTACAAGAGGCCAACTTTACAATATAGCAATCGTAAAAAATTACCACCCATTTACATGATAATCTAAGCCACTCCACAGCCAATACCCCCAGTTACTTAATACCCACGATTCGAGTAGACTGGTAGGAAGACTACATGTAACCTGATAATCCAAAGTGGAGTATATGAAATAGAAAAAGAAAAAAAATCATGGATAATCGGTAAAAATCGGTGAAAACCTGGCCGGGGGAATAACCTCGGGGGGGGGGGGGGTATAGTCCTACGGGAGAATTTTCGAGGGGAGAAGTCCGGAGGAAGTCCTTTTCCCGTTTTGTTCAAGGACGCCTCCACAGCCTGGATCTGTAGGGTGGCATTTAGGTTTTTTGCTTTGGGGTATACCTTTTCGAACATACTTTGCAATTCCTCCGGAGGCTTTGCCGCTAACGTTGCCGTTCTTGTAAGGCATATATCCCTTCAGCGTTGGTTGCTTATTGGTTTTAGACAAAGTTTCTTGCAGGCAAATTATTGCTGGATCATTTTGGAGTATTATTGTTAAAGTTTCGTGAAGGTTGGTCCAAACATCTCGTACATACCATTGAATTATTGCAGCATGGTCTTATTTTACTATATCTAGTTTGTTTGTTTGGTGTTTAACGTCCAGTTCACCAACTATGATGGGTATATTATAACGCAATATCTTTTACTTAATATAAATGTATTCCATGTACCCAGTAGTCGAGTTGTGTACCACCCTAGTCCAATTTTTGAAGGGGGTATGTAACTTGAATTGTGGTTAATTCAATCCTCTTTTTTATACAAATTTAGGCTTAGTTGTTTTATCTGTGTCAGAGAAGGTGGTTTCTAAAGAGGTGTTACCGTCCTTCTTCTTATCCGGTTCCAGATGGTGGTCGCTGATAGGGGTTTTACTGTACGTCCTTTTATCCCGATTATGAAGTTGGTTATTACAGCAGTTTTATTGCACGTACTTTTTTTATTCTGATCTGGAAGGTGATCAAGACAGACGGGTTTACTGGAAGTTGGTCACTACAAAGGTGGCAGTTAAAAATAGGTTTACCAATTTTTTTTCTAAAGTTAAACCACCCTCCCCAGCTATCTAATGTAGGTACAACTGTAAAGGCACCCCTAACCATTTCAGCCGTCGTTACGGTAAGGGATTGCACACTAAGTATAGTTATAGTCATAATGTAGACCTTGTCTTGGTACATTCCCAGCTACAAAGCACTAGCAAGACAGTCTTCATAAGTGTGCAACACATGACTCACCTCGGTAGGAGAGCGGGGTTATGCATTTTGGTGTCAAAATAGTGCGCTGCTTGTCATAAGACAGGATATTAGATGACCCGCTTTAAAGTTAAAGCTATTTCTAGGTACTGCAAAACATTGCGAGCCGTTACGTAATTACTCCCATATATGGAACAGCTTGGCAGCCAAATGAAAAAAAACGCTAATAGTTAGGTGAGTAACGCACAAAAAGGTCAATTACATGAAATGCAAGAAATGATCGATAATTGTTTTGCTAATGTTTCCAAGTGTATCTAAAGAATGTAGAAACATTGGGGAATCTTCTGGAAACGGCAAAAAACATCAATCAGTTTTTGTAAACTGTGACAAAAATTCGAGAGAATATGCTTGTTTTTACATTCATTTAGCATTGTGATAAAACGTGACGGAAAACACAAAAAAAAACAAAGGTTGATACAAGAATACACAAGAAATAATAGAATGAGGGCAAGATATTGTCAATGCTAAATCAGTTAAACTTTTTGGACTGTAAATGGCAAGTATATTCCACGGTGACTTTAAAAATTGACTTTAAAAGGGGTAAATAAACTATAGGTCATTGCAGTTATAAGTACCCATAAAGCAGAGATGGGGTGACAAGTTTTTGTCAAACGCATTTTCACACATTCAAAGACGTTCAACCAAAAACGTTTATAAATAATCCTTTATTGTAATTATATTCATTACGAACACTTTATGCCTTTTAGTTGATTTTAATAGGATGAAACCATAATAATTCGAACGGATCTAAGAGTACATTGTGAACCATAGGCAATAGCCAGGTAAATGATACTGCCTGCTACCGGTACCTAAAATTCCAAGACAATAAGGCTATTTTCTAGGTATTAGTTAAGATTTTACTATATTGTTTTTTTTTTCGACAATTTTTGCCAATCACCAAATGAAGAATATTCAGGGACATTGTCACCCGTTCTAGTAAATAGCGTATCAATAGGCCTCTATAGTAACCAGAAAGTGGCTGTCATATTGCTAAACCAACAGCCAGGTACATGATACTGCCTGCTACCGGTACCTAAAATTCCAAGACAATAAGACTATTTTCTAGCTATTAGTTAAGATTTTACTATTTTATTTGTTTTTTGACAAAATTTCTGAGAATTTTTGCCAATCACCTAATCAAGAATATTCAGGGACATTGTGACCAGTTCTAATAAATAAGTATCAATAGGCCTCTAAAGTAACCAGAAAGTGGCTGTCATATTGCTAAACCGGGTTGTTGAAAATTCATCCAATTTATTAAGGATTCCGGTCAAAACTATAAGAAGAAAATCGGCTACTAAATATTTTTAAATGCCCCCGATTTATCCAATTTTTAAGTAACTTTTCAAAAGGGGACCACTTGATAAACATCTATGCAAAATTTGAAGACTATCCTATCCAAATTGTGAGGAAAAAACCTTTGGAAATTGGCTATCAAAACAATTTAAAAATGCCCCATTTTTGGCCGATTTTTGGTCGATCGCCAACAAATTTCAAGAGAGGGCCTACCCAGTAAGCATTGGTACAAAATTTGAAAGGAATGCGATCCTGATCGAGGAAGGAGAAGCATTTTAAAAGTTGCGCCCCCCTACTCATTGAATTTTCTTTTGGATCGCCAAAAAGTAGTTTTTCAAGAGAAAATAGTCTTGTGAATATTTCTGTAAAATTAGAAGGTGATCCGATCTAAAATGTGGCAGAAAAAAACTTTGGAAAATTGATTAGAAAAAAATTTTAAATGCCCCGAAATTTGAGTTTCAGTGAAAAAGGATCCCCAGTGTAAGCTAAATTATATACATAGAACCTCCATCACTGAACACCTCCCAATAGTGAACACCCTCTATAATGAACGAGTTGTTTCGGTCCCAAATTCCCCCCAATCACTTTTATACCAATTTCAAAAATAACACAACGATGCACATCTACAATATATATATTTTCACTGTGCAACGGTGCAGGTCCCTACGACAGATGATTGTATGCGAACTGGTGCGGACAAAATATCGCACAATTGCTAAGTCCAAAGTAATTTCTGGCAATTTTTGACAAGTTATCATTTCTTGGTTGAATTTTACCTTTAAAGCATGTAAAAACATTGTAAAGCTAACTAAAATTTAGGTTATCATAATTTTTTCTTGAGAACGTTTCCGCCCTAAATATATTTGGGACTTTATGACTAGTAACTGGGTACTTAATGGCCGGGACGTTTTCTCCTGGATTCAAGAAATTTTGCTTTGGAGACGTTTTGGCTTTAAATTCATTTGGACCTTATGGAAGGGGACATTATGCCAAGGTAATTTATGGCCGGAGTAAAGCTTAATACGTTTTTCAGCTTTGGGGACGTTTTTCCCCTAAATTCATTTGAAGACCTTATGGTCGGGGTCGTTTTCTACTGGACTTAACTACGACACATTTTGCTTTAGTGGCGGTTTGGCTCTAAATTTATTTGGGTACCTTATGGCCAGATACTTAATGCCCGGGGACCTTATGGCCGAGGTGGAGATTAATAGAGTGCAAATTTAGGTTATCATACTTTCTTTTTGCTGTGGGGACGTTTTGGCCCTAAATTCAATTGAGAACCTTATGGCGGAGACAATATGGCCGGTATCAAGCTTAAGAAAGCGTTAATTTAAATACTGTATACTTCTTTGGCTTTGAGGACCTTAAATTCATTTGGTGACCTTATGACCGAGGACCTTATGGTCGGATACTTTATGGCCAGGGAAGTGTTATTCTGGTTTCCACAAATTTTGCTTTTAGCCCTAAAGTCAATTAGGGACATTATGGACGGGTACCTAATGGCTGGAGTAAAGCTTAATAAAGCGTTAACTTAGATTATCATACGTTTTTAAGCTATGGCGACGTTTTGGCCCAAAATTAATTTGCAGACTTATGGTCTGGAACGTTTTGTCAATGATTCCACTACGACAAATTTTGCTTCGGGGACGGTGTGGCCTTTAATTCATTTGAGGGCCTTTTGGCTCGGTACTTTATGGCCGGAGATCTTTAGTCATTTTTTGTTGACCGCCGAAAAAAGCAATTTTTCACTAGACCTACCAAGCAACGCCAAAATTGTGGGTGAAGAATTTTGAAAATTAGCTACCAAAAAATTATAAATGAACACCCCCATCCCCGCTACGCCGCCCAATTTGGCTAATATTTGGTGGATCTAAAATAAAGTAATTTTTCAAGAGAGAATCGAGAGCACAATCATGCTAAATTTGAAAAGGATCCGATCCAAATTGTGGGAGAAGATACACTTTTTGATGAATTGCCAAAAAAAGTAATATTTGAAGAGAGGCCTACCTAGAAAACATTTGTACAAAACTTAAAGAATATCTGATCAAAACTGTGGGAGAAGAAGCATTTTGAAAATTGCCAATAAAAAAACTTTAATTGCCCGCTAACTTTTCAATTTTTTGGCGAATTGCCAAAACAAGTAATTTTACGAGAGGCCTTTCTAGAAAAAAAACAATCACACACAAAATTGGAAAGGAATCCAGTCAAAATTATGGGAGAAGCATTTTGATAATTGAACGCCAAAACATTAAAAAATGCCCTGCATTTGGCCAATTTTTGGTGGATCGCCAGAAAAGTAATTTTTAAGTGAGGCCCGCCTGGAAAATATTCTCACAAAATTTAAAGAAAATTTGATCAAAATTGTGGGAGAAGAAGCATATTGAAAACTGGCAACCGAAATGTTATATTTCCCTCATTTGGTCAATTTTTTGGCGGATCGCCCAAAAAAAACTTTTCAAGCTTGGCCTACCTAGAAGCCATTTGTACAAAACTTGAAAGCCGATCAAAACTGAAGAAGAAGCATTTAAAGAAAAGTTGACATACGTACACACGCACATTCAGACGACGGATGCCCCTGTACTGATGTGATGAGACCAGCCCGACAAAGTCGGCTGATCTAAAAAATATTAATAATCAATTAGGCAGTAGCGCTGCTACCATCACCTAAAGTTTCAAAAGAATAAGACTATTTTCCTTGAGTTAGTTAAGATTTTACAAAAAAAAGGTTTTTCGCCAATACTTCCTCCAATTTGTGGCGAATCGCCAAACCAAGTAATAGCCAGGCGGACATTTAGTCTCCTTACCTGCCATAGAACATTTCTGTGAAAACCCTAGGAGATACGTGTTGAAGAAAATTGGTTTTGGGGCAATATTTCCGCCAATTTTTTGGCCAAGTGCCAAAAATAGTAATAGCCAGTTAGGTAGTAATGTGTGCTGTCACTTAAAATTACAAGGCAATGAGTTCGTTAAAATTTTATCGATTTTTTTTGGGGCAGTCACCGAAAAGTAAGAGCCAGGTAGGCAATATTGCCCGCCAACGTTACTTAAACTTTCGAGACAGTAAGACTATTTTCCTTGAGTTAGTTAAGTTAGGGTGGCCACCTGGAATCCGAAACGAAATTCCGAGTTTTCCCCGAATTTTCCAGAGATTTGGCATGATTCAAGAGATCATCATCAAGAAATCTATATATGCTCGAAAGGGAGTGGCCATAGGCAATATATATTCAAGAAAAACAATAGTTATCGACTCCGAATCCCACTATTTCTCTTAAACGCTTAGAAAAAGACAAATTCTTATTAAATCTATCCAATTCTCTAAAAGAAAAATTTACGTGGAAATACCCTGGAAAACCTGGAATTTTCCAAAACTTACATTCCCCGAGTTTTTCCTAAGATTTGCCTGAATTTTCAAATTTCCTCAGTTTTCCATGACTGGAAAATGTCAGTTCTTTTTTTCTTGTTTTCCCTGAATTCCAGGGTAAGTAGCCACCCTGTGAAGATTTTACGAAAAAATTGGGGTTTTCGGCAATATTTCCTCCAATTTTTGGCGGATCGCCAAAACAAGTAATAGCCAGCTGGACACTTATTCACTCTACCTTCCACTAAAATTTTAGGACGTTTCTCTGAAAATCCTAGGTGATACGTTTTGAAGAAAATTGGTTTTTGGCCAATATTTCCACCAATTATTTTGACGAATTGCCAAAAAATAGTAATAGTTAGGTAGGAACTTATGTCTGCTACCATCAAGCACAATTTCAAGACATTCCGATAAAAAAACTAGGAAGCGTACATGCGCACATACTTTCAACGACAGCTATAGCCCCTGCTTTGGAAGAAGCTGGGGCTAAAAAGTAAAATATAAATAAAATAAACTAAAATTTTTTAAATATTTTAATACTAACAAGTATTGAACACTTTACTGCGAAAACAACCAGAAGCTGCTTGTACATTAACAAGCAGTTATAAACTGACTGGAGAAAGTTACTTTCTTTTTTCGTAAGAAACTTCGTTAAGATGCGCATGAAATTCTGTGTTACATTTCGTTCTTGTTGTCTCCAGTTAACTAAGTTAATTGTTATGTATAGTACAAACCCATTTATAGTATCTACAGATAGTCAAATTTTTGGCGCGACTTATTGTTTATGCTTTTTGGTTACATTTTAGCTATGAAACAGATGGTTTCGGTTGCCAGCCTACCGTGCGTTTGAGCTTCAGTGCACAGTTTAGGACCAAAATATCTTCATTCTTAACTCCAAGTTAAGAGGTAACAAAGTATCAAAACAAATCGCCCACCTTGCCATAAAATAAAACTTGCGAAGGCTGAGTTCCCCGTGTTAGAACCGATTCATATCTTACTCAAAATATGTGTTACAAACTGTGAAAATTCAATATTTAAATACATCTCATATTTTCCTTGCGAAAGGACATGACATTTCCCTATAACAACACAGAATTAGTGCGGTAGGTGATGAAGATTTTAAAATGGCGACTTATAAAGAAGCTTTATATATATATATATATATATATATATATATATATATATATATCTTTCCCCAAGGTTGCTCTCTCATATCATACTTCCTGTAAGCATAATGTACATAATAGGGTTGATTGATTCATTGATTGGTTTAACGACACTAGCAACCCGTTAGGATCATATTGTGTCAGTTCTGTTGCTATACGAAGAGTCAGTTGAAACTAAAATCGATTAAAATAGACAAAACAAGTAGTGTATAAATCTAAAATCAACTAAATTCAGTTTAAAACTTACTGTACATGTGTATTTCTTTCAGAAAAGAAATAATTTTGCTTGGTGCTACCTTTGTAAAAAGGTCTTTCATGGAATTCACACTGTAGTAGCGTGAACGAATGTTCTGAAAATCTACGCAATTGAGTAGAATATGTTTTGCGGTCAAACGTTCTTGACAACCAATACACTGTGGAGGCACATCGCCTCTCAGAAGATATCCGTGGGTGATGTATGTATGCCCGATTCGAACTCTATGCATAACCGTTGTGTCGCGAATACTGCCAAGAGCTAGGTGTTTTTCTCCAACTGTTGGTTGGATTTGAAAGAGTTTGTTATTTCTTTGCTCGTTCCATTTTTGTTGCCAAAGGTTTTTTACATAACTTGAAATATGGGGTTTAAAATCGGAGTATGGTATGAGAAGGTCGGATATGTTGTAGTTTAGCGCCTCTTTTGCTGCCTGGTCCGCAGCTTCATTACCCGGTATGCCCACGTGGCTTGGCACCCAGCAAAATACCAGGGATTTGCCTTGTTTGATTGCCCTTTCTAGTGACTGTAAGACCGATAAGGAATCGACACAGATAACAAATTTTTTGTACCTACTAATCTTGACAATTTCCATGGCTAACTGGAGTGCCCGAACCTCCGCGGAAAAGATGGAGGAGCCGTTTGGTAATCTTGTTTTCAGGGTATTTGATTTTGTAACTATTGAGGCAGCAACTTTGTTATCGAGTTTAGATCCGTCCGTGTATATGAAATGGTGGTGAAGGTAGGTTTCCTTTATCTCGGCAAACCTAACATAATAGGGATACAGGATACTGTATAGCTACTTAACTACTTTTCTCCCCCCTCCGTATGAGTCATCCTAGATTTTGTACAATCTTGACCAGATAAAACAAAATTTATCACAAAAGTTAATACATAACAACAAAAGACTTAAACATTTTTAAATTTGTAATATTCAACAGAAGTATAACACACAAACTTAACAGCATAATAAATACAACTAGAGCGACCAGTGCACACCAACAATAGTATACCTTATATATATGCATGGATACATATGACTGGAAAGGGGGGGGGATACGTAGCCTGATTTGTGGGTATCTTAATCCTCAATTTCTATGGAAGTCCAGATGGGCTTACCCGTCTTTTTTTTATAGAGGTCTAGAATGTGGTCGCTGCGAAAAGGTTTTACTGAACGTCTTTCTATCCGGGTTTGGAAGGTTCTCACGACAGGCAGGTTTTACTGCACGTCTTTTTATACAGGCTCGAAGGTGGTCAGGACAGGATGGTTTTACGGTTCGTATTTTTATCTTGGTCTCGAAGGTGGTCATGACCGGCAGGATATGATGTATCTCTATTTATCTGATTTTGGAAGGTGGTCACTGAAAAAGCTTTTAATTCTTTTAACCTGGTCCAGGAGGTGGGCACAAGACGATCACTACAAACAGGTCTCACTCTATGTCTTTTTATCCGGGTTAGGAAAATGGTCGCGACATAAGCAATTTCCTACTTATTGGTTCCCCCAACCCCCCCCCCCCTCCCCCCCTGCTCCCCCATCAAAAGTATGCACGACTTTGTAAGCAACACTTTGTTTTTTACCTATTTTACGCTACGGGTTGTGCACAAAGTGTGTTTACATCCACGATATATACATTGTCTGTGCAAAGCTAATATAGACACAGAATACTATACATTTAGCTTTATAACCAATCTGCCCGGAAACGTATGGCTAAAGCTCAATCAGGGATGAAAATCTCAACGGCAGCCAAGTGCAATAGCAAATTCATCCCACGAAAGACTAAGAAAAAACTATGAGAGTGTTCAAACACAATTTTCCAAAAGTGTGAAATTTAAAGAACGCGCCAGATTGCGACAGAGCAAGTGGTGGCGGCATAGGTCAAGTGGCGTGCTTGTCGAACTCTCGCCGCAGCATGCGGTCAATCTGATCCACACTGTCGCTATCTGACACCTCCGCTGATATGTTGTACAGGCTTTTCTCCACCTAAAAGCAACAGGGAACAAGTGTATCACGCGCGTGCACTCTCAAGGCAAAAGTAAACGAGTCAATGAAATAAATAAATAAAACAAAGCAATGTATATTAATGTATGGTGCAACGTCTTCTCTGCACAGTTTTTTTATTTGAAAGATATGAGCTCATTGGTTCGATAGATACTTTTTCTGGTACTTTGGTACGCGCATATGTAGTCCAGTATTGTGTGTTAACCGGGCTTTGAGCAGTTTTTCTTTTAACTCAGACTTTACCAAGTTATTTCCATATGAACATTTTAAGAAACATGCAGCAAGCTCGCATGTTAAGGGAAGGGTAACGTTTAGATAAAGAAACACAGAGGTAGTTAGATGTAAATTTCTCATTTATTATACGGGATGACCGGAGGATTATGTCGACGAAAATAAGAATGTGCGTCATTTAGGTAAGAGAATTTAAGACTAGCGACATTTAGGACACGATATTTTGGGTCAGCGACAATTAGAAAGCAACATTTTGGCCACGTTGGCAACTGTGACATTTAGACCAGGTTTTAATACTGTACTGCGGGTTCTTGGTCAACATATGCACAACTTGACGAGCACACCTCCCACCCAAAATTGAAAATCCAAGATGGCAGTCACCGTGACCTTGAAATTAGGTCAAGATCAAACAAAAATAATCTGCGCCTACACAATGTGATAGGTCATACATATATACCAAATATGAAAGGAAACGGATTGTCAGGGTGGTAATAACGCCCGGCGACGGACGGACTGACGGACGGAAAGACATCGTAGAAACCTATAGCCTCTACAGCTGAAGCTCAGTCGGGGATAAAAAGTTCTGAAGGGATTTGTTATGATTGCAGTTACGCGATCGGAACGATAGGTGTTTTGATCAAACATCCTATTATTTAAGATGAGAATCTGTCAAGCAAATAAGAATTTAGTTATGTCTTGCGCGAAACAAAGAACTTTCGACTCAGTGAGTCTATTTCGGAATAGACTCACAATGCTAAGTCTCAGTGACATATATAACACATATAGAGTATCACAGAAGTTTAACGTTAGTCTGTTCTAAAATAGCCTCACTTTATCGAAAGTTTCGTATTTCACACAGAACAAAAAAAAAACAAAACATTTTCTTGACATATTCTTATTTTAAATAACAGAGTATTATCAGTTGCGGGAGTATTTTTATACTTAATTGGAATTATCTTAATTGCATTTCGGAGCTAATCCCATCACACGGATGAGATCTCCAGTGAAGAGTAATACGCCACACACCCAAGTACAGCTCTTCTTATAACAAGTAAACGCTACTGAGTCCATTGTGTTTTTCGCGTTAATACTTCCAGTGTTGCCACGCCCTTTTAAGCTAAAAGCAGGACGCTGTCCTGCCAAAAGCAGGACGATTTTTTAAAAAAAGCAGGACTAAAGCAGGACGCAATATTTTAGTTTTAAAATTGACCTAACTCGATATAACCACGTATGGGCAGCGCCAGAATATGAAGGAAAACTGCATTTAATTCTGAAGTTCAAAAATTAAAACTTTATTAACAAATTTCATGACGACGGGAATGCAAAGGTCAAAAATAGTAAAAATCGCTAACCATAAAAATTTCTTTGGTTTTTCGCCAAAAAATTCGCCGATTGTTCGCCAATCACTAAACAGTCATAGCCAGTTAGGTAACATTGATTACTACCGTTTCTTAAAATTTCAAGACAGTAATACTATTTTACTGCTTTTCTTGAAGATGTTGCGTTGGCCGGTACTCCGATTTTAATAACAGGAGATTTTAACATTCATTGGGACAACGTCAGTCAAAGCAATACCAGACGTGTGGTTGAAATTTTCAGAGCTTTTGGATTGGAGCAACATGTAGATCAAGCAACTCATATGAAAGGTCATATATTAGATTATATTGTGAGTAGGAAAAGTGATCCAATCAAAGTACGCGATGTTTCTATTGGCGATTTAGTATCTGACCACTATATGGTTCAGTGTGATCTGGCCTTGCAGAAACGTTTGCAAAAGAAGCGTGAAATCAAATATCGTGATTTTAGTAAGTTAGATATTCATGCATTCAAGATTGAAACAGCAAACTCATCCCTAATCCAAAAGTGTGAAGAACTGGACCTTGAACAACTTATCGATTGTTATGAAAACGAATTAGCAAAAATTTTAGAGAGACATGTTCCTTTGATTACAAAAAATGTTAGAAAACAGAAAAAAGAGCCCTGGTATAATGATAATGTAAGAAAAGCAATTAGAAAAATGAGGGCCTATAAACGGAAATACAGGAAAACTAACAACGATTTGCATAAACAAGAATTTCAAAAAAGTCGAAAAGAAGTAGATCGTTCCATGGATAATGAAAAAAACGAAATACTATCAAGAGTTTATTAGTGACAGTGAGACCGACCAACGCAGCTTCTTTAAGAAAGTGAATAAGGTTATGAATAGAACAAGGGAAAATCCTCTTCCTGAGCATTCATCTCCACAAGTTTTACCAAACGTGTTTTCTGACTTTTTCCAAAATAAGGTCAAAAGGATAAGAGAAAATTTTACGGATAACGATATTGAAGATACCCTGCAATATGATGGATTAGGTAACGTAGTCCGTGATAGCTTCGAAATGTTCATGAAATTTCGTGAACTGACCGATGACTAAGTACTTAAACTCGTTTAGACTTCAACAAACAAATTTTGCGAACTTGACCCCATTCAATCTACATTAGTGAAAGAATGTGTACATGAGCTATAACCCGTCATGAAACGAATTATCAACCAATCACTTGTCAGGTCGCATTTCCCAAACTCTTGCAAAAGAGCAGTGGTGAAACCTCTGTTGAAAAAACCAAACCTAGAACATTTAGTCAAAAACTATAGGCCAGTGTCTAATTTGAACTACATCGGAAAATTGATAGAAAAAGTTGTGGATACCCAAGTACGTGATCACATGAAGAACTCTGGAATCGGGCAGATTTTCCAATCTACGTATAAGCCTGATCACAGTTGTGAGACTGCTCTTTTGCGCATCTTCAACGACATACTGACAAAGCTCGACAAAAATCAAGGAGTATTAGTAGCTCTCCTCGACCTATCGGCTGCGTTTGATACTGTCGATCACAGTATTTTGCTGAAGATACTGGAACGCACTCAAGGAATCACAGGCGAAGCTCTACAATGGTTTGCATCGTACTTGTCTGAACGCACGATGAGCGTTAATGTTAACGACTATCATTCTAGCCCTGTGACACCCGACGTGTCTTTGCCCCAGGGTTCACAATTAGGACCGCGCCTATACAGCGATTACACGCAGCCGATAGGTCGACTTATAAGGACACTACTACTCTTGTTCCATTTGTATGCTGACGACACACAGCTGATGAAACCGGTGTCATTGTCCGAAGATCTAGAGTCAGCAGTAACTCACTTGCCTCAAGCATCGACAGTATTAACAACAAATTGAAATTAAACTGTGACAAAACGGAGTTCCTTGTTATCTCAAGCAAGCGCAACCAGGATCGTTTTGATGTGTCCGAAATAACTCTTCGTGGTGAAGTGGTCAAGCGATCGGAAACCGCAAAAAACCTGGGAGTAACCATTGACTCCACTCTTTCCCTGGATGAGCATGTGAGTAATATTTGCCGTGCTTGCTACTTTTACTTATCCTGGATCAGGAAAATCCCTAAGTATTTGTCGTACGAACAGGCGAAAACCGTCATTCACGCCTTAGTAATAAGTCGATTAGACTTCTGCAACGGCATATTTATCGGATTACCCAAATACCAAATAGATAGACTGCAACGTGTTATGAACATGGCCGCAAGGATTATAGCAAATAAATGCAAATATGACTCCATTACCAACACCTTGATGGAACTCCATTGGCTACCAGTATCGGAAAGAATTCAATATAAATTACTAGCAATAACTTACAAATCACTACATGGTAATGCTCCTGCATATCTGTCAGAGTTGTTGAAGCCATACCGTACTTCGAGGACGTTACGTTCAAGTGACCAATTGCTACTAGAACCAAACATCGTAAGAAACAAGTACGGCTCGAGGGCCTTTGAAAATGTGTCACCAAATCTCTGGAATTTGTTGCCTTTGCAACTGCGATCTAGTCCATCATTCTATCATTTTAAGAGAGATTTAAAGACATACTTATTTAGAAAAGCTTACTTTTAGTTCATGTATCAGACTGTTTGTGTCAATTTTAAATGCTTTTGTTTTATTGCGTGCTAGTATTAAGTATATCCTAGTCATTACGTTATATGTGATGGTGCTTCCTTATTAATTTAAGTATTATATTGGATCGAATATTTTTAAAACATTGTATAATTCTGAAGTATTGTAACTGTATATATCTACTTTTTTACCGCTCTTAGGTGTTGTTTGACTGAATAAGCGCGTTATAAGCATGCTTTATAATAATAATAATAATAATAACTGGGGTTAGTTCAAAATATATGGAATTTCGTTTTTTAGATTTTAGGCCAAATTTTCGCCAATTTTTGGCCAATCAGCAAAAATTGTACCAGCACAGGTAGGTAGGAAGATCTGCAAATTTTACGTAAAATTTCAAGACTTGGACTATTTTCCTGAAGACCGTCAAGATTTTACCGAAAATTTGTTGGGTTTTCGCCAATTTTTGGCGAACGGCCAAAATAAGTAATAGCCAGATAGGTAGTAAATCGCCAAAAAAGGTACAGCCAGGTAGGTGGTAACTCCTGCGACCTTACTTAAAATCTGAAGACAGCAAGATTGTTTTCCAGTCGTTAGTTAAGATTTTACTTATATTTTTGGTGTTGTATTTTCGCCAATGTTTGGTGAATCACCAATAAAAGTAACACCTGGCTCGGTAGTGTCAACTGCTACCTTTACTTTAAATTTCTACACAGTAACACTATTTTCCAGCAGTTAGTTAAGATTTTACTTAATTTTGTTTTCGACAAAAGAAGTAATGCCCAGGGACAAAGTAACGCCCGCTACCTTCACTTAAAATTTCAAGACAGTAACATCACTTCCCTTGAAATGGTCAGGATTTTGCGAAAAAAATTGGTTTCTCGCCAATATTTTCGCTAATATTTGGTGAATCGCGACAAAAGTTACAGCCATATAGGTGGTAACTCCAGCTACTTTAAATTCCAACACAGCAAGACTATTTTTCAGCAGTTAGTTAAGATTTTACTAAATTTTTGTTGCTTATCTGAAACTTTCAAAACAGTAAGATTAATTTCCTAGAAGTAGTCAAGACTTTACGAAAAAAATTGGTTTTTCACTAATGTTTTCGTCAATTTTTGACGAGTCGCCACAAAAGTAATAGCCAGGTGGACACTTATGCGCCCTACCTTCCACCAAAATTTCAAGACATTCAGGCTAGAATCCTGGGAGAATATACAATTTTTCAACTTAAAAGCGTTCATTCGCACATACTTTAAACAACTGTTATAGCCCCTGCTTCTGAAAGAAGCCGGGGCTAAAAAAAGAACAGTAAAAAACGCTTGTAGAAAAAAAGTACGTTTTGAGGGGGGGGGGGGGGAAAGATGCGAAAATAAAGACTACATCTTTAAAAAAAAGAACGATCCGGCAACCCTGCTAATAGTCATGTTCTGTACAAACACCGAAAAATCTAGGTAGGGACGCCGAAGGCGCCAAAAAAAATCTGATCTTGAACTAAATAATGAATTATTTGGTTATAAAAGCAGGACAAAAGCTGGACGAGATTTCACAATTTCGCTAAAAGCAGGACAAAAGCAGGACATTTGCCCTTTTTAGCTCAAAAGCAGGACAAAAGCAGGACGTTTTCCAAAAATGCGAAAAAAGGAGGACATCTGCAAAAAGTGGGACGGTGTGGCAACACTGCACTTTTTTCGAATCCCCCCATCAAAAATTAATAGCCAAGTGGACATAAATGCCACTGCCTTGCATCAAAATTTCAGGAAATTTTCACTTGCGTCCTAGGAGGAGATATGTTTTCATGAAAATTGGTGTTTGGTTAGTATTTCCATTTTAGGCAGATCACCAAAAAACGAAGTAGCCAGGTAACCAGTGCCTGCCACCTTTAATCCAATTTCAGAGGAATAGGGCTCTTTACCTAGAGCCTGTTGCGTTTTCCATGTTTTTCGCGAAAAGTCACCAAAAAAGTTGTAGCCAGCTAGGTACTAATTTTCGCTTCTCTCATTTAAAATTTTAAGAACATGATTATATCCGCAAAACTAGAAACGATTTTAGAAAGAATTGTTTTTTTTTCGCCAATATTTCCGCCATTTTTGTCGAATTACATAAAACAGAAACAGCCAGGTAAACATCAATGACCACTATCTTAATCCAAAATTTCAAGACAGTAAGCCCATTTCACAGGTGTGAGTTAAGAGTTTACAAAAGTTTTGGGTCACACAATCACACAACAACGTTTACAGCTACTTCCACGCACCAGCTACACAAAGCATCGTGTTTGTAACCACGCCCACTCACCGGCCAATCAAAGCATCGTGTTTGTAACCACGCCCACTTACCGGCCAATCAAAGCATCGTGTTTGTAACCACACCCACTTACTGGCCAATCAAAGCATCGTGTTTGTAACCACGCCCACTTACCGGCCAATCGCCTGCTTAGCTCCTTCGTGAACAGCACGAGCGCTATCTTGCTGCTTTCATAACCCCGCAGACGCGGGTACAGCTCAGAGCCCGCCTTCTCCACCTGCCAACCAACAGAAACTCACGTGTCACAAGTGGTGCACACACACGTGTCAGAGTCACAAGTGGTGCACACACACACACGCGTCAGAGTCACAAGTGGTTCACATACACACGTCAGAGTCACAAGTGGTGCACACACACGTGTCAGAGTCACAAGTGGTTCACATACACGCATCAGAGTCACAAGTGGTACACATACACGTATCATATCACAGGTGGTTCAAACAGACGTCTCAGGATGACAAGTAACACGCACACACGTGTCAGAATCACAAGTGGCACACACACACATATTAGAATCACAAGTAATACACATACAGGTATCAGAGTCACAAGTGGTGCACCTACACGTATCGGAGTCACAGGTGGTGCATATACATGTATAAGTGTCACAAATGGAACACATACACGTATCAGAGTCACAAGTGGCACACATACACGTGTCAGCCACAGTGATACACATAAACACGTACCAGAGTCACAAGTGGCACACATACACGTATCGAGTCACAAATGGTGCCACACATATGTGTACCAACTTTTGAAACATAACGCTAATACAGTGAAAAACGGTAAATTGCACAACCCATTTCCGAAAAAAATAATTATGCGCTTATCCGGTTTAATAGATTATTCGTTTTATTGGATTATCCGGCTTACTGGATTATGGACGAGGGTTTTTAACAACCATTCGGTTTCGACTACATAGAAATGTTCCGGGCAAACTGTAAATTCAGGAAGTTTATAAAGTCTGTGAAAGTGTCAGCCATTCTGTAAAGTGTCTCGTCCAGTCAGCCACTCTGTGAAGTGTCTCGTCCAGTCAGCCACTCTGTAAAGTGTCTAGTCCAGTCAGCCACTCTGTAAAGTGTCTCGTCCAGTCAGTCACTCTATAAAGTGTCTCGTCCAGTCAGCCACTCTGTAAAGTGTCTCGTCCAGTCAGCCACTCTGTAAAGTGTCTCGTCCAGTCAGCCACTCTGTAAAGTGTCTCGTCCAGTCAGCCACTCTGTAAAGTGTCTAGTTCAGTCAGCCACTCTGTAAAGTGTCTATTCCAGTCAGTCACTCTGTGAAGTGTCTCGTTCAGAGTACAAAAAACCGCAGTAGCTTATGTAAACATTGTAATCAACACCTGAGACAACAGTTGCTGCTTACCAGGGGGAGGGATCCAATATTACTCTGTCGTTTTCA
The DNA here is from genome assembly GCA_949752745.1 of Protula sp. h YS-2021. Classification (NCBI taxonomy): domain Eukaryota; kingdom Metazoa; phylum Annelida; class Polychaeta; order Sabellida; family Serpulidae; genus Protula; species Protula sp. h YS-2021. The sequence continues at coordinate 57,876,922 of OX457025.1, forward strand.
CTTACATGTTTCGTAAAATCGAGGCCACGGGCTGTGAGCCGCTGGCATATCGAGGTCACGTTGACGACACGACCCGGCGCCGACCGCTTGAGGAGGCCCACCAGTAGGTAGGTCAGGAGGAAGTGGCCCAGATGGTTCGTGGCAAAGATGCGGTCGTAGCCATCGGTGGTGTTTGCCATTTTGTGATAACCAATACCTGCATTCCGAAACAGACACATGCACTTGGTAGGAGAGGGGGGGGGGGGGGAGTCCACAAAACTGTGACGTCTACCCCACCCCACCCCCTCCCCCCACCCCCTCCCCCCGCTATGTACACAAAATTTATGGTATCACCAACTAGGGCGGCCTGTGCAAACAAAACATCGGAGTACAGGCTTATCTTACACACTTTCAATTGATATTTATTTAGGTTCTCGTTTTTGTAAACGGGTTTAACTGTGCGCCCTTTGTATCCGGGTCTGGAAGTTGGTCATCACAGCAGTTTTACTGTACGTTACATTTTTATCATGGTCTGGAAGTTGGTTAAGACAGGCAGGTTTTACCATACGCATTGCATCCGAATCTGAACTGGGTCACGACAAACAACTCCTTCGACTCCTTCGACCACCAACGCAACCCTTAACCTTTTACGCAAAGTTACGGCAACGGTTTGTGCCCTAGTGTAGTTAGATCCGTGATATACTGCCTTGTCTTCGTACATCCCCATCGGCTATAAAGCACTAGAAAGGCAGCTTCATACTGTGCTACACATGACTCACCCCGGTAGGAGAGGGGGAAGGGCGACTTTGTAATGCACCACCACTAGCACGGACCCCTGACTCGGTGACATGTTACGTAACAGCTGCAGATCAGTAACGCACAAAAAGGTCAATTACAGGCAATGAAATAGCCATGGGTCCATAGTGGGTCGATGGTAAGCTCTAAAGTCTTCAAGCAGTCTGAAGAATGCTGGAACACTTGAGAATCATCTGGAAAACGCTCGAATCCCCACCATAGTTACCAATTATGCTCGGTTAACAAAACAGCCGACAAAACGGGTGAGGGTGGGTGTTATGACATCACAATTCTTTCTCTCTATGAGTTTTGCAATGTTTTGGAAAAAAAAGACCCGTGCGAGTAGCTACACCATGTCTCAAGTCGATCCGACTTTCCACCATCGAGATATTTTGCTTCAGCGGGTGAGAAATCTTACACCTTTTTTAATTTTGCTACGTCAGTCAGTAGTTAACGGAACCGTCCGACTGACCCAAGCAATACCCATACAAAATTTGAAGTCGATATGACTTTACCCCGGGGCAGTTGACCGGGGGGGCAGATGACCGTTTACCCCCTGCCGTCATGTTGTCCTCAGTTGTAAGACTAAAATCACCCCCACAGGCCTGAATAAAAATTGTATATTTTTTTCATTTGTAATTGAAGGGGTCCATGCATAAACTTGATAACTCCACTTATCAGGAAAATGCACTATTACCACCACGGTATTTCTTGGCCTCTGTTCTATCACATATGTAAGTCTTACACCTCAAAACCGATTAGAAGTGGGCATTTTTGAGAAAAATGCGATGAGAAAAACCTATGTTTGTTACTAAAATTTCAAACTTTAAAGGCGTTTTTCTCCACTGGTGATAACTGCAGTTATCAAGTTTATGCATGGACCCCTTCAATTCCATTTCTGTTTTCTGGTTTAAATTTCTTGCGTTCTGTTTAAGTTCAAATTTGTCTTTTTACGCCCCTCCCCAGAAAGCTGACTTTTTGATGTGTTTTTTTTTTTAACGAAAGACATTATTCATGCAAATTTATTTGCTTTTCACTTAAATATGGCAAAACAGATGAGAAAGAAAGGAATAAAAATTCAAATTAAAAGCTTTTTCTTCTTTAATATTAGTTAACACCAGCATTCCATTTTTAAGTTTATTTCATGTCGCCCGAGAACATGTACATATACAATAATTTTAAACACAAATACAGCATACTACACGTCCACACACACAGCTGAAACATCGACTTGTTTGCACAGAGTACATGCAACTGGGGTGAAAGCGCTGAGGGATTACATCGCTTGCGTAAATGTTTGCCCAAGGTGTAATCTTACCATCAATATAAAATAAATCGCAACATATTGCATGCTCAGGACGTGTCCTCTGAAATATTGGATCGCGGCTAGATGCAATAAAATGCAATAAGTCGCAATAAAAAATTGCAACTTTTTGCGTTTTATTCCAACATATTTTTGCGTTTGTCGCAAGCGTATCTGTTGTCTTTGCAGGTGCAAGAGAACAATTGAATCGGTTCAGTGGTTACGGAGTTATAGCGCAGACAAAAAAGTATCGACGGACGGACACAGACGGACGGACCCGAATCATATAGTCCCCCGCTTTGCGCTACGCAGCGGCGGATTAAAAAATGCGCAGAAATAAGTCCAGAAATACACCACAACTTTATGCGGAATCCACCTTAACATTAACCCGTTATAATTTTAGTAAATCTTTAAGTATTTAAGATGGCGGACTGATTACTTTCTGCTTAGCTGTTACTATAGTAACGCAGAAATCAAGATTTGCGATGCGTAGTACCTTCTATGAACGGAAAACAAAAACGCGCAATCCACATAAACACCAGTTTTATAAGCAAGTGCAAAGTAATTCTTATAAAAATATGTATCAGATATATGCAGAAATATAAATACTAAATAATTAATGGGTGTTCTTTTTAATTTTAATTTTTAATTTTATAACACGTTGGAAATAAGCAGGTGATCTATATAGCTATTTATGCAAATCAGGTAGGTAATATTAGCATTTATGGGGAGAATATGTAAATGAGGCACTTGAGTGTTAATCATACAAAATACACCTGGAGTCTTGATGATAATATGTAAATGACGTTGATTATATGCAAATGAAGCAAGACGTAACAGTATTGTTGGTGAGGATATGTAAATGAGGTTTGATGATATGCAAATGAGGCAAGACATACCAGCGTTATTGATGAGAATATGTAAATGAGGCTCATTAGTGTTGATGGCGTCCGCCAGATATCCGAGGCCATGTCGCTGAGGTCACCTTGATAGAAATCTACGTCCTTGTTCCCGGAGTGATCTGCAAATAAAAATAACGTGATCTAATTCCTACACCCCCTCCCTTCTACAACTCATCTCCCCCCCCCCCCCCCACCCTTCTCCACGACTCTTATCTCATACTGACAAATTCGAAAGGGAGCTGTTAATCCCCCGCCCCCTTCACGCAGCCCCTAACGGACTGAACACATTGCACACAACGCGGCCAACACAGACCATATGGTGTATTCTAATTTCGCTTATTGTAATATTGTAATAAGTGATGTATGCCGTAGGAGGCTGTTACTGCTCACGATCATAACCCGCGAGGGTGGGGGGGATGTGAGAGCAGGGCAGGGGGTGACAACAGTGACGTACGCCGAATGTCCCGCACGGCGGCGACACACTTGAATCTGTTACTGCTCGCGATGATGACCCGCACGCCCATGCGGGGGGGGGGGGGGGGAGGGCAGGGGGAGGGCAGGGGTTGGCAGCAGTGACGCACGCCGGATGTCCCGCACGGCGGCGACACACTTGAATCTGTTACTGCTCGCGATGATGACCCGCGCGCCCATGCGGGGGGGGGGGGGGGAGGGCAGGGGGAGGGCAGGGGGTGGCAGCAGTGACGTACGCCGGATGTCCCGCACGGCGGCGACACACTTGAATCTGTTACTGCTCGCGATGATGACCCGCGCGCCCATGCGGGGGGGGGGGAGGGGGGAGGGCAGGGGGTGGCAGCAGTGACGTACGCCGGATGCCCTGCACCGCGGCGACACACTTGAGGCTGTTACTGCTCGCGATGATGACCCGCGCGCCCATGCGGGGGGGGGGGGGGGGGGGAGGGCAGGGGAAGGCAGCAGTGACGTACGCCGGATGTCCTGCACCGCGGCGACACACTTGAGGCTGTTACTGCTCGCGATGATGACCCGCGCGCCCATGCGGGCCAGCGCCGTAGCTGCTTCCTTTCCGATGCCACTATTTCCGCCTACAACAAGAAAAACACGCCCTCAGCAAGCATCAATGTTACCTTCGTAAACATCGCGATTCGCCTCACGATCAGGCGAATGGGCTGCTGTTAACGCGAGCAGCTGCCACACACCACCCAAACCTACACGTTAAAAATAGGAGCGTTTTGACCAACATTTCAAGACAGCAAACACTATTTCCCTGGCATCAGTTAAGATTTTGCTATAAATTGTGTTTTTTTTTCGCAAATATCCTTCCGCATTTTCTGGCGCATCAGGTAGCTACCAATGATCGCTACATTTAATCAAAATTAGTTTTTCACCAATATTTCATCAGTTGGTGAAAATTTATAACTACTATTTAATATTTGTGTAAATCGTCAACATTAATTTCATTCTGACTGCAGCATCTGGCTCGTGTTCACTTCGCCAACGATACCATGGTCGAGTAAGATGCAAACGCGCCTTAGCTACCTTCATTTTGTTTATGGTGTCGTGAAAGCGTCGATCCACACTGTTTATGGGGACGTGAAGGCGCACCACCCACAGTATGACGTGGAAAAGCACATTAAAACACATAACCGAATGATTTCTGACGTCAACGCGCCTCAGCCAGTCTAGCGCGTATTGACTGCGGTGTCAGCGCGTATTGACGTGGTGCCAGTGCGCCGTAGCCAGTCTAGTGCGTATTGACTGTGGTGCCAACGCGCTGTGTCCAGTCTAACGTGTAACAGATTATATCGCGTATTCTAATATAGAAAGCGACAATTAACCTGAATACCAGAATCATAGAAAAGGCGTAGAGGATGCGATGTTTTACTGAAACTTTCGGAGATTTCTGTAGATTAATAGCTGTTTGTAAACGCCTGACGCGTTTGTTGCAAAAATGTGTATTTATGTTATGTTTATGTTCGTGGTGTACCTAGTTTTATAACGTTTCGTCTCGGGTGCGTACGACGTGAGAGGGAAATTATAGTTCCTTCTTAGGTTGAGTGATTCGTCTTAGGGTTGAAGCATGTACGTGTATTTTTTACTTTGTTTCCGTGCTGAAAGTGAATTTTATCGCATGAATATGTTGAGGGCTACGTCCGTATGTCGCACAGGCATTGTGACGGTTAAATCTTAAAATCAAACTGAATTCTATATGTTTCTAAGTGTTTGCCTCTTTCTGGCGTTTCCGTGTCAGAAAAGGAGCGAAATTTTCTAAGGGAGCGAAAATTGACCAATCACAGGTGCGCCTTTATTGCAGTCACGTGGTCAGCATGTGATTTCGCTCCATTACAGTTTGGGTGTTTTTTCAACTTAAAATATTAATGCTGTAATTAACACAAATGTTATACCATTGTGCAAAACATAGTTTGTCTTAGGCCAGTGTTACGTTCAAACTGGTTTCAGCTTATTTACGTGTCTGTTAAGTAGTTTTGACTTCACCTTGTTCTGTTTTTCAATCGTGTCTTGTTTAACATTCAAAACAAATACCTCGGTTTAATACATGTCATACGTTCAGTTTTATGTTGCTTTAATGTCTCGCCGTGTTATTTACGTATTCAGTATCAGTTTGGTGCGTTTTTATACAACCCTTGTTACGAAGCAAGTAAAGGGTTTTAGAAATAAAAAACGGGGATAAATTCAATGATGCAGGGCGGCCCAAATGACTCGCTATGGTTTGTTTGTTTGCCAAAAATGGGCTACCTCGGTGACCATGTTTATAAACAAGCTTTACGACGGTGTTACGTCACCCAGCTTTGCATATAAATGTGGCTTCGGGACAAGAGGGTGCCGAAAGTTCACCAATCCGAGCGCTCCTTTTAAGGGGTCACTTGGAGTATGTATATATATATAGTTGGATTTAGCTGTGTGTCAAGCATTTTTGTGAAAGCAACAACTGGAGTACTAAAGCACACAAGAAGAACCAGAAGATAATAAACGAGAAAAAAGGGTGAAAACAAAGGGGGAGAGCGACCATAGTTCGGTTCGTTTTGCGGGAATATACTAGCATTTAGTGGAGTATTACGAAGTAACGTGTGGAATCTTTGACGTCAAGTTATTTGTGTTATTTGCATTATCTGGAGAAGTATTTGTATGTTATTGTTATCTAGTGATAGAGGCCGTCGTGATTCGAATCATAGGATTGTATCGAGAATTTTAAAGGGTTTTAAAATACTTTAGTGCGTTCAGTTTGCACTATGATAGAACATGTAATTTACCATTCCCTTATTTGTTTATCTGTTAACAGAGAATCGCGTTGCAGACAGCGTAGTGTCAGAGAGCTTGTTGCCAGAGTGGCAGCCGGCCACATTCGCGTATTACTCGTGTCATTGTCCGTTCGTGCGTGTGTTGTTCACCCGAAACTCAGACGGTCCAATAAAACATAAAGCTTACTGAAGTTTGAAGAAACGCTAGTGTCGTATGAAAGGGTTGTCGCGTGACTGTGGACGGATGGGGTATGAATAAAGTAAAAACAAGCCACTTGTTTCTCATTCCCCCCTAAGCAAAAAACAAACCAAAAAAAAAAAAAAAATAAGGGCTAGCACAACACGTCAAACGTGACTTACACTGTTTTTTTTTTTTAGAAAGAGCGTATTGACCATTGTCCATTGCAGCATTTTGACACCAAATGACAATAATGGAAAAGTACTTTGTTTACGCCCTGCACTTGTAAGAATATAAAGAACTGCAGAGTAGCTCTTCTTGTTTACAGCCTGATTTCCAATAAAGGACTCCTAAGTCTTTTCCTTTTGTGCAGCCTTGGCAACGATTTAGGCAAGTCGAAATTAGCGGAAAATTTATATTTCCTAATTTGCCTTACTTTGGGACGCTTCGAGCAGCCGGTTGGAGGTTAGATCTGGGATTTTAGATGTTCAGAAAAACGATCTGGGTGACTGCAGCACACATTTACCACCTTCATTGGCTGCACAATTGTACATGAAAAATCTTAACGTCGGCTAGGGAATATATAAAATATCAATTTTTGAGGGACTTTTTTTCCACTCAGGCTCACTCACTTATGACCGCGGTTACTGGCGAGTATGGATGTACACATACGCGAGCGCCGAAGACGGGAGCGGCAAAATCAAAATTGGCAGGAAAAGTCTACATCGGCAAACACGATAGTCAACTATCACATGTGAAAATACATAAACTTAACCACCACCCCCCCCCCACCCCCCAAAAAAATGAAATTTTTATTCCACAATTACACTGATCTCGAAGACCACAATTTTCGATCAGAAAATGGCGGATTTCCTACAATTTCTGAAAAAACAATGCCTACTGAAATCATATAACTCCGAAATATTTCTCCTTTTGTGCAGGACTGCACTGATTTGAAGTGACAGAACCCAGGCAATTTTTTTTTCGTTGGAAGAGTACGCGGCAAGGAACGTTCAAATAAACCTGATCACACTTTGAGTGTTTCGTATAAAATGCGCAAGAATTTTGAATTTCGAATATAAGACAGCCGGGTAAAAAATGATAGAAAAGATAGAATATAGAAGAAATATAGCAAAAACAGTTCATAGTCGGAACATAAAAGAAACTGAAAATTAAAACTATTTTTTTTAACTTTTAATAAATTTTTAAACAACATACGGGTTGTTAAAAGCACGATTGCTCTTTGGTGCAAGAGAAATTTGACATTTAGGCGAAATCTCTCTATAATTTCATTTTTACCCGGTAAGTTTGTATTCGAAACTCATAACTTTTGCGCATAAACGATATATTCGGAACGCACATAGTGTGATTTGGCTTATTTAACAACACATCGTAACTGTTTAAATCTCAGACTGGAAGAAGATTATTATAACTTAAATAAGACTGCCATGGTGAATGGCGTGGCTTCTAATTTGCAAATAAACATGGAGTAACATGCACAAACGCTGTTTTCACACTAAAAGAACACATGTTCAGTTTTGCTGATTACGAATGTGTTGTTGAATTACATGTTTCTCTTCTTGTAATAACATCAGTATATAATAATAATATTAAATGGTTTAGTCCCAGGTAACTCCCACCTCCACAGAGGAGCATATAGGAGTGGTTGTCTAAGGAGTGGTGGGGGTCATTCGGGACTAGTCCAAGGTGACTCCAACCTCCAGGCTCCCACCTCCAGAGAGTCTGGGTGGAAGAGTGGTGATGGACTAGGGTCACTCGGGACTACCTCCAAGAAGCGGTGCGCTAAAAATTTCCAGGCACCGCTTCAAAGCCTCGCTATATAACGATAAGCAAGTCAACTGCGCTCGCTTTGAGGCACCCCTGCGGCTACTTTGTGCGAGATTCAACGACCCATAGGTTTTTATTGGCATTTGCTAAAGACCCTCAAAGTACAACGGTAATCATATACAACTTCTGTGTTACGCTTTCTTTAAAAGAAAATAATACGGAAATAACCCCAATCTCCCGCAATCATTGACATTTGTTTGTATACAGGGAGCATACTTTATTACGTGAAATAGTAACCATAATTTTTGCAATTATCCACCAAAAAACTTTTAAATTGATATTTCAAAAAGAACGTAAAAATAAAAAGTCAAATTTGTGGGCATACAAAATAAATTTATACCTAACTCTTCATCTATCAACTATTCTAGTATGTATTTTAGAAATAAACTATGGCCCCTTTATTTAAATTTTCGGTCCCTTGACTTTGTTCACGTGACATTTAAAGGCCAGAATGTAAACAAATATTTGACAGGTGAGTGCGGAAGCTAACTTTTCTATACTTTTATGAGCAAATAAAAGATATACAGCTCACTAAAAACTGTGCCTGTTTTACAAAAAGGGCATATTGGGCATGAACTTTCTGTAGGTGTTTGAATAATAGGGGATGGCATGCAGGATTCGTGCATACGAAATTGACCCCTATTAGTGGAGCAATGGAAGGCTTCGTAGCTCTGACAGAGAGATATACGATTTTGTACAAGTCAGAGCTACTCGGAACTAACTCGGGACTAAATTTCGGGACTGGAAAAAAAGTCGAAAATCAAAGTTACTCGTACATAAATCAGGCGCATCGACAGCTCAGGCCAATTGTCACTAGGCCTATTATCCCACCAAGTAAAGACGTCGACTAACTGGTAAGTTATTGTGCAAAAAGGCTTCTAATTCTGCATTGCTACCATCGTAGGTAGTAACCAAATGTGATTCGCACACCTGTTACAAGAACTGTTTTTCCACGAAGATCAGCTGTGCACAAGCATTTGCCTTTTCTACCGAACTGGATATAGAGGAATATATATCGAGCAACAGTAAACACAACGAATGCTAGCAAAAATAACAAGAAATATTCCATTTTCTTTGCCAAGGCATGTTTATCGACATTTACGTACGGCCGTCATGTGACTAACCTCAACAGCTATTGTTTAAACAGCTGCAAAAATTTTAGACCGGCAAGCGCGTTGTTGTCCAACAGCCGACCTCTACGGCGGTTCGGTCTGTTGTGTATAACACCTTTTTACAGCACAGACCCACTGGGGATTCCGTGCAAAATAGTACTCATCAAAGAAAGGAATCAGCTTTTTTTAAAAGTCACTAAATTTTGGATTTTAGTGACTTGGACACTCATATGCACCCTTTCCACCGATATGCAAGAATACTTAACACTGAGAGTGGCACATTACGGCTAGTGAGAAAGAAATATCCATCCGCTCTGTCTTTATGCATAACAGATTGATCTCCTCAGAGGTCAGCTGTTTTATAACAACGCCGGCAAGCGTCGTCGGTTTCGAATAATACATGCGTCCTTCACCTTTCGACCATACGCCCAAAAAACTTTGTGTTCCAACTTGTCGGCTTCAGTGCCGAATGTCAACAGTTGAAAAGTGAACATAAAAATAGTGTTTTATTTTCAGTCAAAAAGAATTTCAATTGTAACCATTACACTTTATTGAAAAAGTCTATCAAGACCCGTTTCAAGAAGACGAAGTCTTTGTTTTTTTATGCAGTCGTTGCAGGCTATAATACCGTTGTTATAAACAGATGACCTCTTAGAGATGTCGTCGATAATACAATATTGGTGCAATATTACAGTATTTCCAAAATGTCAGTGTTTTTAATAAACAAATATAACAAACATAACGCATTCTTTTTATCTCTTTAAATTTTCTATCCAGTTCTTTCTGTTTCATTCCATTATCTGCAACTGAAATCCCCTCAAATGATTTAGTTCTTACCTGTCGTAAAAATTACCTGATACCAAAGCTACTCTAGAATGGCTTGTGGGAACCAATTTACAAAAATTTTTGCTCCTACTTTCATCTACCCATTTGTTTGTTTATTTATTTATTTATTTATCTATCTATCTATCTATCTATCTATCTATCTATCTATCTATCTATCTATCTATCTATCTATCTATCTATCTATCTATCTATCTATCTATCTATCAATCTATCTATCTATCCTTCTATCTATCTATCTATATCTATCTATCTTTCCATCCATCTATCTATCTATCTATCTATCTATCTATCTATCTATCTATCTGTCTATCTATCTATCTATCTATATATATATATATATATATATATATATATATATATATATATATATATATATATATATATATATATATATATATATATATTTACTTATGATGTGCATCTTTCAGTCCTGAATATTTTCGAACAGCGCCTTGATTACCTTGCGAGGTCTCTACCTAATGCCTACCAAGAGACCCTAGTGCTAAACTAGTGCGCGACAGGTTGCAGTACAAGGGACGGCTCTACACCGTAGATGATATCAACCAAGCAGGGATTTCAGAACCAGGGAATACAGCATCCAGTGATACAAAGGTTAGATTCTACGGTTATCTGTCTACCCTGAGCAACATCTTTAAGGCTGACTTTACCATGGATGGGAGGAAGTATAACTGTGTAGAACAATTCTATCAGTAGTAGAAGAGGAGGCCTCATTGCAGCTCTGCGAATCATGAGGGAAAGCAACCCAGTCGTTATGAAACATTTCCGGACACGCTACAACCCACGAACAACAGAGGAGGTGAAAGAAGACCTTGAAGTCATGGAACAGGCTGTGTACTGCAAGTTTTCACGGAATAATATGCTGTGCGAGCGTCTTCTAGAAACAGCTTCTAGAAGGATATTAGAATGCAACCATGTTGTTCTCTACAGGGACACACATTAAAGACCCGAGTCTTGACAGGCTGGAGTCCAAGGGGAAAAACAAGCTTGGACTAATTCTGGCAAAGGTGAAAAGGCAGTTGCTTCAGTAGTGATTTCTTTGGTAGGAATGTAAGTGTAGTTACGAAGACGGGCAATAGGTCAACGGATTGCTTTGCATAGTCAGAACAGGGCGGTTGAAGTACTGAGGGCGGTCGAAGCATCGAGAAGACCCCTCCCAGGTATAATCATGGATTTGAGGAAATCACAGTATCAGGGCGGTTCAAGGTGTAAGTGGTAATCAGATGAATAGTGAATTACAATTGATGTGTGTCAGGTTATAAAAACAATTGGGTTCCGTGGATAGTGCATAATCAAGCAAAAAATGCACATTTACAAGTACAATTCAAGTATTTTTATTACGGAAGGTGTTCGTTAAATTTTTACTTATGTGTCCTGTGGTTATAAATATACCCATTAAACCAAATTTCTCATAGGCAGGACGTAAGGATTTGCCTATAAGATTTCATGCTGCAGTGTGCTGGTTTTCCATGGAAGAACCATTAATTATTGAAATTTGTGTTAGGCATCTGGTAATGAATACATTAGTGCGGAATGTGAAGACAGAATACTGATTAACTCAAGGTGTGGCTACGGGTTAGGGGCGGGGTGGGAAGTCATGAGGGCAATCGTGTGAAAACATTGAAGCATAAGTCCATACCAGTCAGTATTCTAGCTTCCAATATAAGCACTAGATTCTGTTGCTGTGGAAACAAGTAAACGCAGAGGGTGAAGACACAATATTTATGCGTTGAATAGGCTTATGTTCATATGAAACTGAATTTGGTATTTTACACCTGTCCATTACACTGCCGTCATTACACTTTGACTGTATATGAACATAGAAACGAAAGTCCATGCAATTTTCAGAACAAACTTTAAGTAACACTTCAATGGAAGACCTGGATTTAGTCGATTCAGGACTATGTCAATATAAAGGTGAATTCAAAATTCCATGGTAGTCAATGTGTGATTTTTTGTAAAGAGCGAGTGAATGGGGAGCAGGGAGCGATGGCGGCATGAGCAGACCACAGGTGTGAAAAATGGGAACTGTAATTAGCAGGTGAAGAGGGGATTGGGAGTGAGGGTGGCATTGGCAGACAATAGGGGTTATAAAAAGCTGGTTCTACGAGCAGCAATTTTTTTCTGCGCTCCTTTTTTACGATTTAAAATTTTATCCGAATAAGAATTCCTTTCAGTTGAAACACGGTTAAGCAGATCCTAATTATGTTTCACTTTAGAATTCACTCGCATATAGAAGGAAATCCAATACAACGCTTATTTATATAAAAGATTTCCCAATGTAGCATTGTGTCTCGCTACGGCTTCGGTACAGCGGACAAATATGCACACAATACTTTAATTTGTTTCATTTGTATGCCTAACCGTAAATATGACCGTGTCAAAATATGGGAAATGGGGATCATGGAACCTCCAAAATGAAAGTCGTGTAATATGTATAGCCCGAAACAAAACAAAATACGGTTAAGAAACTGATGCATTTCAGCAAGCATCGAGTAATCCAACTTACCTTTTTTCAAGCGTTTTTAATTTTTTATATTTATTATTAGCTGTTCAACTTGCTCAAATGTTATATATGTATGGCCGACAACAACTTTATTTGAAAGTTTTAAGCAGAAGAGTTTATCAAGGCGATATCGTAGAATACATAAATGAGTAACTTCAAAGTACTATCTTTGAACATTAGGGGTGGGATAGAAATAAGAAGCCAGATATTTTTCTAGTGCAGGGGACACACACAGAAGACGCAGACACAGCTTATTGGGCTCGCGAATGGGGACATGGTGAGCTGTTAGCAAACCCTGGTTCGGCACATAGCGCAGGCCAAATGATTCTGTTGAAGGGAAGGCTAAACGTTAACACACGATATTTTTGAACGAGGACGAATACATAGTATTTCAATTAAATATTATGATTTTTCTATAACAGTTGTAAATGTTTTTGGTCCTAATAAAGAGAGCGGGCGGATGCCTTTTCTTGGTAAATTGCAAGAAATAATAAACAAAGATACTGGGAACGATATTCTGGTGATAGGTGGAGATTTTAATTTAGTACCTAGCAATCTTATGGATAAAGAAGAGGATCATCCAAAAAATATCAAAGTCAAGTAAAATTAAATCAGTTGATATCAGAATATGACATGGTTGATGTTTAGTGGCAGCTTTTCCCAGAAGTAAAAAAATTTACTTGGTCGCAGAACTATCCCCTCGGTAAAATGTAGATTAGATTATTTTTTGATCTATAAACTTAGTAATAAATTTGTACAGATGCTCGAATTATGCCAAGTGTTAAAACGGATCACGAATGCATTGAGCTTACCTTTAAACTTGAGAAACTGAAAAGGGGGAGGGGATTTTGGAAGCTGAACAACTCAATATAAACCTGAATACAAGAATAAATAAAGTTACTTAATATGCCATGTATGGGAAAAACACTCAGAAATTAGTGATCCAGGCTTGAGATTTGATCTGCTTAAACATGAAATAATGGTGGCATCGTGGAAATGCTGTAAGAAACGTTCTCGACAAAATAGGGCTAGGGAAGAAACTGTACAGGAAGAACTTGAGCAACTGAAAAGGCTAATAACAGATAGAAATGCAACTGAAGCTGATTATAGTAATTACGAGGAAAAAACAAAAACATTCTGCTTCAACTTATAGAGGAAAAAGCACGGAGGGAATGGGTGCAATCGAGAACAGAACACATGATCTATTAAAAAAAGTAATAGCTATTTCGTATCCAGAACCAAAGAAATATACAACAACAAGAAAACAATATCAAAGTTAATATGCAGTGACACAATGATAACAAAAGGGACTGATATATTAAAGGAATTAAAAGTTTTATTCTCAATTGTTCGCCAAAACATATGAAGGCGATGGGGTGGTAGGGTGCGAATCTGAAATTAAAGACTTGATAGATTTACCGAAATTACACCACAACCAACATATTGAATGTAAGGGACCAATAACAACAGACAAATGTTTTGACTCGGTCAAAGAATTCAAAAATAATAAATCGCTAGGTTGTGATATCCGAAGCATAGAATTTATTTTGGCAATCGATAGGAAAGAAACTCGTGGACGCATTAAATTTTTGCGCATAAGAAAGAAAGCTTTTCAATTTCCCCAAAAAGAGCTGTAATTTCACTTCTGCATAAAAAGGAAAGGACGAAACTTTCACAAAAAACTATAGACCAGTGTCGCAATTAAACGTTGACTACAAAATATATGACCGATATATTGGTGAAGCGATTAGAAAAACAGGATCTTATGGACTATTATGAAAAAAAACTATTAGGGTATCATATTGCAACTTGACTTTGAAAAGGAATTCGACTCCATCGAATAGGATTTTCTAGAGGAAGTACTCATAAAGTTTAACTCAGGGCAGGACTTTCGAAGATGGGTTAAAATTTGCTACATAGATATAGAAAACACGGTGTGCAACAGTGGTTTTACCACTGGATGGTTTAAGTTGTCAAGAGGACTACGTCAAGGCTGTGGTCTGAGTTGTCTGTTGTTCATACGGTGTGTCGAAATCTTAGCCCACAAAATTCGCCAAGACCCAGTGGTTGTGGGTTTTGAAGTGATAGGGAAGACCCACAAACTGGTCCAGTTTGCGGATGATTGTACTTGTCTTAGAAAAAATGATAAATCACTTAATCGTCTTTTTGTATTAATCAACAAATTTTCCCAGTATTCACGTTTAAAACTGAATTTCACAAAAGTATTATTTACTAGTTAGGGTCATTTAGGAATAAAACAAAATACGACCTTCAAGAGGCAGGGGATGAATTACATGTTTTTGGAATAACCATTGGAAGGGACAAGACCAGCTACAAATATGATAACTATGATTGAAAATTGATCACAATGACGGCGAAACTGAATAGGTGCAAACCACGCATTTGAGCTTAATTGGGAAAATATTGATTACAAAAACAGTTGGCATCTTCCTGTCAATATATACCATGGGCAATATCTCTCTTAATCGAGAAGACATAATGAGAATTCAAAAAGCAATCATCTCCTTCATATGGTCGAATGCGCCAGCAAGAATAAAGCAAGAGTGCCTTATAAATAACTATGATGAAGGTGGTCTTAAAGCGTTGGACGTACAGTCGCAATATAAAGCCCTGAAACTTGTATGGCTGGGGAGAATGATCAAAGGGGAGAGATGGAATGATATCATAAAATATACTTGGCCAAATCTGGGGGTTTACTGTTGTGATTAAAATGTGAGTATGATGAAGAAGTTCCTTAAGGCATTCCAGCATTTTACCAAAAAAATATTAATGCTTAAAAAATATCTTACGCAAAATATAGTCTGGACGCAGTTTGGAATAACAAGTTCATCAAAGTTGGGGAAAGCAGCGTATCTGAACATCAATGGTTTCAGAAAAACATAAACTTTATTCAGGACTTACCCAACCAAAATGGTAACTGGCTAATACCTCAAGAATTTGAAATGTAATGTAATATTAAGACTAACTACGTGAAATACCTCAGCATTTTATCTGCAATAAAATCCGCCTTAAGACTTGTACCTGAAATGGGAACTGTGACTTTAACAGATAGACCTCAAGTGACCTTCAACGATTATATTTTTGAGACAAGGAAGGGGCTAAAATACATTTGAAAAAGGCAAAGAGTGAAACTTTTTTGTGGAATTTCTGTTATTTCGAAATCTTAACCCAACTGCAATGAGCAAATGGCTACAAAATTTCAATGTTACCGAAGATATATTTTACAATAGAATCGTATGGTCCAAGAGGGCATCAGTAGAAACAAAACTGATAGCCTTTCAATATTAATTAATACGCAATTTTGTAAGCAACAGACAAAATCTTAGCAGATGGGGTATTTCAGAAATGAAATTGACAGTATTGTCCATGCTTTGACATAATGCCCCTCGACAATATATCTACTTCAAAATTTCTGCAAAAGCTGCAATTTAGAATATGTTTTAGAATACACAGAGATTGGTCTTAGCAATGTATTTCTTATACCTAAACTCTGCATACACTCGGGAAGAACAAAAAAAAGAAACGCCTGAACGAAATATTCTTGAAGTTCGAAATTCATCATAAATTTTTTCTGATGAAAACATATTAGAAAAAAATATTTTCAGAAGAGTGGGCAAATTTCCCACTGTTTTCTAAAGAGGTGAAGGAATTTCGAAAGAATAGGTACAAGTGTTTTGAACAGTAAATAATCTCAATGAGTTCTTGTGTTGAGAAAGGTATGACGCAGTTATATGTTTCTATTTTGTTGTATATGGCTTTTTGCTAGTTGTTTTAGTGCATGATATTGTAGTTTGAGCAATAAAACGTTATTAAAAAATGAACATTTAAACGTCATTGTAGCGTCTTTTATAGGTCGCGACGTCTGAAGACCAATATACAACTAAGCCAAAAAAATGGTTCGTGGTTTTTTGTTGAGACAAAAGTGCAGCCAACGTCTTTAACACAATGTTGGATAGACGTCTGAATTAAAAGTAGGTGGGTCCACAAACATAGAAATAATTAGCGCTTCAATTTGCAAGATTTATTTTATAATACACGGTTAAACGCAATGGTCAACACATCGCTCAACACATGATCAAAACCAAGGAATACAAGTAGTGTAGCTGAATATTTGGGTAGGAAGAAATGCCGTGAGTATATGATAACTGAATTGCATATCACGTGATACAACCAGGATCAAGCCATAGTTGGCGACTAACTTGACACACTGTGTAATGCATGAATCAATACATAAGTTTATATCAGGATCAACAAAACACTAAACAAGTGAGTAAATCATCAACGTGTGTCAAATGATGAGTAAACACAGCAATGATATTACCTGAACAACATATAAGTCTAATCACAAGTAAACACACAAGTCAACTTACTGGATCAACGTATCAGTTAAATCATGAGTTAACGCACCATCAACTTCGGTTAACATATAGGTCAAATCTTGAGTAAACATATAAAAAGACACATTGGTCAACTTATACATCCAATCATGAGTAAACACACCAATTAACACACACGTCAACCTATGATTTAATCCATCGGCCAACACATGACATGATTTTACACATGGACTTAACAGAAGGGCGAACACATGTTTTAGCACATGGATATTTAATTTATTCAGTGTTTAATACTTGCTAATAACCATAATTCAATCATATGATGTCTAAGAACGTTATTTACAAATTTAAAGGAGCACTTCTAATATGAACCCAATTTTCTTAAAGGATGTTGTAAAGATTGCAATTACTAGTTGCTTCAAGCCCTTAAACATGATATCAAATGATGCTCATCAATAAAATGGAACTTGTGACTAAGATGCCATAAACGCATATTTTTAATCAGATAGTTAAATAACTGAACAAGCTTTGTCTTAGCGCACCCAATAAAAAATACAATCCAGTAAAAAGATATTTAAATATAGACATCACCAGCATACTCTAAAGGAGTTCAAAACTCATGCAGAAAATTTAGAAAAGAAACATAACTTATATTCTGAGACACTAAAGCGATGACTTTGTGACGTACAGCTGAAATGAGACACTCAGGTCGCGTGATTTTTAGTTTTGAATTTAATTTAATCCCGGCATCGATCGTTTGGCGTTATATAAATCAAACAGTTTTATGAACAATAAAATCATTGAACAGGTATTATTGCAAACATTACTGAAAAGATTGGCATTTAATAGACATAAGGGCATTGGACATAAAGAGAGTGCCACACATTATGAAATGACATAATTTCATTAACCGACCGATATATATCGGCCCAAACATAAAGTGGGATCTTATCTCGAGATCTAACATTTCCTTCGATGGAAAATTTGTATCTTACGTTTTTAAACTCTAACTACACTCATGTAAGCCTTGGATGACAATCATAGTGCATTGTATTGAGTAAGCAAAGTATGCAAAAAGGCATTAAAAATTTTAACCCTTTTCTTTCGACCACCTCTAAACTTGTTTAAATAGGTTCGTAGTAACAGTAAAAGATCCTGTGGGAGCTACTTCCACTTCCCTGTTCTGGATGAGCTCCACTGGTTCTGTCACTATTGTTGTCATCCTCAGTGTCCCAGTGCACCCAATGGGTAGTCACCCTTGTGTACTTTACTCGTTGACACTGTTGACCGTACCGAATCAGATGAAACTCTTCTTCTGTGTTCAGATATATTTCGGAGTAGGCCGAAGAATCGTTTCGGCAACAGTAATAGATCTTAGTATTGGCTCCATATTCTCCATCTGGCAAGACACCGGCGTGGCTGTTTATGTTAGAAGAATCTTCGTCATCCCAGTATATTGATCCAGAATTGAAACCACGTGGGCAGTTTCCTTTTTTAAAGACACAATAAGTTCCTTTTGGCCATTCTCCGTAACCAGTTGTCGCATCGGATTTGATGCAAAAACACTGCCCAATACCCACTTTTGAATCCTCGCTCACTTGATCTTGGTTACGATCGTCTTCGGTGTCGTGAGAGCGCGAACCAAAGCTCCATGTGATCCCATGCGGGCTTGGACAGGAACGAGAGCCACTACAATATACACTTGGCAGGCCATAGGAGCCTTTCGGCCAGGCTGTTGCAACTCTTTTCATCAGCTCAATTTGACTAAAACAAAAGTAAAAAACAATACCTTTATCAATATTTGTCACCTAATAAATGGATAATGTTCAAGTTTTTACGCTAAAATTATTGAGTTTTGATGAATAGAGAGAAAGACCAAGGTAACAACACGCAACAGTAGTGACACATCGTCATATTGAATACTGATTTTTTTATATTTCGTTTTACCCTTCTATGGTATCTTTTCCTTTGTTTTGTATGGCTCGTGTTTCACTTGTGCGTCCCTTCACATTGAGGGCGATCGCCCAGGTTGCATAACCTGCCACTTGTACACAATAGATAAATTCTTTAAACAAATGGATCTTTTCCCAGAAATCGCTTGCTTCTGAGCTTAAAGTTTGTTTAAACACTTCAACCAATGGTTTGCTACCAAAGAGATGACCGGTCCCCATAAACATTTCGTTAAGGTTATACAGCACTTGGTACACTCCATCATAGTTGAAGGACAGTACAGCGTCCGCCCATTGCACCGCGAGATGCCGTGGCTGTGAACTCCCATCATCGCTTATTGACAGGTCGTTTACCAAAACGTGTAACAACCATTGTAATCGTTGCAGATCATTTCCTTTAGTAAGGGAAGCAAAAACATCATTAATCTTGTACAATGAGCAAAATATTGACCCAGTGCTTGATGTTTGTAAAGTAGCAGCTCGCATATTAAAACATTTTTAAACGGAAACTTGACTCGAGTCGAGTACATACATAGTGAATTTATCACATAATCTTATGTCTTGGGCTGATGTTTTTAACTACAAAACTAATTTTGTAAAATATTTTCAAAGTAAGAACTCTTATCAATCTCTAAAACCACTTGTGCTGTTTCATAGACGTCGTTTTGTTTCTCTGTTGTGTTGTAAGGTGCTTTTTTAAAAAAGCAATAGACAAATCGTTTACCATACAGAACAGCTCCTTGCAGCATCTGTTGCCCAGCAATAATTGCGACTGTAGAAAGTTCAATCTGATCCATCAAATCGTCTATTTTGCCATCAATCGCCCTAAATGTGTATAAAATACTGTTATTTATTTGCTTTAACCCTGTCACTTATTTTGCACTGTTATCAATTATCTTATCTACTATCAATTATTTTCACTGTTGTCAATTATCTTATGTCTTATCAATTATTTTCAGTTTATCTTATCTATTATCAATTATTAATACCTAATTTTTTATCTGTTATTGAAGAGAAATTTTGTTATTGATTTTTTGCTCCAGTTTCAACTTATTCATTTGATTACAATTGATTCTAACCACTTTTGAGAATAAGTTTTATTTGTAGTGAGAAGATAAATGAAATTGGTTTTTATTAACAACACAGTGGAATGGGTGACATTCATATTGATATATAGGTAAATAATATGCCAAATGTAAAATATAGTATTGCAGGCAAATATGCAACATTTTTTTTTAATTTCTAGTCAGACCACGAAACTGAGCTTTTAATAGATTGTCATTTGAAATGCTTCCAGCTTACGATTTTACTTGTTAATATTAATTAATCCATAAATAAAGCATTTTCATGAAAGTGTTAGGTCTTAAATATAACTGAATTTCACAAATATTATTATAGATATCTAAACAAATTTCTTGCTGTACTCACAAAAGTTAACTTATAATTAACTAATCCATTTAAGTGGTTATCTAATACATGCACTTTTTGAAAATGAACTAGCTTTGCATTTTAAGAGGGCATCTGAGATGGTGAGTTTGCAACAAATTTATAAATCGAATATAAGACTTTGTGTAGCTTAATATTGAGCACTCAATTCCTGTCAGAGTTGACAGTTAACATATCTGACAATAAAATCATTCAAAAAATGGTAGCTGCAATTGCTTATGTTTGACAAAATAAACGCATCATTTAATTATCAAGTGTGATACTGCCATTTTAAACACACTACAGTTTTATATTCAATGTATAAGTTAACAACAGTTAAAATAAAGCCTAAGGATCAACTGGAAAATAAATGCTATTTTATTTTATCTACTCCTGCTTTGAAAAGAAGGAGCATATTTATATTGTCAAAAGACTTCTCAGGACGGAATTCTTCCTTATATATGAAAATTTAAATGTAAAACTATTGAATGTTTAAATTTCTCTCACCGCAAATCACTTTTAATTTGCCGCACTTCGGAAAGTCTCTGTTGTCCGTTAGCTATTCCATAGGTGAAGGTTCCGGCCCCAAAGAGCCCACCAACTACGCTTCCAAGGGCCCCAACTAAAGCTATTATACTTCGCTTTTGACGTCCTTTATGCTCATCAACATCAAAATGGCTTTCACTTTTCTCTCCTGGCATATTCAGAACGACAATTGATTCATTTTTGTCTCTTTAATGTATCACTTCATCATAACACCGTTTTAGCTCATCAAAATTTTTTAAAGATACAGGTTTTTTTATTTGAAGGTCTCAAATATTCTGATAGGCATTCATTTTCTAAAACAGGAACATGTGTTGGCAGTAATTACTTGAAAATTGTGGATAAATTCCACAAAAAATGAATAATTGCTCAACCCTTTTATTTTCTGTATTGGCTTTCTTAGAGTTTTTTCCTTTTTTCACAGAAATATGTCTGGTCTTGCAATGCTGAGATAAATTTTACCTGTTAGGCCAAAGCGATTGATGTGGATTGTTTTATTTTGATCATCATTTTCAAGATCAGATTTCTTGATGAGGACTTTTCCTTCACAGAGCTGAGAATACAGAAATACACCTTTGGTTTAACGCTGAAATATTATACCCCGTTCTTGCTACAAGTCACTAACGTGTTTGTCCAACTCCCGCGCGTGAATTGGATCACCTATTCTTCTTGGCATCGAGCAAAGGTTGGAATATAGGAAAAAGTGCCGCTGGATGTCTATTCAAAGTAACGAACCGACGTCAGGTCATTGGTCAAGCATTCATATATCCTAAGTGTACCTTCAGCTTACCAGTACGTATAAATAGCAATATTTTGCAACAGTTGGGCAATATCAGTTTTTTTTCTTTGAAGGCAAGAATCGAATTGACCGAACCCGAAGGGTAAAAGAAATATTACACGACCTCTCCCTCATAACATAAAAAAGTTTGAAGCGTCAAAACTTAATAATACATTTATAAACATAATTATTTTGTGCTTAGCCATTAGGGTTTTTAGAGGGTGGAGAAATATTTTGACTTCCAGAAGCCTATAGGCATTACATAAACACAATCCATAACACATTTCTATATAAATATGCGGTCAAAAATGGAATATTGCATTTACTAATATTTTTTTAAATAAAAATAGAAATGGGGGTTGAGCCTTCGACACTTTTGATCGTGAAAGAGATATTACACGACCAAAATTGCGGAGTACAAGGCTGTATATGAGACTTGACTGGATGAGACTGGCAAATTGCTCACAACATTTAACTTGAAACTTGTCTAGCGATGGCCACTTTGAGGTTTGCCAATTCTCCCAGCATTATGTTGGTTGTACCAGTCATGGTCATTTTCTTAATTTCCTGTGTTGAATCAAGCACCATGTCGCTGAGAAGCCAGATTTATGCTTTGATAAAGAAATAATCTACCAAGAATTTGCGTATTTATTAAATTTTTTTGATAAGCTTATACCTTGCAGAAGCATCATTCGTATTGTGCTTGAATTCTGGAAAGCACAAATAATGTTTTTTTAACATTGCTGTTTGGGCCAATTTCAGGGCTCTTAAGAAAATAATGGAAACATCTAGCCAAATTCTGTTGTTTTTGCACCTTCGTATGTTACGACTGATGAAGTTTGTATTTCCTGTGACATAAAACAAAAGTTAGAAAGAAGTGCTGCTGTTCTACTCACCATATCATTGACGAAAATAAACAATGCAACACCAACAACTGCAAATATGGCAGTCTTCATTCTTCCTGCTTATCGAATGACTCTCAATTTCTTAAAAATGAGAATTACAGAAAGGCAAAACTAACACATTAAAGCTGAAACAATGATTTTCACAACATTTCAGTTGATTAGCATGGTATTTCCAGGGAATTCGCATGAAGGTTAAGAGAATTAACATGTCATGTTTATGGAATTCGCTTGGCATGCCCAAGAAATTTGCATGGCATATTTGGGGAATTCACATGGCATGTTCAACGATTTTACCTAAAGAAAATGTTAAAATAAATTATCACTATTTTGAATGATCTTTTTTGGAAAGTAACATTTTGGTTAAGACAGTGAACCCTGAATGCGTATTTTGTTTTAGGATGTCATACGATTTGCGTTTTGGAGATTTACTGTTAGGTGCCTGGGTGGATTGCAAAAAGCAGTTCCAATTGGACACCACTGTTCAAATAAATTTTGGTTTATTTTTCTATCAATTAACCTCTTTCCAATGTAAGAATATACCTGGGCCTGAACTCGGAAATTCCCACATCTGAAACAGGGAACCTAACCTCTCACACTACGGCAACGGACTAGATCGGAAGGTATTCGAAAACAAATATATATTTACTTGTCTCTATCTGTTTAAATCTGGTTTACTTACGACAGAGGACTTTTAAAGGGCTTATTAAAGGAGCTCTGCTCTGAGACTGCAAATTTTGGACACAAAATATTTATGCAAGGCAGAGGAAACACAAACTCATAGCTCTGAATTCAATGCTTGATATTGCAAAAATTATCATGTATGTTTAAAATGAATGTACGACACAAAAATTATTATTTTCTATAGAATATCATTTCAAATGATTTACTTAATCATAAATATAAAAAAACTGCAGTTAAATTTGAATTAAGAAAGTGAATATTTTATTAACAATAAAAGCCAAAAATTTTTCCCTTAATGTTAAATAGGTTTGTTTAAAATGGCAAGCATAAACTTTTTGCATAATCTCCTGATTCAAAATGTCTTGAAATGCTCAATAATCAATAGTTACCGGATACCTAAAATAAAAATTGAAATACAAAATAATACTTACGCCGAAATCGAAATAAAGTAACAGTCGTTCCACTTGTTAAACATTGACTATTATTTAGTTTAAACAAGTTCTCTGAAAATTCATTCACCGACTTGTGTGCGACCTCGAATGCAAAATCTTTTATAGCGGATAGATCAGGACGGGGAATCCAGATGGATTACGAAGTGAGCCTTGAGATCTGCAAATGTGGGACGCTCGATGGAAAGCTTGCATACTGCTTTGAAACTATCTCGGGAAAAGCACTATCTAAATGGGCAAGACTCGATTCCTCATGAGATATTGGGTTGGGGATAGAGCAATTGGTATTCCGATATAAAAGAGATATTAAGTCTTACATAAAACACCTCACAGTTTTATTACAATTCATATTTATATGAACATAGGGAAAAAGCCACACACTTTCCACACGCTGGAAACTGTCAAACCATCGCATGTTTGTGACCGTCACACTGTCATGAATGTCACTTCTTTTCACATTAGTGCTGTGAAAAAGTCACACCGTCGCAGTTTCCAACCGTTGATTACGGTGAAAGCAATCATCACCATACATCGCCAGTCATTCTTACATCTTTTCACAGTCACACCTTTTCACTCGCAATCTGTTACACAGCTGTCAGCGGCAAAGTCAAATCTTTGTCAACGCCGCACTTTTGTCATAGTCTTACCGCAACACTCGTCATAGAAAGACCGTTGTCACATTGTAATGCTGTGTCACTAACGATTTTAAAGTCGTCAAACTCACATCGCCACGAATGAAATAGACACTTTCACGCACCGTCACATTATTGATAACTTCAAACTATCATGTTCTTTATTGCTGTGCCATTTTCACAATTACCGCCACATCGTTCTCACTGCCATACTCTCATCGTCATAATTTCACACCGTGGTAATCGTCACACTGTTGCGTCAATTATCGTAATACCGTTGCCATTGTTACACCGTCATGCTCATGATGTCTGCGATGACGTCACTGTCACACACTACATCATTTTCACAGACACACTGGTACACCGTCATGCTCATCAACGTAATACCGTTGTCATCGTCACAACGTGTAGCATTGTAATATTGTTGTCACATTGACACTGTCATACAGTTGTCAACTTCTCAATGTCACACTCATCTTCGTCACACTGAAGTCACCGTCATACTTTCACACCGTCTTCATCGTCAAACCGTCTCACTTTCAATCGTAACATCATCGTTACAGCTACATTAACCCTACACCATTGTCACTGTCAAACCGTCACAAGCTTGACACACCATAGTCGTCGTGCTCCTCATTGTAACACGGTGACGCTATTGTCATGTCCAGCTCTTGTCAGCGTCACACGGTCACGCTCCTCCACGTCATACAGGTGTTACGTCACTAAGTTGCACCGTCGTCACCATAAAAGTGTTTCATGTTTTTACTGTCGTCCAGCTTGTCATTGTTAAAGCGTTGTCATTATCACACCGTAACGTTCCTCACCGTCAACCTGGTGTGACTTATTTCTTTGAAGCGCGACGCCATTGTAAAATTGGTTTAAATGATTTGTAAGTAAATTATAATAAGTTGTGATTTCTTGTTAAAAGACATCGCTCCTCCGTCATTTTCCAAAGAAAACCCATGTTTTCTAAACGCGCTTTGCTATTTCAATAAAATGACCTAATTTCAGAATAAAACGAAAGAAGAGCTTTCAGAAAATTGCAAAGCCTAAGAAAACGGGGTCAAGTGCACAAATGTCTGTATCTTGAGACAGAAGGATCTCGTAGATAAAAATGATATTAGCGAAACTCTTAAATTCTAAATTTTTTGTCCTTTCAATTTGCGCACTTGCCATAATCTGATGGATGCACTGAATGATAGATTAAAATGCTAAATAAAAAATGGAGTGAAACCTGAATTTAATGAAAAACTAGAAGTTCTGTCACAATGATTTTTTATAGAGATGATATATGTCTCACATATCTCACTCGACAAAGTTCCTTCTTTTCAGATCATGCCATTTAAAATCAGCATTGAATTATATTGCAACTTTTGCCTCTGCGAAACCAACCTCTTTCGGTTAACTTATGGAATACCCGTTTCAAGGTTTAGATATCAGTGGTTAACTAAGGATATAATATGGATATAGAAAATCAATATGACTAATTAGCCTTACATAAATTATATATAAAAATAATTAATGATATTTGAATGAAAACATCTTTCCACTTTATAATTTTGTTTTATATTTAGCAACATTATTATTTGATTATAAATGGCTCTTAGACATAATGATAAGATAAGTTTACATGCTTAATTGAGTGGAGTATTTTTGTAAGAGGTGACAAATACACATATGTTTGTCCCAGTAATTAGACAGAAGGTCATGCGATATAAGATAACATATGCAATTTCAGCATGCTTGTCTCATATCACAGAAAACAAATTGCATTCGGATCATGTTTCATCGTTCTCGGTCTTGAATATTTTATGTCTGAGCAAATGGCGGTTCTCTTTAGTTGCTTGGCAGTGCTCAAGGCAGCTGTGACAGTGTGTGCGTACGCGGGTGGGAGGGATAGGCTTGGATAATTTCATTTTCTCCCCTAGCAAAAGCGAGCTACTTGGCGCCGGTCTGAAGTCTCCTCAACGTTTAAATTTTACTTTACTTTGTATTTTAACATTAGGGTTTAAGAATTAGAGGTCTACAAATGCCCGGCATGCCCCGTATCATTCCCGTTTATACCACTTTCCAGATCAAGAACCCCCCTCACTCTCCTGCCCCTCCCCCTTAGGTTAGGATAGTTTCTTTTGCTCACCTGCTAATTGAACAAAAAATGTTGGATAAATGTTGTATAGACGTCGTGTTGAAATTTGGTTGTAAATGAAAGTTGAAACAACGTTCATTCCTCGACGTTGAACAAACGTCGGGGCATAGACGTTTTATAGAAATACGCTATATGGACGTCAAAAGAAAGACGTCGTTAAAGGCTGCCTAATTTGGGAAATCGAAATTCCTTAGAGATCAAGTCAACTCTTCCTATGTACCCCTCCTTTAAGTCACCCCTTGTGTGGAAAATATGTATGAAGTCATTTTCCATGTCTATGAAGTTAAGGTCATCATTTTGACCGATTTCCTAAAAGTATCTGTCAGAGCTGCTATTTCCGGTGAGTGATAATATGTGACAATGCTTTTTTGTTGTTTTATCGACCTCGAATAAAGGTCGTGGAAAAGACGTTGTTTCGACTTTCATTTCCAACCAAATTCAGACGTCTATTCATCCGTAGCAACAAAGACATTCAATGAACATTGTGAATTGGTCACGACAAATAACAACAAACTGCATCCTGTTTGTCAGGTTGTATATTAATCGATAGGCGTGGCAACCTCAAAAAGACGTTGGCAAGACGTCAGCGCGTTCACTGGGCAATGCTACCAGACACTCATGTCACTGGCCCAGATTCCACATTACAATAAATTCTAAGCCAAAAGACACCACGTGGCTAGGCACTCACTGAAAAACATTCAACTACAAATCTGTATTTTAAGCGTAAAAACTTTAAGAACTTTCATTTTAAGCATAAAACGTAAATCAAGACCAGGATCTCCAGAAACGTTTATGTGTTGATATACTTTAACAGCGTTCCAGACAAAGGTTGGCCTGAATATTCAAAAAAGTTGTTTTTCATGAAAAGCTGATAAATGGGGAAGTCAATTTTAATTTTCGTGACAAAAACATTTGGAAACAAGCTGTTCCAACTCCCCCTCTTTCCTAGTAGAAATAGAGTCTCAGATCTAAATCAAACATCGAATGAAACATTTATTTAAGAGCGATAATAATGACTTGATTCTGGCCGTCAATTTTTAAATAAGTGCAGCAAAAATCTGGAGTAGACATATCTTATAATAATTTTAGTCCGACCCAAATGGAACTCATTGGGTTTTATGCATTGAGATTCTCTGAACTAGAATTAATTCTTGTTCAATGAACATTCTGGCTGGCTGGTCGGGTTATCAGTCTTCCAATTTACAACGTAGCAAAGAAATGGTTCTGTAGTCGTTTTTCGTTGCGACTAAATCATACCCCTTTCCAACGTCTTTGTGGTCAACGTTAAATTAATGTCCGAATTTGCTTGTGCATAAAATCCGAAACAACGTTTTTCCCGGCCTCCACGTGACGTCAAGAAAACAACCAATAAACATTGCCATATTATCACTCACCGTTAGGCTATGTTAGATGTTTTGTAAAATCGGTCAAAATTTTTGGCTAAAATCAAGACGCGCTAGTTTTTCACGCTTAATTTGTGAAAAGAGTCATGAAAAGTTACTTTATGCATATTTTACACAAGGTCTGACTCAATCTATCCGACGTCTGTCTAATGTTTTTCTTTTGATTTTGAAGTCCATTCCAGGCGTCTATCAACGTTGGGAAATATACGTTATTTCGCCTTTCATTTACAACCAATTCTCAACGTCTGTTCAGCGTTGCTACCAGACATCTATACAACGTCTATACACCATTTTAAATAAACTGAATAATGGAGGCAAAAGACCACTTTTGTCCCTTTTTAAGTTCAGACTAGTTTTATTTGTCATTTTTGTGAAATTTTGACATGGAATAAATTTTGACGTGTTTGAAATTTTGGATTCTTAGATGCGTGTTTGTTGCATCAGGCAAGTTGGTATTATAAACAAGTACCAAACAGTAGCATGTTTTGAAAACCAATCAGTTTCAACGAGGCGCACTTTTTCTCGAAAGCCAAGTGGGCAAATTTTTTTACAAAAATTTTAAATTTCTTACAGTTTAGATTTCAGATAAAGTGTAGTTAAAAAATCAAAATTTTATAACCATGCATTGTGCTAAAACATTGACCTATATATGAGTATATAGCGAATCCTAAACCATCGGAGAAAATTTAAGAAAAGATAAACAAAAAGTTAACTTCTTCTGCTTCATATCTTTGGCAATTATATTGCACAAGATAAAACATATTTTGCGTCAATAAAGCCAAAAATAAAACAAACAATTAGGATTAACTAAGTCTAAAAAGTCTTCAGATACACAATTTTCAAGTGGCGCTAATTTATCATCATTCAAAAGTGGAAGGTTAAATATCATGCGGTATTTAAGTATTATTTGACGAGTGAATTGTTTTGGGAATATAATTGTTAACTTTTCACACTGTACAATCATTTTTTGGCATTAAATCCGTTATATATAACGAACATTTTACCGGCTGACAACTGCATTTATATTGGAGGTATTTTTCTGGAAAGGAACCTCCCTCCCTGCCTCCGTCCCTCCCTTTAACTTGAGGTAACCTCAACCTGCTTATGTTGCAAAACCTTATAAATACAACCTAAAGGCAAATTGTAGTCTTAAAGCGTCCAGCACACTTGAATTATGGTGTCCACAAGCAACAGTTACTTTTACATTTGACCCGAGATCATCCAAAAGTAATCGGATCACGATCTTTCTCAAATCAAGCCTCATACGAACTTTTATTTAAATCCGTCCAACTATACTTGGAACTATCTCTCCACAAGAAAACAATACAGGCTTGATAAACAAGTTCAAAATTTAAAACAAAAAGCAAAATGTCAAATTTTAAGGAATTGTCAAAGAAAATGCGCCGCCATCATGATACGACCATTGGGTGGGTCCAGTAAATTATCAGACCAAAAGACCTACCAATTTAAGATGAATTTTAGATGACTTGGTAACGGACGATCAGACGGACAAAGCCTGATCAATACCCATTACGGGTCATAAAGCCCCGGTTTGAGGCTAAAAATTGGGATTGAAGCGAAATGGTCGGTTGAACCAGAAATATGTTGCAATTTTGTTTTCTTCAAAAAAAGGATATGTTTGATAATCACCTTTTAAGACTGCTATATTCTAACCATGTATAACGAAAACAAACTCGGAACTCATAGGTAAATAATTTGAAAGTGAATATAGGTTTATTGGCTGTTGTGATGAAACTGAACAATTCGCCTAGTTTTCACTTATTACATTTTTTATTTTTAGCTTGCAAAAAAATCAAATTTTAAATTTTCCAAGCAAAATATATATATTTTGTATAGAAATATCATCAAGTGAAAAGAAAATTGAGGTGGAGTAAATTCGGTCCGTGTGACGCTGAATATTAATTCAGGGATTTGTCCCATGCACTACTTTGTTGTCGGATGCTTGCAAAGGGTTATACAAGTAGTAGCGGAACGAGAGAACTGCCACACCCCCTCCCCTCGGAACGATGAGAGTTCTGCCACGGCCCGCCCCCCCCCCCTCGGGACGATGACAGTTCTGGAACAAGTTCCTGCCCCCCTCCCACGACAGGTGAGACAGGTAGGTGTTTCGTCATTACGTTTGAAGCAGTCAAAGGAGTAGCAGAAGTTTGGAAACATTATGTTCAGCTTTGGAAAAGTGATGTGAAGTTTAACAATGCATTAAATTGGAATCAGAGCACATATAGACATGCGATTTTCAACATTGTGGCCAGCACGACGTGACAACATCTTAGTTGAACATTCGTCATTTTAGCATTAGCATTTGATGTGACAACAACAACTTATTTGAAACAGTTGAACATTTGAGCAGCAGCGATTGAAGTGACAACATCAATAATAGAAGCATGCTCAGTGTCTACACCAGTACGATGTGATGTATGTTTGTTAAAGTTTATCAACTGGAATGCTTATAACGATCATGTATGCATAGATGCTATACCAGTGCAATGCAATCACTGTTTTGTGACATTTGTGAACTTGCCTACATATGAGGCTCATTCATGTACTGGACAAAAACGTGTCGGCGAACATATGGAGTCCACTGCAAAGCGACCCAAGACCTCTCAAGTAGGCAAAGGGCGAATGGTCAGTTTTGGCGGACATGCGCAGGAACAACGGTCTGAGCCTGAAAATGGAAATATACCTCTGGAAATACGACAACAGGAGAGCCGTATCAAACTTCATTTACTGGAGATATTAGGCCGTGGAATAGAATGGTACATCGTGGTACATACACGCTCCAAGAAAATGGCGACTAATGAACATGGCGCCATGAGAGAACGCGTGGACAATACATTTCTCAGCAGTCCAATTTATAAACCCTACAATCCCATGGATATTGAAGACTTGCCATCCGCTTACAAGGAATTGTTCGGCAAGTTTGATGAACATGAACTGCAAGGGTCTGGCCTGGTGCTAGATGAAATATTACACATTGAAGTACATACAGCAACGTCAGTGCCTCTGGAAGCTAGTATTTTATCCCACTGCCAAGCAAAATCCAGAACACGAAAGGAGTACTCAGTATTCAAAATGAAAGCAACAAGTGCTTTATATGATCTGTGTTGGTACACCTTCACACTTCACAAACTCGAAGCCCACCACGCGTGAATCAATACAAAATGTTTGAAAAGAAACTTAAGGTGAATGGCATGACCTTTCCCACACCCATTACCAGCATTCCCAAGTTTGAAAAGGATAATAATGTATCCATAAACGTGTTTGGCTATGAGAAGGATGAAATTGTTCCCGTTCAACTCATTCGAAACCCGAGTGATACAGAAATCAACTTCTTACTCATCAGTAATGGTAGCAAGAGGCATTACTGCCTCATCAGGAATTTCAGTCGACTCATGTCCTACGGCTCAAGGCTTTTTATTCTTTTATTGTGGACAGTATGAAGCACAACGTTTATCGTTTTCGGAGGATACTACCATTCGATACAAGAATGTGACAAAGCAACAACGTGTGCCATTTACCGTTTATGCAGTTTACCATTATCTACAAGGAATGGAGATTGAACGTGACTGCATTGTACAACGACTGGAAAAGCCCAAACCAATGGTAATGACTCCTGAAGATGAGATATCATTAGCGGAAACAATGCATTGATACATTTGCCATAAATTAATAGGTGTGGACTGTGTCCGAAATCATGATCATGTCAATGGCAAATGCCGCTGAGTGAATGCAGCCTACAGTTTCGACTTCGGAGGGATCAACAGAAAAAAACAAATTCATTTATCCTTCCCATCTTTTCCCACAATTTTCGAGGCTATGACAGTCATCTCATCATGGAGGAAATTTGCAAATTCAAAGATTTTAATCCATCTGTCACTCAAAACACCCTTGAGAAGTACATTGCATTTAGCATTTGCAACTTGAAGTTTACAGATAGTTTCCAATTCATGGGCACATCGCCGCAGATGTTAGTTGCCAATTTGGCGACAGAAGGCAAAGACAAGTTCGCAAACATGACTACCTACGTTCAGGACAGCCAACAGCAAGATTTCTGGCTGAGAAAGGGCGTGTATCCCTACGACTATGTGGACGAGCCGTCCAGGTGTGCTGAAACACAGCTCCCATCAAACGAAGACTTTTACAGCCAACTCAGTGAAGAGGGAATCAGTGACGAGGATTATGCTCATGCGCAGAAAGTGTGGGAAACATTCAATTGCACCACCTTTGAAGACTATCATGACCTGTATGGAGAAATACATTGCTCTGAATACAGAGAAGCGGAAATTAGCCAAGAGCCCATTTGAGAAGGACTTTGAACAATTTCAGAATTGTTGCTACTTTACAAGTAATTGTGGAGAAGGAAGAATTTGGCTCCTATACGCATCAAACGTCATGAGCGAAGGATGACATTATCAGCATCTTTGTGGCGAATCATATGCGAGAATGTGGACAAGTTATGCAATATTGGCATCGTCTTATTCCGAGCCAAAGTCAAACGCCTTCCGGTCATCAACTGCAATGACAAGCGCTATGTGAGCTTTATCCAGGAATCGCAATGTAAACGTTAAACTTATACCTATCACATCAACTTCAATGATGAGGAGTGGAAAAATTTGGTCAACTTAAGGACATCAATAAGAGTATTCATGACGTTTGCAACACATGCCACAACATCAAGACGTCCATTTCTATAAAAGATGGACGCATGAAATCACTGCCGAAAAAGAAATTGCGAGAAGTTCAATTCTGGAATGCCAACGCAGTAAGTCAACTTGAATCTCATCTGTCAATACTGCGGTGCTGAAGGGTATACGAAGGACTATGATTGCCATTGCCACAAGTTTGATTGCAAGATGTGTGAACCTGACAACTTTTGCAATACTTGCCGAAAGTGTACCCGACATAGCTATTTGCAGAACAGTGCAGACGTGCATGTGTCTTGAAAAGTACTTTAAACAAACTTATGTGGACTTTATGATTGCTGAACTGGCTATCTTTGGATGTGTAATACAACAACTTCAGTGCTTTTATGCCTTTTGGGACATCACAATTTGAACTTGGTGGAATTACGCAACAGCTTCATAAAAGGGTGTCAACATTCTGAAGTAGCAGGAGCAGGAGATTTTGATGTGGACTTGGTATTTTTCTTCGCACATATTGACATTGAACTGTATAGGCGAGTGATAGACTAGTTAACAAATCTTGTACAATGATCACCTTGCGAGAATACATTGTACAAAAGGCATATTGTAAAGAAATGATACATTTGATGTGTCCAATGTGTCAAGAGGACGGAGCATGATATCATCAGCAACAGACTCATTTGTTTGTGTACTGGAATATAGCTAAATATTATCTTAATTTGAACAATGTATTGGACAATGCTAACAAACGATGTATTTGCTACGGGGTGGACGAAATCACATATAGAGATTTGGTTGGTATTTTGATACAAATAGAAGACCTTTGGGGGCCCGACATCGAAACTATCGCTTCAATTTTAGATTTGTAAACATGTGAAACATTTGTAAATGTTAGTTAAGTTTGTTGTTGCGTAAAAAAATGTTGAATTTCAGATTTATAAATGTTTATGAATTATGTTGCATGATGTTACATTTGTAAACATGGTACACATTTATTAATGTTAGGTTTATAAAAATGTATACTTCTGTAAATGTTAGGTTTATGAATTATGTTGCATGACGTTAAACGTTTGGAAATATCTTACACATTTGTAAACATGTTACACATTTGTACATGTTAGTTACGTGTGTTGCATAATGTTTAATAAAATGTTACACATTTGTAAATGTTAGATAAGTTTGCTGTTGCATGAATAAAATGTTAAAACTTTAATTCAATGCGTCATTTGTGGTTACAATGGCAACGTGGAAAGACTTCCTAACCAACATTTACTTTAAACCTGGAATACCTGGTGCATTTACAGGAGCAACTAAATTATAGCACATACTGAAAAAAACATAAAAACCAGTGACTCATCCTAATGCAAAAAATGCTTCAAGATCAAAATGCCTTTAGTTTTACTTCAACCAGTCAAAGACAACGCCTCATTACACTTATGACATGTGGGCTGTTGATTTAGCAGACATGACAAACATTGCTGCTCAGAATGAAGATAACCACATTTTGTTAGTCGTCACTGACGTCTTTTCAAAATACTTGTGGGTTCAACCCATCAACAATAAAAGCCATTCTAGTGTCATACAAGCATTTCAACGCATTTCCAATCCACGACAAGAAGGCCTTGACCGTTAAGGACAAATAATGGGACAGAATTTAAGAATAGATGGGTGAAACAATTTTTTATTCTGATTTTGATTTTGAAGAAGGCATTCATGCTTATATGACCAAGAATGAAACCAAAGCCAATTTTGTTGAAAAAGTTATACGTACGCTCAAAGAAATGATGTACCGTTATTTCCTACATGTGTAAACATACCGCTTTGCAGACGTCCTACAAGATTTGGTGTAGAACTACAATCATAGACCTCATGGACCCTTGATAGACAGAAATGATCCAGCAAACATTAATCAAATGAATGAATCCAGAGTCTGGAAACATATGTGTGTTGACACAATGAAGCTTAAACCAAAGAAGAAAAGACCTTGTTTAAGTTTAAGATTGGGCAATATGTGCGTATTTCCCACATGAAATGTTGCTTTCAACGGGATTACCCTATAAAGTGGGCACAAGAAGTACTCATTGTGACTGTGACGGACGGGAAATAAAAGGCTATTGCTGTTTTTTAACTAGTTTATTTCCTATCCTGCCTCTCAATGTGGACTGCAATAAACAATAACAAAATATTTGAACACATTGCCAAAATACCGATAATTAACAGATAAATCGAGCCAGTATTAATATAAATTACATATGAAATATTTCTGACATTAAAAACATTTCATTTATTACAGCTAATTATAATCAAGATCTTACCAATTGTTGCGGACTTTAAACTTCAAGCTAAACCCATCTGTCCAGTATGACTGACTTTTACAGACTGACCAAACACGTGAAGAAATAACTACGAATTTGAGACGATATGGTCCGTTGATCAGAACACGTGTCATAGACCAATCACACGGAATCACCTGACTTTAACACATGTTTTAAATTTAGGGACCATATAAAGGTGAAGTGTACCATCTCAAAAAAATCTAATACCAAGTCCGCTACAGTGACCCATCGTTATAAGGAGCAAGGTATTCATTTGTACCTTGTCAATGACTTCATAGATGAAGACATGGACGGACATTTCTATAAAGAAGAGCTGCAGAAGTTATCCAAGATATTCAATCCATTTACAAAATTGAAAAGGTTTTGAAGAGGCGACAACGACGTGGCATAAAAGAATTGTATGTCAAGTGGTTAGGCTGGCCAAAGAAATTCAACAGTTGGGTGAAACAGTCAGATCTTCAAGCATCATGAATCATCCATTAACATGTC
This sequence comes from Protula sp. h YS-2021, assembly GCA_949752745.1. Classification (NCBI taxonomy): domain Eukaryota; kingdom Metazoa; phylum Annelida; class Polychaeta; order Sabellida; family Serpulidae; genus Protula; species Protula sp. h YS-2021. The sequence goes on from OX457025.1 coordinate 57,912,403, forward strand.
TTGAATCTGGACCAACAGGAAGTGGTAAAACTTCCCTGGTAAAAGCACTCGTTGAACACAAAGTCATGCAACCTTTCCCGAAAAACATTCTATGATTATATGCAGTTGACCAGCCTTTGAACAAGTGAATGAAAGGAGCGAAATGTTACCAAGGCATTTCAGAGGATACTGAAGAACGCTTTGAATCCTCAACACATAACTTGCTTATTATTGATGATTTAATGACCAAATGTCATAGTGATGAACGTATAACCCGTCTATTCATTGTTGGCAGCAGTCATAAAAACCTCAACATTATATTTATTGTCCACAATTTATTTCACCATGGAAAGGAAATGCGTAATATGAGTTTAAATACGCATTACATCATTCGATTTAAAAATCCACGTAACAGCCTTCAAATCAGTACATTGGCTCGACAAATATATCTGAGAAAATCCCAGGTTCTCATTCTCAGAAAAATATGAAGTTGCTTTAGCTGAAATTCAATATCCCCATACATGGACGACAACACAAGCAGAATTGGATTATATGATCATCTTTCGAAGTGTAAAGAATGACACTCCACAATTTGTAACCATTCCTCATGGGTCTTACCGAACAGTGGATGAATTATGTCGAAGCAATCAATCATGAAGTGAGCAGAACCTTGGAGTTAAAACCGAATGCTGTATCACCAGTGCGAATCAAGTATGACAGCATTACACGGAAAGTGTTTCTTCTGTTGAAAGATGGACATAAAATAAAGTTTAGTGTAGGATTGGATGACCTCTTGGGATATACGCCATATAAATGGATTGATAGACATGGTTTGCCAGATCACATAGCAGATTTAAATAGCGGCTTCTATACACTCTATGTCTGCTGCAATCTCTGTGAACCTCAAGTTGTGGGTGATTACTACGTTCCATTGTTACGCTCAGTTGCCGTTCAAGGTCATGATGGATGTTACATTTTGAACGTCAATATGTTCCCTGTGAACACATCCAAATTTGACATTATTGAAATCAATATCAAGGACGACACAGGTCAAAACAGGTCAAATGAAATTGTGAATGTGATAGGAGGAAAAAGCGACGAACAACAAGGAAAAATTAATCATGTCACTCATTCACGATCATTCCTGCGAATGCACTCTTTCTCCATTGGAATGGTTTCATGTCATGCCAACGCCGACCGCAGTTGAAAAAAAAGCCTATAATGATGTGGATTACCAACCCTTGACTGCAATTCGAGACGATGCTCCGGGTGAATTCTATGTTCCTGCCAATACAGAAGAATATTCGGATTTCAAGGAAAGGAAACTTCATGTCATTTGTAAAACTGTCAATAATGATGGTGCGGCATGTGATGAAGAGGATATAGTGGCACCAATCAATGACTCGTTTAATGGTTTGTGGTCCGACATTGAACTGTTCCTGCATGATCGACTCATTTCACATAACAACAACACCCATGGCTATACTAGCATTATTTCCCACCTGATTCATGATTCAGAGGAAAGTCTCGAATCCGAACGCTCCATGCGCCTCATTTACAAGGATACAGCTGGTTCTATGGATGCCATCACCGTGAAGAAACCCAATCATGAAAAGTTTATAGCAGGCTTTCACCTTGGAGGGTATGGCGCAGAAGTGGCTAATCCTGGCAATGATCGTCTACATACCCGTTATTTACATACTCTTTTGAGCCAGAAACTTATGCTGAGCGGGCATCTACGCAGATATCTCTTTGAACAGACTCGTTATATTCCGAATGGCTTGAGTATGAAATTACGACTGCATCGGCAGAAAGATTCGTTTCTATTAATCGCTCCAACAAATACCTTCAATAAGAACTTCAAAAGGTGTTTCTAAGCATGCGTAAAGTGCGAGCCAGTCCAGGCATACATCTAGGACATACGGATGCATTGGTGAAAACACCAGCCAAGTTCCCCATTACTAGGAAAGAATGTAAAATTTCAGCCATTCCTACTGGATTCACCTCTTTTGTCAAAGACAACATCTTTTTGGGGCAATTACCAAAACGTGTGGTGATTGGCATGTTACACAATGACATAATGAAGCCTTTGTTGGATCAGTGGAGAGGAATCCATACAACTTTGAGCACTTTGATGTGAATTTAATGCAAATGTATACGGATGGTGAACCAGTGTTGACCAAGCCTCTGAAGCTAGACATTCCAAACGGAAAATACCTGGATGCCTTTGAAACCTTCTACAATGCATTTGATAAGTTAAGTGGTGAAAAAGTTCCATTATAAAACGGTAAGATTGGTCCAGAGGTTACAGCTTATTTTCATTCTACTTGACTCCAGACTACGACTCATTACGCCCTAATCAAGCACGAAAATGGTTGGAAATAAATTTCACCAAGCCCTTAACCAACCGTGGTGTATGCAGAAATTGACATAATTGAAATTAGTGCCAATCGCAGTACTTAATTTGACCACCAGTCATGAACACAAAGTAGATCAACGCTATGTTGTCATATGACGTCATGACCAAAGACTTGTTCCATGGAGTGTTTCCAATGGATCAATTGCCAGCATTAGAAGGAGCCTATGCCATCAATACAGGCGATCACGATGAACCTGGCGAACATTGTGTTGCCGTGTATTGAGACAGTGTTGGTGAATATTTTGACTCTTATAAAGTACTACCTTTGGATAAGCGTTTAGATATATTTTTAAATTCAGACTATGTGCATAATGCAGCGCCATTACAACAGCTTATTTCCAACGCATGTGGTTTCTACCGTGTGTATTACATCTTACATAGAGCTCGAGATGATACAATGGATAACATTATTGATGCATTAAACGGGAGTGATAGAGATTTTGTAGTCAAAGACTTTACTTACAGACATTACAGACCATTGTTTTATTAACTTTGCTGTTCAGTTTTATTCACCACTGTGAAAGTTTATTGTAGTTAAACTTTGTTCATTGTTATTGTTTATTGTAGTTAAGTTAAAGTTTGTTCATTGTTGTTAAACTGTGTTGTAGTTAAGTTTAAGTTTGTTCATTGTTCAATGTTAAACTTTTTTGTGGTTAAGTTGAATATTGTAGTTAAGTTTGTTAAACTTGTTTATTGTTATTTTTTTTTGTTTGAACACAGAAAAATAAAACAGAACATCTTTTATTGAACAAAAAAATTGAATAACGTTGTTTAAGGTGATTTATCAAATCAAGTTATTTACTATCATTAAACTATTTATAAAAACATGTATTGAATCATACTATATACAAGGATTTATCAAATCAAGTTATTTACAATCATTAAACTATTTACAAAAACATGTATTGAATCACACTATGTACAATGACATGAGATAACATACAACATTTATCAAATCAAGTTATTTGCAATGATTAAATAAATCAAGTTATTTACAAACATCAATGACACACACTTTAAACATTAACACAAGACATACAACAATTACAAACATGTATCGAATCAAGTTATTTACAATCATTATTAAACACACTATGTACAAAACATTATTCAATCAAGTTATTTACAATGATTATTAAACATACTGTTTATAATAACATATATTTAATCAAGTTATTAACAATGATTATTAAACACACACTATTTACAATGACACATATATTTAATTAAGTTATTTACAATGATTAATTAAATTGTTATTTACAAACATATATTCAATCAAGTTGTTTACAATGATTTATCAATTACACTATGTACAATGATTAAACTTTAAACATGAAGTTGTTTACAGTAAAAACCAATGACTTCTACATGACATGCCCTTTTTAAATGTTAAATAAAACTTCTAATACATTGTCCCATTCTTTTTGGCTGAACGTAATAAAGTCAAACCCAAGCTCGTCATACTGTTGAAACTGTACACAACTTTCTCCTTCACGGTTCACCACATGTAGAATAAGGTCTTCTGTCAATAACAGTTGATATCCAGGCTCTGTCATATGATGGATATTATCCTTCACCACGGCTTGTGTATCCAATGGCAAATCAATATAAATTCCATACTGTTATATGGTAATATCCCCAAGTGCATTCACTGCAATGGACATCATTTTTGTTGAAGTATTGAATCTACTTCTTTCCCCTGCTTCTTAAGATCGCGCCACTCTTGTACCGTCAGCAAAATGCCCCTTTTCGTCCGATATAGTTTCCAGAAGCGCAGATTTATTGTCGAATATTCACTCTGGTGTCTTGACGATGTTTCACCACTTTTATATATTTTCCGTTGCCAATGGGAAATATAGAAACATCTTCAATAGGTTTGATAGGCTCTTCTAGCCTTACTTTCTTAGTAATCTCAGTCTCACTAGCTCTCCAGCACGTTTTTAGACATGTTGACACGTTGAAGTCCAAACATGAAATGAGCTAGTTTGATCATGTCTGCACCTTTTGTTGCGCAATGATTCTGTAGAGTGGATGTTCCAACGCTTGTAGAAATTGTAAGACAGCACTCCATTTCTTTTTGTCAAATTGAGCTAATGCCGCAAATGGAGTATCTGATACTTCTCCGTGATAGTTCTCTGGATAGCAATGTCTATGATGTCCCATAAACGTGTAAACCAAGGTTCTATCAACGGTATATCTTTCCACACTTCAGGCTTAAACCGAAATTTTTAAATCACAGTCACTTCATTCAAGTCATTCACTGAGAGGTGAACACCATTTAATATCAGCGCGTTTGTAATGAAATCACGTCTTATAATGTCCGTGTGCTAATGTAGAATAACTATCATTCGACAAGTACCGCTTGTCATCATTGGGTGACAGGGCTACTTTTCTCAATTTCTCCTAGAAAAACTGCTAGCTATAACGTCGAATAGCATGTCCTGTTGCCAATATCTGTGTTCGATTGAACAAACTGTCTCCATACTGCATATGTTTCATGCGTCTCTGACAAGCTCGAGTAATGCCTTTGGTTGTATGTTTCTCCTTTCCACCATACATCAAATTGTATATTTTCTGTCTAAGTCCCACAAACTCCTCAATAGGGGTGCCAGCCGTTTCATCCTTCATTTTCATAAGCACTTTCTCATTGGCGTTGGAATGTAGAAAATGGTCTGGCGGATAGTCAGTGGTGTCAAAGCAGTGGGCATCCTGCTGCATGTCCTTGTAAATGTCTGCCGTTTGAATGTTGTAACACAAACTGTCCGTGTCACTGAACAGCAGTATGGCGTCTGGATTCTTCTGCCTGATGTAGTTGTTGTGAAAGTCGAACATCAGGATTTTGCTCAGTTCCAGAACGGTGAAGCATACTTGTATGGGCTTGTTCAGGAGCAAATTCGCTTGGAGACAGTGTACTGTCGTCAAATCCTCGTTGCCAAATTTAAACTTGTGAAATGTAGGTTTGGCCATCACTTTATTGAACCATCGATGTGAACGAGCTCAACATTGATGCGCTTTCTCACATTCTCCATGGTTTTGCCAAACACAGAATTGTTCAAGAATTTGTAAAAGTCCTTCTCAAATGGGTTCTTGGCTACTTTCCGCTTCTCTGTATTCAGAGCAATGTATTTCTCCATGCATTTGTTTTATTGAAACATGATGGTTCGATGCAACTTCGTCACTTTGAACCCCAGTGAGACGTACTGCTGTAAATTTCTGTAATGCAGCACATAGGTCTTGTCGGTTTGCCTTTCATTCATAGATCTTTCCGTAGGCTTTGACTTTATTTTGACAACTCACTGATTTTCACGCATTTCTTCTCAGGCGCTACAGGATAATGGTTATGTGTATCGCGAATGGCTTCCGGGTATTCCAGATCCATTTTCAAGATATAGCCAGTGTCAGTATCTTTAGATACATTCATAAAGTCAAGGGATTCTGTATCCTCTACCCATGAAAATCCGCATTTTCGCACACTCTGGGACATGATCCAGCCGTACAAGTTGTTAGCGTCCAGGTATATGAGGTAGTTGCTTGGCTTGGACGCATCATAGTCTCGCACATAGGAATTGTTGGCTTTTACGTACTTGTGCGTAATGACTGAAATACCACCTCATAGCCCTTGCTCTATCATCAGTTGCATGTCGAGGTCGTTTATGGGTTCCAGCTGCAACTTGGTCTGTAAAAGTTTTCTTTCGATGGGAGCTGTGTATCAGCAAACTTGGACGGCTCTTACGCATAGTCGTAGGAATACACGCTCTTTCTCAGCAACAAATCTTGCTGTTCGCGGTCCTGAACGTATTCAGTTACGTTCGAGAACTTGTCTGTGCCTTCTACCGCCAAATTGGCAACTAACTTCTGCAGCGATGTGCCCATGAATTGGAAACTATCTTCAGGCTGCCCATGCCGAATGCAATGTACTTCCAAAGAGTGTTTGGAATGACAGATAGATTCAGTTCTTTGAATTTGTCAATTTTCTCCATGATGAGATGACTGTCGCAACCTCGTAAATTGTGGAAAAAGATGGGAATGATGAATTAATTTGCTTTTTTTCTGTTGATCTTGTACTTCCAAAGAGTGTTTGGAATGACAGATAGATTTAGTTCTTTGAATTTGTCAATTTTTTCCATGATGAGATGGCTGTCGCAACCTCGTAAATTGTGGAAAAAGATGGGAATGATGAATGAATTTGTTTTTTTTTTCTGTTGATCTTTCCAAAGTCAAAACTGTAGGTTGCATTCACTGTGTGCAGCTCAGCGGTATTTGCCATTGACACGATCATGAACTTGTTCACTGTCCAGACCCATCAGTTCATGGCAAATGTATCAATGCGTTGCTTCTGCAAACGATATCTCATCTTCAGGAGTCATTACCATTGGTTTGGGCTTTTCCAGTCGTTGAACAAAGCAGTCACGTTCAATCTCCATTCCTTGTAGAAAATGTTAAACTATATTTTCACCGCGGTAAAGCACTGGTTTACGCTTTTGATACTCGCTGACTACCACATAGGCAAAGCTACTTGGATGATGGTGTTGATACTGGTCTCCTTCATGCTTCTCGGTGAAACATTCAAAGTCGGCATAAACGACAAGCGGCACACGCTGTTGCTTTGCCACATTCTTGAATCGAATGGTAGTGTCCTCCGGAAACGATAAATGATGTGCTCCATACTGTCCACACACTTCCCGATGCTTATCCAGCAGATCTTGTCACATAAACTCGTGCAGGCAGTTGAAGCAATAAAAAGCTTTGAGAGGCAGGACATGAGTCGACTGAAATTCTTTATGAGGCAGTAATGCCTCTTGCTACCATTACTGATGAGTAGCAAGTTGATTTCTGTATAGCTCGGGTTTCGAATGAGTTGAACGGGAACAATTTCATCCTCCTCATAACCAAACACGTTGATGGATACATTGTTATCCTTTTCAAACTTGGAAATGCTGGTAATGGGTGTGGGAAAGGTTAAGCTATTCAGCTTGGGCTCCCTCTCAAACATCTTGTATTGATTCACGTGTTATGGGTTTCGAGTTTGTGAAGGGTCAAGGTGTGCCAGCACAAACCATATAAAGCACTTGCTGTCTTCATTCTGAATACTGAGTACTCTTTCGTATTCTGGTTTTTGTTTGGCAGTGGGATAAAACTGATAGCTTCCAGGGGCGCTGACGTCGCTGTATGTACTTCAATGTGTAATATTTCATCCAGCACTAAGCCAGACCCTTGCCGTTCATGTTCATCAAACTTGCTGAACAATTCCTTGCAAGCGGATGGCAAGTCTTCAATATCCATGGGATTGTAGGCTGTATATGTTGGACTGGTGAGAAATGTATTGTCCACGCGTTCTGTCATGGTGCTATGTTCATTAGTCGCCATTTTCTTAGTCTCCAGTAAATGAAGTTTGATACGATTCTCCTGTTGTCGCATTTCCAGAAGTATATTTCCATTTTCAGACTCAAACCGTTGTTCCTGCGCATGTCCGCCAAGATTGACCCTTCGCCCTTTGCCTACTTGAGACGTCTTGGGTCGCTTTGCAGCGGACTTCATATGTTCACCAACACGTTTTTGTCCAGTACATGAATGAGCCTCATATGTAGGCAAGTTCACAAATGTCACAAAACAGTGATTGCATTGCACTGGTATATCATCTATGCGTACATGATTGTTATATGCATTCCACTTCATAAACTTAAAAAAACATACATCACATCGCACTGATGTAGACACTGAACTTGCTGCCATTGTTGTCACTTCAAACGCTGCTGCTCAAATGGTGAATGTTTAACTGTTTCAATTAAGTTGTTGTCACATCAACTGCTAATGCTCAAATGATGAATATTCAACTGTTTCAATTAAGTTGCTGTTGTCACATTAACTGCTAATGCTCAAATAATCAATGTTCAACTAATATGTTGTTACGTCAAACGCTTCTACTTTAATGACGAATGTTAAACCATGCTGACATAAGTTCAATTCCTATAAAGTTTAAACCAATCAAATCCTTTCATCAAATTTAAACCAATCAATTTCTTCCATCATCTTTAAACTAATCAAATACACACTTCTTGCAGCGCTGGTGACAACGTTGAAAACCGCATGTCTCTATGCACTCTGGTTCCAAATTAATGCAATGTTAAAGTTCACATTCACAATGCTGAATACAGCATATCTCTATCTGCTTTGGTTTCAAAGTAAAGTCTAACATGTTTGTACCTATAATTATGACGTCACACTTTTTCTCCCGCACTCGTGACGAAACATCTGTTCATAACGTCAGAGAGGGGTCACTACCTGGGGAGAGGGGAGGCTGTGGCAGAACTCTCATAGTCCCGAGGGGGGGGGGGGGGGAGGAGGGGGTGTGGCAGTTCTCTCGTTCCCTACTACTTATGCATTTGTTATTATGATACTGATTTCTCATTCAAAATTTTACTGGTAACATCTGATGGCATAATGAATATACGTCAGGTAGGGTCCCCATTAAATCTGGACTATGAAATGTGCCTGTTAGTTTTTCCCATCATTTCTCTGTACGCTTCCTATAGGCATATGATTAAAGTTAAATATGTCTGACAGTTATCAAGTAATTGGCAATACCCATCAAGTGTCCACTTCATAATTCATTAAATATTAATAATACTTATATCTTTACAGATACAGCATCTATCTATTGGCAGTATTATGTAGGCCCTCATGAATAAATCGCATTCAGTAACATATATAGCTATGCCTGAAGTGCCTGTTTGGGACATTAAAATGCCTGTGTTGATATCTTGCCCATTTAAACCATGCCACACTGTTTTCACCATTTAGCCATTGAGTCAATGGGATTTTGTCAAACAGACTGAATAATTCTCTTATTGGTATGATGACATATACTTTTTATTTGCTTAAAACATATCGTATGACGTATTCTTCAAACAGAAAAAATGAGTCAATTTTCAATTGTGATTTTTGCATTTTGATTGAAATTTCTTGATTTTCCCAATGGTTTCTATAGTAAAAGTACGCTACCTTTCAATGTCCTCATTTTTCTTATAACATCGGCGGCCTTCCCTTTTTCTTTTCAATTATTGAATGTATACCCTAAAAGCATTAAATGTGAAAGTATGAAGGAAATGTCAATTGTGGATGAGGTACCCGCATTTCCCTTTAACATAAATAAGCATGTATTTCAAATGTCAAGCAGTAGCCCGTTGACTGACAATTCTTTCTCAGTAACTTCATTACGTGCACACATATTCAAGACACTGGCCGTATCCATCAATTAACAATGCTATCATTTATTGCTTATCAAGCACACATATTTCTTATTAGAATCACATGCGACTTTGGAGAGGGGCATTGATGTTTGGTTGGTAGTCCGTTCTTATTAACTTTAGTTCAGGTGTGCATTCCGACATAGCTCAGGTTAACTATAACATGTTAAGCTATTTCGTAGGTCGCAGCGAGATACATACAAGAAATGTAACTTATATCCAAATATATCCTATCCATTTAATATATTCTTAAATATCCTTTCCTATATATTTTGAAATTTGAAGCTTTAACAACAATTACCAATGAAGCTGGATGCAGTCAGCTCTGTAAAATGTAAGATATTAACAAAGCATTATTCGATCAACAATGATGACACTATATTTGGTTTACTTTTTTTGGACTAAATGTGGCCACTGCACAGTGAATGTACGGTGTTGAAATGGAAATTCGGTTACTTCAGAGCCCACTCGAGAGTAAAATACATGACAAACTTATCACGGGTTTCAAACACTAGATTTATTCGATACGGCGTTCAAACTATGCAGTAGACTATTTTAATGCAAATCAAACATGGTGTTTCAGCTGTTCTAATTAGCTCTTCCATACAACTCTCACTGCTATATATTTTTAGCAACATTACTTATTTCGAAGGTCAATACAGAACTAAAATATGCGAATCACAAACAAGCTTTTAAAGTTAGCTATTTACATACCATACATCAATAATTTACCTTCCCGCCCATTAATAGTCTCTGCAGTGCTTTTCCTTCTCACTTATTTATTCTATTTAAGCAGTACTCAAATAGAAAATTAGTCAATTCCTCATACATTAAACTGTTGCTCTAAAAAAATTGTTAGAAGGAATTAAAGAAATATTTTAGTGCAAATTAAAGCGTGGTCTATGTTGAGTAATTTTTAAACACTATTATATAATTAATGATTTGCTCCAATTTACTCCTAGTATGACAGCCATGCTTTTAAGTTCTTCTTGACTTAAAAACGACCAATACCAAAAATATAAAAATGCAGTTGTTTATTATTCATATATATTTCAATTCACACATTGTTCACTTTGTTTACTTGTTTAAATTTAATTTAAATTTACACTCAATTAAAGCTAATAATATTTGTTTTGGATTTCAGTTTTTTTAATTTCGTTTTGCAGTTTTTTATTTCAATTCAAATCATACAGAGACTGTTAAGCAAGAGAATGTTTACTACTGTGAAAGCAATAAATGAACTTATACTTGCAAAACAGATAAAATTAATTTGAAATATTGCTTAAAATCAGATATTTTTGTTGTATATGAAATACTAGACAATGCTTGTGGGAACGATTTTCAAAATATTTCAGATTAAAAATTTTAAACCGAAGCATTTTTACTGGGTTTGACAGTAATATTCCCTAATTCTTATTTGTGATGCTTAAAATTTACGCTGCAAAATTTATTTAGATTTCCGGAATTAAAAACAAGTCTTTGAAAATGAGAGTAATCTAAAATGGAAATCAAAAAAATCTTTCCTCTAAATCAAAATGAGGTCGATATTCTTTTACTAGATTGGTAGACAGATGGTACTCAAGAAATTATCTATGTAGTACTCCTACATTCCCGAAATATTTATGATAATTTTCACAAGTGATGAAATGTGAATGTATATATATACATGCTGCAAAACATTAATGTCAACAAACGTAAATATGAATAGCACTTTGACATTTTTGCATACGAACAAAAATCGAAATTGAATATTCATGCTCAAGATAAGAACAAAAAAGCTCAACTATTGCCGTAATTACTTAACTTCACTAATTATTTCCAAGAATAATAAGTGAATCTATTGCTTTTATCTTTCATGCAACATTTTTTAAAAGGAGTAAAATTGTTTAAAGTCTATATGTTGGTACATTGTAACTTATTCGCCATATTAATGATCAACTAACAAGTTCACGAACCAAAAATGACTAATATGTCATTCAATTGAAGTTTTACCTGCATTATCCACGACTTGTGCTATTCGAAACCAGGGCGTAGCAGGAGGGATTGTGACAGCGACTTCGCAGATAATCTGATGGCGACTTGCCATCTGAAACCGTGTTGGCTTTACATGTGCAAATCATTGCCATTGTATACCACAGCAGCAGATGGCATTGTTGGCCTCACATGGAGTGAGTTTGCTGCTGCATGATCCGAAGTTTGACATAAGATCCTCTAGCGCTGAATTGGTAACTGTTGAATTAAGCTAATTTTTGTATTTTGATGATGCAGAAATGATATTCTTGTGATATATCCCGAGTCAGTAAAGCCTGGGTTTTAGGGACAATCAGCAACATATTTTACCCCTAACTCACAGGTGTCCCTAACTGGCAGGTCTCATGTAATGAATGGCATTTCGAAACAGACTGACACCAAATGTGCTGAATTCAGAGGTGTCCACAATAGCAATGCTGTCCACAACACAGATTTTACTGCATTATGTAAGCACTGAGGCTTTTGAGGGCACACCATTTGCAAAAGGAAGTGGGCAAGCTCACAATTGTTCACCCCATTTCTCCTTGCCGAGAGTTCCTACCCTCCATCGGAGATGACGTAATGGCATAGGATTTATGTCATGGAGGTAAAAAAACTAATAGCCCGTGGAAATATACTCAACAAAAAAAGAAACGCAACACCTATAGAGGGGTTAATTTTTTTCTATTAGTATATTTAATTTTTCTTGTACATTCTATTACTTGGAAAATGATTGTCCAAACAATGTGTCAAAATCATTCCCCGCTCTATCTTACAACTGGAGCGAGCAGTCACGTGACCTAAACTGGTAGTCTAGCACATTGTGAAATAACCGCTGAGAGTTATTGAATTATTTTTTCATAGTCTCAACCCTTAAGAAAAGAGTGCACGTTGTACAAAATTTGAAGTTTCTGGAACGATCCTAACCGATGGCACGGTTAACCGCAATTCAGCGAGAGCGTGCGATCGGCATGCTGGAAAGTGGAAAAACGGCAACTGACGTGGCGCGGGCGTTTGGCGTCCACAAATCGACGGTTACTCGCCTGAGAATAAGATTAGATACAACAGGGTCCACATCCGATCGTCCTAGAACGGGCAGGCCACGGTCAATGACCCCAGACCAGGACCGACAGATCCGCTTGTCACACCCTATTCAACCCTATTAGGACACACGAGATATTAGGCTTGTGAACTGCTTTTCGGATACCTTCAGTTTACGTAAGCATTACAGCGTAACGATAAGAATGTAGCTTTGAATTTTTAGAGAAATGAAATTATCTATTGATTCTGAGTCTATACCTAAAATTTTGTTGTTATCTGTCCAGTATTGACAATATAACAGCCATTTGAAAAAGTTGCGTTTCTTTTTTTTGTTGAGTATATATTCCCGCCTCACCCTGGCAGTGACCGGTTGTACGCAGTCGTTTAGCTTAAGCAATACGAGGGGCAATCATTTCTTTGATTTAAAGTACTGGTTCGTTTACAAGGCCAATAAATAACCACTTTATCCTCTGTTTACATTAAAACCTCAATAGTCCCTATTTTTGTCATAAAAAGCAACCGTATTAAACTTACAAGGATGCCGCTATTATCCCTCATCGCTAATACAAGCGGCAGTTTTGTTCAACACCGTAGATGATTATTTCCAGGATTTTGAAAGGCTACTGTTTTATTTCGTTGTGAAAAGGTCACAGTTTCTTGTTTGTCCGCCTGCCTGTCGTCTTTCCGTCTCGTCGTCTGTCTCCCCTCTCTTTCTCTGCATCCATCACTTTTGTGGATGCCGCTTATGAAAAGTTAAAGCTTTAATGTTCAAAAGAACAATACATACATGCACATGTACAACGTTAATTGATTGTTCAAAGAATTTTCGAAATAGGAGCAACATGAAACTTACCGGATTATTGGTATTTTATGAACGCAACTTCTTACAAGTTATAGAAGTAAGAAACGTTAATGGAACCAAACTTAATATACTTTTCATTTTTTTAAGGATGAATGAAGCTAGAGTATACATATTATACACATGCTATTTGCAGATATGTAGCGCTTAGGTTTCAGATTTCTCGAACAAGAAAAGAAACCAATTTTAACCTTGTTTAAACTTGCCGTATTTGAGTACTTCATGGATGACGTGTACAGTTGGTTTCTGTTTTGAGTGTCTATTGTGCTTGAATTTCTATTTCTGTTATATGCCCCATTAAGAAACTTTATTCATCCAAGCATTTAAAAGTTGTTTTTTTGTTCAGTTGACTGGCCAATGTGGTCGAGTTGTTTTGCATAAGTAGCGTACTACTCTGAATTGCATTTTCGAATTGTAAGACTTCAAATCCAAATGTTATTATAATAACCATTCAATATCCTGTAATTGTTTTTGTTTTCGTTTATTTTTTATATAATAAATGCTTTTTAAAATATTAAAATATTAAGTAAGTCATAAACAACAGTCCTAACCTATACAGCCGGCTTGCATTTAACACTTATCAACATACATGATGTTACTTCTAACTCATAATTTGATATCGAAATTTTATACTTTTATACTTAACATAAACATATTGGTGAATAACTGCAACACCCAATACAGAAACACTTGTGCCCCGACCAAACTTATCCCAAATCGCCCATGCTAAGTTAACCACTGACCTTAACCTTTGACCAGAGGTCACCAATCATAATCAAGTCGAGAGCCCTATCCCTCCAGCCCATCTTTATTTTTTTAAATTCGGCAAAAAAAGTTTCACATTGACCTTTGACCCAAGGTCAGGAAAACGTCATCATGTCAAGTGTTTTGCCCATCATCTTGCCTACCAATTTTGGTTGAAATTCTCCTAGTCAAACTTTGTCCAAAAAAGTTGTGCATAATTTGAACACTGGTATTTTTATAAAGATTATAACGAACACTAATATGTAAAAACTCCATACAAAAGCTGCATCGTTTGAGTGCATTGTGGAAACACAATTTTTTAATATGGTAGCAATAATTCATTAGAAACAACTCTAACAACTCCAACCAAAGGCATGGTTGTAACGAGCATTGAACCCGGGACCTCTCGACTGACAGTCTGACGCTCTACCAACTGAGCGTTTGAGGCTTTTGTATAATAATGCAATGGAACTCAAAAAGAATTTTCAAAGTCTCGCAGTGACCTTGACCTTTGACCCAAGATCGCAAAAACCTAATCAGGTTGAGAACCTATTCTAGTTGAGTTACATACCAATTTTGGTTGAAATCCGTCTGCGCAATCTTTTAATATCGTGACAAAAAAATTTAAGGTCTCATAGTTACCATGGCCTTTGACCTAAAGTCATTCAAACTAAAGCAAGGCGAGAACCTCTTCTATTCAAGCTACACGGAAGTTTTGATTAAAATTCGTCTAAATGAACTGGAGATATCGTGTCGACAACATCGTGATGCACACAAGAAAATTTAGAAAGTTTCACACTGACCTTGACCTTTGATCCAGGATCACCAAAACCTAATCGAGTCAAGAACTTTTATTTGCCAACAATTCTTCCAATTTTCGTTGAAATCCGTTATGCCAAACTTGAGACACCGTGTCCGCAAGAGGAAAATTTGAAAGTTTCACAGTGACCTTGAACTTAAACTTAGGGTCACCAAAACCTAATAAGGTCAAGTGCCTTAGCCTACCATTACATCTATCAATTTTGTTTGAAATCCGTCCAGCCAAACTTGAGATATCGTGTCCACAAAAGCGTGACGCAAATGACAGACGGACGGACGGACAGACAAGTCAAAAACATATTCCCCGACCGACTTTGAGAGGTCGGGTCGGGGCATAAAAACAGACGACAGCTGTGAGATATAGGGATAGGCGGCTTACAACACCTAGGCGTTATGCCCCACCCTACCCTATTTCAACTAAAGTTGGCAGGATGCTTTGCAACTAAAGCTTCTTAATTTCATTAGGTTTAGTTACCTGGAGTAAAAGGTGACGTTCAAAAGTGTTTTTTTTTGTGCATCACACTGTAGTTGACATGATATCTCAAGTTCAGCTTGACTGATTTCAACCAAAATATGTGTGTAGCTTGACATTAACAGGTTCTCGACTGTTGTAGTGATCAGAGGATTCTATTTAAGGTGTGAAGTTTACCTTTTGTGTGGTGCCCAGACGTTTCTCGCTCCCAATATTGGTATTATTCAGTCAAGCGTGCCCTCCTGTTTATAATATGTTCTTGGCTCACGTGCAACTCTGTGCCAGCCATTGTTTGAAGTGTGTGAAAGGAGGAGCTATTTTTAGATTTTAAGGCCAGCATAGTCGATAAATATAGAATTTTATTGTTTTTTCCTTTTGCTACTGGTGGAGTTATTTCGTGTGATTATTGAAGTTTCTTCGTGTAATTATTGATAGGATTTCGTTTACGAGTTTCGGACCATAACTTGACCCTTGTGACTTTAGTCAGTAAATTGATGTTAAATTCAAAGACATTTATTTTTTAAAGGGAAATCTCCCATAATTTTAATCTGCTCCAATTTTGTTTTAATACTTCGCATATGCAACTATGTGACACAGTGCTATAATAATAGGATATAAAAAGCAATGGTCAATGGACTTTTATGAGAAATAAAACAGAACTAAAACGATTCAGGATTTCTTTCGGTGTGTATTGCTAAGAATGGCAAATAAATAAATTTTGAGACTAATTCCAATACAGAACGAAAACCTGCAACATTTTTTCTCTCATATTGTAGATAATTACGCACTGATCACTCATTCAACATTTGATATAGTAAGATATGGGGGTCCCCGCGGTTCTTTTGTCACTACAAGTTTCTTTGCGAACCTGCCCCCCCCCCCCTCCGCCTCATTTTTTACACTTTTTCAGCGATGACATATACAACCATTTCCCGCTCAAATTTCAAGAGATATCAATACACACTTTCAAGCTACTGTACTCCAGGGTTACAGGCAACAGGGTTCGAAAAAACATCATTTGGTGGAAAAGTCCACAAATTGTTACCCTAATCCACCCTTTTTCGCATTACTGAACCGAGCACACCGTTGTCTGACATTGGCGCTGCTTTGTGATCCAGTCAGTTCTAATGTTGTCAGACAAATTGGGTGGCCAGTAAAATGATTTTCGAACTCTGATTACCCAATAACTTTGCAAACTTTGCAAAGGCGCTCCACGACTGATAGCAGAAACTTTAACATTTCAGTTTATACACAATTCTAAATTCACTCACTGGATGGCTCAGAGCCGCATTCCTCTTTAATACGACTTTTTGTTATTACATTGTATTTATAAGTTGCCGTTTTTAATACATATTTAACAAATATTAAGGACGTTTTTATTTTAAAAAAGAGCTATTTGAATAATAAGTAGTGTAAGAAAATATGAAAATACTAATTATTATTGTTTGCAAACCACATTTTAAAATTATACGATCTTGTGAAATTTAAAACTCTTACTGCTATGTTTAAAGCAAAAGCCAAAACACTTCCCAGAAACATTCAATGTTATTTTCAAAGAGTTGATAATGTTAGGATAACCAGCCAACAAGGTAATTTCAAACACAGTTACTGGCATACAACTTTAAAATCACACTGTTTAAAACTAAAGGACACACAGTTGTGGAATACTTTGCCTGTGAATTTGAAGAATATATCTGCTATTGTGCTTTTCAAGAAAGAATTCAAGAAATATTTTTATCCTCCTACAGTGCTGTAGATTAATATCTTTCTGTGTCAGTAATTAGTGGTGATCTTGGTTTGTTGATAGTTTTTTAATTTTAGATGCCTTCTTTTTTGGCATGGAAAGAGTATTATTGATGTCAGAGTTGTAAAGTACATAGTATTTGTAACTGTAATAGACAAGCGTACCTTAAGCTTTTGCTTGCTCCATTTTCTCATTGGTTGTATATTTCTGTTTTTGATTCGCACTTGCAGTCAGATTTATTGCACTTTGTACTCTTATCTTTTCAGAAAACAAACTTGATTTGATTTGATTTGATATTTCATTTTCAATAGTTGGATTAAATTTTAATTTACTTTTAAAAGTTCTTGATATAACTATATCCTTTTATATAATATATTGTGCACGCTTGAATATTTGAATTAAAGATATCACTCGGATAAGGCTGAAACAAAGGTATGTTATAGTCTTTGTTTTTCAATCGTTTGTAGTTGCTATTCCTTCAATGGATGGGATTTCATTGTGATGTGCAACGAAGCAACTAATTGGGACACGTCAGAGTTTGGTACAAAGTCTTTCTGTGCTGCTTTCAAAAGGAATTCCACTGCTCTATCTAATTGGTTGAGAGATAAGTAGGCGTGGCCAAGAACATTGAGACAAGAAGCCTCATAGGCTACGTCGCCTTTATTCAAGGACGTTTCCATGGCATTTAGTGACGCCATAGCCTGCTCATCCTCATGTGCCTGAAGGTGACACAAGAACCGGAGAAAAAGCGCGTATATCGTGGAGTCATACACAGCCCAGCTTAGCCAATGAGCGTAGTCGTACGGCTCCGGCAGCGCTTTGCGCAGCTGGTGTTTCACCGCTGCAGGGACGGCATTCAATTCACTGGGCATGAAAATGACAGCTTGCGAAGCTGCAGACAAGAAGCGCTCCTCTGTTTTGAGATGGTTGTTTGCCTTAACAAAATCCTTATATTTCTGCAGCTGCCTCTGCGCTGGGTTATTCAATGATGGCATTAACTGCTGGACGTAGGATGGTAGCAGGTGGTCGGTGGAAAGTACTTCAGCGACAAGCTTCACGCATCTTGTGTAATTTTTATTCATGTAGTGGAAATTTGCGAGCCTCAACTTGCCTGACGACGCGTCGCATTCAGTGCCCTTCTTAAGGTGCATCAATGCAAGGTTCAGCAGTCTTGTCTGGTCAGTGGCTTCTTCTCTTAGGGCCAAGTCATGAAGGTGAGATCCAAGGCTAGCCTCTACAGCACACACCAATCGCTGCATAGTCGTTCTATAGATGTTTTCCGGTTGGCGTTGTGCCAGATCCTTCAGTAGGTCGTAGTGTTGGGTGATTGCCAGCATGGTGTCGTTGCCGGCATTGATCTTTGCTAAGATCTCTACACGGGCATCCTCGTATCTAGGGAAAAGACTGACATCGTGCTCAAACCAAACCTCCCCGATATCAGGCATTGGAAACTGTGAAATGTTTAAATAGGGATTATTTGTTTTTTCGCATTCCTCCAGAGCTCTGGCGAAGTCATTTTGCGTCGACAATGAATCGCAGTGGAGTAGAATTTTCCATCCATGATCAGTACCGGCATATGGTTCAAGCAATTTCGAAAACATCACCAGATCATCGCCCTCCACTTTCCCCTCAAATACGTTGTTGGTACGGATGAAATAACTGGGACTTTGTCCACATTTTAGCCATGAATACAGTTTGTCAAGGCAGATTTGAAAGGCCTCGGTAATTCGTTCCGGACACCATACTGTGGGATCGGAGTTTTCGATCGACCAGAAAAGTGTGTTCTTCATGTGATACGAGTTGAGTTGTTTGACACCTGCCTCGTCGTCTTTCAAAAGAACCTCTTTCAGCATCATTTTGAGCAGCGAGACACACTTGTGCTGTGTGTTATTCATGTGACTGATGAGCTCCCGTTCCGATAATCCAAATGAAAGCCTCCATTCAAGGTGGCGCATTTCACTGCCAATGAAACCTACAGCAACAACTTTGATTCCCTGTGAAACCAAGTCGTCAACAATCTCCTGCGGCGGCCAGTTCCGGGCACGATCCCGCCATTCCATGGCCTGTTTTGGCCAGAACGGACACCGGAAACATGGCACAAGATCGCTGGTTCCTTCATGTTTCCCTTTGTCTTCCACGCACACCGACGGTCCGTGTTCCAGGACTTGCTCCTCGTCAGGCCACTCGCGGTTGTAGCTGTAGGTGGTCTGCATGACCCATGCCGGCTTTATCTGGGCTTGCTGGGATCGCATAAAGCATCGCTTTAGTTGATATGAGGACATAAAGAAATCGTTGCCGTCTTTGACACAGAAAGCCTTTATCCCTCCTGGTGTCATCGAAAACATATTATCGTACAACTCGTGGTCTTCAGATTTTAATTTTAACCGTACATAGCCATCGTGCACTCCATTATCGCTCATCTC
The DNA here is from genome assembly GCA_949752745.1 of Protula sp. h YS-2021. Classification (NCBI taxonomy): domain Eukaryota; kingdom Metazoa; phylum Annelida; class Polychaeta; order Sabellida; family Serpulidae; genus Protula; species Protula sp. h YS-2021. The sequence goes on from OX457025.1 coordinate 57,932,163, forward strand.
TAATATAAATCCTCTCAGATGTTCGGTGCGCTGAGCAGCTTCTACGACGGATACGTACGGTATAAGAACCATAGTGTCAATGTCAGAGTTGTACCCTTTCCAGCCTATGCCGTCGGCAGTACTGCCTGTTATGAGTGTTTGTAGGAAATCGGGTCTGAAATCAACGGAGTTGGCTAGCATTTCTAGTCGACGGATTCTTGACACTTTTGACTCAATTTGGTCCTTGGAGAGCTCCATGTAGTCAAGGAAACGGGAAAGCGCTATCGATGTCAGAGTTTTCTTCTTCATGATGAGCGATAATGCAATTCTTATCTGTAAAAAAATGAAAAAAAGTATTTGTTTTCAGCATTAAATATTGCTAAAGAAATAAAAACTTCACAATTAGAGCAATTTCAATTAAATGATTTTGAGTCTAATATCGAAATTGAAACAAAGAATATGATATAAACACGCTTAGACTCGCAATGAAAGAAATTGCCATGATAAACAAAGTTATTAGTTTGAAGCAGTGGCTTATCGCTATGAGAACAATAAGCATAATCTATTTTTTATTTATTTTTTTATTCAGACTCAAGGCCCATATTTTGAATCTTTACAATGCCTTTCAGTAATACATCATTTTTCTACATGTTTGCTATACATCAACTTTATACGACACATTATACCATTGGTGCATTAAATTAGATTTTTTCATGATATCACTGCAGCGTAATGATCGTAGAATTGCATTTTCTGATTCATGTAACATTCTGTATGTACTTTTAATATAACATCCATAATTTCATCATATTGTCTAATATTACGTAATTCCGTTTCGAATGATATACATCTCTATGTAAATTGAAAATAAAAACACAAAAAATATTATTATAAGCAATTTTAAACTGATACATAGTCCCTTTCTTATAGAACGACCACAACTGGGAAGTATAAAAGTTACTGATATATGTTTTAAACAAGATAACTTTTACATCTTCTGAACGATGATTAAATTTATTGATTATTGCATTACCACTAGAGTAGATAGCTCTAGTTTGTCGCTTAATATCCTCATCATCACTAAGATCATCGCAAATATATGGCCTAGATACTTTTGCATTTCACAATATATTATTTTCTGCTGTCCTAAAGTTGTTTTTTCTATTAGATGCCCTTATCCTTTTCACTTCTAAATATGACACATTTCGTCTGTTTCATTAGGAGATATGCCTAAATTAATACCACAATCGTAACACACATTCACTAACTTCTGTAAGCCCTTAAGATATGGTGCTAAGATTACTAAATCATCTGCATAAAATATATGATTTATCAACTGAATTCCTAAAAAGCAACCAATTTTTACATTATTCAATTTTCTACTGATGTCATTTACATATATATTTTTTCCCAATTAATATGATGCCGTTTGGCTTTCATATACTCTTTAATTACTACTACTTGGTCAACATCAAGGTTAATTAGCAAGGGTTTATGAAGAGACATATAAGAATGCATCACAGATATGCTCTGGATTTTACTATATCCTGCCTTTGTACACACGCAGAGTGATCCAACCAAGAAGTTGTATTCCATTCATAACTGAAGTATGTAAAGGAATCACTAGGTACATTTTTTAGTCTGCAATCTTGCAATTACCTTCATTAGCAAATCTTAGTAGATGTGCACCAAACTTAGACACAACATTATTGACGGATTTAGATAAATCAGAATTAAAATCATCCATTATATACACATACTTGGCATTGGTAGTCTGACAAATTGCATGTGGTTTTCCTAGACAATCAAGATAAAGCTCTCCATTTTCATTATTTTCATAAGGTAGATACAGAGTAACCAGAGCCTCAGTAAGGCAGGAAACCCCATGAAGCAGTAAAAGTAAAATGAGATCAAGTCACGCTGCCAAGTTTCAGGTTCCTACTACAATCCCTTCTATGAGAACTTCAAGCCAAAAATTTACCTTTTTTGACAGTTTCCCACGACGTCAATTTTTGGACGATTTTGACAATAATGCCACGTTGCACATCTTCAATATATATTTTCACCATGCCAGGTTTCAGGTTCCTACAACATTTCCTTCTATGAGAAGTCGGCCGGGCAAAACATCGTCTCACGGCTAAGTTCAATGAAAACATTCACCATATTTGACATTTTCCCAGGACCTAAATTTTTGGCCGATTTTGACAATAATGCCACGTTGCACACGTTTTAGATTTTTCAATTTGGAATTCCAAATAAAACGTATACCCCCATGTTTTCTACCAAAAACGATTCCCTCAGTCGTGCCTGATCCCATGAAATTTTCATTTATATAACTTAACAGATTTAGTTTAGATTTGTCCAGCTACAGCTCTTGTAGACATAATATATTGGTAGACTTGCATAACTCATTAATTTCTCTGATTGAACTTTTCAGACCATTGCCATTAAAGATATTATAGATAATTTATCATAATATTCAGTCATTATTTGTCAAAACATTTGGGACACTATCTAGAGGGTTCGCCATCTTTGATTTTTTTTTGGTTCAAAGCTTTTTCTCACAAGAATACCACAATATATCTGCCATAAAAATTTGTTTTCGTGCAAGTGCCTCGGTCATTTCTATGAAATTTCTATGAATATTTTTTATAAACAGATTCATAATTTTGTCTTTGTAGTTTTTGTTTGGTTGTTTTTGTTTGGTTGTTTTTTTTTCTTCATGAGTTTTGAGTTGAGTCTCTTAGTTTTAAGCTGTTGACTGTGGTCACGTGTTATATAATTAACAAATTCTATTGCTGACAAACGTATTTCAGAAAATGTACATAATGGGGATGGTTTTGGGCGAATTTGGTTCAGTGGTTGCACCCCCTCCCCCCTAAAAAAAAAGTCGAAAAAATAAAGTGTAAAACTCCTCCTCCTTGACCCAACCAGTATCCGCTTGTAAAAAATAAAAAATTGGATAAAAACAATAATATGGCGGGCTTGAGCTGCTTCAATAGCAATCTGACACATTTCTTAATAAGCCAGTCAGTGAGCTTGATCATGACCGCAAGCAACAGTTTGGTCACATGATACTGGTAGAACCATAAACTGAACTGTCAAATCGGTAACAATTTTTTTAAATTCTAAAAACCCCTAAAATTTCTTTTTTTAAATTAGAATTTAGTGCGATCCCGTTCTAAAAGGATAATTCACTTTTCATAATCATGTATCCTGCTAAAAACTGACCGCATATAAGCGTGCATTTAACATGCCTGGTGCAGAGCCCCCACATCTCCATCCAACCGCTCTCGAGCATGTGATTTTTTAAAGACTTTCGAAGCTTCTGTTCTACATTTTGACCGTTATAACTTGAAATTCGATGAGAAGCATCCAAAAGCTGCATCGAAAACTTCATGACAATTAATGATTTATGTACATAATATTTTATATATAATGATACATTAAAATGATGCACACAGAAATGTGCGCTATTAAATTTAATGTCTATTAATTTTGTTATCCTGCTCAGCTGCACACAAGTTCAAATGATCTCGAGCTATAGTGCATGCAAACACATGTACTTATTTTCAGCAATGCGCCAATTAAAGCCTCCACTGTGAGGTAACAGCAAACTATGCACAGCGAGCATCAGCCCTTTGCTCAGTGCAGAAGAAAGCAAAAATTACCCTGTCTTTGCGTATTGATTTGACCTTGAAAAACGACCTCAATAATGAACAAAAAATATTTTACGTCAAGTTCTATATACTGCGAAAGTTTGGTGTCAGTCGGACCAGTAGTTTCTGACAAGTTGTGATGACAAAATGACGACCCACTGTGAAGAAAAAAACGATGAAAATCGCACGGGTGCCTTAATGCTAAGGCATAGAACTCTGCAAGGCTTCCTATTGCCAAGTGTTAACAAGCCGTCAGATAAAATAGAGTTTGGCACAGAGTTTCATTACTACTGCATGCTAAAACCACACAAAAATACCAAAGACCAAAGTTCTGTGTTAGTCCTCCAAGTTAAATGGAAAATTAACTGGAATCAAGTGAATACCACTGCAAATAACAACTGTTTATTCCCGGATTTTTCCAACTGTCACCGGAACTGAATCACTTTGTTTTAAGTTTTTATTTTGCCTGTTATTTTCTACTTTCACTTTTTGCGCCATATTGTTCACTTACAGTCTTTTATATAATGGTATTGTTCTCAAAATGTCCAGAATATAATTTGACAATAAAATATCTATATAAAACTGAAATTAAAATATAGGCAGTCTGTTCTTTGTTGCTACCTTAAAATGCCGTTTGTTTTCGGCCACAATCTGACAAAATTGGGTTGTCAAGTGCCTCAAGGATATAAGAGAACCCAAAGGGGGTCACTCAGGAACCAATTGGTAACCATGCGTGTTTATCATTTTTAAGACGATCCCTAAACACGGAGTGCTAAGCTAGAAATAATCTCTTTTTTAACCAAATGCGGAAAGAGACATCCTTTTTCTGGGTGGCGTGGGAAATTAAATGAAAATTAATTCCACTAGTTAAACGAAATCGACATTACGCCTCTTTCTCGGCTAAGTTCCCCTCCCCCCTCCTGCGAAAAAATGCGGATACAGATCGATGTCAGAGTGAGGTCATCAACCAGTGTGTTCATGATTGATTAATCAGGTAAATATTTGCTTATTTATACCTGTTCTTCATACTAACGCGCCAAATAAAAAAAACACTTCTCAACCCAGACAAAACTTCAGTTCTTGTTTAGTGGTGTTTACCTAACTGCTAACAGATCGATGTCAGAGTGAGACCCTCTACAGTGGTGTTTATATGACTTCATATGGCTTTGATATAGCACAGCTTTATATTATTCAATTGAAAGATATAAAAATTATTTCGGGAACATATAATAAATAACAAATGGAAGGGCTTTTGCTTTTTTCATGGTCGTACGGCTTCTCTTTCCCTTTGGCCTCCATTTCAAAGTGAATAATCCTTAAGATTATTCACAAAACGGACACTTGATTAGCGGCATTTTAGACATTAATTCACAAAGTATCATCGTCCACTATTTGCTCACTTAAGAAAAAAAACTGAACTGAAGTTATCAGGATCGTGGCAGTGTATTGATTAGTGCCAAATCTGACAGCTCATTCGTATCCGTACGAATCATATATAAATTTCTAAACCCTTTGCATAAGCATGCGCACATGTGAACCACGTGCAAGACCAGCATGTATGGGCATGCGCACATTTGGACAACGTGAAAGACCCGTATGGCCTAAAGCTTTTTGGCTGTGGTAAATAGAAGCTTCATCTCATGGAGAATTTGGACAGACTAACCTTTTTCATTGGGTTTAAAGGGTACTTAAGATGGCATTTATGGAGGACACTTACAAAAGACACCAATAGAAGACACTTACATTGGGCACTTACACAGGCAGTTGCAGAAGGCACTTGCAAAAGGCATTTACAGAGAGTACTTACAGAATCCACTTACAGAGGACACTTCCACAGACCACTTTAAAGTAAAATGGGCTTGTAACTCCTCTGAGATGGCCAGGATGACCAAATTTGGCAGAGGCATGCTGTAGTATGCTTAGTTGGTCTACGAGCATCTCAGTTTTTTACAGAAATTTGTAAACATCTATATGCAAAAATGGAATTAAATTTTGCCATTGAAGCCCATTATAAGGCAGGAACACGCTTTGATGTAGCTAACGTTACAAACTATCAATCTCCCAAATAACGGCCTTTTGCTACAAGATTGTTATGACACACAGTAATGTTTGATATAATTTACTTATCAAAATAAACTTTTTAACTTTTCATCAAATCGTTTTCTTTTGTTATTAAGGAAGTCTACATGGCAAAAACCCGGTGTAACAGTATATCTTGCCCCCTGTATAGCTTCTCCCAGGGGGCAAGCTAGACTAGGCTATCTTGGCCCCCTCTGGGATATTATGTCCCCTGTTCAGCTTCCACCCCCCCCCCCCCACCTGGGATTTTTTTACATAAATTCACAGTTACCGGGGATTTAGAAGTGACTGCAATGAAGCCACATCCCTTTTTATAATCCATTTTGATTGAGCAATTGTATTCAACAATAATGCATAAGTGCAAACAAACTCAGGGAAATGGATTTTGCGGCCATATCACAGTAATCGGAGGATTTAGAGTTGACTGCAATGAAACCACATCTCTTTTTGTAATCCATTTTGAGTGATCAAGTGTATACGACAATAATGCTAACAGTACAAACAATCTCAGGGAAATGGATTTTGCTGCAAAAGTTTACTCCGAATTGAGAAGTTTACTCCTCAGGTAAGTATAAGTAGGCTAGTATTTTACTTATAAATTTATAATTCAAAATTGAATTTGAAGTTTAGCAGACGACACAGCGCTTTTTGGATAATGTTGAAGTTATTTTTGATTATCTTAGAAATCAAAACGTATCCACCAGGAATAAGCAAAAATGCCAAAAAGGATATAAAGATAAAGGCAAAAAACTTTGTGATCAAGGACAATAACTTACACTACATGCAAAAGGGTGTGAGCATTTCATTTTTTTATTTTGATTGTAAATTAATTACCTGATCATTAGAGACAGGAAATATCAAAAAGAAATAGCGAATGAAAATAAATAAAAATATATGAAAATAAATCGGCATTGACCTGGTTGAACCACTTCCACAGACGCCTGAAGGATACTGATTTTCTTTTTCTATGTTCTTATTTTCACCAACACCATACTCCCGTGTATGGTCTTTAACCCTCCTGCAGCAAAAGCGCAGTAAACTGCAGTGAATTGTGTAAACGACTGTTGACTTACGCAAAAACTTGATAGTTTTCAAGCAGAGAAGAAATTGTACTGTATAGAGATAATTTACCATTAAATGTTCTGTTGCAGTTAAGTATTTGTGACATTTATTCGGTTTTTTATGGAGAGGGCAAAATATCTTAGAGGGGGAGATAGCCTAGTCTAGCTTCCCCCGGGGGGGGGGGGGAAGCTGTACAGGAGGGGCAAGATAGCCTGTTACACCGGGTATGGCAAAATGGTGTCCATACCAAATGACCGCCGGACAGAAGGCCACCAGTCATATGACCAAGAGTGAAATTTTTTGGGAGCGGTGCAATGACAAGTCATAACCATTAGTAGTACCAGGCTTACATTTCCTGTGAGCCTTAACACGATTTTTTGGATGTGACCGACACCTTGTTTGGACAGTTTTCCGGAATTTATTCAGTGTCAGATCAGAGACATCGACTGAGCATCGGAAAAGGTTGGGCTTTCGATAGCGAAATCAACGTTCGTTATTTTTTTATCAAAGTATGTTAAATACATTGAGTAGGCGTTAACATGTGTTACAGGGAGTAATGGTTACAGTGAGGACCAGTGATATTCCTCTGAAATATTTGCAAGCCACAATGCATGTTTTGACACGTTGAGATGTTTTCACTTCCGCTTCAGTAATCACTTACCTCAGCAACATGCTATAAAAAGACTTCTTTAACAAGTGTATTTGTAGAGTGACTTGCTTCTAGTTATATAAGGAACAGTTAAATTTGAACGAGTTAATATAAACAAAATTTTCCCTAATAATTCTGTCATTATGTCTTTATCTCAAACAGCTGCTCGAGAAATATGTAAAACTGGTTGATGTTCAATAAACCCGAGACCCTAAAACATAAAGAAACTAACCAAGAAATATCTGAACACTTTTAAAGCATTTTTATAAATATAAAGCGTAGTAAGTTATGGTTTAGAAATTGATTACAGTACATCGTCATAGTGATCGTCGTAGTGATGCTGACCAACACTTTGTGATAAAACCATCATTGTATTGCATGAAAGACATAGCCAAGCAACACATATATGATATATTATGAGAGTAAAGATCATTTTCCACCCTGTTGGCCTCTCTAATTGGTCGTGTAAAGCTCTTGTCTTATCTTATCTGCAGCTAATTGTGATAATATGCTTTTTGTTAGATTGCTTGCAGTTCAAACAAATGTGAATATCTCGTGTAAACCTTTTGATCAAATAAATATCCCGCCACACGTGGGCTCTAAATTTTGGTGTATTTTTAACGCTCTTAATATTTAAACTAACAATGAATGAAACAAGCCATCGTCGAGGGCGCAGACCCCACCCAAACACTGTGGATTAAACGATAACAATCACTGGAATGTAGGTATCGGCAACCGATAGCAATGATTGGAAGGAAAAAACATTACTTGAACTGATAGAGAAGCGAGAACAGTGAAATAGTACGGTGTTCGTTGCGTCTTTGTGACAGAAGTTCAATAGATTATTAGATTAGCTGCTGAAACATTTGGCGCTCTCTTTCGACGAACTCACGTAGAAAGCACCCAAGTGTTACACAAGAGTTATCTCAAAAATAACTCCTTTCAAAACACGGCCAGGCTGTTGTGACTGACCTGTGAACAAACGAGGAGTAAAGCAAATAGAGTTCAAACCGTAGCCATCAGAGCCAATGCTGTGTTTGAGGGTAACGCAGCCCTGGGGTCTCTCCGAACGTCTCTAGGAGCGGCTCTGTAAGTGCGAAATGGGCAATGACATCGCTACCTTCGGTAGGAGTCTTCTGCGTTGACTAAGAGTGTACGACTATTTTCCTGAAGTTAATTCAAATCTTAAGAAAAATATTGGGTTTCTGCCTATATGTCCATCAATTTTTGGCGCATCGCCAAAACAAGTAAAAGATAAACGGAAACTTGGTGCATTCTACCTTAAACCAAAATTTTCGAATATTTCGATGAGATATCTTTTAAAGAAAATTTTCTAGAGTTAGTAAAGATTTGAAGAAAACAAACTGTGTTTTCCCCAATATTTAGGGCAATTTTTGACGAATCGCCAAAACAAGTTACAGCCAGGTGGGCATTTATGCACTCTACCTTCGGTCAAAATATGAGAGATTTGCAAACTCTAGGAGATTACAACTCAAGGAGGATGTTTTTCTGGGGTACGTTAATTTTTACCGAAAATGTTTTGGTTTTTCGCCAAAATTTTCGAAAATTGTTTCATCAATCAACAGAAAAAAGTAATAGCCACTTACGCCTGCTATCATCACTAAAAATGTCAAGACAATATGACTCTTTTTCTGGAGTAAGTTAAGATTCTACTGATTTTTTTATTTTTTCGTGAAAATTTTTCTTCACTATTCGTTGGCAAATCACCAAATAAGTGATACCCAGGAAAGGTAATAATGCCTGCTGCAATTAGTTATAAAGATAAAGTTTCAACACAGTAAGATTATTTTCCATTGTATTGAAAATTGTTTCACCAATTTTTGGCCAATCACCAAAAACAGTAATTGCTAGTTGAGTTATAAGGCCTGCTCCCTTCATTTAAGATTTCAAGATAATAAGCTTATTTTTTTGACATTGTTACGATTTGACGAAAAACATGGGCTTCCACCAATATGTTTGCAAAGTTATGGTTTTGGCTAATCACCAAAGAAAATGCTGGCCAGGTGGCTAATAATGCCTGCTATCTTTACGACTGTTTTCCTGGAGTTATTTCAGATTTTAAGAAAAAATTGGGTTTTAAACATGTATTCGTTAATTTTTCGCGATTGGCCAAAAGAAGTAATAGTTAATAGGAAACTTATGCACTCTGCCTTAAACAAAATTTTGGAGCGTTTTAATGAATACCCTATCAGATACCTTTTCAAGAAGGTTTCCAGAGTTAATTAAGATTTTACAAAAATCATTGGTTTTTTTCGCCAATATTTCCGCCAATGTTTGGCGAATCGCCAAAACAAGTAATAGCCGGGTGGTCACTTATGCTCTTTAACTTCCACTAAAATTTAGAACCTTTCTATGGAAACCCTCGGAAATTAAAAGTTTAAAGAAACTTGGTTTTTGGCCGATATTTCGCCAAATTTTAGTGAATCGGCAAAAAGAAATAGCCAATTAGGTAGTAATGTGTGCTACTGTAACTTAAAATAACAAGGCAATGAGGCTATTTTCCTTAAGATATTATTCAATTTGTGTTACGCCAAAATTTTTGTCCATCTCCAAAAACTGAAACGACTAGGTAGGTATTACCTCTCAGGTGGTGGGTGACCAGCTGTGCACCTTCGGCCAAAATTGTGCAATGTTTCCATGAAAACCCTACTGGATATGTTTTATAGGAAATTGGGGTTTTCAGTGTTGCCACGCCCTTTTAAGCTAAAAGCAGGACGCTGTCCTGCCAAAAGCAGGACGATTTTTTCAAAAAAGCAGAACAAAAGCAGAGAGCAATATTTTAGTTTAACAAGTGACTTAACTCGATATAACCACGTATGGGCAGCGCCAGAACATGAAGGAAAACTGCATTTAATTCTGAAGTTCAAAAATTAAAACTTTACTTACAGTTTTCATGACGACGGGAATGCAAAGGTAAAAAAAGCAAAAAATCGTTAACCATAAAAATTTCTTTGGTTTTTCGCCAAAAAATTCGCCGATTTTTTTGCCAATCACTAAACATTCATAGCCAGTTAGGTAATACTGATTATTACCGTTACTTAAAATTTCAAGACAGTAATACTGTTTTACTAGGGATAGTTCAGAATTTATGGAATTTCGTTTTTTAGATTTTAGCCGAAATTTTCGCCAATTTTTGGCCAATCATCAAAAATTATACCAGCACAGGCAGGTAAGAAGGTCTGCAAATTTTACGTAAAATTTCAAGACTTGGACTATTTTCCTGGAGACAGTCAAGATTTCTTTGAAATAGTCAGGATTTTGCGAAAAAATTGGTTTTTCGCCAATATTTGGCGAATCGCCACAAACTTACAGCCATATAGGTGGTAACGCCTGCTACCTTCACTAAAAATTTATTTCAAGATAGTAACGCTACTTTCCTTAAAATAGTCAGGATTTTGCGAAAAAAAATTGGTTTTTCGCCAATATTTTCGCTAATATTTGGCGAATCGCCACAAAAGTTACAGCCATGTAGGTGGTAACTCCTGTTACCTTCACTTTAAATTCCAACACAGCAAGACTATTTTTCAGCAGTTAGTTAAGATTTTACTAAATTTTTGTTGCTTTCACCAAGAAAGTAATAGCCCGGTAGGCAGTACCTCCGGCTACCTTCACTTTAAATGTCAACACAGTGAGACTATTTTCCAGCAGTAAGTTAAGATTTTGCTGTATTTTTTTTTTGGCCAAAATCTGCACAATTTTTGGCCACTCACAAAAAAAGTAATAGCCAGCTAGGTAGTAACGCCTGCTACCTTCACTTAAAATTTCAAGACAGTAAGATTACTTTCCAGGAAACGGCTAAGACGTTACGAAAATATTCGCAAATATTTTCGACAATTTTTGGCGAATCGCTAAAAGAGTTACAGGCAGGCAGGTGGTAACTCCTGCTACCTTCACTTTAAATTCCAACACGGCAAGACTATTTTTCAGCAGTTAGTAAAGATTTTACAGAAAATTTTCGCCAGTTATTGGCCAATCACCAAAAAAAGTAATAGCTAGGTAGTAGTAAAGCCTGCTAACTTCACTGAAACTTTCAAAACAGTAACATTAATTTCCTAGAAGTAGTTAAGACTTAACGAAAAAAATTTGGTTTTTCGCTAATGTTTTCGCCAATTTTTGGCGAATCTCCAAAAAAGTAATAGCCAAGTGGACATTTACGCGCCCTACCTTCCACATATTCAGGCTAGAATCCTGGGAGAATATACGATTTTTCAACTTAAAAGCGTTCATTCGCACATACTTTCAGCAACTGTTATAGCGGTTCCTGGACGTTCCGTACCTTTTCCTTTCCGTACCCTGCCTTTCCGCACTTTTTTTCTTGGACGTTCCGCACCCTGCCAAGAGACGTTCCGCACCCTATTTGGACAAACCGCACCCTTTCTTATTTTCAGCCTTTTCTTCAAGTTGTATTTTTTTTTATATTTCATTTTTAACCTTGTTTTTCGGGACAACAGATTTGCAGCATGATCAGCTGTAAATTATTCGATAAATTTTCAAATTGAGTTGTGAAGAAACCAGCAAAGTTTGCGTTTTGATGACCAGTATTGAGGCGAACGTGTGTTCAGCTCATTTTTCACCACTGATTGCAATTTTAATCTACTGAAGGAATTGATATTACGAGTTGAGTAAGTCAGTCCGGAGTAAATGCTGCCAGCAGTAAAATAAACTGAATAAAACTTAAGAATATGCTATTTACTCTTATGACGGAGACGATTAACGGAGATCATGGCAGTCATCATTTATACCCTGAGACAATAATTTAACGTCCAAACAGGGCTTTCTCCCCCAAAATGGATTTACTCGCCAGAGGCAGGCATTACATGTGCTAAGACACGCTATGCACCAGAGGTGATATGCCGCGGTGCAGTGATCTCCGTTAAGATTAGCCCGAGGGATCACAGTGATCACAGTAACTTCAATTTTTCAAAGTTTTAATCAGTGTTATGTACTGCTGTCAGCATTAGCTCGGACCGGACTGATTTACTCAAGTCGGAATATGAAATCCTTCAGTATATTGGAATTGCATTCAATTCGGGAGAAATTGAAGTGATCACACGTCCGCCTCAGTATTGTTGATTGCAATCAGCTTGTTAAAACATCGAAACGCAAACTTTGCTCTTTTCTTCAGAACTCAATTTGAAAATTTATCAGATAATTTACAATTGATCGTGGTGCAAAATCTTTTTTTGCTGAAAAATAATAATGAAAATGAAATAAACAATATTTACATCGAAGAAAATGCTGAAAATAAGAAAGGGTCCGGTTCGGCCAAACAGGGTGCGGAACGTCTTTTGGCAGGGTGCGGAACGTCCAAAAAAAGTGTACGGAACGGTTCAAAAAGGGTGCGGAAAGGCAGGGTACGGAAAGGAAAAGGTACGGAACGTCCAGTCCCCGTTATAGCCCCTGCTTCTGAAAGAAGCTGGGGCTAAAAAAAGAACAATAAAGAACGCTTGTAGAAAAAAAGTACGTTCTGAGGTAAAAAAAAAAGAGGGATGCAAAAATAAAGACTAACTCTTTTGAAAAAGAACGATCCGGCAACCCTGCTAATAGTCACGTTCTATACAAACACCGAAAACTCTAGGTAGAGGAGCCGCTGGCGCCAAAAAATCTGATCTTGAACTAAATAATAAATTTTTATAAAAGCTGGACGAGATTTCACAATTTTGCTAAAAGCAGGACAAAAGCAGGACATTTGCCCTTTTTAGCTCAGAAGCAGGACAAAAGCAGGACGTTTTCCAAAAATGCGAAAAAAGCAGGACATCTGCAAAAAGCAGGACGGTGTACTTCACACACTGGAACCGTGTTTAGATAATATATTCCCGCCTAACTGCAACTGCAAAAATGGTAATTGAGTTCATCTTTGGCAAAAGTTATTATTAGAAGCCATTCTTCGATTTGCTGTTCCGGCATTAAAATCTAATCTCATCTGCACACCTTGTTCAGTGTATGGTTTCATTTTCCATTATTTATCTTAGTTTACCAAGAATTACAGTGTATTGAAATGTACCACATGTCGCAATTTACACCGTGGCCATGGCGTCCTAAATGTCCTTGAGACCTTTGTGTCGCTGGCGTATTTGTCGGGGATTCCATTCAGTAAGGTATTGTATTAGATTAGAGGACAGAATGTGGGTTGGCGTTAGAGCCTTACCGTGCTGAGCACGCGGCAGGCCTCGCAGCTCGTGATGCGCACGTACACATAGCGCGTGTGCGCATTGCTCGGGGTACCGTTCTGCCCGATAAACAGGTACACGTCAGGTTTTGGGTGGTTCACGGAAAAAAAGAACAAAACAAACAAGATTATTGATCAGAAAATGGCTTTGCAAAAACAAGAAAAGAAAACAAGAATGTCCAGGGACATTGTGACTAGTCGAGATCTTATAAATCAAGTATCAAAAGGTTCGTAGAGTCGCCAAAGGTGGTATTAACATTTCAAAAACTGGTTGCTGAAAAATTTTAAGGCCGGCATTTGACTAATCTCTGGCGGATCCCCCCCCCAAAAAAAAAGTAAATTTCAATGCGGCCTTTACCTTGGACTACTCCTAGACTACAATAATATGAGGGGAAATCACTATTCCGAAAGAAGTTAATCCACGAAACTACATGCAAACGACGGATACCCCCCATCCCCCCCCCCCCCCCGTGTGTAGGACAACTGACCAGCTACTATGGTGAGCACCAACTATACTGACCACCTGACAAATTACCAGCTACTAAACTGATCACCTAGGGGCTGACAACTGACCACCTATTATAATTTATTAAAAAATTAACTGCAGTGTATTTTAGTTTTTTTTTCGCTAATATCATTTGTATTTTTTTTCTTCACAAAGCAATCTTTATGTTTTATCTTGAGTCGTCGCTGTCAATTACTTTGGAAATAAATCGCTCAATCCAACATTTTGCTCGGGTTTGGAGGCTGTTAGAAATGGCGATCTCATCTGTATGTCTATTAAAATTATATACCAGCAGCTGTATTGCAGAAACCGTATTTTTGTGTGAGCAAAAAGATTACTGACCGAGAAGTACGACAGATAAGACCGTCATTGGCATTTAAAAAGTGACCTCCCCGGGGATGACCCAGCAAAACATGTTATTTTTATGGGCTGAACAGTAAAAATATAACTTCTAGGTTTTTGGACAACTAAAATATAATTTTTTTGATGTGTTTTAGGCAATTTTCACTGTTTTCCTCCATAGTGTTCACCGCTGACAGGGACAGATTATACTGTTACATCAGCTTAGCTTCGGGGGTGCCTTACCGCGTTTCCAACGGTCAACGCTTTACTCAGTGTGTAGCGGCGGAACGCAGTGGGAGCAACTTAGCAGCAACCCAGGTGGACAACTTGACAGCCCGCCGCAAAACATGGCAGCAAAGGTGGGAACAGACAGGCCGCCCTCGGATCTCCATGTTACCATGTATACATCCACAGTGGGCCGAACGGTATACACATATATGGGTCCTGAACATAACGGCATCGAACATAAGCGCAGCAGACAAAAGGGTCATGCATATAACGGCCTCGTGGACATAACGTCCCCGAATGAAATATTAAACAAAAGGGCCTAAAAGTTTTGTAACTCAGTAATTGCCGGGGCCCTTTGTCCAATATTTCATTCGGGGCCGTTATGTCTCCAGCCGTTTCGTCTTGGGCCATCAAATCCCAAGCGGCCGTTGCAGCCCGGGTCCTTCTGTCCCTGATTCGGTCTAAACACCCCGGAAAACCATCTGATTCACTGGCCAGCCAGGAGGCGTTTAGCCGGATGATGAATTCCCCAACAGGTTAGGTGACGAAGGCCCGAGGGAGTCCTCCATGCCGAACAGCCGGGAGAGAAAGGTCACCGAGACGATCGAGGAATTCTTCCTTAAGGCGGGTCGCCTAAGCTAAGAAACCTGCACCGGCTTCAAGTCCAGAGGAACAGGGACACAAGTCTATAGTTCGCGAGCAGGAACACGAGTTTATTTATAGCGCCACCGGTCTGGAACTCCGATAGATGAGGCAAACCTAGGCATTAACAGGATCTTAGGTTATCTTTTGTGCAGAGCGATTGTGGGTGTGGGTTGGGTTTGAATGAAATCATGACCCTTAAACGTATTTAAAACGAGCTTCCACATCAAGGTACTGCATTCTGCTTTGGAAATCTTAAACCAGAGCTTTAAAAATTTTGTTACAGTGAAATTTATCTGGTTTGAAAGAATTCACAGATTTAGTTTTTATTTTAAACAGAAGAATTAAGAAGACATTAAAGGGATAGGGCTTTGATATTTCTCTGCTGAAACTGGACGTTGTTCTACTGTCCGCCAGTAAATATTTTTCTTTGCATATTTTGTATAAAATGTCGCTGAGATATTCAGGTGAAGCACCGCAGGATGACGCTGGATACATATCGGGATATGATCATATCCACCACAGTATTTACTTAGGGGTCATCCATAAAATACGCACGCACATAGGGGAGGTGGGTCGGCGGGGTCACGGTCGGTGCATACGCACTGCGTACAGGGGGAAGGGGGGGGCTACGTACGCATTTTTGAAACATATCTCAAACTTATTTTTGTGTAATTAAATAATGTAATACATCGATTTACAAACTAAATATTACACTCTTTTTAGTGCAATGGCTGTTTTATTCACATTTTCATGTATGTTGGCATGTACACTTTCAATTGTGTTATTGATTAACTGGCATTATAGTTTTCAAAACAAACTTATAATTTTTTAATATAGCACAACATACTGCGTACGTGCGTACAGGGGGAGGGGGGTCGAGGTGGGGTTCAAAAACTAACAAATTTTTGCGTACGTAACTTTATGGGTATCCCCTTTCAGGACCACGCCTTTTAAACGCGCTTTAGTCTCACTCCTCACAAACCAATTACACTTTAAAGTACAGTTTTATTTTTTAGGTCAAGAGGCAGCTAATTTAAAATTTCACATGCGCCTGTAAAATGTTGACGACACACATTTTCCACACTAACGCGGGTACTTCCATAACGTGGAATGGCCGATGAAATCCACAAAATAGTGGCAAGCTACCAGTATTCTATCCAGTGGTCAGAATAATTCTAAATAAAAAAATTAAACACCCCGCTTCAACCACATGCACCACCCAAAAAATTCCCAACACAGCATATGTCATAAAATATGCTTCGCAACTTTCGTATCTCTGGTTTCAAAAGGTTAAAATTGTGGGCGGGGACCTTCACAACAATACAATGGGTCATGTTTACATACGAGGCTATTTGTGGGTCGAAACCTCTTACTTTTCAGGTTTCGGTAACTAGTCTAAATTAAACATATTCAGCAATTTAAATGCTATAAATACACACAAAACATGCAATTTTTCACATAAAAAGCAGGGAGACAGCGTAGCCACACTTTAGGCTGTTTATAATGACGTGCACCCCTCCCCCTCCTTTATTTCGACTCTCAATGCAAGCCGCTAAAAGGGGTAAATAACATTGTTTTTCACGCCCTGCCCCTCCGGGAGGTACTGTGCCCTAGTAGCCAGGAACAAGCCGTAATCTGAGATTCTAGTCTTAAAGTTATCTTAAATTATCAGATATTTCACACCACTGAGAAGTCTTAAATTAACCACTAATTGATCTTAAATTAAGGGAATGGAATGTGATTTTTCTCAGACTGCTCAATGTGGGATCAGTTCTGAATTTAATCTTAAATTAGAGTCTGGAATTAAGCGGTTTGGTTAAGTAAGAAAATGCAATTCTGTTGTATAACGCAGTATGTTTCAGATTTTATTTGTGACCACAAGAGGAACCACGATGTCAAAGGAATTCTGTTTTTTTTTTAACATGGACCATATTTACTTCATTTTTATGGGGAGGCGTCAGTCAGCTTCCTGGTATCAAAGGTCAGTTTTACAGCACCAACAATAAAACAAGTTTGTCCAAGGACAAAGTCCCAGCTTACGAAAAGCAATAAAACCAATTCTGCATGAGCAAGGGAATTTTCCTGAAAAATTGGGCTTCAAAAGATGAGACGGCACAGAGCTAGCCCAATAATTAATTTAGCACCGGACCAGAACATAGACCGATAAATGCATACAAAGATTTCTTTCCCAGAAAAATGGGAAACAGATTTTTTGTATCTCTGATAGACAGGATAGTCTGCCATAGATACCTTCAAACAACGCTCGCATTTCGGACCAGTGCGCATATTTATGTAACTTGCCTTGATGCGCGGTTCTTATTCAGACAAGTGCGCATGTTTATTTAATTTTGCGTAGATGCGCGGTTCCCATTTTGGAACAGTGCACATGTTTATTTAACTTCCGTTGATGTGCGGTTCGCATTTCTGACGAGGGCCCATGTTTTTTTCACCTTTTGTGGATGTGCGGTTCTTATTTCGGATCAGTGCGCACGTTTATTTACCTTGTGTTGATGTGCGGTTCTTATTTCGGATCATTGCGCATGTTTATTTACCTTGTGTTGATGTACGGTTCTTATTTCGGATCAGTGCGCATGTTTATTTACCTTGTGTTGATGTGCGGTTCTTATTCCATACCAATGCGCATGTTTATTTTACTTGCGTTGATGAGCGGTACGTATTTCGGACAGCCCAAGTTTTCTTAGGTTGCCTTGATACGCGGTTCGCATTTCGGACAAGTTTGCATGTTTATTTAACTTGCGTTGATGCACGGTGCTTATTTTGGACGTGTGAATATGTTTATTTAACTTGCGTTGGTGCGCGTTTGCATTTTGGACCAGTGTGCATGTTTATTTAACTTGCGTTAATGCGCGGTTCGAATTTCGGACCAGTGCGCATGTTTATTTAACTTGCGTTGATGCGCAGTGCTTATTTTGGACCAGTGCAAATGTTTATTTAACTTGTGTTGGAGCGTGGTTCGCATTTCGAACTACTGCGCATGTCTATTTAACTTGCGTTGATGCGCGGTTCGAATTTCGGGGAAGTGCGCATGTTTCTTTAACTTGCGTTGATGCGCGGTGCTTATTTTAGACCAGTGCAAATGTTTATTTAACTTACGTTGGCGCGTAGTTCGCATTTCGAACCACTGTGTATTTTATTTAACGTGCGTCGATGCGCGGTTCTTATTTCAGGCCAATGCGCATATTTCTTTAACTTGAGTTGAGGCGGCTCTTATTCTGGACCAGTGCTCATGTTTATTTAAGTTGCGTTGATGCGCAGTTCTTATTTTGAATAGTGCGCATGTTATTTAAGTTGCGTTAGTGGGCAGTTCGCAGTTCGAAATAGTGCGCATGTTTATTTAGCTTGCGTTGATGCAAGGTGCTTATTTTGATCCAGTGTGCTTGCTTATTTAGCTTGTGTTGCTGTGCGGTTCGCATTTCAGACCAGCGCGCATGTTTTTTTTAACTTATGTTGATGCGTGGTTCGCATTTTGGACCATGTAAGAAAAATGGGGGAAATAGGGAGTTTATACGAGTGAGGCGTTTTGTCGCACTTTACATTTTGAGGCGTTTTGTCGCGAGGCCTTATGTCGCGAGGCGTTGTAACGCGAGGCTATTTATCGCGAGACGTTATGTCGCGAGGCGTTTTGTCGTGGATTCGTTGCTGTGCGGGTCGCATTTCGGACCAGCGCGCATGTTTTTTTTAACTTGTGTTGATGCGTGGTTCGCATTTTGGACCATTGCGCATGTTTATTTAACTTGTGTTGATGATCGGTACTTATTTTGGACCGGTGCAAATGTTTATTTAACTTACGCTTATGTGCGGTTCGCAATTCGGACCAGTGTGCCTGTTTATTTAATTTGCGTTGATATCCGGTTCGCATTTCGGACCAGTATACCTGTTTCTTTAGGTTGCGTTGATGCGCAGTTCGCATTTTGGGACAAGTGAGCAGGTTCATTTAACTTGCGTTGACGCGCGATTTGCGTTTCGGACCAGAACGCATGTTTATTTCAGTCCCGTCGATGCCCGATTCTTATGTCTATTCAACTTGCGTCGATTCATGGTTCTTCGGACCACTGCGCATGTTTATTTAACTTGCGTTGATGCGCGGTTCTCATTTCAGACCACTGCGCATGTCTATTCAACTTGCGTCGATGCGTGGTTCTTTTTTTCGGACAAGTGCGCATGTTTGTTTAACTTGCGTTGATGTGCGGTGCTTATTTTGGACCGGATCGCATGTTTATTTAACTTCCGTCGATGCGCGGTTCGCATTTCAGGCCACTGCCCATGTTTATTTAACTTGTGTTGATGCTTGGTTCTCATTTCAGAGCAGTGCGCATATTTATTTAACTTGCGTTGATGCGCCGTTCGCATTTCGGACCACTGCGCATGTTTATTTAATTTGCCTCGATGTGCGGTTCGCATTTCGGACCAGTGCGCATGTTTCTTTAGGCTGCGTTGATGCGCGGTTCGCATTTCAGGCCACTGCGCATGTCTATTCAACTTACGTCGAAGCGTAGTTCTTTTTTTCGGACCAGTGCGCATGTTTATTTAACCTGCGTTGATGCGCGGTGCTTATTTTGGACCAGTTCGCATCTTTATTTATCTTCCGTCGATGCGCAGTTCACATTTCGGACCAATGCGCATGTTTATTTAACTTGCATCGATGCGGAGTACTTAATTTGGACTAATGCGAATGTTTCTTTAACTTGCGTCGATGTGCGGTTGTTAAATCTTACTACTGCGCAAGTTCATTTAACTTGCGTTTGTGCGCTGGAGGAGGAGATTCATTTAATTTTTTTTTCAAAAATTTGGAAAAATATTCAAATGTTTTCCCATTCACTCAAAAAGCACAAGCCGTATGCATGACCCCCTAGAGACGTCTCATATCGAATATAAATGAAATCAGATAGAAACTGTGGGAGGAAATGCATTTTGCATTTTTTTCTTCAAAAATTCTCTCATCGACTGAAAAAGACAGGCCATATTCACGACACCCTAAGCATGCCTCAGCCCCAAAATAAATGATGTTGGATCAAAACTGCCGGAGACAATGCATTTGGAGGTATTTTCATCAAAAATTCCCCCCGAAATCAAAAATTCCCAAGTCGAGTCAAATAGCACAAGCCGTATGCGAGACCTACCTAAGGATGCCTCATAGCAAAAATAAATGAAATCGGATAAAAACTGTAGGAGGAAATGCATTTTGAAGTTTTTCTTCAAAAATTCCCAAAAAATACAGAAATTGTCGGATCGACTAAAAAGCGCAAGTCGTATTCTCAACCCCTTAGGGATGCCTCAAACCCAAGAAAAAAAAGAAAGAAAGAAAGAAATCGGTTCAAAATTGTAGGGGGAAATGCATTTTGAAGTTTTTTTCTTCAAAAACTCCCTAAAAATACAAAAATTGCCCGACCGACTAAAAAGCACAAGCCGTATGCACACACCTCAACTCCCCCCCCCCCCCCAAAAAAAAAGGGTTCAAAACTGTAGGGGAAAATGCATTTTGAAGTCTTTTTTTCTTCAAAAACTCCCTAAAAATACAAAAATTGCCCGATCGACTAAAAAGCACAAGCCGTATGCACTCACACCAAAAATAAATGACATCGAATCAAAATTATAGGGGTGGATGCATTTTGAATTATTTTCAAAATTTTTGCTTAAAAAATTCCCAAAAAATATAAACTAAAAAAGCATAAGCCGTATGCACGACCCTTTAGGGGTGCCTCATACCAAAAATAAATGACATCGGGTCAAAAATGTAAGAGGAGATACATTTCAAAATTTCTTTAAAAAATCCCCAAAAATTCAAAAATCACCCGATCGACTAAAAAAGCACAAGCCGTATGCATGACCGCTTGGGAAATCCTCACACCAAAAATAAATGACATCGAATCAAAATTGTAGGAGTAGATGCATTTTTTTCAAAATTTTTGCTTTAAAAAATCCCCAAAAATACAAAAATTGTCCGATCAACTAAAAAAGCACAAGCCGTATGCATGACCGCTTGGGAAATCCTCACACCAAAAATAAATGACATCGAATCAAAATTGTAGGAGTAGATGCATTTTTTTTCAAAATTTTTGCTTTAAAAAATCCCCAAAAATACAAAAATTGTCCGATCAACTAAAAAAACACAAGCCGTATGCATGACCCTTTAGGGGTGCCTCATACCAAAAATAAATGACATCGGGTCAAAAATGTAGGAGGAGATACATTTTTAATTTTTTTCTTTAAAAATTCGCCAAAAATTCAAAAATCACCCGATCGACTAGAAAAGCACAAGCCGTATGCACGACCCCTTAGGGATGCCTAACACCAAAAATAAATGACATCCGATCAAAATTGTAGGAGGAGATGCATTTTGAAACAAAGTTTACAGCGAACTAACTAACTAACTAACTGACTAACTAACTAACTAACTAACTAACGGACGCCATCCGCAGACCGATAGGAATACTCCAGCTTACGTGTAACGTGTAACGTGTAACGTGTAACGTAAGCTGGGCTAAAAAGATAGATATTAATTTCGAATATGATTAGGAAAGTCCGAAGATAATTTAAAATTCCATGACAAATCAATACAAGTATAAAAAAAACCGTAAAAGCTTTCCAGACATAGATTTAGCTTTCTACCTGGTGAGGGAATTGAAATGAGACTATTGTCTGTAGTTCGGACTTTACAATGTACTCCGTTCGATCACTGCGTGGCTTAATGGTCTGTCAATGCATTATAATATGCCCAAACTCTAAGACCTGTAGTCTGTATATAATTTATGCTATAAATCATTGTGATACACTGATTGCACCTGAGACTGACTGAGCACTCGGTTGACTTATCGGCAGTTGATGCTACCAGCCGTCTGGATTGCAACAGTCCTACATGCTTAATTGACCTCATTTCGTCAAATTTTTGGCGGATCGCCCAAAAAAAACTTTTCAAGCTTGGCCTACCTAGAAGCCATTTGTACAAAACTTGAAAGCCGATCAAAACTGAAGAAGAAGCATTTAAAGAAAAGTTGACATACGTACACACGCACATTCAGACGACGGATGCCCCTGTACTGATGTGATGAGACCAGCCCGACAAAGTCGGCTGATCTAAAAAATATTAATAATCAATTAGGCAGTAGCGCTGCTACCATCACCTAAAGTTTCAAGAGAATAAGACTATTTTCCCTGAGTTAGTTAAGATTTTACCAAAAAAAAGGTTTTTCGCCAATACTTCCTCCAATTTGTGGCGAATCGCCAAACCAAGTAATAGCCAGGCGGACATTTAGTCTCGTTACCTGCCATAGAACATTTCGTTGAAAACCCCATGAGATACGTGTTGAAGAATATTGGTTTTGGGGCAATATTTCCGCCAATTTTTTGGCGAAGTGCCAAAAATATTAATAGCCAGTTAGGTAGTAATGTGTGCTGTCACTGAAAATTACAAGGCAATGAGTTCGTTAAAATTTTATCCATTTTTTTCGGGGCAGTCACCGAAAAGTAGGAGCCAGGTAGGCAATAATGCCCGCTAGCGTTATTTAAACTTTCAAGACAGTAAGACTATTTTCCTTGAGTTAGTTAAGTCAGGGTGGCCACCTGGAATCCGAAACGAAATTCCGAGTTTTCCCCGAATTTTCCAGAGATTTGGCATGATTCAAGAGATCATCATCAAGAAATCTATATATGCTCGAAAGGGAGTGGCCATAGGCAATATATATTCAAGAAAAACAATAGTTATCGACTCCGAATCCCACTATTTCTCTTAAACGCTTAGAAAAAGACAATGTTCAACAAATTCTTATTAAATCTATCCAATTTTCTAAAAGAAAAATTTACGTGGAAATACCCTGGAAAACCTGGAATTTTCCAAAACTTACATTCCCCGAGTTTTTCCTAAGATTTGCCTGAATTTTCAAATTTCCTCAGTTTTCCATGACTGGAAAATGTCAGTTCTTTTTTCCTTGAATTCCCTGAATTCCAGGGTCAGTAGCCACCCTGTGAAGATTTTACGAAAAAATTGGGGTTTTCGGCAATATTTCCTCCAATTTTTGGCGGATCGCCAAAACAAGTAATAGCCAGCTGGACACTTATTCACTCTACCTTCCACTAAAATTTTAGGACGGTTCTCTGAAAATCCTAGGTGATACGTTTTGAAGAAAATTTGTTTCCACCAATTATTTTGACGAATTGCCAAAAAATAGTAATAGTTAGGTAGCAACTTATGTCTGCTACCATCAAGCACAATTTCAAGACATTCCGATAAAAAACTAGGAAGCGTACATACGCACGTACTTTCAACAACAGCTATAGCCCCTGCTTTGGAAGAAGCTGGGGCTAAAAAGTAAAATATAAATAAAATAAACTAAATTTTTAAAATATTTTAATACTAACAAGTATTGAACACTTTACGGCGAAAACAACCACAAGCTGTTTGTACATTAACAAGCAGTTATAAACTGACTGGAGAAAGTTACTTTCTTTTTTCGTAAGAAACTTCGTTAAGATGAGCATGAAATTCTGTGTTACATTTCGTTCTTGTTGTCTCCAGTTAACTAAGTTAATTGTTATGTATAGTACAAACCCATTTATAGTATCTACAGATAGTCAAATTTTTGGCGCGACTTATTGTTTATGCTTTTTGGTTACATTTTAGCTATGAAACAGATGGTTTCGGTTGCCAGCCTACCGTGCGTTTGAGCTTCAGTGCACAGTTTAGGACCAAAATATCTTCATTCTTAACTCCAAGTTAAGAGGTAACAAAGTATCAAAACAAATCGCCCACCGTGTCATAAAATAAAACTTGCGAAGGCTGAGTTCCCCGTGTTAGAACCGATTCATATCTTACTCAAAATATGTGTTACAAACTGTGAAAATTCAATATTTAAATACATCTCATATTTTCCTTGCGAAAGGACATGACCTTTCCCCATAACAACACAGAATTAGTCCGGTAGGTGATGAAGTTTTTAAAATGGCGACTTATAAAGAAGCTTTATATATAAATATATCTTTCCCCAAGGTTGCTCTCTCATATCATACTTCCTGTAAGCATAATGTACATAATAGGGATACAGGATACTGTATAGCTACTTAACTACTTTTCTCCACCCTCCGCATGAGTCATCCTAGATTTTGTACAATCTTGACCACATAAAACAAAATTTATCACAAAAGTTAATACATAACAACAAAAAACTTAAACATTTTTAAATTTGTAAGGTATTCAACAGAAGTATAAAACACAAACTTAACAGCATAATAAATACAACTAGAGCGACCAGTGCACACCAACAATAGTATACCCAAACACGTCAAACTTTTACCAGCCAGCCCTCCTTCCACCGTTTGCCCATCCTTCGCTTACAAAGTATTTTGACAATTTTGTACTATTTCAGAATTATGACGTTTTACCTTATATATATGCATGGATACATATGACTGGAAAGGGGGGGATACGTAGCCTGATTTGTGGGTATCTTAATCCTCAATTTCTATGGAAGTCCAGATTGGCTTACCCGTCTTTTTTTTATAGAGGTCTAGAATGTGGTCGCTGCGAAAAGGTTTTACTGAACGTCTTTCTATCCGGGTTTGGAAGGTTCTCACGACAGGCAGGTTTTACTGCACGTCTTTTTATACAGGCTCGAAGGTGGTCAGGACAGGATGGTTTTACGGTTCGTATTTTTATCTTGGTCTCGAAGGTGGTCATGACAGGCAGGATATGATGTACCTCTATTTATCTGATTTTGGAAGGTGGTCACTGAAAAAGCTTTTAATTCTTTTATCCTGGCCCAGGAGGTGGGCACAAGACGATCACTACAAACAGGTCTCACTCTATGTCTTTTTATCCGGGTTAGGAAAGTGGTCGCGACATAAGCAATTTCCTACTTATTGGTCCCCCCCCCTTCCTCCCCCATCAAAAGTATGCACGACTTTGTAAGCAACACTATGTTTTTTACCTATTTCACGCTATGGGTTGTGCACAAAGTGTGTTTACATCCACGATATATACATTGTCTGTGCAAAGCTAATGTAGACACAGAATACTATACATTTGGCTTTATAACCAATCTGCCCGAAACATATGGGTAAAACTCAATCAGGGATGAAATACCTCAACGGCAGCCAAGTGCAATAGCAAATTCATCTCACGAAAGACTAAGAAAAAACTATGAGAGTGTTCAAACACAATTTTCCAAAAGTGTGAAATTTGAAGAACCCGCCAGATCGCGGCAGAGCACGTGGTGGGGGCATAGGTCAGGTGGCGTGCTTGTCGGACTCTCGCCGCAGCGTGCGGTCAATCTGATCCAGACTGTCGCTGTCTGACACCTCCGCTGATATGCTTTACAGGCTTTTCTCCACCTAAAAGCAACAGGGAACAAGTGTATCACGTGCACTCTCAAGGCAAAAGTAAACGAGTCAATGAAATACAGTGAAATCTCGTTAAACCGACATCGCCGGGACTGAGCAAAAAATGTCGGTTAAACGATATGTCGGTTAAAACGTATTGGGGGTCAATGAGGTAAATCCTTCGGGACCGTGAAAACATGTCGGTTAAAGCGATATGTCGGTTAAAGCGATGTCGGTTTAAATGGATTCGACTGTAAATAAATAAAACAAAGCAATGTATATTAATGCATGGTGCAACGTCTTCTCTGCACAGTTTTTTTATTTGAAAGATATGAGCTCATTGGTTCGAGAGATACTTTTTCTGGTACTTTGGAACGCGCATATGTAGTCCAGTATTGTGTGTTAACCGGGCTTTGAGCAGTTTTTCTTTTAACTCAGACTTTACCAAGTTATTTCAACACAAAAACATAGCTGTTGATAAGCTTCCCTAAGACGCTAAACCATATGAACATTTTAAGAAACATGCAGCAAGCTCGCATGTTAAGGGAAGGGTAACGTTTAGATAAAGAAACACAGAGGTAGTTAGATGTAAGTTTCTCATTTATTATACGGGATGAGCATGGATGAAAGGGTCTTTGGTATCCGAAAGATATTGCAATTGAATCAGTCAAATGCCTTTTGGTAAAAAGAAACGTATTGTAATCTTACATATTTCATTAATTGCAATTTAAGAATGCCGATGAGTAATTTGGGTGACATGTGTTAACTAGAGCGGCCAGTGCACACAAAACATAAGAGTGCAAGCTTATATTACACACTTTCAATCGATACCTACTTAGTTTCTTGTTTTTGTGAACAAAAACAAATGTCTCCCCGACTAAACCCATGACCCCCCCCCCCAAACTGAAAAAAAATATTCATTTCTGCAAACATAACCTTCATTCATTGTAAAAAACTCAAAATAAACCAAACAGATGGTGGTCACTGAAACAGATATAAATGAGCATCTTTTTTCATCGGAGTCTGGAAGGTGGTCGCTAAAACGGGTTTTACTGTAGGCCCCTGTTATCCAGATCTGAAGTTGGTCACTATAGCAGTTTTACTGTACGTTTTAATCTACAGCGTCTTTCGGACCAACCAAGCAACAATCCCACCAAGTTTCAACTTTCTCAGATGTTCAGCGGCTGAGAAATTTCGCAGACAAGATTTTTACGTAATGACGTCATACGCTTGCCCTAATCACGTGACATGCGTCAAAAGTTGATAGAACCGTCCGACCTCACCAAGGAATAATTCGATCAAGTTTGAAGTTGATCCGACGTTTCGTTCTCGAGATATCTTGCACACAACACTTTGTTCACAACAGACTGACACACACACACACAAACACACACACAGACACACACACACACGTACACACATACACACACACAGAACTTACAAACACTATATGTCTCCCCTTGGTCGGGGAGACATAATACTATTTAAGGATGTAAAGGTCTTTTTTTTGGTGTAAAGAACTACACATATGAAAGGGAATTTGGCATACAAAGCAACTGCAATTAAAACACTCAAAAGGCTCTTTGATATAAAAAAGAGTATTCAGTGTTGCCAGCACCCCTCGACAAAAAAACGTGAGGAAATCGGGCAAAAAAAACGTGATAATCAGCGTTTCGAACACGAAAAAAACGTGAAAAAAACGTGATCCAAAAATTGCCTTTAAATGATATTTTAATGTGTTTGAAAGTTATTTCGGGTCCTTTTAGCGGTAACACTGATAAACAAAGTACAAAATTTCAGGACTAAGGTGATACATAAATACATTGATATCTTCTACAAAGGTAGGACATATTGCGGTTGTCGAAATCATTTATTATATAATAAACAAGTTATCTGTATTAGATGGCATAAAAAATTTCTTACCTGTAGCCATTATGATAAAAGCTCATTGATTTATTGTATATACCGAAACCGTTGATTCTACTGCCTTGCAAGCTAGGACCGGATTACATATTCGCCTCCATAAACCTACAAATTTTTATTAAACTTTCAAATACATGTTAAAAATTCACAAGGTAAATTATTTATACTTTGAAAAGTATTCCTGAATTCTAGAAGCCTTATAAAATACCAATGCTTTACAAATATAACTTTATATTCTATTTTTTTTTTCATTTTATTTGTGTTGACTAAATAGTTGATACATTCAACAAAAAGCAAACTTCTTGAAAAACAAAAAAAAATCAAATTCACTTACAAGTTGCACATTTATGCAACTTGTTCCATACGCCAATTTGTTTGGAAATTCGGAGAAGGATACCAAAAATTACAAAAAGTGTATAATAAAAGGTGGGCGCTTTTATAATAATAAATGAACATACTTCAGCTAAAACACAAGAACGGTATATCTGTAATAATACGTAAAATGACCAAAAATATCAGCTTAAGGTGGTTCGCGCCACTGAGGCCGATTTTTTCTACAAGTTCAATTTTCATTATTTTTTGGGTGGTGGTATATTGAGATATTCCACATTATATAATGAAGTTTAATCGAAATCGTTCGTCTGTGAAAAAAGTTATTAAGAGTTGAAAATTTGAATTTTACAGCCTGGAAAAACAGCAAACATTTTGAACTTTTTTCAATATCGTTACACTGCTTAACTTAATCCCAAACATTTTATATTTGTTTTAATAAACACATATTTGGCTTCAACTTTGTGTGCCAACTTTAGACAATTTCTCAAACATATTGACTATTTCAGGGTTTTTATGCTATTTCACATGTAAAAATATTTAGGGGGTACATATAATTCTGATTGAAATTCGTATATTTAAACAAGATCATTTTTCCTGAAATTTATGATTTTAAACTCTACATATATTTAAGATAATCATATCAAATTATTTTAAAAATCGTTCGTTTGTAACTCAAGATATTTGCTTTTGAACTTGAAAATTGTTTTCTATTCAAAAATTCTAAATTTAACAATCTTCTGTACATGTTGCTGTAACTTATCATTTGATTTATGTTTAAATCATTTGGTACCAAATTATTACATATCAGTATATAACTAATCAAATACAATAGACTAGCATGAATATTTATTTCTGGATGCTCCATCAGAAGAAAGTTTTCTTACATGGGGTCAAATTTCGATGGTTTTGGGTGCCCCATTTCAATTGGCTATTATTTCTTAAGCGGAGGTTACTTCACAAAATTACCCGTGTATTCGTAGAGCACTAATATAGTCTTGTCTCATGAATAAACAAAAAATTTAATTCAACTCCAAAGTTATTTTTACACAAAATGCCCTTATAAAGAGCATATAGCGCAACCGTCATCAGGTGGCGCACATGTCCTTAAGTAAATGCTAAATCAATCACAAAAATATACATGTACGTATAATTACCATTACAACTGATGAAGCAAATGTAAGAGATTCGCATGATTTATGCGAACATTTTTACACATCATGTATATTTAAGAAAACATTAGAATGTGATTTACCACACGTGGTTTAGCTTTCACAAAAAATTTAATACAAAACAAGAATAAAGATTATAACTTTGTCAGTTATGTCTAGGGACTTCCCTTCGAAATTTTTAGATTTTTTATGAAGTCTTACAGCCCAATCATTCGACAATGGGCAAAACCTATACTGAGTGCACAACTAGGGCCTCTTCTCTTTTGAATCAACAAAGCAGCTTTAGAGATCAGCGACAGAAACAAAGTCCTGTGTCATAAAATCTATTGATAAGATTTGTCCATTTTTGACGAAGTCTCACAGCGTTATTATTCGATGATGGGCAAAACCTATACCGAGATGCACAACTAGGGTCACTCCTCTGTACGTACGTAAAGTTTCATTTGAATCCACCCCGTAGTTTTTGAGATCTGCGACGGAAACGGGACCCACCCTCAATTGTTGACAGACAGACGGACAGACAGACGGACAGACGGACGGACAGACAGACGGACAGACAAAATGACGGACAGATGGACGAACAAACCCGAATACTATAGTCCTCCGCTCCGCGCATGCGCGGGTCGGGGGACTAATAAAGAGTAGATGTGGTGTTAAAATTAAAAGAGATTTTATTCTCTCGCTACTACCACGGTACCTAAATGAATGTTTAAAAGCAAAAACCTCTCTTTGATAGAGAAATGTATTGGGTTAGGAGTAATTTCATCATTTCAAGAGGGCCGTAAACATGAAAGGCTGCCAATCGGTTAAAAATTTATTTCAACCAAGAATATTGGAGCATGTTAAATATCTATGCTGAAATAATCTTCAAGTAAATGGCATGAAATGCAATAAAAGCATTATCTGATTTGTGTTCCATTTTATTTCTGTAACATAATTTTTTTCTTATACATTCATGTATTAGGAAAACCAAGTAAACAGGAACACTGACGAAACCATTCCATATTCCAATATTGAATCACAACTAATTGAAATACTTTTCATACCAGTGTTTATAATAATTTGACCATATAACTTTAAGAATCAACTATTTAGTCACCACATATCAATGGATAGTATTATTTTACAAAATAAAAAATGCTTACCATAATATGCATAGCCTGACAGACAGATGAACTCGGATCAAAGCTTGCAAAGCAGCAGAAATGAACAGGTTTTCGTCGCAAGATTTACCTTTGGAACTCAAACATATCTAAATATTAGTAACAAAACAAAATGGTGAACAATTAACACTTAATCATTTATACAAATAGTGTGAATAAAATAAATAGAAAAGGGAAGGGTAATCCCGAGAAAGAAGCCTCCCCACCCAACAAAACAAAGCTTTATTTGGTGTGATAGGTTCAAAAGCCTTTTTTAAGGTCGACAATAAAAACTCATTAAGACATTGTGGCCACTACATAAAGTACGCCGATATTCACTATAAATCATTGAATAAGGCGAGCGCCGAAGGCGCGAGCGAAGTTTTCAGATATTTTATTCCGGATTGTTTCCAGCATCGATTTCTGGAACAATTCATCATACCGCTCTGAATGCCGATAAAACGCTAAAAAAACGTAAGTGAATGAAAAAACGTAGGAAAAACGTAGGTTTTCTGAAACGACGAAAAAAACGTGAATCACGTTTAAAAACGCTATGTCTGGCAACACTGAGTATTGCAATGTCAAGCATGTCATATATCGATATTGCAGTTCAAAACGAATAAATTGTGAAAATGTATGGGGGGTGAAGAATTGATCTCGAATCTTCACCGGGGTAGGGGTGAAAATTTGATAGGGGGGGTGAATATTCGATGGGCAAAAATCTATCATATTTACACCCCCCGGTGAAAATTTGATATCAAATATTCACCGGGGGGTGAGGTATCGGTGGGGGTGAAAATTCGATGCTACACCGGCATTAAAATCTAATCTCATCTGCACACCTTGTTCAGTGTATGGTTTCATTTTCCGTTATTTATCTTAGTTTACCAAGAATTACAGTGTATTGAAATGTACCACATGTCGCAATTTACACCGTGGCCATGGCGTCCTAAATGTCCTTGAGACCTTTGTGTCGCTGGCGTATTTGTCGGGGATTCCATTCAGTAAGGTATTGTATTAGATTAGAGGACAGAATGTTGGTTGGCGTTAGAGCCTTACCGTGCTGAGCACGCGGCAGGCCTCGCAGCTCGTGATGCGCACGTACACATAGCGCGTGTGCGCATTGCTCGGGGTACCGTTCTGCCCGATAAACAGGTACACGTCAGGTTTTGGGTGGTTCACGGAAAAAAAGAACAAAACAAACAAGATTATTGATCAGAAAATGGCTTTGCAAAAACAAGAAAAGAAAACAAGAATGTCCAGGGACATTGTGACTAGTCGAGATCTTATAAATCAAGTATCAAAAGGTTCGTAGAGTCGCCAAAGGTGGTATTAACATTTCAAAAACTGGTTGCTGAAAAATTTTAAGGCCGGCATTTGACTAATCTCTGGCGGATCCCCCCCCCCCCCCAAAAAAAAAAGTAAATTTCAATGCGGCCTTTACCTTGGACTACTCCTAGACTACAATAATATGAGGGGAAATCACTATTCCGAAAGAAGTTAATCCACGAAACTACATGCAAACGACGGATACCCCCCATCCCCCCCCCCGGGTGTAGGACAACTGACCAGCTACTATGGTGAGCACCAACTATACTGACCACCTGACAAACTACCAGCTACTAAACTGATCACCTAGGGGCTGACAACTGACCACCTATTATAATTTATTAAAAAAAATATCATTTGTTTTTTTTTCTTCACAAAGCAATCTTTATGTTTTATCTTGAGTCGTCGCTGTCAATTACTTTGGAAATAAATCGCTCAATCCAACAATTTGCTCGGGTTTGGAGGCTGTTAGAAATGGCGATCTCATCTGTATGTCTATTAAAATTATATACCAGCAGCTGTATTGCAGAAACCGTATTTTTGTGTGAGCAAAAAGATTACTGACCGAGTAAGTACGACAGATAAGACCGTCATTGGCATTTAAAAAGTGACTTCCCCGGGGATGACCCAGCAAAACATGTTATTTTTATGGGCTGAACAGTAAAAATATAAGTTCTAGGTTTTTGGACAACTAAAATATAACTTGACAGCCCGCCGCAAAACATGGCAGCAAAACAGGCCGCCCTCGGATCTCCGTGTTACCATGTATACATCCACAGTGGTCCGAACGGTATACACATATATGGGTCCTGAACATAACGGCATCGAACATAAGCGCAGCAGACAAAAGAGTCATGGATATAACGGCCTCGTGGACATAACGGCCCCGAATGAAATATTAAACAAAAGGGCCTAAAAGTTTTGTAACTCAGTAATTGCCGGGGCCCTTTGTCCAATATTTCATTCGGGGCCGTTATCTCTCCAGCCGTTTCGTCTGGGGCCATCAAATCCCAAGCGGCCGTTGCAGCCCGGGTCCTTCTGTCACTGATTCGGTCTAAACACCCCGGAAAACCATCTGATTCACTGGCCAGCCAGGAGGCGTTTAGCCGGATGATGAATTCCCCAACAGGTTAGGTGACGAAGGCCCGAGGGAGTCGAACAGCCGGGAGAGAAAGGTCACCGAGACGATCGAGGAATTCTCTCCTAAGGCGGGTCGCCTAAGCTAAGAAACCTGCACCGGCTTCAAGTCCAGAGGAACAGGGACACAAGTCTATAGTTCGCGAGCAGGAACACGAGTTATTTATAGCGCCACCGGTCTGGAACTCCGATAGATGAGGCAAACCTAGGCATTAACAGGATCTTAGGTTATTATCTTTTGTGCAGAGCGATTGTGGGTGTGGGTTGGGTTTGACTGAAATCATGACCCTTAAACGTATTTAAAACGAGCTTCCACATCAATGTACTGTATTCTGCTTTGGAAATCTTAAACCAGAGCTTTAAAAATCTTGTTACAGTTAAATTTATCTGGTTTGAAAGAATTCACAGATTTAGTTTTTATTTTAAACAGAAGAATTAAGAAGACATTTAAGGGATAGGGCTTTGATATTTCTCTGCTAAAACTGGACGTTGTTCTACTGTCCGCCAGTAAATATTTTTCTTTGCACATTTTGTATAAAATGTCGCTGAGATGTTCAGGTGAAGCACCGCAGGATGACGCTGGATACATATCGGGATATGATCATATCCACCACAGTATTTACTTAGGGGTCATCCATAAAATACGCACGCACATAGGGGAGGTGGGTCGGCGGGGTCACGGTCGGTGCGTACGCACTGCGTACAGGGGGAAGGGGGGGGGCTACGTACGCATTTTTGAAACATATCTCAAACCTATTTTTGTGTAATTAAATAATGTAATACATCGATTTACAAACTAAATATTACACTCTTTTTAGTGCAATGGCTGTTTTATTCACATTTTCATGTATGTTGGCATGTACACTTTCAATTGTGTTATTGATTAACTGGCATTATAGTTTTCAAAACAAACTGATAATTTTTTAATATAGCACAACATACTGCGTACGTGCGTACAGGGGGAGGGGGGTCGAGGTGGGGTTCAAAAACTAACAAATTTTTGCGTACGTAACTTTATGGGTATCCCCTTTCAGGACCACGCCTTTTAAACGCGCTTTAGTCTCACTCCTCATAAACCAATTACACTTTAAAGTACAGTTTTATTTTTTAGGTCAAGAGGCAGCTAATCTAAAATTTCACATGCGCCTGTAAAATGTTGACGACACACATTTTCCACACTAACGCGGGTACTTCCATAACGTGGAATGGCCGATCAAATCCACAAAATAGTGGCAAGCTACCAGTATTCTATCCAGTGGTCAGAATAATTCTAAATAAAAAAATTAAACACCCCGCTTCAACCACATGCACCACCCAAAAAATTCCCAACACAGCATATGTCATAAAATATGCTTCGCAACTTTCGTATCTCTGGTTTCAAAAGGTTAAAATTGTGGGCGGGGACCTTCACAACAATACAATGGGTCATGTTTACATACGAGGCTATTTGTGGGTCGAAACCTCTTACTTTTCAGGTTTCGGTAACTAGTCTAAATTAAACATATTCAGCAATTTAAATGCTATAAATACACACAAAACATGCAATTTTTCACATAAAAAGCAGGGAGACAGCGTAGCCACACTTTAGGCTGTTTATAATGACGTGCACCCCTCCCCCTCCTTTATTTCGACTCTCAATGCAAGCCGCTAAAAGGGGTAAATAACATTGTTTTTCACGCCCTGCCCCTCCGGGAGGTACTGTGCCCTAGTAGCCAGGAACAAGCCGTAATCTGAGATTCTAGTCTTAAAGTTATCTTAAATTATCAGATATTTCACACCACTGAGTAGTCTTAAATTAACCACTAATTGATCTTAAATTAAGGGAATGGAATGTGATTTTTCTCAGACTGCTCAATGTGGGATCAGTTCTGAATTTAATCTTAAATTAGAGTCTGGAATTAAGCGATTTGGTTAAGTAAGAAAATGCAATTCTGTTGTATAACGCAGTATGTTTCAGATTTTATTTGTGACCACAAGAGGAACCACGATGTCAAAGGAATTCTGTTTTTTTTAACATGGACCATATTTACTTCATTTTTATGGGGAGGCGTCAGTCAGCTTCCTGGTATCAAAGGTCAGTTTTACAGCACCAACAATAAAACAAGTTTGTCCAAGGACAAAGTCCCAGCTTACGAAAAGCAATAAAACCAATTCTGCATGAGCAAGGGAATTTTCCTGAAAAATTGGGCTTCAAAAGATGAGACGGCAAAGAGCTAGCCCAATAATTAATTTAGCACCGGACCAGAACATAGACCGATAAATGCATACAAAGATTTCTTTCCCAGAAAAATGGGAAACAGATTTTTTGTATCTCTGGTAGACAGGATAGTCTGCCATAGATACCTTCAAACAACGCTCGCATTTCGGACCAGTGCGCATATTTATGTAACTTGCCTTGATGCGCGGTTCTTATTCAGACAAGTGCGCATGTTTATTTAATTTTGCGTAGATGCGCGGTTCCCATTTTGGAACAGTGCACATGTTTATTTAACTTCCGTTGATGTGCGGTTCGCATTTCTGACGAGGGCCCATGTTTTTTTCACCTTTTGTGGATGTGCGGTTCTTATTTCGGATCAGTGCGCACGTTTATTTACCTTGTGTTGATGTGCGGTTCTTATTTCGGATCATTGCGCATGTTTATTTACCTTGTGTTGATGTGCGGTTCTTATTTCGGATCAGTGCGCATGTTTATTTACCTTGTGTTGATGTGCGGTTCTTATTTCATACCAATGCGCATGTTTATTTTACTTGCGTTGATGAGCGGTACGTATTTCGGACAGCCCAAGTTTTCTTAGGTTGCCTTGATACGCGGTTCGCATTTCGGACAAGTTTGCATGTTTATTTAACTTGCGTTGATGCACGGTGCTTATTTTGGACGTGTGAATATGTTTATTTAACTTGCGTTGGTGCGCGTTTGCATTTTGGACCAGTGTGCATGTTTATTTAACTTGCGTTGATGAGCAGTTCGAATTTCGGATCACTACGCATGTTTATTTAGCTTGCGTTAATGCGCGGTTCGAATTTCGGACCAGTGCGCATGTTTATTTAACTTGCGTTGATGCGGAGTGCTTATTTTGGACCAGTGCAAATGTTTATTTAACTTGTGTTGGAGCGTGGTTCGCATTTCTAACTACTGCGCATGTCTATTTAACTTGCGTTGATGCGCGGTTCGAATTTCGGGGAAGTGCGCATGTTTCTTTAACTTGCGTTGATGCGCGGTGCTTATTTTAGACCAGTGCAAATGTTTATTTAACTTACGTTGGCGCGTAGTTCGCATTTCGAACCACTGTGTATGTTTATTTAACGTGCGTCGATGCGCGGTTCTTATTTCAGGCCAATGCGCATATTTCTTTAACTTGAGTTGAGGCGGCTCTTATTCTGGACCAGTGCGCATGTTTATTTAAGTTGCGTTGATGCGCAGTTCTTATTTTGAATAGTGCGCATGTTATTTAAGTTGCGTTAATGGGCAGTTCGCAGTTCGAAATAGTGCGCATGTTTATTTAGCTTGCGTTGATGCAAGGTGCTTATTTTGATCCAGTGTGCTTGCTTATTTAGCTGGTGTTGCTGTGCGGTTCGCATTTCGGACCAGCGCGCATGTTTTTTTTTTAACTTATGTTGATGCGTGGTTCGCATTTTGGACCATTGCGCATATTTATTTAACTTGTGTTGATGATCCGTACTTATTTTGAACCGGTGCAAATGTTTATTTAACTTGCGTTGATACGCGGTGCTTATTTTAGACCAGTGCAAATGTTTATTTAACTTACGTTGGCGCGTAGTTCGTATTTCGAAACACTGCGTATGTATATTTAACGTGCGTCGATGCGTGGTTCTTATTTCAGGCCAATGCGCATATTTCTTTAACTTGAGTTGATGCGCGGTTCTTATTCTGGACCAGTGCGCATGTTTATTTAAGTTGCGTTGATGCGCAGTTCTTATTTTGAATAGTGTGCATGTTATTTAAGTTGCGCTAATGAGCAGTTCGCATTTCGAAATAGTGCGCATGTTTATTTAACTTGCGTTGATGCAAGGTGCTTATTTTGGTCCAGTGTGCTTGCTTATTTAGCTTATGTTGCTGTGGGTATCCCGATAAACGCCTCGCGACATAACGCCTCGCGATAAAACGCCTCGCGACATAAGGCCTCGCGACAAAACGCCTCAAAATGTAAAGTGCGACAAAACGCCTCCCTCGTATAAACTCCCTATTTTCCCCCATTTTCCGTACTTTGACTAAATGACTTGTTTTTTAGCCAGTCTGGCGACTTTCGAGGATTAGATGCCATGCAATACTCCGATATCTCTGACATTCAGTGACTCTGATCGGACTACTCTTTGAATGCAAGACCAGCAAAGGAAGCATTTCTTTGTTTTTGCTCTTCTCCCTTTGTAGAATAAAATATATAACAAGCATCTTGGCGTAGAAAAAAATGAGCAAAAATGTCAGAAAAAATGGAAAAACAGTACGAGCAAAAATTCAGAAACAAGTTCAATGACAAATGTGTAATAGGCGAACAATGAGTGTACGATAAAAAGTAAGAAAAATGGGGGAAAATAGGGAGTTTATACGAGTGAGGCGTTTTGTCGCACTTTACATTTTGAGGCGTTTTGTCGCGAGGCCTTATGTCGCGAGGCGTTTTAACGCGAGGCTATTTATCGCGAGACGTTATGTCGCGAGGCGTTTTGTCGTGGATTCGTTGCTGTGCGGGTCGCATTTCAGACCAGCGCGCATGTTTTTTTTTAACTTATGTTGATGCGTGGTTCGCATTTTGGACCATGTAAGAAAAATGGGGGAAATAGGGAGTTTATACGAGTGAGGCGTTTTGTCGCACTTTACATTTTGAGGCGTTTTGTCGCGAGGCCTTATGTCGCGAGGCGTTTTAACGCGAGGCTATTTATCGCGAGACGTTATGTCGCGAGGCGTTTTGTCGTGGATTCGTTGCTGTGCGGGTCGCATTTCGGACCAGCGCGCATGTTTTTTTAACTTGTGTTGATGCGTGGTTCGCATTTTGGACCATTGCGCATGTTTATTTAACTTGTGTTGATGGTCGGTACTTATTTTGGACCGGTGCAAATGTTTATTTAACTTACGCTTATGTGCGGTTCGCAATTCGGACCAGTGTGCCTGTTTATTTAATTTGCGTTGATATCCGGTTCGCATTTCGGACCAGTATACCTGTTTCTTTAGGTTGCGTTGATGCGCAGTTCGCATTTTGGGACAAGTGAGCAGGTTCATTTAACTTGCGTTGACGCGCGATTTGCGTTTCGGACCAGAACGCATGTTTATTTCAGTCCCGTCGATGCCCGGTTCTTATGTCTATTCAACTTGCGTCGATTCATGGTTCTTCGGACCACTGCGCATGTTTATTTAACTTGCGTTGATGCGCGGTTCTCATTTCAGACCACTGCGCATGTCTATTCAACTTGCGTCGATGCGTGGTTCTTTTTTTCGGACAAGTGCGCATGTTTCTTTAACTTGCGTTGATGTGCGGTGCTTATTTTGGACCGGATCGCATGTTTATTTAACTTCCGTCGATGCGCGGTTCGCATTTCAGGCCACTGCCCATGTTTATTTAACTTGTGTTGATGCGTGGTTCTCATTTCAGAGCAGTGCGCATATTTATTTAACTTGCGTTGATGCGCCGTTCGCATTTCGGACCACTGCGCATGTTTATTTAATTTGCCTCGATGTGCGGTTCGCATTTCGGACCAGTGCGCATGTTTCTTTAGGCTGCGTTGATGCGCGGTTCGCATTTCAGACCACTGCGCATGTCTATTCAACTTACATCGAAGCGTAGTTCTTTTTTTCGGACCAGTGCGCATGTTTATTTAACCTGCGTTGATGCGCGGTGCTTATTTTGGACCAGTTCGCATCTTTATTTATCTTCCGTCGATGCGCAGTTCACATTTCGGACCAATGCGCATGTTTATTTAACTTGCATCGATGCGGAGTACTTAATTTGGACTAATGCGAATGTTTCTTTAACTTGCGTCGATGTGCGGTTGTTAAATCTTACTACTGCGCAAGTTCATTTAACTTGCGTTTGTGCGCTGGAGGAGGAGATTCATTTAATTTTTTTTTCAAAAATTTGGAAAAATATTCAAATGTTTTCCCATTCACTCAAAAAGCACAAGCCGTATGCATGACCCCCTAGAGACGTCTCATATCGAATATAAATGAAATCAGATAAAAACTGTAGGAGGAAATGCATTTTGCATTTTTTTCTTCAAAAATTCTCTCATCGACTGAAAAAGACAGGCCATATTCACGACACCCTAAGCATGCCTCAGCCCCAAAATAAATGATGTTGGATCAAAACACACATTTTCCACACTAACGCGGGTACTTCCATAACGTGGAATGGCCGATCAGATCCACAAAATAGTGGCAAGCTACCAGTATTCTATCCAGTGGTCAGAATAATTCTAAATAAAAAAATTAAACACCCCGCTTCAACCACATGCACCACCCAAAAAATTCCCAACACAGCATATGTCATAAAATATGCTTCGCAACTTTCGTATCTCTGGTTTCAAAAGGTTAAAATTGTGGGCGGGGACCTTCACAACAATACAATGGGTCATGTTTACATACGAGGCTATTTGTGGGTCGAAACCTCTTACTTTTCAGGTTTCGGTAACTAGTCTAAATTAAACATATTCAGCAATTTAAATGCTATAAATACACACAAAACATGCAATTTTTCACATAAAAAGCAGGGAGACAGCGTAGCCACACTTTAGGCTGTTTATAATGACGTGCACCCCTCCCCCTCCTTTATTTCGACTCTCAATGCAAGCCGCTAAAAGGGGTAAATAACATTGTTTTTCACGCCCTGCCCCTCCGGGAGGTACTGTGCCCTAGTAGCCAGGAACAAGCCGTAATCTGAGATTCTAGTCTTAAAGTTATCTTAAATTATCAGATATTTCACACCACTGAGTAGTCTTAAATTAACCACTAATTGATCTTAAATTAAGGGAATGGAATGTGATTTTTCTCAGACTGCTCAATGTGGGATCAGTTCTGAATTTAATCTTAAATTAGAGTCTGGAATTAAGCGATTTGGTTAAGTAAGAAAATGCAATTCTGTTGTATAACGCAGTATGTTTCAGATTTTATTTGTGACCACAAGAGGAACCACGATGTCAAAGGAATTCTGTTTTTTTTTAACATGGACCATATTTACTTCATTTTTATGGGGAGGCGTCAGTCAGCTTCCTGGTATCAAAGGTCAGTTTTACAGCACCAACAATAAAACAAGTTTGTCCAAGGACAAAGTCCCAGCGTACGAAAAGCAATAAAACCAATTCTGCATGAGCAAGGGAATTTTCCTGAAAAATTGGGCTTCAAAAGATGAGACGGCAAAGAGCTAGCCCAATAATTAATTTAGCACCGGACCAGAACATAGACCGATAAATGCATACAAAGATTTCTTTC
This sequence comes from Protula sp. h YS-2021, assembly GCA_949752745.1. Lineage (NCBI taxonomy): Eukaryota > Metazoa > Annelida > Polychaeta > Sabellida > Serpulidae > Protula > Protula sp. h YS-2021. Next base: position 57,972,301 of record OX457025.1, read on the forward strand.
CCAGAAAAATGGGAAACAGATTTTTTGTATCTCTGGTAGACAGGATAGTCTGCCATAGATACCTTCAAACAACGCTCGCATTTCGGACCAGTGCGCATATTTATGTAACTTGCCTTGATGCGCGGTTCTTATTCAGACAAGTGCGCATGTTTATTTAATTTTGCGTAGATGCGCGGTTCCCATTTTGGAACAGTGCACATGTTTATTTAACTTCCGTTGATGTGCGGTTCGAATTTCTGACGAGGGCCCATGTTTTTTTCACCTTTTGTGGATGTGCGGTTCTTATTTCGGATCAGTGCGCACGTTTATTTACCTTGTGTTGATGTGCGGTTCTTATTTCGGATCATTGCGCATGTTTATTTACCTTGTGTTGATGTACGGTTCTTATTTCGGATCAGTGCGCATGTTTATTTACCTTGTGTTGATGTGCGGTTCTTATTCCATACCAATGCGCATGTTTATTTTACTTGCGTTGATGAGCGGTACGTATTTCGGACAGCCCAAGTTTTCTTAGGTTGCCTTGATACGCGGTTCGCATTTCGGACAAGTTTGCATGTTTATTTAACTTGCGTTGATGCACGGTGCTTATTTTGGACGTGTGAATATGTTTATTTAACTTGCGTTGGTGCGCGTTTGCATTTTGGACCAGTGTGCATGTTTATTTAACTTGCGTTGATGAGCAGTTCGAATTTCGGATCACTACGCATGTTTATTTAACTTGCGTTAATGCGCGGTTCGAATTTCGGACCAGTGCGCATATTTATTTAACTTGCGTTGATGCGCCGTTCGCATTTCGGACCACTGCGCATGTTTATTTAATTTGCCTCGACGTGCGGTTCGCATTTCGGACCAGTGTGCATGTTTCTTTAGGCTGCGTTGATGCGCGGTTCGCATTTCAGACCACTGCGCATGTCTATTCAACTTACATCGAAGCGTAGTTCTTTTTTTCGGACCAGTGCGCATGTTTATTTAACCTGCGTTGATGCGCGGTGCTTATTTTGGACCAGTTCGCATCTTTATTTATCTTCCGTCGATGCGCAGTTCACATTTCGGACCAATGCGCATGTTTATTTAACTTGCATCGATGCGGAGTACTTAATTTGGACTAATGCGAATGTTTCTTTAACTTGCGTCGATGTGCGGTTGTTAAATCTTACTACTGCGCAAGTTCATTTAACTTGCGTTTGTGCGCTGGAGGAGGAGATTCATTTAATTTTTTTTTCAAAAATTTGGAAAAATATTCAAATGTTTTCCCATTCACTCAAAAAGCACAAGCCGTATGCATGACCCCCTAGAGACGTCTCATATCGAATATAAATGAAATCAGATAGAAACTGTGGGAGGAAATGCATTTTGCATTTTTTTCTTCAAAAATTCTCTCATCGACTGAAAAAGACAGGCCATATTCACGACACCCTAAGCATGCCTCAGCCCCAAAATAAATGATGTTGGATCAAAACTGCCGGAGACAATGCATTTGGAGGTATTTTCATCAAAAATTCCCCCCGAAATCAAAAATTCCCAAGTCGAGTCAAATAGCACAAGCCGTATGCGAGACCTACCTAAGGATGCCTCATAGCAAAAATAAATGAAATCGGATAAAAATTGTAGGAGGAAATGCATTTTGAAGTTTTTCTTCAAAAATTCCCAAAAAATACAGAAATTGTCGGATCGACTAAAAAGCGCAAGTCGTATTCTCAACCCCTTAGGGATGCCTCAAACCCAAGAAAAAAAAAGAAAGAAAGAAATCGGTTCAAAATTGTAGGGGGAAATGCATTTTGAAGTTTTTTTCTTCAAAAACTCCCTAAAAATACAAAAATTGCCCGACTGACTAAAAAGCACAAGCCGTATGCACACACCTCAACCCCCCCCCCCCCAAAAAAAGGTTCAAAACTGTAGGGGGAAATGCATTTTGAAGTTTTTTTTTTCTTCAAAAACTCCCTAAAAATACAAAAATTGCCCGATCGACTAAAAAGCACAAGCCGTATGCACTCACACCAAAAATAAATGACATCGAATCAAAATTATAGGGGTAGATGCATTTTGAATTATTTTCAAAATTTTTGCTTAAAAAATTCCCAAAAAATATAAACTAAAAAAGCATAAGCCGTATGCACGACCCTTTAGGGGTGCCTCATACCAAAAATAAATGACATCGGGTCAAAAATGTAAGAGGAGATACATTTCAAAATTTCTTTAAAAAATCCCCAAAAATTCAAAAATCACCCGATCGACTAAAAAAGCACAAGCCGTATGCATGACCGCTTGGGAAATCCTCACACCAAAAGTAAATGACATCGAATCAAAATTGTAGGAGTAGATGCATTTTTTTTTCTAAATTTTTGCTTTAAAAAATCCCCAAAAATACAAAAATTGTCCGATCAACTAAAAAAGCACAAGCCGTATGCAAGACCCTTTAGGGGTGCCTCATACCAAAAATAAATGACATCGGGTCAAAAATGTAGGAGGAGATACATTTTTAATTTTTTTCTTTAAAAATTCGCCAAAAATTCAAAAATCACCCGATCGACTAGAAAAGCACAAGCCGTATGCACGACCCCTTAGGAATGCCTCACACCAAAAATAAATGACATCCGATCAAAATTGTAGGAGGAGATGCATTTTGAAACAAAGTTTACAGCGAACTAACTAACTAACTAACTAACTAACGGACGCCATCCGCAGACCGATAGGAATACCCCAGCTTACGTGTAACGTAAGCTGGGCTAAAAATATAGATATTAATTTCGAATATGATTAGGAAAGTCCGAAGATAATTTAAAATTCCATGACAAATCAATACAAGTATAAAAAAAACCGTAAAAGCTTTCCAGACATAGATTTAGCTTTCTACCTGGTAAGGGAATTTAAATGAGACTATTGTCTGTAGTTCGGACTTTACAATGTACTCCGTTCGATCACTGCGTGGCTTAATGGTCTGTCAATGCATTATAATATGCCCAAACTCTAAGACCTGTAGTCTGTATATAATTTATGCTATAAATCATTGTGATACACTGATTGCACCTGAGACTGACTGAGCACTCGGTTGACTTATCGGCAGTTGATGCTACCAGCCGTCTGGATTGCAACAGTCTTACATGCTTAATACGGAAAAAAGTGGGTCACCTTCGGTGTTGACGTTGGCGCGCGCCTCCAAGGCGAATTGCTCGATGGCTGGCTCGAAGGTGTTGTGGAAGTCAAAGATCTTCACTTGTTCTTGGGCGTCCTCATGGCGATTGATCTTCATCCATTTCTCATTGTCAAAATGAGTTGCAAAATACACAGACGTTCTGTTAGAAAAACCCATATTAAATATAGTAACAGGTAAACCGCGCACATATACAGGAAAATTGTCATCTTAACTTCATTTCGTGATATGCAATAAGTAAATAAAAGATATTTATGGCGGCAGATAGGCGTGTTTAGTGGCGTGACAACGAGCAGTTAAGATTGGCTGACTTGTTTTACAAACACGTACTACCAGCTACTGGCTAACTTGTACCCAATCGGGCTATGAGCCACTAGGTGACGTGTTATACCAGAGCGGGATATCAGTTACCGAATGGCTTGTACCCAAGCGGACTGCTTGTCACTGGCTGACTTGCTTTACCCAGCCGGAGTATCAGCCACTGGCTGACTTGTTCCACTAACTATCAGCCGTTATCGATATTTTTGCATGTCGTATCCATTATTGGAATTTTTAAAACTGTTTTCGCCCGAAAATGCCATGCCTCAAGTTTCTCCGCACACAAAGAATGCTTTTTTCCCGTTTTTACAGTAAAACACCTTAACAGCCCGGCTGAAATCATCTCGGCCCGAATTAACTAGCTAATAAGCCCTCCCCTCCCTACCCCCACCAATTTCATGCCGGCCACCCTGGGCCGGGAACGGTGAGATTTATGCTGAGCCTGCTCTAGTTACAACGGTCATTGATTGGCTGGCTGGCGGTTTTCACATTCACACGGTAAATTATACTCTCCAGCTTTTATTCAAGCAGGAGGTAATATTGATGTAGAGCCATTTTATAGGACCTACTTGCACAGGCGCTTCGCGTAGATATCGCCCTTTTTGGACTCGATGATGACCCCACGCCCAGTATTTTGCAACAAGTTATCCACTTCACGATCGAGTATATCGTTGCCAGTTGTCTCCCATGACTTTCCGTTCTGCCTTTTGGTCATAAACCTGAAACGTAGAGCATAACTGACACACTCGAACCCTGTACGCAGATTGCAATATCTAACTTCTGAGTTCAGTTAAAAAGATACTTTACAAGAATTCAAATATCATTACATGCAGGGTGCCCAGCCTTAAACCTTTTTTAAATTCCCTGCTTTTCCCTAATTTTTTCGATTTTCTATTGTTATTATACATACTATATATGCAATGTTTAATGCTCAGTACATTCAGAAGCAGTACACATGTATTGTTCCTACGCCGAAAACATTGTCATTGCAAAATTCAGATAAAAAATAAAATAAGATGATTAATAACAGTTTTGTTCAGCATCACTAATCCTTGATCCCTGACTGACAAAAAGCAAATTCCCTAATTTTCCCTGATTTCCCAAATATTTGATAAATTCCCTGATTTTTTTCCAGATTTATTATTATCTTGAAAAAAAGTCCCTGATTTTGTCCTGATTTCGCTGATTGGTGGACATCCTGCATCAGGAAGTTCAAAAAAGTTTTAAGCGTACAATAAAGCAAATCTGGGCGAAACTACGTAGTATGTAGTTTTCTTCAATTCGAAACGTAAAAATGCTGCGTGAATGCAAAGCCACATTTTTTTATTTAAACAGAAAACTACTAGATGGATATTTCTACACTCAATCTAACATTCCCTATCAAATTAAAAAAAAAAACGATTTAAAAATATTTTAAAACTGGGGTTCTTTTTCTAACAGTTGCTATTTCCTGCTACATAAGTACTGTCAATAACCAAATTAACCCATTCGTCAAAATTTTAGGTAAAAATAGATTCGTTTTCCATTTTTGGCGTTTCCTTTCGTCGGCAGGTTCAGTTGCGTAATATTTACTGTTTATTTCAATGGTGCTCTGGCCTACCTTCGCTTTGATAACATTCAAGCCTACGTCATCCAGAATTTGCCCTTGCTGTTCTGTGAACGGCCGATAAGCTATGATACATCCGGCAGGATCTGTCACGTGATGAGACATGATCTGCCGGCCTTTGTAAAGACTGTCACCATCAACGCGCACTCATCTACACAAATGACAAGTGATCACCGGTAAGTATACGGTAATGCATGGAATGAGTACAGGACAACTCCCACCTGCCAACTGCCACCCGACCAACTCCAAACCACCAATTTCCACCCGTGCCAACTCCCACCCGAGCCCATTACCACCCGTTTTGAAATGTAAATGTGCACGAAATTGTTACAGCTTTGAATTTTCAATTTTCGATTGAAGTCGTGTGAACTTGCATTAGATGTAATTTGTTTCTTTTGAGGCACAATGATCAATCACGTACTTCTGCCTATTAAGCTTTATCCGTATTATACTGGGTTGAATTCAACTGCAATCACGGTTCACATACCAGTTGTCTGATGTATTACTAGAAACAATTGGTTTTCGACTTTGTTGTATGATGGATTTATATTAAGAACGTGCAAATTGCTATTAGCCCTCGACAACGGGGTGTGATGGAGAAGAGAAAGATCATACGAATTGCAATGGACTATCGACTTTAGTGTGTGACGGATTACCGAAATACTGTATAATACTCAATTATCCATCGACTCCGGTGTGTGATGGATTACAGCCTGGAGTAGATGGATTTGTCCGCAGTCCATACATATAGTTTTATGTTCAATGTAATGGGTGGGAATTGGATTGTGAGAACCAACCTCGTTGCGACATAATTCAACGTATGACGTCATTTAAAAGTACGAAAGCATTTACTCGCCACACAGTAAGTATATAGGAACTGTGCAGGCGTTTTTTTCGCGGTGTTTTCTTTTCTTGACTGTGTTGCGTCATTTTGTTGTTGCCTAATGACCTTAGGACCAATGCCATGGCCAATGTACTAAGTAAAAACCGATATTTTTAAAGACATACATTACGCAATGTCATTTGAGCCTCTGCCAATAAAGCCGCTTACGTCAGGAGTGTCTGGTGCATTTACAATTTGCATTGCATGCAAACGGCAGTTTCGCTGGGTGTAGTAAAATACTTATGCTTTATAAGGGCGTGGGTGTAAAATATAACCAGTTAAATTACATACATTTAATGTGCACATATTTTTTTTGTAAACTGGGTTACGCGCAATTCATGTATTTTCTTTCGAAAAACGCTGAATAATGCTACACTTTTTGAATGGCCTGAGCATAAGTGTTACAAGGTCTTAGCTAAAACTGAATTAAACCTGATACACACAGTGTAGGGATAAGGTGTGGTGGGGCAAAGGGGGTGCTGTTTAAAAAACCAGCGGCAAAGCCAGGCTCTCTTGTCTGCAAAGGTTTCCAACTCTAAAAAACTATTTCTTTCAAGATTTGCGTGTTTGTAACTTGAAGGAAATTAAACCAAAACCCCACTTAAAATTTTAAAAAGCTTCTGCAAAGGGATAAAATTATTAATAATTATTAAGAGTAAGACCAAGTGTCTAATATTTCACTTTGCAAAACAAGCTCTCGTTTGTTATTTATATTTAGCGAAACCTTCGTAGCCTTGAACTTAATACTGTCTTTATGTTGTCTCAGGTGTCGACAAACAGATCATTTGCAGCAGTTAAAAACCATTAAGATTATTATAAACTTAATTGCAAGACTTCTTCATTAATTACTGGCATGCCTTGCTCGGGTATAACTAACCAGTCAGCAACGGCCTGTTATAACAACTGTCCGAGTATTCACAAAACTCCTAGAAGCGAAAATAGACTGATCTGGCTGTTTCACGCAGATAATTTTTAGTTAGATTTTTGTTTGTTATATAGCTTAGATTTATTCATTGACTTTCAGATTTTCTGGTTGCTAACGGAGCAGTTAACGGAATCAGTTAACTGCGCAGCTAACTTTTGCGAATACAACCAATGGCAGTAGTTACAAAAATTCGATTAGATATATTGAACTCTCCAAGTTCCCTGCTGTAATAGTCTTGTGTGTGCTTACTGCGCAGTTCTTAGGGTTGCCCAGTTTTATCTGTTTCCCGGAATACGGCGATTTTGTTATTTTTTCTGCGGTTCGGTTTTCATTTAAAAAAACCCAGTGCTTTTAACCGTTTTTAACCTATAAATATCATGCTGGCTGTTCATTTTCACAGTCATTATACCATAATATGAAATGTCCCCTGACGCACATGCTGGGACATTTTACACACCATTTCCTTTATAATAATGAGTACACATATGGTGTTGTTAAAGAGTCAACACCTGGCAATTGAAATTATCCATTATTAACTTCTTGCACGTTCAACAAAATCTGCATAATCTGTATAACAATGTACAATTATTGCGTAGTCATTACATTTATGGGTATGGGTAATAAAACCGATTTATAACCGGTTTTTTTCAGGCCGATGTGCGAGCCTAGCCATTCTTATCCCGGGTCCTGCATGCACACACTCCCTGTCCGGCCAGAGACGTACCACGTGTCCGCTCAATTTATTAACTATTTCATGCCAAGAAAAAAATCTTTCACTTACAACAGAGCAAAGTTTAGCGCTTTCACAACAAAGATGTAACGTATTTATCTCGAAATAAAGACACGACATTTTCCCCTTTACAACTATGTGAACTTAGTGTGATAGCGTCGCCTTACCCAGCGTACGAGGACAAGGGTGCCCTATGTCGATGTCAGCGTGGCAGCGAGTCGCCTGGAGAGGGTACTGGTGAAGCACCGGGGGTGGGGCACTTCCGGCTTTTCTCATGTCCAACCCGGCCATCTCCTGAGTGACTGCCACCGCGGGAGTCCTTCGGGAGGGAGCTGCTCCTGTTTTGGACTGCACACTGGCGGGCTGAAAGGCAGTGCGGGGCTCTGCGCTTGTGTGGCGGCAGGGAATAAATGCGGGGGACTCGAGGCCGGTGGCGTCACGCCAAGTGGTGGCGGCGGACTTGTCGTCGGTAGGGCGGTGAGAACACCGGTATCCGGTTTTGGTGACGGGGGAGTGAATGGATGTACAACCGGACACGGTGCCGGAGGACTAGACGCATCAGAGTATGTCGGACTAGCTGCCGTAGTCAGATAAACAGGCTGGCAGTGGATGTTTGACTCGCTGTAATTAGTCAAGTGCTGGGGGTCTGTCACAGCAGCACACAACGCAGAAGCTCCAACAAGTTTCGCGTTATGATCCGCCATACCGGACTCGGCAATATTCACCAAATGTTCATGGAACATCACAGCTGGATGGATGGTGTGCCATTCGGTACAGGACATCAGCATGGCAGAGTGGGGGCACCGAGGCGTCGGATACTTCTTGTTTGATCTGAGGTTCCAGGAATACTGGCTGACCTTGATACGGGGCTCCTTTCAATACGGCAGGCACACTGCCATCTGTAATAAAATAACATGATGCGGTGATGGCCAAGCTCTTAAATTCTAAAACAACCGAACAGGCAGCAAAAACAACTGGTAGTTCTAAAGTTACAATTAATATAACGAAAGGTAACAATGATACATATGAAACACTGGAATGGAATCTAGCAAAAACGCTAAGGACATATTTTGATCTTCTGGCATAAGTTCTTGCACCACTGTCTTCTAAACACGCAAAGGTAATATACACCATTTCAGCAGAACCACTGAAAACTCCGTATTATTTAACACAAGATTTCTGAAGCCAATAAGAAACCAGATATTTTCAACTAGGCTATTCCGGAATAGACTACCGATAATTCAAATGCCACAGAAATAAAAAATGTTTCATTTTTCTTACACCAAAGGGTGAAAATAAGTTGAATAATTCGAATTCTTATCTTTTGGCGAAAGGAACGAATATTGAAAATGGAATTTACATTTGGCTGTTTCTGAAAATGTCGGTAGTTCAGTATTGAAATACCTTTTGAAATTATAATTTTAAAAAATTCATTTGTAATTTAAATTTTTATTCATAGTTTTCCATTTATGAGGCAAGATAAATTGATGAACAAGTTCCGATTTCTGTGAAATTCGATTTGTCGGTAGTCTATTCCAGAATAGCCTACCAATAAATATCTGGTTTCTTATTTGCTTCAGAATTCTTATTTTAAATAATACAGTGTTTGAACACAAACACACTTCTTTAACCACTGGCCTTATAGAAGGCGAATTCATCTAAGGGTCACTTTCCAGCTCGATTTTAGGACTTAACGTAATTTTTCAATAATTTCTTTTATGCTTAAAATTTTGAATTTTGGTCTAAATATACGTGTATTCTGGTACTCTGAACTGGCAAAATGACTTCCATTCCGATTTACTTTCCCGTGAATAGGCTACATTAATTATCCACATCTATGCATATCTATATTCCGCCGAAAGGCCCGTTTTGGCTATATGATGGGTGGAAGTGGGGATCTCTCATCAGTTTCGATGAATGAGCTTCAGGCAACACCAGTCTTGTGGACACAGTAATGTGACGACAGGCCTATTCTGGATGCACACATCTTCCCGCACGTCTGGCACTTTTAACTGTCTGCCGTTGCAATAAGCTCGGAGAGCCCTTCCCCCGTCTACGCTTCTCTGCTAGATCATCTATTCGGCTCTGCTCGAAGTCTCCATAAACCCCCGGAACTGGGCCTCAAGTTCTTTGTCCTTTGTGTCTATGCAGCAAGACCTCCGATTGACTTTGGGCGTGTCTTTGTATCGCAGATACGAACGGCCATTAAGATGACATCATCTTTCATCTCACAGAATAAAGTTTTAGGAATATCAGAGTTGTCCATGCCAAAACGTGTCCCACCCAGCACAGATGACTACGAATGAGTGTCATTTCTATACCTTCTCTGCCACTTCGGCGTAAGACTTCGGTGTCTGGTAGTTTATGTTGCCACTTGATACACTCTGCACAGAGACATCTGAAACTGTGCACCCCTTGACAAAATGCAACATGAATGTGTGTTACCTTCACATCACCTCCCACCCCCCCCCCCCCACCCCTCCGCTCTTAGGCGCGGTATATAAACTCAGTAAATTTCATTGCAACTGGAGAAAAACTGATCTGCAACTTTGTCATGTACGGGTTTATCCCTAGATTTACTGTCGCCCTCTTTTGGACCTGTTTGCAAACTGAGGAGTGCTAGATTTGTCAGATATTAACACCGCTGCTTGGTCCAAATCGGTTGTAGGACATAATGGCAACGGACATAATGGATAAAAAAGCGGATAAAATGGCAGTCGAACAAAATGGCAAAGGACATAATGGCAAGCGGATAAAATCCGCTTTTAAACATTGCCATTTTGTCCGTCTGCCATTTCATCCGCTTACCATTACGTCCGTTGCCATTTTGTTCGTTGCCATTTTGTCCGTACGAGTCCAAATCAACTACCCCAGCCGCCACAGCAGGGTGCAACGCTACTTCGTTTGGCCCAGACACTGCAAGGAAGCGAATTTACTGGACCTGTTTGAGTCCACTTTGTTTGTATGTCCGCTGTAGGAAGTGTTTCCTGGTTTTGATCTTCATAAACCCCATCAGCAAATCTGGGGATTCGGTTTTTATGTCCGCTGTAGGAAGTGTTTCCTGGTTTTGATCTTCATAAACCCCATCAGCAAATCTGTGGATTCGGTTTTTATGTCCGCTGTAGGAAATATTTCCTGGTTTTGATCTTCATAAACCCCATCAGCAAATCTGGGGATTCGGTTGTGGGCGTATTTTCCTCTGCGGCGGCACCTGATTGAGCTAACCGATTATTATAAATCTGGACGTCGCCGACAAGGAGGTCGGGCGTGATAGTCCTATTTAGCGTGCAATGCCTGCTATTTCCATTGAAGTATCTTGAATAAGATGCACAGTTAATATATACACAAATAAATATAGGCATTTATTATATTTTCACACCTACTCAACAGAGGTAAACAGAAGGTAAACTAAAAATAACGTTGCAAAATGCTCAACTTTCGGGAAGCCCTTCCAACTAATTGTTGAACATATAGAGATGTCTGTTTAAAATAAAAATTTGAAATTTTGCCTCCTCGTAGGCGAAATTGGTTCTCGTTCTTTGTTACTTTATAATCGTCTTACCTGAGGACCGGCTGTCACCATCACTGCAGTCCATTTCTTCTTCTGTGAAGTAATTCTTTGTGTCGAAAGATGACATTCCCTCTGTCGCATCACAAAGGGAGCTGGAGCTTAAACCATCGAGATCTGAGGGGATGTCATACACGGGTTTTCCCTGTACCATCGGAACGCCTCTGCCTGGAATACTCGGTACTGATCCCCTGCCTGTTTTAGCAAAGTAGTTCTCGCTCACTCTAGAACTGAATATCGACATTATGTTATAAATAAAACCTAGTTCATGTTTCCAATTAAGTGCTACGTGACAATTGACGTGTTAAGACCCGTTCTCACATGCGAAACCCATCCTGTAGGCCAGGCTTGATATATTTGGTGCCGAATATTAAAAAAAAGGACAACCAACAAATTGGAAAACCTTTTGTCGGAAGCAAAGAACAGAATGATAACGATTCAATTGATTTCTGGTGGCACTAATGGTAGTGCTATGAATTTTGCAAAACACCCGTATCTCGACAACTTATCTTGCGACAATTGATCTAACGACATTTGGCATAGCGATAATTGATCAACTGATTCTCATTTTTATTATGTTGACTTGATTAAGCACCAAACTGATATACTGGTAGATTCTTGCTTAACTTTTCTTTGTTTTTCTCTGTTTTAAAATCTCCAAAACAGAACACGAGCAATTTCAAAGCACCCTTCAAGAAGTTTAAAGCTACATTACTACGGAGGTTATTACAAAGCAATCCACATATAGCTACTTCATATTGTTTGGCACAAAGAACAATTCCCCCTGCTGAAGCCAAGACCTGCCAAAACGATCCGTATTGTAGGGTTGGTGATCCCTGGACTTACATGTCACTTCGTAGTTATTCTACGACCCCTCCATTAGGGCTGTGTTCCAATGCCGGCTCTTTTCGTCGGGCCGGGTCAAGCTGAATTTCGGGCCATCTCGGGCCGAACCGGCCTTTTTCATCATACATTTATATTTGTACTTGATAGATACCGTTCAATTTTACTCAGTTCAAATATATCTGTACATATTGACGATGCTGCAGAACAATTGATTTTCAGTATTGATTTATATGTTTTTGTGAAATGTAGCTATTTAGTTTTGTTCATATTTGAATAAAAAGCACACAGGACATCGCACAGTATTCACTTATACGAGTGTATATATGTATACATATATATATATATATATATATATATATATATATATATATATATATATACCTCGCCCTATATATATATCGGACAATGAACAATATATATATATATATATATATATATATATATATATATATATATATATATATATATATATATATATATATATATGTTACAGCGGATCTGTCAAATCAGCGACTTTACAAAGCCGCTGAAAATTTCAGCGGCTTTGTAAAGTCGCTGGTTCACTTGGCGGCTTTGCAAAGTCGCTAAAAATCTCAGCGGCTTTGTAAAGCCGCTGGTTTTAGAGCTCGAAAATTTGACAATTCCGCTGAAATGATTAAGTAGATAGGGCATAGGAATATGTCTATGAAATAGGTTATTTACACACCATTTTCTGATCGTTTTACCAAGATTAACAATAAATGAAAGTATGAGAGAAATTATTCATTCTTTTAATAGATGACAAATACTAATACATGTCATTCACACACCATTTTACGGTTATTTCGACAAGATTAGAAACTGTTTGTAATTGTATTAAATTGTTCGTTCTTTTAAGAGACAGTACATAGGGACACAGGGCTGTCTTTATTTCACAATCACAGGATATCAGCGAAGTCATAATTGCAATTTTACTATAATACAGATTGCAGTTATGTTTTAAGCAAACTGAATAGCCTGACATGAAGACTCCGGACAGAGTAAATATATCTTTTCAACTCCGGGTAATAGTAATTGTATTTTTATCACCCAACAACTTCCCAGTTATGAGAATTAACAAATTGGATAATGATTTCAACAAATCAAATAAGTAAGTCCGGAGCGATGTTCTATAAAAAGGCATGAAATCTACAGGGTAGCCACCGACCCTGGAAATCAGGGGAAAAATGAATCGACATTTTCCAGTCAGGGAAAACTCAGGGAATTTGGTAATTCCGGCAAATGTCAGGGAAAACTCAGGGAATTTAATTTTTTGGAAAATTCCAGGTTTTCCAGGGTATTTCCACGTAAATTTTTCTTTCACAAACTTGGATAGATTTAGTAAGAATTTGTTGAACGTTGTATTTTTCTAATCGCTTCAGAGAAATAGTGGGATACGTAGTCGGTTTTTGTTTTTTAACCAAAACATGTAAGTGTTGGAATTCTGAAAACCTCTGGAAAACTGAAAAATATCTGGAAAACTCAGGGAAAACAGGGAATTTCATTTCGGATTACAGGTGGCCATCCTGAATCTACAACATCAAAAAACACAACATCAATATCACTTGCTTCGGAAATACGATCTGTTACTTTGTGGTGAAGTGCAGAAAGTGATCAGAAAAAAACTAGATTCGGAAGAACCCACTTTATATTATATAAAATTTGCATGACACCATGAAGCGAGCCCAAAATTAAATTCACATTTTAATGATAAGTTACAAATAGTGAATGATATGATATGAATTGACTGTCAAGTTTATGCACTGCGTTCAATAATAAATGTGGAAAACAAAGTCCTTTAGTTGTACCTTTAAAACTAGCATCTTATTCTATAATTCCAGCCACAGTAAGAGCAATATTCCCCATGCTCTTTCTACTTTGCCATTTCAGCGGAATTGTCAAATTTTCGAGCTCTAAAACCAGCGGCTTTACAAAGCCGCTGAAAATTCCAGCGGCTTTGTAAAGTCGCTGATTTGACAGATCTGCTGTAACATATATATATATATATATATATATATATATATATAGGACTATGTATGTGTACATAGAATACTATATCTATCTTTTTACTTTTCGTGGCCCGGCCCGGCCCAACCCAAAGGCCCTCGGAACACACCCCTACCCTTTTTATGCCCATCGGCTGTCTTATCTGTCACAGCTACTGGTTCGTAAATCCTTGGGTTTTACAGAATTTAGATCAATCGTCCAAATTGTCCTGCCCATTCAGATAAGCTATCGCTAGACGATTTGTCGCAAGATCAGTTGTCCCTAGATCAACTGTCGTCAGATCAACTCGTGCATTCTAAACACCCACCACCACCAAGCAGTGTGATTAGGCACCTTATTTCGAGCTGCCGCTGAATTCCACCTGCGAGCACTCTCACTTCATACCCCCCATGTAGTACACACAAATATCGACGGTAAATATCTGAAAATGTGAACTTACTGGCGAGAGAAGAGTCAGAAGAAGAGTAGCTAGCAACGTGTCGTTGCACGTTCCCGTCTTCCGACTGCATCTATGAAACAAAAGCATTTGCGTTCAAGTGTGTTTGCTGTAACCTGTACAATTCTATAATGTCAGGGCTAAGCGAAAGTGGGGGTCCAAGTTTCACGGGTGTAGGACAAAATACCACCGGACATAATACCACCGGACATAACACCACCAAGGATATGAAAACTAGGACACAATACCACCACAATCTTCTATTGCTTTCTCTGATCACCGGAGCTATTTATAACTGATTGTAACTAAAACAGACGTAAAATTACATTCACTGAGGACATTCTATTTTACTGTAACTGTTCTTTTTTGTAGATCCTAGTTAGTTTATCGTCGTGGTTTATTGCTGTTGATATTGGTTTAAATTCTACTCATTTTAGTGCCCTATTTAGTCTCGCGTTCTGGCAGTCCCTTATCAATAATGACATAACGGAGTATTTGCTCTTATTCTCTGCGACCTACTGCATCTGATTTTTACAATCCCTAAGCCGTCTCCGTTTCGCGTCTTATTTGAGCTTCTTCCATGACTGGACGCCACCTAGTCTGCGATGTTACGCTGTATAATAATAAGATATCATTGGTGGTATTTTGTCCTAGTTTTCATTTCCTTGGTGGTATTATGTCCGGTGGTATTTTGTCCGGTTCCCAAGTTTCACATATACACACACATACACAAACACATGGTATGTATCTGTTACAGCGGATCTGTAGAATCAGCGAATCTATAGATCCGCTGAAAATTTTAGCGGATCTAACACATCCGCGGATTTTGGGCCGAGAAAATTCTACAGATCCGCTGAAATGATTGACGAAGATAAAGTACTGTTGATATTGAGTATTATCATAAAAGACATTTTTTCATTGAAATGCCATCTGAAGTACATTGATTGCACTTCAATGCTTGTGTTACTTTCCATGATTACCGAAAACGACGTAAAATTAAATGTGGAACTTTCATTGAGGCAAGCAGTTCAGTTTGTGAAGTGTAATTGTGCTGGTAGTAAACGGTGTCAAACAAACAGATGTAAGTGTTTCAAAGATAAGGTAAAATGTAACTCGAGATTTCACTCTGGCCAGCGTGTACAAACAAGATGTAACCCTCCTCAATTGCAATTGGAGCTTCATTATTGATGAATAAGTTTGTTCAGAGTCGCTGATTATAAGAGTAAATTTTGCTTTTAAATCATGATCACAAGCACTAGTGCTTCTATGATCAGCTTCCTTAATTATATATATATAACGTGTGTGTGAGTGTGAGTGTGCGTATGTGTAACTAAACGAAGTCTGAAACTGTTTAGTTTTACAAGCCATCTTCCTGCTGGTCATATAAGCAATGCCTAACAATGTATTGCACACTACTAACAATGTTTAATGCAGTGTCAATAAATATTTTTTCTGCAATTCTGAATTATTAAACAGACTACCGGTAACTATAGACGCCACGAGGAGTACGTCTATCCCCCGTGGGGGATATGGTGTGTGTAAGGCTGTTGCGTGTTGACAACGCAAAATTTAAAAGTGGAAGGATAGGTAGACGTAGTGTTTAACATTTAAACGAATCAATCCATTAACCAGTAGGCGCGTGAGACTGTCGTAGGTGCGCTAAGTACGGCGCCAATTTTCAAAAGTCCGCCATTTTGTCAATTTTTGCCCAATCCGGAAAATTCTTGGTCACTGCACTGCGGAAGGGTCCAGAGAAGCCGTGTACAAAATATGAAACGAATCTGTCTATTAATGTGGCCTGTAGACGCGTGAGACTGCCGTATATACGCCAAGTCCAGTGCCAATTTTCAAAAGTCCGCCATTTTGTCAATTTTTTTTCCGATCCGGAAAATTCTTGGTCACTGCACTGCGGAAGGGTCCAGAGAAATTGTGTACAAAATATGAAACGAATTCATCCATTAATGTAGCCTGTAGGCGGGTGAGACTGCCGTATATACGCTATGTCCAGTGCCAATTTTCAAAAGTCCGCCATTTTGTCAATTTTTTTCCGATCCGGAAAACTCTTGGTCACTGCACTGCGGAAGGGTCCAGAGAAGTTGTGTACAAAATATGAAACGAATTCATCCATTAATGTAGCCTGTAGGCGGGTGAGACTGCCGTATATACGCTATGTTCAGTGCCAATTTTCAAAAGTCCGCCATTTTGTCAATTTTTGCACAATTCGGAAAATTCTTAATCACTGCACTGCGGAAGTATCCAGAGAAGCCGTGTACAAAATTTGAAACGAATCTGTCTATTAATGTGGCCTGTAGACGCGTGAGACTGCCGTATATACGCTAAGTCCAGTGCCGATTTTCTAAAGTCCGCCATTTTGTCAATTTTTGACCGATTCGGAAAAATTCTTGGTCACTGCACTGCGGAAGGGTCCAGAGAAGCCGTGTACAAAATTTGAAACGAATCCATGCATTAATGTGGCCTGTAGGCGCGTGAGACTGAAGCGTGACAGACGGACAGACAGACGGACAGACAGACGGACGGGACCGAAAAGTTCAAAGATATATCCCTCCGTTCCACGGGGGATAATGACATCAACAATGCTTAGCGCAGTGTCAATAACCTTCATGCCAATGGATGAATTACTGGTCCTTCTCTTTACGAAAACGACTGAGATTCAGTTAGTCTGGCATGGAAACCACACTTTCATATTTTGCATCAGTGATTAACATTCAAAAACAAGAATTCCCAGAGCGTTGTGACCAGCCGCGGCTCGTTGATATCTAACAAGACCGTCAAGTGACAGTGCCCAGGTGCCGTCAGAGTGAGACTTGATCTCATGTTGTAATTCTACAACAACACAGCGGACCATTTATAAAAATATTTTCAGGATTTCGAAAATGAGGTCTAAAATGTCCCTTGTCTTATCTGAGACAAGTCACTTTTTTCCAAACTTTGCCCAAACTTGCCGAAGTTCCTAAAAAACAACAACCATCTGAGTTTACATTTTTATTGCAACACACAGGATGAAGGTTTAAAAAATGAGGTCCAAATCGGTATCCCCTTCACTTGTAGTTTCCTAAATTTTCCAAAATTTTGCTAATTTCCACGTTTTGAATTTTGTAAATTTTGGTGGATCAACAAAAACACTGCTAGCCTCACAGTAAGTCACACACAGAAAAACTATATCAAATCTGAAAAAAGTATTTCCGTCATATTATTTTGAAAATCGACACATAAAAACTGTCCAAAACCAACGTCAAATTCAAAAGTTCTTCCATTCCGACAATTTTTCGCAGACCGCAAGAAAAAATAGCTTAATAGTGGGTAGTATAACAAGTTTGTCCAAGGACAAAGTCCCAGCTTACGAAAAGCAATAAGGCCACTTCCAGCGTGCATGAGCAAGGGAATTTCCCTGAAAACTTGGGCTTCAAAAGACGAGATGGCGACGAGCGAGCTCAATAATTAATTTAGCACCGGACCAGAACATAGACCGATAAATGCATACAAAGATTTGTTTCCCAGAAAAATGGTCTGATAGACTGCATAGTCTGCCATAGATATCTTCGAACAACGCTCGCATTTCGTACCAGTGCGCATATTTATGTAACTTGAATCGATGCGCGGTTCTTATTCAGACAAGTGCGCATGTTTGTTTAATTTGCGTTGATGCGCGGCTCTCATTTTGGAACAGTGCACATGTTTATTAACACTTGACAGGCCTTTGGCTTGCAAGGGTTATATGAATTTGTGCGAGCAGCCGTTCGTCCTTTTTTTTCTTCTTGACAGTTTTCCAAATTTTTGTGTCTTCTTCTCTGACACTATGGACCCTAGGACCATGAAACTTGGGACTTATGAAGAAATTGATCTGAACGTGTGCATGTGACTTTTTATTTTCGTCTTCGATTTCGTTTTCTTTGTTATACGGCCATGTGAAAAGAGTGTATTTTTTGAAAGTAAATGTGGAGCATTTAACGTATAGCACAGAATACCACACAGTTGCTTAGCTTTGTGCGAGCTCTCACTGCGTAAACAGATAACACAGTGTATGCGTGATCAGTCAATCAAACCTTACGTCAACAAAAACCAAACACTACTCGGCTTATAAGACGTACTCAAGCTGTGTTGTTTGCTAATATATTTAGCTGGTTTTAAGTTATCAACCTATGGAGTTTTTTTTCTTGACAGTGGTCCGACTTTTTTTAGAATATTATCAGCCGCATACATGCTGTGCCATAAGCTCTGTACATAGTTGTATAACACACTGCATGCATGTTGTAACATACTTTATATTATTCAAGAAATAATCCATTGAAGGAAGTATTTTCGCGTTTTAATTTTTGTCAAGTGTATAACATTTCGCTAGTGAAATACTGTTCTAGTTTAACTTGCGTTGATGCACTTTTCGCATTTTGGACCAGTGCGCATGTTTATTTACCTTGTGTTGATGTGTGGTTCTTATTTCGGATTAGTGCGCATGTTTATTTACCTTGTGTTGATGTGTGGTTCTTATTTCGGAAACGTGCGCATGCACTTGCGTCGATACGCAGTTCTTATTTCAGACCACTCCGCATGTTTATTTAACTTGCGTTGATAGTGGTACTTATTTTGGACAAGTGCACAAGTTTCCTTAGGTTGCTTTGATGCGCGGTTCGCATTTCGGACAACAGTGCGCATGTTTATTCAAGTTGCCTTGTTGAGCAGTTCGAATTTCAGAAGATTGCGCATGTTTATTTAACTTGCGTTGGTGCGCGGTTCGCATTTCGAACCAGTGCGCATGTTTATTTAACTTGCGTTGATGCGCGGTGCTTATTTTGGACCAGTGCAAATGTTTATTTAACGTGCGTCGATGCGCGGTTCTTATTTCAGGCCAATGCGCATATTTCTTTAACTTGAGTTGATGCACGGTTCTTATTCTGGACCAGTGCGCATGTTTATTTAAGTTGTGCTGATGCGTAGTTCTTATTTTGGATAGTCACGTGTATTCAAGTTGCGTTAATGCGCAGTTCGCATTTCGAACCGGTGCGCATGTTTATTTAACTTGCGTTGATGCTTGTTAATGCTCGGTTCCCATTTCTGACCAGTGCGCATGTTAATTCAATTTGGGTTAATGCGTGGTTCTCATTTCGGACCAGTGCGCATGTTTCTTTGGGTTAAGTGGACGCGCGATTCTTTTTTTCGTATCAGTGCGCATATTTAACTTGCGTTCATGCGCGGTGCTTAATTTGGACCAGTGCAAACGTTTATTTAACTTGTGTTGGCGCGTGGTTCGCATTTCCAACCACTGCGCATGTTTATTTAACGTGCGTCGATGTGCGGTTTTTATTTAAGGTCAATGCGCATATTTCTTTAACTTGAGTTGATGCGCATTTCTTATTCTGGACCAGTGCGCATGTCCATTTAAGTTGTGCTGATGCGCAGTTTTTATTTTGAATAGTGCGCATGTTATTCAAGTTGCGTTAATGCGCAGTTCGCATTTCGATGTTTATTTAACTTGCGTTGATGCACGGTGCTAATTTTGGCCCAGTGTGCTTGCTTATTTAGCTTGTGCCGATGTGCGGTTCGCATTTAGGACCAGTGCGCATGTTTTTTTTTTAACTTGCGTTAATGCTCGGTTCCCATTTCTGACCAGTTTGTTTGATTATATAGCTTGCGTCGATGAGCTGTTCGCATTTTCCACCAGTGCGCATGATTATTTAACTTGTGCTGATGCGTGGTCCGCATTTTGGACCAGTGCACGTGTTTATTTAACTTGCGTTAATGTGCGGTTCGCATTTCGGAACACTGCGCATGTTTATTCAACTTGCTTCGATGTGCGGTTTGCATTTCGGAACAGTGCGAATGTTTCTTTAGGTTGCGTTGATGCGCGGTTCGCATTTCGGACCACTGCGCATGTCTATTCAACTTCGTCAATGCGTTGTTCTTTTTTCGAACCATTGCGCATGTTTATTTAACTTGCGTTGATGCGCGGTGCTTATTTTGGACCAGTTTGCATGTTTAGTTATCTTCCTTCGATGCGCGGTTCACATTTCGAACCAATGCGCATGTTTATTTAACTTGCATCGATGCGCGGTGCTAATCTTGGACCATTGCGCATGTTTATTTAACTGGCGTCGATGCGCTGTAGGAGGTGATTCATTTATTTTTTTCTCAAAAATTCCGAAAAAAAAATCAAAAGTTTTCCAATTCACTCAAAAACGCACAAGCAGTATGCATGATCCTCCAGAGACGGGTCATATAAAAAATAAATGAAATCTGATTAAAACTGTAGGAGGAAATACATTTTGAATTTTTCTTCAAAAATTCCCCGAAAATTCCCTGATCGACTCAAAAAGCACAGGCCGTATTCACGACACCCTAGGCACGCCTCAGTCCCAAAATAAATTATGTCTGATCAAAAGTGTAGGAGAAGATGCACTTTGAGGTATTTCATCAAAAATCCCCCCAACAATCAAAAATTTCAAAGTCGAGTCAAATAGCACAAGCTGTATGCCCGACCCACCTAAGGATGCCTCACACCAAAAATAAATGAAATAGGATAAAAACTGTAGCAGGAAATGCATTTTGAAGTTTTTCTTCAAAAATTCCCTAAAAATATAAAATTTTTCCGATCGACTGAAAAAGCGGAAGCCGTATACCCGACCCCTTAGGAATATCTCATACCAAAAAAAAAAAAAAAAAAAGGAGAAAGAAAGAAATTGGGTCAAAACTGTTGCGGCAAATGCATCTTGAAGTTTTTTCTTCAAAAACTCACTAAAAATACAAAAATTGCCCGATCGACTGAAAGAGCACAAACATATGCACGACCTTTAGTGGTGCCTCATACCAAAAATAAATGATATCGGATCGGAAATGTAAGGAGATACATTTTAGAAATTTTTCTTCAAAAATTCGCCAAAAATTCAAAAATCACCACATCGACTAAAGAAGCACAAGCCGTATACATGACCGCTTAGGGATGACTCACACCAAAAATAAATGATATCGATTCAAACTTGTTGGAGAAGATGCATTTTGAATTATGTTCGAAATTTTTTGCTTAAAAAATGCCCCACAAAAATTGTCCGATCGACTAAAAAAGCACAAGCCGTATGCACGACCCTTTAGTGGTGCCTCATAGCAAAAATAAATGAAATCGGATAAAAAATGTAGGAGGAGATACAGTTTAAAAATTTTTCTTCAAAAATTCGAAAATCACCCAATCGACTAAAAAAGCACAAGCCGTATGCAAGACCGCTTAGGGATGCACCACACCAAAAATAAATGACATCGAATCAAAATTGTAGGAGTAGATGCATTTTGAATTATTTTCGAAATTTTTGCTTAAAAAATTCCCCCAAAATACAAAAATTATTCGATTGACTAAAAAAGCACAAGCCGTATGTGCGACCCTTTAGGGCTGCCTCATACCAAAAATAAATCAAATTGGATAAAAAAAATGTAGGAGGAGATACGTTTTAAAATTTTTTCTTTAAAAATTCGCCAAAAATTCAAAATCACCCGATCGACTAAAAAAGCACAAGCCGTATGCATGACCCCTTAGGAATGCCTCATACCAAAAATGAATGACATCGGATCAAAATTGTAGGAGAAGATGCATTTTGAACCAAAGTTTACTAAATAAACAACTAACTAACTAACTAACGGACGCCACATGCAAACCGATAGGAATACCCCAGCTTACGTGTAACGTAAGCTGGGCTAATAAAGAGTCACATCAAAGCGAAAAGTTGCCGTATAAATACACATACGAAGGAGAGCTGAGCTAACTTATTGCACTAGACCAGATCCGCATAGTACGGCTGTCTCAAAGAGAGCTCCACGACAAATGAAGCAGTTCAGGAGGATCGATTAATATGACTCGTTTTCCTCATAAAAAAACGTGTTCTTGACATTTTTCTTGTACATTTGAGACATCAGTAGACAATATTTTTTAGTTTTTGTTACCGTTTTTGTAAAAATCTAAATCATATTTAACCAAAAACAACTGGCAAATTGGTTAATAATATGGTTTCAAATGACTGGCAACTAGCCACTTTCTGACTTCGGTGATTCTTCATGTAAATCTAAACGCCTGAATTTGTAGGTGAGTTTGTGTTCTACTGAGGCGCACATATAACGATGAAATGGAGCAGAAGATTACACATTTTCAATAGGCTACTCAGGCATACACTATCTATAAGTCGAATCTCACGGAAATGGGCCATTCTATTGCCTTAGTTTTAAAAGAAATTTTAAATCAATTATCTGTAGATAGGCTATACAACACTGTTAAAAAGAAACAAATATAAACTGAATTTTCAAACACACATGATTTCACACTTGCCAAAAGATAATAATTTATACTGTTCACGTTTTTTTTTTTTTTCATTTTTGTTAAAAGAAAATTAAAGTGGCGTTCAGTTTATTACACGTCCGCCCGTCTGAGCGCCCGGACATACCTCATCATAACACTACATGTCCCCCTAATTTGTGAAATTGCGGAGAGAAGCCCCCCCCCCCCCCCCTCCCTAGCTCCTCCACCAATTTTTTTGTCATACACATAGAAAATCACGATGTATAATATCGATTATTTACATATCAGAAACATATTTACAGAAATTACAACAGAGATGGGCGATTAACTGGGGTTTCAGTCTTTGTTTGTGATTTTTACCCAGGGGTGGCGGAGATCTCCGGGGTTTTTTTTGGGTGGGTGGGAGAGGTTAGGATTTTCTCCGCATAGCCCCTGGGAAACAACTCCCGTTAATGTTTCCTTGTGGCCGATTCACACAGAAAGTCGTGTACAATAAATTTAATGACACAATAAGGTCGTTTGTAAATCTCCGCAAAGCACACGCAGTAATTTACCGTTTATCCATCCATTAATTAGATGAACTGAAAAAGATTTTTATTTTATATTCATTAGAAAAGAAGATGAACTTTTTTGCTCACTTAAAAACAGTGTATATAATAAATTAAAACGCACTTTTCTTCGGCAGGAACTTGTAGACTTTGTATGGGTTTTCTGTATCTTTCTGTGATTCTTCTGGTACTTCCTGAATGTCGGAAGCTTTGTTAAGTGCACATCTTAAATTGGTTTTCCACTTTGCAAAATTTTCTTCGTCGACCCCCTCTCTAAATTTGCCAGTGTGTACTGTCCACTCCTTGAAAGAACAAGAACATACAGATACATAATGCTTTCATGAGTTCACGAGTAAACAAAATAAATAGAGAAGGGCAATAAATTCACTACGGTAAACAGTTAAAAGCCCCCATTCCCCGGTAAAAAGCCTACCAGTTACGTATAACCGATAAAAATCCGCCCCTACATTCAATTGTTTCTAAGCGATTGGATGTTCTTACATCTTTGAATGTTTCTCAATAGCACATTTTTCTAATAAATTTGTCCTAGTGCTCAAATAAACTAGTCTTCATATGAACAGAGCATGGTTCGTTAATTCCTAGAATTCCAGTCATCAACACAGCAATTCACACACTGCCCATGGACAATGTCTCAGCTCACCAATGCTGACGACAGGATCTGACATAGAAGTTTAATCTTCAACCTTCAAAATTTCAACCGCCAGTTTTCGGAATGATAATAATGGGCCCTCCGAAAAGTTAGAAGTATTCATTTTAATTTATCGATTTCAGAAATTTGTAGTTTGTCCTTTTTTCAACTGTTTATGTTAAGTTTATTGACAGCCAGTCTAGCGTGTTTTATTTGTGCTGGGTGTGCTTTTCATACTTCTTATTTACTCAGGATTGGTTAAGCTAATCCTCAGCACATCCGCACTATTAACAGAGCGTTAATTTCAAGGCCTGGCCCTCCTACACTTACCCCTCACAGTTAAATTGAAGCACATTTGGGGGCTTAAAAGTTGCGATTAAATGAGGTTGTTTCCCTAAACTACGCCCGAGCACACCTTTAACATCAAATGCAGACCCACCTTAAACACCCTGCTTTGGTCCGGGGTCCAGTCATGTTTACCACCGTGTTTCCAAGGTATCTTAAACTTTTCTTTACGAATTTTGCTGCTTTCATTTTCCAGCCAATTGAGACCAGGAAATGATCCCTTGTCAAGCTGCCCGATCAGCCACGGCCGCAATCTTTGTCTGGAATTGGACTCGGCCATTAACATTTAATTTTTTTCTTTTTGAAATTCCTTAAGAAAATCTGCACAATTACTGAAGCTCTCGTATTCGTCAATTCCCACTTCCGCGTGATATCCGTGTAAGAATCGAGTCAAGTATAAATATACCAACATACATATGTATATAGTTTCCATGCGTTGTCTATCCAAGCATATGTGTAGCTATCACAAATTCTATGTTTTAAAACCGAAGCATTTGATCTCAGTGTGTGAGGTCACATGATATAAATAGGATAATAATTGATCCCAGTGACTACACACATAATATGCCTTTGTCAAGAATTTGTCGAAAAGTTGTCGAACTGACAAGAGACTGACTAATTTGCCTTGTCCATTTGACGATGCCCAATTCAACGAATTCCAATCAAAAATTTGTCAACACTTTGTCATAAATTTGTCATTAATTCGTCAGTTTAGAGCTTGTCATTAATTCGTCATGCTAATAATTCGGCAATAATTGGTCATTAACTTATTTTGAACTTGTCAATTTGTCAAAAATTCGTCAAAACTTCGTCAAATTGATTGACGACCCTAAACTCGTCAACCTGACGATGCCTAACTCAACAATGTAAATTTGTCAAAAATTTGTCTTTGTCACTGGCTTGTCATTTTCTTGTCACGTATTTGTCAAATCCTAATTTGCAGTTTGTCAATATCTTGTCACAAATTCATCAAAATATCTTTGACAAGTGATTGACGAACTATCCGAATAAAGAATATAAGACAAAATAATTACGATTTGAAAACATATAAATCAACACCATTGTCCAAGGACATTGTGGCCAGCCAAGTTCAAGTTAATCAAGTATAATAAGAATATTCAGGGACATTGTTACCAGCCCCAAACATTAATATGTAATTATACTAGAGTGGCCAGTGTACACCAACATCAGAATACCCGAACATGTCAAACTGTTTTATTAGGCAGTCATTGTTTTTTTATTCTTGTCAACAAAAACAAATCACCGTAAAAGGCTTTACTGTTAGTCTTTTTCATCTGGGTCACGACAAGCAGGTCTTACTGTTTGTCTTTTCATCTGATTCCGGAAGGGGGTGGCTAAAAACAGGTTTTCCTGTACGTCTTTTTATGCGGATCTTGAAGGTTGTCGCTCGTAATGAGTCATGCCATGGTATTTTTATCCGAAACACCTGAAAGGTGGTCGCCACATCCCCTATTCGCTATTTTATTGTTTTTGATAACCGTCACCCACCCCACCTTCCCCCCCTTCCATCTAATGTCGGCACGGATTTCAACACAACACTAACCCCCTTACCTTTTTCGTTGTGTGGGACCGTACTCAAAGTGTACTTACATCAGCAGAAAAGGCAGAAAAGGCACAGAAGGCATCCTTCTTACTGAGGATCCATTGCGCCAATTTTTGCGACAATTATCCAAGTAACTCAACAAGCATTTTTTAAACAAAGATTCACCTGAGAACCATTCGGACTAAAATGGAAGCAAAACAAAATTGTGGGAGAAGGAACGTTTTGAAAATGCCTAAAAAAAATTATAATCAAATCATATTTTCAAGACATTCAAAAAATTTTAATATGCCATTTGATAATTTTAATGAAGTCAAGAATATTATAATGATATTATGACAAAGAGGATTTTTTTTCGATAGCTGATTTTTAATGATATATTATATCAATATATTTCTTATATTTTTATTTATTAACTGATATTATTTATTCACTGATATCTGAAATGACGACTCAATTGGGTTTCTTTCTAAAAGTTTTGAGGTGGAAGTATCGCAAGGCATGAAATTCCCAGGGCAGTCCTTTCACATCGAATTGGTCAGGTTGACGAACTTGTGACAAGTTTCGGACAATTTTATGACAAGTTGCTGACAAGTTTTGCAGTATTGTAATATGTAATATATTGAACATGGCGGTTTACTTACAACAATTAGCTGCAGATTTTGATATTTATACCATCAGTTTTTTATTTTGATAGTTACACCATCAGGTTTTGTTATATTAAACATTAAAATAATCGAATCCATTCACCCTGTTTGATTACATACCAGTAAGCACACAGTATACATTATTCATTGCAGCACTGGGCGATAATACAATTTTCACAAATTTCACAAGCATTTTACAAACATCACAACTTATTTCAAAACATGCAGAGAATATGATGTGCTCACTTACATGATGATTTATCCATCAAACATGTTTTTAAGACGTGATAATTTGAAACTTCTCGTTATATTCATTAAAACCTAAGAAATCTCAAAAAGGATGTCCGCGTGTTTTCACTTGTTTTGAAAAGGATGTGATGTCATGGTGACGCAATACTTGACAAATTTGTGACAAGTTTCTGACAAGATAGCGACAAGTGTTTGTCAATGTGTGACGAGGCATTGGTCAGAAACTCGTCAAGACCCTGACGAGGTCAAACTTGTCAAACTGACAATCAACTGACAAGTTCTTGACAAACTACTGACAAAGTGTGACGAGGCAAAGTTATGTGTGTACGAGTAGTTTTTCTATATACTCGCAATATTATATCAGTTCTTTCGCTTTTTACGAAACTGCATTTCCTGTGTTTAGCCACTTAATTTATATCCATGTGTACTACCATGTAATATCATATTTAGAAACCTCTCCATTATGTCATACAGCGATAGGATCGAAAACGAAATTATGTGCCTTGTGGACATGTTGGTCTTGCCGGAAGTAGACATGCGCAAAGGCGAAACGAAACCGAAAGTTGCTTGTTGTTAAAAATAAAATTTATGGTTTTCCCCAAAAAATCAAGTTCTTAATTTATTCATTGCTTGAAAATTTGCTACAACGTGGACAAATTAACAAATGTGTTATGCCGGAATATCTAAATATACAGAGTTTCAAAACATAACCACCTCTAGAACAGAGCGAAAATAATTATGGACAAAAAAATACCTTTACTGTATTACCACCTGGAGTGGTATTCTGCTCTGTCGTTATATTTGAGGCCGTCCTTATTTTTGAGATTAGATGGTACATCCTTAATTTTTGTCCTTAGTTAACACTTGACAAGCCTGTGGCTTGCAAGAGTTATATGAATTTGTGCGAGCAAAATTCGTCCTTTTTTTTCTTCTTGACAGTTTTTCCGATTTTTTGTGTCTTCTTCTCTGACACTATGGGCCCTAGGACCATGAAACTTGGGACTTATGAAGAGCTTGATCTGAACGTGTGCATGTCACTTTTTATTTTCGTCTTCGATATCGTTTTCTTTGTTAAAACGCCATGTAAAAAGATTGTATTTTTGCAAGTAAATGCAGTGCATCTAACGTACATCACAGAACACAGTTGCTGAGCTTTGTGCGAGCTCCCACTGCGTAAATAGATAACACGGTGTATTCCTGCTCAGTCAACAAAACCTTAAGCCAACAAAACCAAACATTACTCGGCTTATAAGACGTATTCAAGCTTTGTTGTTTGCAATATATTATTCGAGAAATAATCCATTGAAGGAAGTATTTTTGCGTTTTAATTTTTGTCAAGTGTTTAACATTTCGCTAGTGAAATAAGGTTCTAGTTTTTAAAGACTTTGTTAAGTTTGAGAATAGAGCAGAATAGCTTTTTTATCCTTATTTTTAAAAATAATGACATGCTTAAAAATATGGACAGAGCAGAATACCACTCCGGATCCCGCTCTAATGCCTTAACACATCCTGAGACCATTGTTTTTTATCGGGGGGGGGGGGGGGGAGAGTGGGGTAGGATTCTGAATATCTTAAGACATTCTGAAACGTCTTAGGAAAAAAAGGCTGGAAACACATCAGATTGTCACAAAAGCCGTAACTGGGTCCCTTACATCAAAATGGCGCCAAACAACATTTGTTTTAATAGATAGATAGATAGATAGATAGATAGATAGATAGATAGATAGATAGATAGATAGATAGATAGATAGATAGATAGATAGATAGATAGATAGATAGATGATTTTTATTTGCAGACTCTGTACATATAGTTCCATAATTGTACATAGAAAAAAAACAAATAATTCTCAACTAATACACACACACACACACACACACACACACACACAAATATATATATATATATATATATATATATATATATATATATATATATATATATATATATATATATATATATATATATATATATATATATATATAAAAATGACATATAATTCTTTATACGTACTCTTTTTGTGTTTTTATGTTTGGTTACTTTTTCTGCAGATGTAGTGAGACTTTAAATAATTTGCTTGTACATGGAATCAATAAACTGTCTGTGGGCTTGATTTTGCAGTTTATATCTCTGCAAGATAGAGCATTTGCATTTACATTCACTTTAGATAATTCCGTATCAGTGAGCTCTTTATATTTGGTCTTTTCTTCTGGCTTCAGGTCAATCCATTTGATACTGGTTGCATTTACAGCGTTGGGTGTTTTAACATTTGTGTCTGGAATGTTCGTGCAGTTTATTTTCATTTACACAGAAATGTGGTCTTCTTGCGACATCCTATAAAGTACTTCCATATCTGTGATGGCATTGTCAAACTCTTCACTACTCATAATGTGATCTAACAAGGAAGCTGTACCCCAACTGCTACTAGTAAATGTATAACTATCTGCACGTAGTCTTTTTTTTTTTTTTGATGATTGAATCAGAGCGTTATATTCGCAGAAAGCATGAAAATAGTGTCCGAATCTTGATATATTACCTAGATATGTATTTGCATTCCAGTCTCCTACGATTGTGAAACAAGAAGTTTCAATTTCCTTAATTATTGTTTATAGTTGTTCCAATTTAAATTCATATTCATCATCGTTTTCTATACATTGATACGGCATATAAACGTTAAGTATTATAAATTGTTTTATCTGTATTCCACAACACCAGTCTATACCCAAATCAATGTATTTCATTGCATTATTTAATTTTGAATTCCGTAAAATTGCAACACCGCCTTGTAGTATTTTATTTCTGTAATCCGTGGTACTTGTTCCACTTCCGTGCGTTCCATTGTACAAACCATTGATGTTGTCAAGGTCTTGTTTTGTGAACCATGTTTCCTGTAGACATAATATATCACAATCTTTGATTAATTTATGTATGTCAGGTCGATAAAAAAAGTAGATTTTTTGTCCTTTGGTAAGCCTCTACAATTATATGATATTATCTAAATTTGCGCCATTTAGATTTCGCGGTTGTCGCCACCATCTAACAAGAGTGTTTTCCGGCCAAAGCTCGCCACTCATGAAAATCTCCGGCTGTGCACGTTGGCATGTGATGTGAAAAGACGCTTAAATGTCATATCTTGTTTGCACTTTTTCCACTTTGATGTCAAGGTTAAGGGTTTTGGTGAGGTAATCTTTTATGTCCTTTTCTGTTACCGATGGGTCAAATCGTGTCACTAATAAATTAGCTATTCTTTGTCTGCTGGTAATGTTCAATGTTTTCAATCCAGAGTTTTTGGCTTTGCCTGTTACATTATTATTTGTCGATTGTTGTAGTTTTTGGTTGTTAATTTTATATCCTGGTGATTTTTTACGAGTTACTAACTTCCATGCCTTGTCATTATCTTCACGTGCTACCTCAGCTAAATTCTCATTGGATTTTACTTGTGATCTTTGTTCAACTATTCTCGCATATGTCGCTATTGTATGTGTTTCTTCAAGATTATCAACACTTTCTTGTTACTGGTCTAGATTGTCCCTCCTTTCTGAGGTTCCACTTTGTATTACATCTTACTTACAGCGCGTTTTTCTCGTCGTTTGATTTGCATTGCTTATTTGCTAATTCCTGTTCAGATTCTAAAATGACATCAGTGTCATATTTGTTCTCAGCTGAGTCTGTAATACAGCATTTTGTTTTCATTGTCATTTTCGGTTTGGTCGCATTGAAATCATAAGTGCTTCTGTCATAGGTGTTCGATGATCTATGAATTATATTGCGTTGTGTGGCTCTAGCTCTAGCTCTCGGAGGGTCCCTTTGTCAGGTTGCGCGTTTCTTCAAAGTTATCAAGTCGATAAACTATTATTTCTGTTGTTTCTTTCAAACTGTCATTTGTGTTCGCTTGATTTTTGAGACATTCCTTCATTTGGTCTACTTCTATTTTAACTTTTGTAATGTCACTTAGGAGCACAGACACACCAATGCTGTTGTATGTGATAGGAGATAGTCTTGATAATTGAAGTGCAGCAAATTTCGGGAACTCATGTTCATGTTCCATCAAAAATTTTATGATGTCGTCTATGTTGTGGCTTGATTTTTCCGGGCCTTTTCTCTTTCGTTTACGATATGTTGTTTCACAGATATCGTACAGTAGATTTTTTATTTTTCAATCTCCTCATCTGTAAATGAATTAACGCACAATTGCTTGATCGTTGTCGGGGGTAAGATATCAATTTTGTTCGATATAAAGCAGAGGAGTTCATCAATCAAAATGTCTTTGTGAACCGCGTTTTGCTCTTCGGCTGTATTTGTATCAACACGATTGTCTGCTTTCTTGTTAGATTTAGTCACGGTCATAGGTGTATCCAGCGGTAACAAATCACTTTATTTGCTGTTAGAAGGTGTATGCATTCCTTTCAAAGCAGCAACATTTTCTTCGTGACATTTTTTGCACTGTCTGTCACCTCGTGGCCTTAGCTCAACACCAGACTTTAGTTTCTTATATGTCCAACACTTTCCATATTATTTTCTTGGAACCGAGGCACTTTATTGGGTAACAAATGTCCGAGGATGTCTATTTCCATGAAATATAATACACTCTCAATAAACTATTTTATTTATTCTTAATCACAATATTGTTTTTGCTTGTTTGTTGTTTTTTTTTTGTTTTTTTTTTGGGCTTGATTGGTTACAATAATTCACACTTTAAAACAGAGTCACAGAAATTGGTTATATCTACTCGCAATGTCTGTCACACAAATCCATCACAAGTTT
This sequence comes from Protula sp. h YS-2021, assembly GCA_949752745.1. Taxonomy (NCBI): domain Eukaryota; kingdom Metazoa; phylum Annelida; class Polychaeta; order Sabellida; family Serpulidae; genus Protula; species Protula sp. h YS-2021. The sequence goes on from OX457025.1 coordinate 58,003,840, forward strand.
GCAGATGTACCGTGGTTTATTTATTTTTTTCTTTGGATTAATAATTTGTTGTACTTTCAACTCCTTTCCTTTTTTGCTCGTCATATATGTAAACAAAAAGTGAGCGATAATGACAGATTCTGTCCAGAAGTCCTGACTACAATGTTTTTTTTCAAAGATATCTTTTCAAATAATAAAAGCTTTTTAAAAAGTTCGATATCATTGAAATCAGTATTGTTTATATTATTTGTTTTTATTAGTTTAATTATTTAGTCTGACATATTTAAAAAAAGTATAAAACAGCAAATATTATAAATGTCCAACACAACACAACAGTTATAACGTCACAGAGTTTTTTTTGGACCATTGTTTAAGTTTTTTGGGGTTCTGAATGTCTTAATATATTCTGAAAGGTCTGAGGAGAAAAGGCTTGACACACATCAGATTGTCGTAAAAGCCGTAACTGCTGTCTTAATTCAAAATGGCGACAAATAGCATTGCTTTTGAAAACAACCAACGTCTAGAACAAAGCGAACATTATCAAAACATTTCAGAAGACCTTAATTACTTTGTTGATGAAAAAACATTATGAGTATTCAAAGGCACTAAAGGCGGCTATAAAAAAACCAGGCTTTCTTTGAAGAGCTTCTAGATAAGACGGAGGAAGATGACAGCAGTGACGAAAAAGTGATATGGAGAGTGAGGTGGAACAGAGTGAAATAGATGAAGAACACCAGGCTTATTTGCTTTTTTATGTTTAAACGCAGTTTCAACGTTCTTCACATATGAAATCGCAGGAAGCTAAGGTCCCTGGCTCGGTGTTAATTCACCCGTAAACCTTATGCCATATATATTATGAATTATAATTAAGTATGGTATTATTATGTATTATAGATAAATATTGTTTGAAACAATAAAAAGTTAAAAGACAACATTTAAGTTTTTATTTTATTTTATTGAATATCACAAATATTTACACTTATTGAGAACTACAATTATCATATAAACCAAATTAAAATATTGACATTTATTGAGAATAAAAACAAAAATATTTCAAATAGATGTAACATATTAGTCCACTCACAAGAACTTAAATTGATATAATTATCATAAATATTATCAACCGTTGGCAAATGTTATGAAAACTGACATAACACTGATCCAATCCAATCACTTTCACATCATTTGATAATGTCAAGTCATTTAAACCTCTCATAGTTCACATTTTAGGCGTAAAGACAATATTATTTGAGCGATTCATCAATTGTACATGTTTATTTGGTTCGAAGCTAACTTTCAAGTTCTTGCCAAGCATAAAAAATTTGACTCCAATGTTTTGCGCTGAGAGTGATGGGAGCGATGTATCGCTAGAAGCTCGTGATACTTTTGAAACTGTATACAGCGTTCACCATCACGTTCAAAGCCTCTCACATTAAGATATTTTACACTTGTAGAAGAAATCCTGATACTGGTAAGAATTCAAAGTAACCCCTCACCCAGGCTTCATCTTCAGGAGAAAGGATAATGTAAGTTCCACAATAAGAGATCGTCAGTTCACCCAAGTGATTCAGAGATAGTTTACGTTTGAATTCATGATGATGAATGAGTTCTACTGAACCATCTTCTAACTTTTACTGCATTTATACACATCTACCTGCTAAAGTATGAGATCTACGACGTCATTTGCTTCTTCAGCATTTGCCAATCTTTCAATGACAACACAATTCCCTTCTTGATGGGATATAACCTCCCAGATGCATGATCCGTAATATATTCACGAATGTAACTATCACTTTCTGTTGACATTTAAACAATTTAATATATGTTTCTTCATTCATGGGTATCATAACCGGTGAATCGTCTACACTATCTTCTTCATGGGCTCTGTAGTTGCAGCTTTACGCTCAGATTCTCGCTTGACTTTAGGCTCTACCTTAATTTTTCGCTTTTTGCACAAGTGCATGGTAGCTACGGTAGTAACTCACCTCTTTTTATTTTTCTAAACTGTGGTCGCCTTCGAAGTTGTTGTATTGGTAGTGACTTCAACTCAGACTTTACCATGGGCATTACCTCAGGCTTTGCTGTAGGTATTGTCTCAGGTTTTTGCTATAGAATTTTCTGTAGGCATTGTCCAAGACTTTTTCGTAGGCATTGCCATAGATGGTAGTTGTTGTTCACTCACTGCAGACATGTTCACTCTTCAATATTTTGATATGTACTGTTTTAGGTCGGGCGCCTTTTATGCTCTATAATTTGTGTAGTGCCCCTGTGAAAACAGTTTCCAAACAACCAAACTGTAGGCAAAATAAGCAGACAAGCGAAGCAACCCTTTTTTCTTAATCATATCAAATATTACGCATGCACACACGTGCATTTGATTCAGGTTTACTTATTCTATGATAGGATGAGAAATGATTGATATGACTAAACATCTTATGCCTGCACATGAATCAGAAGGAGGGGAGGTCAGGCGGCCCGGTTCTCTCTTCCTATAGTTTAGGCTTGGCTCAGTTCTCTTGTCCTATAATTTTTCCCACGAGGGGGGGGGGGGGGGGGGTGAGCGGGAGGTATAAAAAAACAAAAATGTTTAGAATCGTATGAAACGTGTAAATATGCAAAAATCACAGAAAGTTTTTCCCAAGGGGGAGGGGGGAGGGCTGGCCCAGTTCTCTCCTTATATCCCTACTTTTATAATACTTAAACCAAATAACACCCTGAGTGACCACTAAATAGTAAATTGTGTAATACACTTATTCAAGCAAAATTTGGCGTTTACACCCGCTTTTGACAAACCATAGAAAAAAGTTGCCGATTTTGCCCCATTTTGATTGGTATTTTGGGGGCGTATAGAAGGAAAGTTTCCTTTAGTAATAATACTCTTTGAGGCTTTGACGGTATGGAAAATGGAATATCTGTTTGAGGGGGTATAGAAACATATAAGTAAATTAATTGTGATTTGAGCACATTTCGCTGATCACTGGTAAAACCGTTCACTTATCAGTGCCATCTTCTTACACTATTGAGCGCAAAAACAAAACCGTTGAATGCAGATCACCAGTGAAGAATGCGATCTAACCAAGGGAAACTCTCTCTTGTGCTTCAATTCGTTATCGGAGTAAATATGAAATAAGCCCTTTCACAGTTTGAGCATGAGCATGCGCAAAAGGAAAAATGCCAAAGTTCAAGAGGTCATAAAAGCACGGAAGTCTGTTTTCATATATGAAAGAAAATATTGCATATGAATAAAGCTAAAACAGATTTCTTTTTATAAAATGTAAGCATAAATTCTGATGTTTATATAGATGTACAAATTAATTTGTAACATGAAGTGTTTCATTAGAATTGCTTGTAAAATGTGGGCGATAAAAGAGGTTTTAGGTTTCGACCATCTTATAGCAATGCTTTATACAAAAGCCGCTTCATAATTTGGTGGTTTGGTGGGGCAATGATATGAAGTATTTTTAATCTATGAGATGATAAAGGAAATAAATGTTGGTCACAGGTCATCACTTATCGCTGTTTGTTACTGTGGGTTCGACTCCCACAGAGTGTTTGCATAACGATTTCTTATGCAATAAACTGGCACTCTACGGTAGTAGCACAGAATGATAAGTATTAAACTAGGACAAGTAAGAAGTAAAATTTGTTAAGACTCCCACGCAAACAAATCCTCACAAGACATAATTGTTTTCAAACTAAGTTGTATGTTGACATTGCGTTACATGGAAAAGAGGTCTGGTAGTTAAGTCCTCGGTCATTGTCACAACTTAAAAGTGTGTTTTGAAAACTTTTTTAAATCGCTGTACTACCACCGGAGAATGCCTGCAATCGCATAAGAAATCGTTATGCAGCACCCTGTGGGAGTCGAACCCACAATAGCAAACAGCGAGAAGTGTAGAAAGTATTATACTTTTTACTAATACTTTTCTATTCTCTTTACTATTTTTTATCTGTGAATATTATATTGAATGGTATATTTATTGATTTTCCTATGTATTATGCATCCTGAGTATGCATATCTACATCCTCCGCTCGCCACCATCCGCAGAGAGAAAGAACGTGTGTGATATTATATACCAGATGGATGGTAGATAGATAGAGAATTATCCACCAATTATCGCCCACTTTTTCTTACATTTTGAAATAACTAGCTCATCAAAATTTCAACCATATGTGTATTTATCATTTACTTAAGTATCTGGTCTGTATACTATAAAAAATTCTGAAATACTCCACAAAACTTCGGTACATGCCGTGTCATTTACAGAACTCACAACATATCTGATAGCAGAATGTGCCTCTGTAACCTTTTGACCTAAGATGGCTGCCGAAACTGTGAAAGGGCTTATTTAGTAATGTAAACAGAGTAAGTTATATTTGACTTTAAAAAGATAAATTAACACAAGATTTAAAAGCTTTTGAATAAAATTGTGAAACTTCTGCAGTCCTTTAGTGTTTGCTTTTTACAATTTGGAAAGTGCCTCATAAGTTGAGCGATAATCGGGTTTCTGACAAATTGAGTGATTCATTGTAATTATTCTAATTTTTCATCTCAATACAATACATGCAAAATACATATAAACAATATATATATATATATATATATATATATATATATATATATATATATATATATATATATATATATATATATATATATATATATATATATATATATATATATATATATATATATAGCACATGGTAGAAAAACGGTATTTTAAGGTAACAGTTAACGAGTACATAAAAAAATTAGAAGGGTGAAGCTAGAAGTTGCAATAACTTTTACTAAGAGCTCACCCTTACAACGTTATGTTCGTGCAGATTAACAGCTAATTAACATCTTCATAAGACAAGAGAAGATACTTTTTCAAATGACAATTAAAACTGGAAATAGATCGACATGATCTTATGTTAGTTGGTAATGAGTTCCAAGTTTTTACACCAGTGATGGACACACAATGTGATTTCAAACTAGTTCGTACACGATTTGTTTTGAAGTTAGCAACTTGTCTGGTGCTGTAATTTGTTATATTCTTTTCAAAATATTTCCCCAAATTAATGGGTAACAGTAATCGACTTGCTTTATAAACAATACATACAGTTCTTAATTTGACAAGATCAACAAATTTTAGGAGATTACAACTTATAAATAAGGGATTGGTATGGTCATAAAAGCCAACATTATTTATTATTCTGATTGCTTTTTAGGCCCCAACCCTACAGGGTTGGGGGCCCTATAGACTTGGGGTGTCTGTCTGTCCGTCTGTCCGTCCGTCTGTCTGTCTGTCCGTCCGTCCGTCCGTCTGTCCGTCCGTTAGCACTTACCTTGTGAACACGCTCTAGCCTACAATTTTTTGCCAATCGCTGAGATATTTTAAATATAGCTTGTATATAGACCAATGAAGATCTCTATTGTATATGAACAATATCCGACCAAGGATAGTGGCTCAGCTGGACTTGGAAAATTTTTTATTTGTACCATTATCAAGTTTGCTTAACATGTGGCTTGTGAACACTCTCTAGCCTACAGTTATTTACCAATTACAAAGATATTGCGGATATAGCTACTATATGGAGCAATGAAGATCCCTATTGTATATGAGCCATATCCATAGCCAAGGCCCGTTTCTCAGCTGGACTTGGAAATTTTCTTATTCGTACTATTATCAAGTTTCCTCAATATGTGGCTTGTGAACACTCTCTAGCCTACAATTCTGTACCAATTACTAAAATATTTCCGATATAGCTACTATATGGAGCAATGGAGATCCCTATTGTATATGAGCCATATCCATAGCCAAGGCCCGTTTCTCAGCTGGACTTGGAAATTTTCTTATTCGTACTATTATCAAGTTTCCTCAACATGTGGCTTGTGAACACTCTCTAGCCTACAATTCTTTACCAATCACTAAGATATTTGGGATATAGCTACTATATGGAGCATTGAAGATCTCTATTGTTTTGGTGCCATATCCAAACAAGGACAGTGGCTCAGCTGGACTTCGAAATTTCATCTTAAACCACTGCCACCCTTTTTTTCTTTTGTGTGCTAAGAATTGAAATGAGCCCATGACCGGCCTCAAACCTACTATTTTCCTTTTTCGAATGTTCCGGCTGGCTGAGGGCTATGCATCTCTGATGCCTATGTTTTTAATAAGTCTTCAACATATTAACAACTCGATGCACAATATCATATGTACTAAAAGGTAAAAGAATTATAATGACAGAACGATAGTTAAAAAACCATATGCATAGAACCACACGCAAGGATGGCTCCAATCTTGCAACAATCCGACCATGTGGCTCCGACGACGTGGGTAGAGCCATTCACTTCAGGGTTGCTCTACCCATAAGAGTCATAGTGGTTAATGGGTATAACCATGTGGGAAGAACCGTTGCTTGAAGTGGTTCTACCCATTTGCTTCCTTGGTTACTCCTTTTCAGAAGAAGGATGGATCAGAACCAGTGAACCGACTAAAACAACTGAGTAAAGATATTGCTATGGCCAGGTATGGCCAGGTATTCATATGCTTACTACCACTCCTTCCAACCTCCCACGGATGGTACGCCCAACCGATATAAATTTACTGATGTAAAAAATACTATCCTTCATTGAAGCTAAATCACACGAACTCTAGAAGTAAATAGTCTGTGCAATAATTATTGCTGGAGTTAGTTATCAATTTAGAAATGGCTTATTCTGTCGCTATAAAAGGCCCAACTGAATAAAGCCCCATTAATTCATTTTGACTGAATTCTTTTAGATACAACTTGATAAAAATAATCGGGGTTGACCCACGTCCTGTGCGTAGTTTATCTTAACATTGGACATTTTAACATCTTAACATTAACATCTTAACATAAGGCGCTCAAGGAGTTAGCTGCCTGTCTCACTTGAAGGGCTTTAACTTTACACTGAGCCAGAAATTCAGGGATTGTTTGGCCTTTAGAATATGCGTCTAATATTACTCGACTGACAAAGTAAATCATTAGCGCTTTTCGACTTGGCGCTCAAAAATCCTTGGATAACTCTATGTATTTCTTAACGACACATACAGGCCAGAGAACAGGCCGTGGCTCTTCTCATGATGTAGGCGTGGGAAGGGATGGGGGCCTCATCTCGTCGATTGTCCTTATCCCTCTAGTGGCTATATGGGTGTTACCCATGAACGAAGGTCTGGGTTTAAGAGCCACTGTGTCTCAGGAGTGGTTTACTTTATTACCTCCCGTTTAAAAGCTTTGAGTTAACTACTTTTACCTGACACTAGCGACAGAAAGAAAGTGAATTTTAGAGTAGCCCATCTTATTGAGGAGGGGATATGGTTGCTTCATCATAGGTTTGCCTATTGATAAAAAATCGAAGAACCACTTCTAGATCCCATTGTGCCACTTTTGCCTTAAAGGGGGTAACACTAACTTAAAATGTTTGATTAATTTGGAGATTGACAAGTCATTCCCCCTGGATCGTAGCCTGAAACTGGTGTGAATGCTGCGATCGCTGACCTATATCCTCTTGTAGAAAATAGTCTTAGACGCAACTATTCTTGTAAGGTATTACAAAAATCAGCTACGGAAAGTCTTGAATGGGACAAGTTTTTGTTTTTCGCACCAGTCTGAAAATTTATTCCACTGTGATCGATAGACTTTAGATGTGGATGGCATATGCACCTGTGTCATTTTCTTTATTACATTGTCTGAGAACCCTTGATCTTTCAAAAATGTGGGTTAAGTACCACACCCGTAGGTCTAGTAAGTGAGAGTGGGGTGAAGGTTGAAGATAACAGGATGAACCATGGACCTCTGGTTGTCACGTGGCCATCAGGATTAGCCTACTTTTGTGAACACCGGGGCTCTGAGAGCAACTATTTAAGGTTTGTGGACAGGACGAACGGAAGTGCCAGAAACTAGCATCTTTTTCCCCCATCTGAAAGCACAAATATTTTCCTCTTTTCAGGTTTATTGGGATGTGGATAAATGTACTGACGTCTCTGAACTTTCCTCTTGTAAATTTTTTGACTGCTTGGGCAGTGATCGTACAGAGAAATTGAAATTGCCTTAGCTCTGGCAATTGCTCGGACAAGTCTATGACCATTCTCCAGCCCCCTGTTCTCTTGGAAACCAGAAATACCCGACTGAAAAAGCCCCGTACAGCAATTTTGCCCAGTAACTCTCACACTATATTTTGAAGGGCCTGAGTCTGCTATGAGCCACGGCTGAAGGAGGTGGCTATGCGCCCGCCCTGTTGTCCCTCTTGAACGGAAGGAGATAGCCGTGCCTGACACGGCGCCCCCATTTCTGTTCAGACTTTGTACAAATAGCCTAGCAGTCCTCCTACGGGTAAGTATCTTGAAAGTTCAGTAGCTCCTTCATTTCTTGCGATAAAAGAACGACATTACCTCGGGATGAATTGTTCATCTTCACTCGGTGCTGTGGTTCGTTGCTACCTGTATGGCAGCGAAGCATGGTGATTGATGGCGCTGTCATCATACTGCTTCTGTCTCTTCGTTGAAGGGCAGTGGAACCACGACTGGGGTGCAGTTCTCTTCCCTCTGTGTTGAATCTTGAAGCGACACCTACTGCCCAAGCTCTCACGAAGGGGCGTCTAGATGAGATACTCGCTCCTCAAGTCCTGGCATAGAGCTCTGTTTTCTAGGTTGACCCTCTCGATGCTTTGAGGAAGGAATAATTCTGAAGATGATTGGCTGAAGATGGTGGAACTCCCGAGCCTCTTGGCGGAGGACCAGCAATGCAGCAAGAGCGCGGCTCTTCCCAACTGTACCACGGTGGTTGTTTGATTTGTTGCTCTCTTTTCCGAATGCTGAGTAGGTGCTGAAGCACACTCTAGGAGCTTTAACACCACTGTTTCAGATATCATCCCCTTGGGATAGCGCCTACTTTAATGCCTAAAGCGTATGGTACTGCATTGAGATAATGTCCGGCATTTGACGCACTAGCCCATCCAATATTTTATCGTCTTTTTCTACAAGGGGGATTTGCAAGTCTGCTTTTACTTTTGGAGAAGGGGTGCGGATTGGTTGTCGGCGAAGTTCATCTAGGAGTCGGGTGGGCTGGGTCAGTGCTTCCCCTGTTCCTTCTTGAAATTTATCATCCGAGCCCGTCTCTCCTCTGACGCTGGATGCAACGGCTCTTTATCACCGTTCGTCTCCTGGTCATTATCCTCTGGTAAAACGTTTTGTCTATGTTTCTCCTGTCTATGTGACCAGGAGAGTGAAGAGACTGCGTGTCTGTATCCCTTGAATGCAGCATAGAAGTGTGCCCCGACAGGGCGAGGCTCACCGATTCTTTGTCCCTGGATGGTTGCCTCAATTGGTTGCAGCCCTGATGATGCCACTGCCGCAGTCGAGGACTTAGCAGTGATGACAACATTTAGAGAAGCCAGCTTTGCTTGTGCCTGTTCTTGCAAAGTTCTCATCGCAGCCGTTTCTCTCGCTGTTTCAAGAGTCATTCCCACGCTTGAGGTTCCAAAACTTTGCGACAGGGGGATGCCTAGTTCTTCCTCCTTGATAATCATAACAGGCGAGTTGCTCTGACTAAGACTTCTCACCATTAGAGTTTCGCTCTTAGAACCAGAACTCCTCGTGAAGGGACGTCGAAAAACAGGGCTTTGACGAGTCAGGTGTCCCGCAGTGCCTCTCAGTCCTCTGTGTCTAAATCGGCCACTGTCTTTGAAGATACGGAGCATTAAGCATGGCGTTTTTGCGGCCTTTGCCCAGCGCAGGGTCAGTCTATTGAGTATCCTCCGAAATTAAAGGCGGCGAATATTCCGCTGGAGGCAAGCCTTAGACTCAGAAAGTGCTTTCTGCGTTCCTCGCGCAGTTCTTTGCGCCTCCAGTTTTCATACGGTTTGTCTCTATTGCCTTCCACTCCGTATGAGAGAGCTACTGGCTCTCAATGCGTATGTTCTACTCCTCGCATAGCACTAGTCCTTCCTCCAATCCGCACCTGTCGTAGAGGGGGTGGAGTTGCCTGAGAATGATGGGTGGCCACACGCTGCTCTGTGCACTTCAGTTTTTGCACCAGAAATCTGCAATTTAGTAACCGTGCAACAAACCCCCTTCTTGTTTGCCCCTACTCTACTCTACTCGCACTATGTGGAGCCAAGACAACGAGAGAACTTACCAGAGCTACCGTCTCCGCGACTCTCCCAATCTGACACCAATTCTCTAACAGACACAGCTCTTAGTATCTCCAGGTAAGATGAATCTGCTCATCGGTGGAGAAAAAAGCGAGAAACATTTTACGGTAACAAAGACCAAGTTTGCTTACTCGTGGCCAACTTTATGATTCCTGATGCTATTTGGCATGGCATTCAAAACACAAACAAGTATAAATGCATCGAAAACCAAATAGGCACCTCTTTTCCTTGAAACTTGGTGAAAAAAGATTCTTTTTCAGAAAATGCGTCTTCTCGGTTCCGCGCATGAAAAGCTATGTAGGCTATTTGTTGTCACTGAGTCTTACACGCGTGAGCGTTTCCGGTTTTGCGTAATGAGGCAGTTTTTTTGGCAATATTTATTTACATTGTACGCCTACACATGTCAAGTTCAATTGAAAATTTATGCGTTGCTTACCACAAAAGTAAATTTTTTTTTATCTCAAAAATAATATGTTGCCATCTGAAATACAATTAATAGCGAAATATAAATGAATGAGATCTACATTGATGTACTGATAGCTTAAATTGTATTTTGATATCATAAATTACCATTAAATGTAGTCGTGCGGGTCCTCTTTAAGGGTGTCGGAATCTTGGCCTCTTCAGCATCATTCAAGACTGCAACACATAATAACAACATTAAGCTTACTGTGTATTCAGAGTTAAACTAAATTCTGTTAATGTTTCCGGGCAGTGGAGCCGTCACCCAAGCGGTTACACTTATGATGCCACCGGGTGCCCCCGCTTGTAACACAGTTCTGCTACGTACTACCTCTGGTAACCGTGATACCTCGAAGGGATGCTTTCGACTGCGTGGTAGCACTTTGTGAGGGTAAACATAAACCTGTGAGGAAACTGGCTGACATGTATGTCACGCCGTTGCAACTTAGGGAAGGTAGGGAGGGAGAGACAGGTATTCATTTCATATTTTATCAGAGGGTGCATCTTTATCGAGTCACCACTGAAATCCAACAAGTATCTTTATTAAGATGTAAATTCAATATACAAACTTATAATTTTTGGCAATTATCATATTTTCCAAGCTCTGCTCAACAGTAGTAAATCAACGCTGAAAAAAGTGCCCTCCTTTTGGGACGGCCTTCTATTTTTCCACGCAAGCTATTTAAGAAAAACGTTAAGTTCGTAGGATTCATGCTGGGGTGGTATTCTAAAATGTCTGATAAGACGATGAATAACAGCACAGGAACAGTTTTTATTTTCTATGATTTCTAATTTCTATCTGAGTTCTACTTTTATTTTCAATACTGTGTTTTCACTCTCCAGACCTACACACGTCACACTAGGATTTTCATTTATGGTTCACGTGATAGTGCTTCCCATCATGGAGTGGGGGGTGCAGGGGGTGCGTAATACCAGCCACCCTAACCTTTGCTTCTGGAGGGGATACAATTCTATGCCGATAAAAGCCCGCCTTGGAGACGATTTGTTTGGCTTCTTTCGCGATTTCCATCCAGTTTTAGACTACCGAAAATTATGCATTTGGGTAGGAGTACATGTGCATATCTCTAGTTTATAATGACATTTGTTTTCAGTTCTGTACATTTACATTGTTTTAGCGCGAGTTCTAGACTCTGTGTGAATGACATTGCGTCCTCCTTGGTCCTCCTTGGATTGAGCGCTCGGCAGTCGCCGGCACATCTAACTCCGAGACTGTTTCCGGAGTCGCTGTTGGCTTAATCTTCTTCAAGTTTCTTCGTCGGTTGATGTCTGATTCAGTGCCCCTCTCCGAAGGCACATGATAGGACACCTGACCAAGAGCTTACCTTAATTAATTAAATGATAGAGACTGTAAAAAAATTCTGTACTGCGAACTCTCCACTTAATGTTCTTACAATGGGCACACTTGGCATAGGTGTGTAACGGGTCACACAACGGAATGTCTCGGTCTTCCCTGTCCCTGTCACAAAAGAAAGCTTATTGGTGATCGACACGTGATAGACTTGCTGTGTTGCAGACTGGCTTCTTTCATCTCTAAAAAGTAGAAAGGATGGTGTATGACTAATTTGTCTGTAAAGAAACAAAACTCAATCAGATGCACTGAATGTCTGTCCTTAACCAAGCTAATTGCAGTTAAATAGTTGGTACTTGGTGACACCCAACGTATAAGAACACAGAACTAACGTAACCCAGATCAGGACGCACCAAGGTTTGGTCATTGATCCAAGGCCCAGATGGTGCTTGGTACTTGGTAAGAAGATCAAGATCGGTGGTACGCGGATGTGATCCAACACCGTGCCAGAGCCAAGATTCGGGTACCTAACGGGTACTTGTATCAAGGTCGAATCCAGCAATGTCGTGGGCTCAGTGCCCAGCGCCGAGGATGGCGAAGGCTTAGTAAGCGATTGTTGGTACCGGAGACCTGTACGGCTCCAGCGCACCCAGACACTGCCACCTAACATCGCTCTAGAGTTACATGCGGTCTGCTATGAGGTACCAACCTGCGTCACTAGGTCACTGCCCGCCCGAGCGACCGCAAGTAGCTTGACATCAGGACAGACATTAGGAATCTGAAATGACCTGTGCTCCTCAGCCAGCACGCCCACTACAGTAAATCGGTAGAGCACAGTAGGAAAGCAAAACCTCCGTGATGAAACTCCAAGCGGGGTGAGTCAATTACACTCACAATTCAATCCAAGATAAATAAAAATATTATCAATAGAATAAAGGTTTCAAATGGAGATAAGAACCTTTTAAAAATGTGTGCTTGTCAAATAAAAGTGTTGTTGCTAATGCAGGCAAAACCAGAATTAGGTTTGATGCTAGGGTACCATCCAATTGCTTGAATTTCAGGAAGAAAAATCAAAGACAATAAGAGATATCAGCTGAGCTTTTCCGGAAAACCGTGTATATAAAGTATATAAAATGGGTCGGTTTATAAACAAAAATACTGTTTAAAGTTCGATCACACCGAATTTTCGTTGGTTATGGAAAAGTATAACATTTAGCTATCGTCGTTATATAGACGTGAGGAGAGTGACTTTATATAGATGTTGCGAAAATATCAATCAACATCACCATCTGAACAGTGCCAATCGTAAGGGGTAGTGATCACCTCTATGCCAAATTACTCTAGGGTCATCCTGGTAACACAGTATATATATGAAGTCAATTTTCACAAATACTTTTTAAGACAGACGAGAAAAATTTCCCATATTTTGCTCCTTTCGTTGTAATCTGGAAGTCTTTACCACACTATTTCTTTCAAATTCCTTACAAAACGATTTTTCGAAATTCAAAGCTGTATCATAGATGCGAATTAGGCCCTTAGGAAAGAGATTTTTTGGCAGCCAGAAACAACGCATACACATCATTGTTTATTCATTGTTGTGTGAAAGACATTTATTAGAAGTTGGCAATCACAACCAAATTACAGAGTTAATGGCGTAAACATTAAATCAACGTTATATCGACGTCGGAATGTTTACTGTGTTACATAGATGTGTTATGCAATTAGCACCGTGTATTTTTAGGAGGCCACATTTTTATACATATTTGGAAGTTCTTATCTGTGGCTAACCTTGCATTTCTTTAATGTGCTTTGATTTTTCAACAGACTTATTGGGTCCTGGTCCAGTACGAGTTCTATTCACACCAGAAAAAAATCACCTGTAATATTTAAATAAACACTTCTTAACTGCAATAAAAGCAGGGCTCAATCAAGGTGTGAGAAAAATACAAAGCCAATCCTAAAGCAAGTAAACAGACATATAGGTGTAACTGTGTGCTCTGCTTTAATACAAGATACCCTGTTCGACCTGCATTAAATATTAAAGTCGAATCAGAAAATAGAAAATTTTGAATATTTAAATAATAGTTAACTATTTAACAACGCTTAAAAACTTTTCAATGAAGCATGTTATTTTTGTGTGTTTTGGATGATTTTGATGTTGAATTTCAAAATGGCATGTCCACTGGTATTTAACAATATTTCTAATAAAATAAAAGATAGATATAAAAATATTCAGGGTTTTCTCGTGGACTCGTGATAACGTCCAGAGTGGAAATATTTCTGCAAACATTGCAAAGACGTCAGGAGACATTTTATACACGTCATTAGAGACGTCACTGGGACTGACGATTAGCTCAGTTTGTTAGAAGGTTGTTCTAAAGTTCCGGGACGAATCCGGCTCTGAGTAGTAAGCATCGGGTTGACGTTTGCTCCAATAGCGTTAGCCTGGTGAAAACTGTGGGTTAGATCACCTGTCACGGAATTCAGAATGAATTAATGCCCTCGGAGTCTCCCTGCCTCCCTGTCTCCCCACCTGTCTCCCTGCCTCCTCAATCCCTACCTCCCTACCCCCTGCCTCTATGCCTCCCTCCCTGCCTGCCTTCCTGTTACTCTGCCTCACTGCCTCCTTGCCTGCCTACCTGCCTCCCTGTTACCCTGCCTCCCTGCCTACCTGCCTCCCTCCCTGCCTGCCTGCCTGCCTGCCTCCCTCCCTCCCTCCCTCCCATCCCTCCCTCCCTCCCTCCCATCCCTCCCTCCCTCCCTCCCTCCCTCCCTCCCTCTCTCCCTCCCTCCCTCCCTCCCTCTATATACATAACGCTTAATTTTGAGGCATTGCACTTGTTATCTATTTTATGAAGAAGTTTGAACGTTTTTTTTTTTTGCAGGGCATCTGTTAAAAAAACTTCATGGTATAACAGCAATACAATAACGCTTGCTGTTACCCAATGTTTTTATGGTAAATATAGGCACCCCAATTTTTTAACTACGGCTGTTTACTTCAAACAAGTTCACTGCTTAAAAAGTAACCACATTAGTCAAGATCGAATCTCCTGTCCCTAAGTTAAGAGAAGTGAACCCAAAAACTCAATTGATATGTTTTATAACAAACATCCTAGAGCGCAATAGACAATTAAAAATAGCCTAAGTGAAAATTAACAACAAAGGAAGATTTCTACCGGATAAAATCAATATTTGTTTGTTGTGTGAACAAAGCAATTGCTTCAGCAACTTCGAGACTGTGAGTAAATTAGCTAACTTCGATTTGGTAAATAAAGCCAATTCTTTGTTCCTTTCCTCAAACTTAACCAAGAATTACAAGCTTTTCTCTAAAATAGATGAAGTTTAATGCTGCTAATAAAGTTATGAACAACTTTTAATTTGGTACTAAAATATTTAAAGAAACTATTAAAAATGAAGAATGGTTTTTATCAACTAAGGACAGAGAGAAGTAAAAAGAGCAACACTGAAAAGCAGCTAACATATTTAGAGGTGTTCTCTGCGTTTAAACAACTTACTTCAGCGCATGGAATACCACATATTTCAAATGCACGAGGTGGATATAGTAGTTAAATTCAGTCAAAGCTGTCGTTGTATAGACTATATTCTTATTTATTTAAAGCAAACATTAAAATGTGTATATTGTAGTAAAAAAGTGTAGTTTTTAATTACTTTCATTATAGCATATTCTATTAAAACATTAAGCTTTGACGAATTTTGAAAAAGGAAGTAAAACAATTAAAACTGAAATAAAAATAGTGTTTTTTGTCAACCAAGGTAATCTCAAGCAAATAGTGTGGTCCTGCGTCACTGCTTTCTGTGTTGGAATGCTGTGCACCAACTTTTACAACCTTACGGCTGCTTATTTCAACTACGATGTAACTTCTACAGCATTTTATATTATTTATTAAAACACGCATCAATAGTAATGCACTCCCGTAAAAAAGAAATGTTACAAAGCACTCAGCCCCATGATCTATCCCTATATTAAAACAAGTGTTGTAGCGTACCTTTAAGACCAGGCACTTTGCAAGTTACTAATAAGTTTCTCAATGATTTTAAAAATTTAAATTATGAATTTGATTATTCATTTAACATGTTTATTTTGTAAGGTTGTGAAACAGTCCACAACAATATGTACGTAGTTATTTCATTTCTCTTTTAATATGCAGCGTCTATCTAAAACTTAGAGCACCTTTTAACAATTGAGTATTTAAAACTTACTAAAGGGGAGAGAAGTGGTGAAAGATATCAATCACTTTATGACTGCGTAATATATGATATATCAAAACCGAAAGTATCAGTGTTGATAGTTTTGTTTTAAATTTTTAGCCATTTTATATTGTGTTGTAATACTGAAAATTGGTATTCAATTGCATTAAGTTGTTTTGTTGTTTATGTTGATATTATTTCTTTGTTAATTATGTATTATCAAATTGTACAATTGAAGATGTTGCTTTTGTCAGGTTCTTATTAAGCAATCAGTCCTGCAGAGCTCATCGCTCACGTTTCCAGCTGTAACCGTATGCAATACAAATCCTGTGAAACTGTCACAGCTACACCTCAGTCCGCAGTTACAAGCTGTCTTGGAAAACGCTGATTCCTCAAGGAGGAGGAGGTCTATAACTCCATCGGGTAATCTATATTCAAAAAGTTTCGTTTTTAATTTTTATGAACGTGATACTCTCTGTTTTAAACTGCAGCATTTTAATTTCATTTTCAATTTATGAACATTCTATGTGATTTACATATTTTTAGTATGTTTTTATCTTAGAATGCCCAGAAAACGAAACGCTGTTTGTGTACGGAAGGTACTGTTACACATTTTCGAACCAGACCCATGGAATGTGGGATGCAGAGAGTGACTGTAGTTCAATGGGTGGACACTTACTATGGTTTCAAGATGAACTGGAACATGTGTGGTTTACTTCACTTTTAGCCGGCTCGTACAGTTATGCTAGTAATATTAGAATCTACATAGGTATTTTTAATATAAACATTATGGTTAATATTTAAGAAAATTTATTCATGTAAGTTAGCACTTAGATGAGTGTATCTTTCAACTTGGTCATTTTGCCTTGATAGCTGTTTGACAATGTAATTTTACTGAGGAGGTTTTTATTCACTTAAATTTCAATGTGTATACTTTTATTTGAAAGCATATTTGTCTTAATTATTTTATAATGTTACTTAAAAGAACAGCAATCTCTTTACTTTATTTTTCTGTAGTATATATTTGGCAAACATTCACTTTCATGAATGAATACAAGTTTAAGTGATTTGTGTCTTATCCGTAATGAACTTTTCCTAGCAATTGAAACTGAACAAAAAATACTATAAACACAAATACACGAAAACAAAATTTGATAATGTCAGCATAATACTTTCTCCCAAGGAAGGATCAGTGAGTTATTGAAGTACATATGGTTTTCTGTGTTAAGACATATTATTTGTGAGCAGAGCACTATATTGTTAGACAAAACCGGACATTTTCCAACTATTTGCCAATGGTGCAAATTTCATGAAGTTTTTTTTGTTATTGCGTACTCAAAGGTTTTAATTACTTATACAAAAATTTTTCTGAAATTGAATAGCAATAGTTTAACTCAAATGACCACGCGTTATTATTTTTGAGATTCCAAGTAGCGAGTCATATATATGCACATTAATGCCGGCTCTCCGTAATTTATAATCCACCTGCAAATGCCACAAGGTGAACCCACAAAGTAACGAGCAAATGGGCGTACTATTAGATGGCAGACCTGTTAATAGAGATAATCAAGAGGGTGATGAGTAATTTTCAACAGATACCGCTGTGGATAGTTGAGTAGTATATTTTATCTTTCAGAAAAGGCTGAGCCTGAGTAGATTCGCTATCAACATTCGAATACAAGATTATCTTAGAAAGAATTTGTCTTATTGTTCTTTTGGTTTTTGTGTAGTAAGTCAAGAAAGTGGTAGAATTTATTTCATTTTTTCACACACTCTTTAAATATCAAATATATTGCTCTGGTTGAAAGATTATTAGTTGGCAAATAGTTGCAAAATGTCCAGTTGGCAATTGCCGATAGAAAAATGTCCAGTTGGAAAATGACCCATATTCAAAAATGTGATGTAACACCAGATTCTTCTAAGTTAGACTCACAAGAATCCGAATGAAAAAAATTACAAATAAAACGGTGTTAATTTGTGTAATTAAACGTGTGAAATATTACTGGGAAATTATTCGTTTTTCTTCTTTTCCTTCAGGAACAACGATATTGTTATTTTGATAGATTTTCTAATGTACTCAACATCCTAACACTGGGAGCGCAATGGTGTCATATAGATGCCCCAAATGAAAGTTAACAATAAAATATAATTTCTTTGAGTCTTCGGTTGATGCGATAAAAAATGTCATTTTTGTGCCTTTCAAAATGGGTATTTTGACTGTATGAGGACATGGTGATACATTCCATTGTCTTCAAAGTATAATTTTATATTTTATGGGGGGTTTTGCATTTTCATGCTTGCACAAAAAAATATCAATGATATTTATGCGAACAGCGTTATCACGATAGTGTCGTATTTCAAAAAGTTTTGAATTATTGATTTTTTTAACTGCGTTTATCACAGACAAGATACACATGAGTAACGCTGGCAATCACTTCCATCTGTTCTTTCTCAGACAAAAACCCCTTATTTCGTAATGGGATTACATAGACAAAATAAGGGGCTAAAGGCTGAGAGAAGACAGATGGAAGGTATTGCCTTAACTCTTTTACAAATTGTGCTCTACAAACCCCAAAATATAAATAACAAAAGAGCTTATATGCACACATCAGTTCCACGATCATTCTAGGCATCTATGACAGTGAGAGGAATAATGTTTTGGAGGATCACGTTACCACAGCTGGAGAGCCTATTACTTTCTTCAAGTTTCGCCCAAGCCAACCCAGTCACACCTATGAAACCTGTACAACTGTGCGATCGGATCGCAGTGGATGGACCTGGGGTGACACGAGCTGTAGTGGCCAATTCAGATATGGTTGCAAATTCAGTATGTATATACTTAGAGATACTTGTACTTTGGTACTTTCTTCAATATTTAAAAATTCATGGATTAACTTACGTTCTCTGATTTACCAGTGCATTATCAGCTTTGGTCTTGCCATAAAGGTATTCCCTATGACGCCTATATAGACAGTTGCCGTCTAGCGTTTGCATTCTTACTTTAACAGTTAATCTGTAACTTAAGAGCATCATTATCGTCGATATGCATCAAAAACTTGTGCAAAGTGCATGAACTAATAAATCATACTTTGGAATCAGATCTAGAATTGATCATACTATACATGTAAATATTTCAATTTATAGTTTATCTGTTTTTGATAAAAGGAGTGTACATTATGCACATATATAGCAAAGTATAGTAAAGCAATGTTATTTTGGAAAATGAAACTGTCGAAGTGTAATACATAGAGGCATAGAAGCATCCTTTTTCTGTTCTTCTTCGTTCCATTTTAACAATTTCTTTAAAATTGCTTGAGCAGGGAAGTGTGTAGTTTTTAACATTACAAAATCTATAAACATTCCATATAAATATACAACATGCATATATTAGCTATGGGCTGTCCTCTTGAATTTAACATTTAATAGCAGGTAAATATGTCAGGCTTATATTATAATCTTTGCGAAGAATTTCAACTTCTTGCGCAATACTTATGGGTGGTCTTTGGCTTTAAGTTCACAGTGACACCTTCAGTGAGTCAGTTGAGCAGAGCCGATTCGTGTGTGAAGGGAACAGTGTCCATCTGACATGTGCACACGGGACCTTTGTCCATTTAAAAGATGTGTTTTATGGTAAAAATGGCTCCAGTGGTAATCAGGTAAATTCCTTCTACACATTCTTATACTGTGCATTGTCCTTTTGGAGGCGTATAGCAACAGCACATATTTGTTTCAGGAAAAAAAAAACAGCCCTATTTAGATCTTTAATTTTCAATGTTTGCCGCTTGTCGAAATTCTACTTTCATTTTCATTTCTCTGGTGCTCCATCCGCGTAGTTTATGTATTATGCAATCCTCCTGTCATCAAGATATATCATTGTCTGGCTTCCTTCTCATAAAAGTAGTTCAGTACTTGTTCTAGATTTCTGTTACAGGTGAAGCACCTATTTCTAGGCCAGATTTTTGCATATCCATGCAATCAATTGTTTGTAACTGTAATTTCCCAGACGAACGATTCCATGTATTCATTTTATAATTTGCACTTGGCAAGACCAGGGATGTTCTTTGTCCGGTTAGGCCAATTCAAGTTGAACTAGAACCTCATTTCGCTAGCGAAATGTTAAACACTTGACAAAAATTAAAACGCATAAATACTTCCTTCAATGGGTTATTTCTTGAATAATATATTGCAAACAACACAGCTTGAATACATCTTATAAGCCGAGTAGTGTTTGATTTTGTTGACTTAAGGTTTTATTGACTGATCAGGCATACGCCGTGTTATCTTTTTACGCAGTGAGAGGTCTCACAAAGCTGTGCTGTTCATTAAATATTCCGCATTTACTAGCAAAAATACACTCTTTTCATATGGCGTTTTAACCAAGAAAACGAAATCGAAGATAAAAGTAATAAGTGACATGCACACGTTCAGATCAAGCTCTTCATAAGTTTCATTGTCCTAGGGCCCACAGTGTCAGAGAAGAAGCAGAAGACACAAAAAAATCGGAAAACTGTCAAGAAGAATAAAAGGACGAACGGCTGCTCGCACAAATTCATATTATCCTTGCAAGCTAACAGCTTGCCAAGTGTTAATAATAGTAATAAATCATTGATATTCTGCGAAAGTGCACTACAGTTCAGAAAGCAATTTCATTTAATCAATTATGGTAATATTCCATGTCTTGCACTGAAATAGCTTAAATGATATTGATTGCAATTTAAAGCCAAGTGCAACTAGTTATTACTGGCTGATTTTGAATTGATCAGAAATGTAGTGTGTGTGGAATAGTAGAATAGATTACCTGCAAATTAAAGAATGAATACTTGGAATCGTAGTACAGTAAAGGCTAGTTTAATTGTAATACTTTAATACGATCTCCAAAAAAATGCTAGTCAAACTTTGAATAAAAAAATTGTAGCCCATCTGAGAATGCCAAAACCGAAGTTTGACTGGGAGTGCAAAATTGTAGCCCAGCTGGTAAGAGTAAATCGTAGCCCAAGTGGGCTTTAGTCCAACTGGGCTATATTCCAAGTGTGAAGTAATCGTTTTAATATCTCCATTCATATATGACTGCCACTCAAATAACAACTTTGTTTTTCCTCGATTAATTCTGAAATTTTCATGTTGAAATAATATGGTTGTTTCCCAAAACAACACTTTTTATATACACCGAATCTGTTCTGAACCTGAAAAACTGAGCCGATTCATCCGAAGGTCTGTATCAATTCGGCGTTAAAAGCAATTTAATAGCTTTTTAATACAATTTTCAATTGCAATTCGATGGTATTGCATTTACACATCTTTTCGAAACCATCTCCTGCAACTGATCACTTAATGTGTCAATACATTTTTGAGCAATTAAGCGTAAGGAAATTTAAATGAAATGTACTCGCGTTGTTGATGGGTTAATTACTGAAAAACTTTTGAGTAACTATATATTAAAAAATCAACACACTTATAAACTCTCATTTATTTTTTCCTTTTATAAAAATAGCGTTTCTTGCTTTCAGCTCCGTGATAATAATTCCTGGATTCACTCTGGCCACAATTATGAACATAAGTTTTACAATCATCTATAAGCAAATACAAAGCTGGAGGTTAATCTACCACATGGTTGGTTTTATTTCATGATGTGTTTTATCTGAATGCAGTGTGGAGCTACCGACAACACGGTGTGCTCATGCGCAGAACGGTGTCGCTTCGTAGCTAATGGTCTGTGTGAAAGACAGCAGTCCTGTACTATCTATGCCAACAGCTCAACGTTTGGTGTGGATCCCTGCCCGGGCGATATAAAGTAAATGGTAGTCTTGCGTTTTTTTTGTTCAATTTAGGGACCATTCATGTCACGCACGATAATTTTTCAGAATTTTTACCCTCGCCCCTGCCCAACTTGTATGGAAAATTAGTGCTGCAACCCATTCACTACAGCATCAACACATCCAATGACAATTTATATCTTAATACAGTGCCCATCTGTCCGTTATCAATTCCCCCCTGTCCGTAGGAAAATTGCCAACCGCACAATGACAACTGGACAACTGCAGATCGTTTACTCCGTCTTCTACAAGAAGTATCATATACAGTTGACAACTTATTTCCCCCACATTTTTCTACCAAAGTCGGAGAAAGATGTCAGATCCTCTCCAACAATATCTGATCAATACAGCTTCAGTACTGACACGAGAAGCTTCTGAACACGTTCATGTACTCTAAGTCATTCAAGCACGTCTTTGAGTTAGTCCAGATAATTTTCCTGTTGCCTTAAAATCGACGTTTCTATAAATAAATGCCATTACAGGTATTTAGAAGTTACGTATTCCTGTGCTGCCTTCAATGATACATTTGCAACTGAATCTACAACTCATTACGTGAGTACAAGTGTATCACTTATTTTAGTATTTAATAAGCCCTTCACGGTTTCGAGTGCGCACGCTCAGTAGAGAAAACTCGCAGTGTTCCAGTGCGAGAAAAACATAAAGAAACAAATAGGAAAGATACACTATAAGTTAATTTTCTGTACAATGGCATTTCTATAAAGTGTCAAAACTTTATTGGAATGTTGAAAAAATTATTTTTGGCATTATTGCAATGGGTTTCTAACACAAAAAAGTGCTAAATCTATTTCAAAGTGATTTTTATGCAATGGCGGCGCCAGACATTTTCGCATGGGGTGGCACTAGAATGGTACAATGTAAAGGGGGCGGGCACATTGCAATTTAAATTCTAATAAATTATTCAGCTGTTAAATACTCTCGACTTTACAGCAGCATGATGCGTCGATCATTGTGATTGGCTTAAAACAATCTGCTCTCGTCAGTTAAGACATAAGGGGGCGCAGCCAATTTTTGGGATGCCTCATACCTTCTCCTTGCGCCCTCCTTTGGCGCCGCAACTGTTTTGATGTTTGTCTCCATTGTATTCCATGTTTCTAAGTTTCTCTGCTTCTATGTTTATCCCCAAAACTGGAGTCCTGTCTCGCAGACGAAAAGCCTTGAAGACTAAGAGTACCTCCCTCTCACCAGTTTAGTTTATTGCGCTGACTTATCTTACGCATTAATCTCGTAAAGGCTTTTATTTATAATGTATTAAATGTTAATTATAAATGTTAACAGTGTAGAAAGTTTTATACGTTTCCAAGTGTATCACTTCATTTATAAGAATCAAAGGATTGCTCGAGTTTAAATTAAAACAGTCTGATTCCATCTCTACAGAGCACAGAAGCAGAAGTTGTCTATCGAGAAGACTTCTTACTTGAGAATGACTGGTCAGAGGTGCTGGCAGAGATTCCTGAGGACCTCAAGCGATCTCTGGGTTACAGCTATCCGGAGTTTGTACGAAGCTGTAAATACAACTCACAGCCCTGCGACACACGGTAACTTAACCTACAGTTCCAATGTCGAGATTTAACGTGGATAGCCCAAGTGGGTTTGTGTGTGATCCCGGAGGGCCTCCCAACTATTAACTGGTTACCATGCATGTCCATGACTTTTTAAAATGAATCCTAAACGCGGAATGCTATGTTTGAAGTAATAACCCCTTTTTAAACCAAACTCGAGTGTAGTTCCGAAACAGTTCCCCTTTTGGGGAAAACACAGAGTACTCAATGAAAATTACACTCTTTTAACGATTTCACACCCTACGCAGACCGAATTTGGCCTTAAAATTCCCCCCGCTATTTCTCTGTGTTTTTGGTCAGCCGTGGTAACACATATGATACCCCCCTCCCCAGGTATGCGAGGGACACTGTTTAAAAGTTCCCTTTGGTTTTAAGTATAAATCCGTACCATATTAACAACCAGGCGTGATGACATAAACTGCATTTTGGTTTCCTGCGTTTGTTAAAGGTGAAGAAAAAACAAGTAACAACGGTGCTTATATTGGTGTTAAATTAAATCTGTATTTTAATGCAAGTCAAGTCGTCAAAATATTTCCATGCACATTAAGTAAAAATGTTTGAAATAAGCACAGTTATCTGTATATTCGGTTGCAGACAATTTGAATTTTTCTTTGACGCCATTTATGGAAGCTGTTATGTTTTCAATTCTGGGTGGAATGAAAGCACATCAGTTTTTCGGTCCTGGAAAGGGGGAAGCGGCAATGCTTTCGAACTTATTCTTAACCTTCGTAAGTACATTCGCTAAATTAGTCGAACTATTCCATGTTTTAATTATATATCATTAAAATGCCCGAACCTCACATCAATAATCTCGCGTTTTATTTTCTTAAAACGCTCTTTTACGAGTAAAAGCGTAATTCGCGTTCCCCGTTTTTATACAAAGTTCCCACTAAACCTTAAGAATCACACAGTTTGGGAACCAAAAATTGTTCTCAGCGGCTTTAATAGTCCCGGTATAGTTTTCAGCCAATCAGAATCGTTGGTACCTTGGTACCAAGCCTCAATCTCCATATTTGCCCTTTAGACAGTGCGCTAGATTGGTTAAAGCTATATACATTACTTGCAGCTCAAACCAATTTATGTGGTGGTTTTTATCTGTTTTGACCAAGCGCCCTCCCACGTCCTGCCTTGCAAATGAATTTCCCAAAGGACACAGACGCATCAATTTGTATGCCCAGTTCTGGTAGTGGGTTTGAGAAGGGGATCCCTTCATTCATGATCCGAAGGTCGCACCACCAAGCTTGTACTCGGTACGCCTCTTCCAACACAGTCATCGTGGTCTTGGGATGCCTCCCTTGACGGAGAGCGCGTCTTATTTCTGCCTGGAAAGGCCTGTAATGAAGCTTTCCCAGGGACACTGTCTTCTCTGTTGCTAATAAGAAACCGAGGGGAGATTCCGTCTTGGCCAAACTAACCTTTGTCTTTGGGCTTGACGGCTTGGATGGCAACTCGAATCTTATCTCTTCGTTCGGAGCTGGAGTAAGCCCGTGCTAAGCCTACATCCCACTTCTCCACCAAAAACACCATCACTTGCTTTGAATCGAACTTTGAACTTTCACCAGAGATTCATCAGCAGACCTACTTTTGTTGCCTGAATGGCCAAAGTCCGAATTTGCTCTCGCACTGTGTCTTGATCACAGTGAGTTGGGAACCAGTGGTCAAAGTACTAGAAGACTAACATACCTTGTGCTCGGGCCACCATCTTGAGCATCTTTGTGATCTTTGTGAAACCGAAGGGCACCGTGGAGAAGCCGACTGGGAGAGCCAGATGCCAAAATTTCTTTTGTGCCATCTGAAAGCACAGGTACTTTCTGGCCTACAGGTGCAATGGAACGTGAGGGTAAGCTTCGATTTAATCCAGTGAGTCCTTTATGACATGGGCTGTGTCCATCTGAAAAGAGGTCACTTGGAGAAATTGATTTAGAGTGGATAGGTCTGTGACTAATCGCCGGTCCCGTGATTCCTTGGGTACCAGAAAACCCTTTCTGGTTCTCTGGCATCTCTGTTACCGATCCTTTGCACACTAAGTCTCCAGTCACGTCTAGTAGGACTTATTGTTTCGTTGGGTCTTGTTCGTAGGAGACAATTAGATTGCCTGGCGCTTAGTCTCGGAGAGGAATGGGTGGACTTAAACCCAGTGCGTCACGTTTGAAAGTATCCCTCTTTTAACCAACGCACCACTCTTGTGGGAGCACCAGTCTCGCGCCAAGCTGAGCTGGCCTCCTATCAGTAAATAGTGTTTGGAGGGTTGCAAAGACTGTTTTGTCCTTTTTGACCTGACAAAAGTATCTTTTAGACACAAGTCGCTCGGCTCTGAGAGATACTTTGGTTGCTTGTTACCTGCACTGCTTTGAGGGATGAAAGGAAGACAGAACTCGGCCCTCGTCCGCGTCCAAACGCTTGAATCAGTGCAGTGAACCGAGAGGGCGTTTGCTACCTCTTCACCTGTCTTAAACGCAGTTGAACGCTTCTGGCTGGGTGAGGTGGGCCGGTGTGTAAATAGCCCTCTCCCTGTCCTTGGGGATCGAAGGCAGCGAAGAATTGTCCAGGGGCGCGCTGTGTCCTGGAGACTTAGTCTGACGGGGACACACCGGATGACTCACTCCCACTGAGTATGATCACTTTCTCTGTGTACTTGGTGCCCAACTCTGGTGGGGGGGGGGGGGGGGGGGGGGCGACTGCAGTTTGGTGAGCGGAGTGGGAATGGACACAGGAATTAACACGGCCAACAGCGATGAGTCATCTGGTAGGAGTGATGCTGTCTCGGCCTGTGTGTGCTGAGGACGGCGCTTTCTGTAGTTCTTGGATCTGCTTCTGCAGTTGGGCTTGCATGGCCAAAAATGAAGACATATTCGTAGAAACTGACTGAGACATTAGCGGGGTATCAAATGTCTGTGACAGACAAATATCCTAGCGTGGGGGATACACGGCTAGTAAAACACGTGCCAGTCTGTTTGTGTGTAATTGTCACATCTTCCTTCGAAGTAGGCGCGGCAATAGGTAATGCAAAGTCAGATTCCTCAGAGAGTATCCAAGACAAAGTAGTGCCCAATCATTCGTAATATTGCAAAACTGTTTTATTAAAATAAGATTGCTTTCCAGTTTGTTTAAAACGTAAAAGACAGTGATGAGAGCAGTATTGGTTTAAAAGTTACTAATTTTATACAGCGCCGTATGGCATTTCAGCGTTATTAACGGTTGTTTGTTCATATTATTCATGTTATTTGTTCATAATATACAAAGTACACCTCTGTGAAACGTTCTTACTCACAGCGGAGTATTTCATTAATAATTAAAACAAAAGTTAATTTAGAATAGTTAATATTTATTAAATGATAAAATGCAGCTGGGGCGACACCGTACCTTAATCAATTACGCGAAAAAAACCGTTTATTGTATTTACGAACATTCATGAAATTTAAAAGAAGCTTGTTTCTGTTAAACACGTGTTTTTCATGCATAAAGGGCAGCCGGAATACGTTTCCCGGATAGGACAATCAGCAGGAGCGGTAGCTGTCATTCATAGTCAGGAGAAAACTGGCTTTCCAGAAGACGAAGGGGTGTTCATTTTACCGGGTCACATGTCGTCCATCGCCGTGAAGAAGGTGAGCAGATGGGTCACGTATCGCCTTCCTGCTGAGACTACATGAAACTAATTCGCCAAAGAGATTGGAGAATTCAGTTTCATATAAACCTGACTGGAAAATTCGCGTGTGCTCGTGAAGAGACATGGTCTAGGTTACTCTGATAAAGTTTACACATTAACATATTCCATCCTAACAGATCACCTATAAGACAAACTACCACTAGACTTACACAAACCATTCCGTCACCTACCGTGGTGACGGCCTACTTCGGGTTTTACTCCGTGGAAATGCCTATGCCTGTACGACCTCACCGCATTTTCATTTAAGTTGCTCGACAGACGCTGAGTTTTCTTCTTTTCTGGCTGCAATATTATTTAAAGGTGGAAAATATTGTCGGGTTTTATGTTATGAAGCCCATGGCATAATAATTTGTTCCCATTTAACACATGTTCAAGCACATTTTTTTATCATTCTGTATCAGGGATTGATAGAAAACGTTTAAATTCATGTCATATTATTTCTGGGTATCTTATGCAACCATTATTTGGCTTTTTACCTGTCTATTTTTTCTCGTACATTTCCTTTACTTTGTTATAAACATCTGCTATTGTTCTCATTTTATCGACATTTCAAATTTCACCATGTCACAACCGAACTTTTTCTCAACTATATTCATATATTGCAAATAGGTTTGGTTATGGAAAACACCATATTGGCTAGCTCCAACTCTCCTAACCCGTGCTAATACACTGCGTCCTTGAATTTTTTATTTCCACGGCTTGTTGATAGTAGTTTGTTCACCACAACAAAAATGTCCAGGGACATTGTGATCAGCCGAAATCTAGGGAATCAAGTATCAAAAAGGTTTGTGTAGTGGCCAAAAAGTGGTAGCCATAGTTTAAAAACTGGTTACTGAAAATTTTAAAAAAGCCGGCATTTGCCCAATCTCTGGTGGATCTGAAAAAAAATTTCAAAGAGCCCTAACGTTAAATTACGCTTAAAAAGTGAAAGCGCTCTGACTAAAATTAGTGACAAAAAAACTATTTTGAAAAACTTGATCCCCGAAACATTCAAACGACGGCATGAGGCAGATTTCTGCAGGTGCGAAAAAACTGTTAAAGAAAAATTACATAAATAGCAATATTCTAAAAGATCGAAAAAACCCAAATCAAACTGCAGATGGCAACGCATTTTGGAAAACAAAAAGAGTAAAAATGTCGCCAATTTTCTTCTTTTCTTCTTTTTTTTTTTTGCAAAATCACAATAAAAAATAATTTTGAAAGGGGAAACATTCAGGGAACATAAGCTTTTTAAATGCCCCATATTTAGCCAATTTTTGGCAAATCAAACTGTGGAAGAAAAAACCTCGGGGAAATTGGCCACCAAAAAAATTTTTAAAATGCCCTCTAATTAGCCAATTTCTGGCGGATCGCCAAAAAAGTAAATTTCAAAAGCGGAGCGCTTAGTTAACATCTCTGCAAAATTTGAAGGCAATCCAATCAAAATTGTGAAAGAAAAAACCTTTGGAAAACTGGCCACCAAAAAAAAAGTAAATAAATAAAAAAATGCCCCCAATTTAGCTAATTTTGGCGGATCGCGAAAAAAGATATTTCTCAAAAGAGAATTATTTAGGGAACAATAACACAAAATTGAAAAAGAATCCGATCCAGATGTTGGGAGAAAAACCACTGACTACCGAAAAATTATAAATGCCCCCGTTTGGCCAGTTTTTGGCGGGTCACCAAGATAAAAATTATTTTTTCAAGAGAAAACCAAGAAACGTTTAAAAAACTGGCCATGATTAAATTAAAAATGACCACCATTTGGCCACTTTTTGGCGGATCACCAAAAAAGAAATTTTCAAGCTTTTCATTTTCCATTATTCATTTGGAATAAGAGTGCGGAATCATATGTGTAGGTATACATATTTATATAGCAGACCCAATTCATATATGTATGCTTTTATTTTATCAAATTCCAAACAATTACCGTCTGGTCTACAAAGTTTTATTAAACACACACATGAGAGGAAAAACTGAATTACTGAACACAATTTTTTTACTCAAGAATTGCTTCTTTCCGTGCAGTAAAAAATTAAAAGAAAGATTCTGAAAACAGGGAAAAGTCATCTTTTCATTCACAGATGTTTGCACAAGAAAGTTTTAGGAAATGAAACAGTTTATCAGAAAAGTTGAAGCAAAAACTGAATCTGTATAGTTAGGTTCAGTCAACGGAAGTTGGGATGCGGATGGCAAGTGCAGACCACCTGTTGTATATTACGGACAAGTTCCTGCTTCAACTTTGTGAGCCTTGTGTAAATAACCAAAGATCTCCTAGATATGAAAATCACTTACACAAAACCTGATAATTTTACGGATGGTAGGTTGAAATCAAGCGGCTTGGAGGCAATTACGGGACATGTGTTGATCCAGAACTGGTGGACTTCACGCGTAATGTCTATGAAGAACTGTATCCAACAACCCACTACAACCGCAATGTGAGCTCTTGTTTCATAATCCGTGCATACATTTTGGCTATTCATTGTCAATTTCATCAACATTTCTTAGCCTTGCAAATGAATCCAGGACTTCCTCTTTGGTGGATTTAAACACCTGTTTAAAAGAACGGCGACACACGTGCATGGTTTTGGACGGGATGTGCGATCTTTATGCAATTATTAATGAAAAATTCCCCGATATTTTTGCTTTTATTAAAAATGCAGTTATTTTTTTGCATTTTGGTAAAAAAAAAAAGCAATTACTCTCGTAAGCACATCCGCATTGGTGTCAGACTACGTATACGAGGTAAGCACATCCACATCAGGTGTCAGACTACGTACATCAAGTAAGCACATTTACATCAGGTGTCAGACTACGTACACGAGGTAAGCACATCCACATAGGTGTCAGACTACGCACAACAGGTAAGCACATCGACATAGGTGTCAGACTACGCACACGACGTAAGCACATCCACATAGGTGTCAGACTACGCACACGATGTAAGCACATCCACATAGGTGTCAGACTACGCACACGAGGTAAGCACATCCACATAGGTGTCAGACTACGCACAACAGGTAAGCACATCGACATAGGCGTCAGACTACGCACACGACTTAAGCACATCCACATAGGTGTCAGACTACGCACACGATGTAAGCACATCCACATCAGGTGTCAGACTACGTACATCAGGTAAGCACATCGACATAGGTGTCAGACTACGCACACGACGTAAGCACATCCACATAGGTGTCAGAATACGCACACTAGGTAAGCACATCCACATAGGTGTCAGACTACGCACAAGAGGTAAGCCCATCGACATAGGTGTCAGACTACGCACACGATGTAAGCACATCCACATAGGTGTCAGACTACGCACACGAGGTAAGCACATCCACATAGGTGTCAGACTACGTACAAGAGGTAAGCACATCGACTTAGGCGTCAGACTACGCACACGACGTAAGCACATCCACATAGGTGTCAGACTACGCACACGATGTA